>OX031014.1:39793793-40431293 GCA_943736025.1 Tenthredo mesomela | reverse complement strand
AAACTTTTCGAAAACTATCTGACATTAGTCTCACTTACATTCTCGTATGATCTCAAGGGAAACCACAGAAAACCTTGAGAAGATAGTCAACTAAAACTTATCAAAATGAACAATTTTAATATAAAAATGTTCGTTCTTCAAACTTGAAAAGTCGTCAATGAATCCAAACTTGAAGAGAAAAGGAGAATCTGGAAAACTGGAAGTCGCCTAGGGGTAAAACCGGTTCACGAATGATCAGAGGAAGTAGGAAACAGGAAAACGGGATACAGGAATCCAAAATCATGAACCGCTCCCAGGTGAATCCAAAAACGACAGCAAAACAGCACACCCTAGAGTGGAGGACAAATGTGAGTTTCATGGAAAAAGAAAAGATTGAAGTATTAACGAGCTGAAGGCCTGAATTAATAATCGAAAGTTTCTTTGAAGAAAAAATCAAGAAATTAATAAAACTGCATAAAAACTAACAAAATCTACAGCCAAATGAAAGAAAAATTATAAAATTGGAATGATCTTATCTGAAATAAGATAAGGAGCAGGATATATGGGTCCCAGATGTGGTAGACGTGTTCGCTATAAATCTCCAAATGTGAAAGATTTGTTTGATTCTGAAAAACTTGTAAGGAGTTAATTACTTAAAACTAACAATCAAATTCAAAATTGCGTTCGGATCTCTCAGTCTTCAAAAATGAGAAATATCACAAATTACTATCTCGAAAATCGATAATCGATGTCAACCATCTTTGAATCGATAGTAACTAGCGTCAGAATTAACCTGAACGACTAAAATTCATAACCTCGCAAAAGTGTCTAAATAAATCATCCAGTGAAAGTTTGGCATTAAGAATTAAAACAGGGGCAGGAAGAATTCTACTAATATACTCTCTACATGATTTCGGCCCCACCAAATCACTTGAAGTTAATTATTTGATGATGAAGGTTGAGGTTCCGAAGGTTTTCTCCAAGAATTTGATCGTTTTTCATTAGTATTCTCAGAAGGAGTTGATCTTTCGTTTAGTAATTGATAACAATACTGAGCTACGTGTCCCCTTTTGGTACAATAGAGACATTCAGGAATTGGTCTGGTGGTGCCGGAATCTCTGGAAAAGCGTTCGTCTTTATTTTTAACAGGATCGCGTTGCTGCCAGGGAGTAGTTTTCGGACGATTTTCGTTATTTTGATCATTAGTAGAAGTTATCTTTTCAGTCTCGACTCGCCTGACTCGACCTACTCCTAAATATTGTTTATTTATGGCTTCAATTTCTAGGCTCTTAATTACAGCTTCTCTCAGAGTCGAAGGTCCCACCAAACTGACAGCATGTTTCAATTCTTCGTCTCTAATGGCATTTATGAAATGTGAACAAGCTAAACGATCCCTAGTTGGATCGTCGCATCCTGGTAAAGCTACTCTAGACATCCTTTCGATGTCGTGTCCCAGTGTGGCGAGACTTTCGTCTCTGTTTTGTCGCCTGCTTCCTAATTGTGTTAAGGGGGTTATCGTGATATTTCGTTTTCTTACGAATGTCGTGAAAAAATTCACATGAGTAGCTTCCAGTACCGCAATTAACACGTTAAAATTTCAGAGCCCTCAGCGGCACCAAACTCGAGAAAAAAATTTGCAAATTGAGAATCTTATACATGGCATCTTATGGGAAGCGTCGTCTGGCATTAACGTTTTGAGGCATAACTTAAAAAGTTTTCTTACGATTTTCACCAAAAACTAACACACAATTCAACATCAATATTGAAATAACATATCCAAGAATCAAGACATTTGCCGTCACGGTTTTCGAGATATAGCTTTGTAAAGTTTTCTCTGCATTGACATTACGCGTTGATCTCATGGCTTCGCTTCACTCGTAGCGCTGCCAGGTCGCTAGTTTTCCGCGCGCAAATAGTATGCGTGTGAACACACAAAGCGCCACTATGTGTGCGTGAACAGTCACTAATAAAAGTTTTGGTACGGAAGCAGGGCTAGGGGATACAGTCAGGAGTCAAGCGCTCATGTTATACTTTTGAGGCTGTTTGTAGCACGATAACCCCCTTAAATGAAGCTTCTGCATATGTTCGCTTCCGAACCTAACTCTAATAGCTGAACTGAGCTTATCATAATCTTTCAGTTCATGGTTTGCGAGAGAAGTTAAAACAGTCAGAGCAGAACCTCTGAGGTTAGCCGCTAAATTTCCAGCTTTGGTGGCTGAGTTCCACCCATTCAACTCAGCTACTATCAAAAATTGACACTCATACTCGGCCCAAGAAGTGGTACCGTCGTATGTTGGGACTCGAATAACGCGAGAGGAGTTGTTGATAGGCTCAGCTCGGCTTTCTACCACTGGTCTATTTATTTGTTCGCGACTACTCCCGGCGCTAATCTCTTTTCGAACTATTCCACTGATTATTTCACAGAAACTATTTAAATCATTAGAAGGTACAGGTACTCTCGGATTTGTTTGAGTAACCTCATCGGGCCTAACGAAAACAGAGGAAGTTCTTTCCTCAAAAACATCTACAGACCTTGGTTCTTGATGAACCTGTTCCAACTGATCTCTTACTAAGGACAGTCTTCGGGGAGTAGGGATGGGAGAGACTCGGTTTTCAGGGATTCGGGGGGCTAGGATTTCCAAACTGCGTTGGAATGCCTGGAAATGAGCGTCCCGATCTTCCTTCTGGGCTGCGTTTTGAGCGTCTAGGATTTGGCGGAACTGGTGTTCTGACCGTTCCACCTGTAACATATAAACTTCCCGGTCTCTCTCCCGGTCTTCTCGTTGAGCTTGAAGTAACGCCTCTCGGTCCTCCCTTTGTGCTCGGAGGTGTTGTTCGGCCTGTTGTTGTTGGGCGAGTATTACCATCCGGAGCAGCGATTCCATCTGGGCCATGGGATCAGGATGGGACGTTGGGATGGAGGGTAGCTGGGATTCAGCTGGTTGGACTAGGGCTTCGTTAGAATGGCTTTGAGCAACACTGCGTGTATTACGACTCATTTTCCAATAAAATTGTTATATCCAATAAGATGTTATTTATTTTCCAAGATTTTATGTCCAATAAGATTGTCAGGAATTGAAAATTAAAGACTTGTAGCACTATTATCTCAATTCAGAAGATCCACACTTCTGACACCAGTGAAACAAAGTTTAGCTTTTGATTGCTGAACTGTGACGAATTGAAAGCTTTTTAAATATAATGGGGTTCTGAATTGAAATAAAGATTCAAGTCGTAAATGAATTATGTTGAAATACGTGAAAATTAAGTTTATTGGAAAATGCGTGAGTTTCGTTTTATGTCTGAAACAAGACTGTTTATAAAAATTGAAAGGTGTTTACACAACAACTTATATCATTTGTTAAAATAGTCATTTGAAAGTGTACAGTGTGTGTTTGAGACTACTAGACCGTAATGCGTTGAATATACAGGGTTTCTCCCTTTGTAACAATATATATACAGGGTGATTCAGAATGCGGTACTTTCCTTACACCGGTGGATTCCTTGTAAAAATCTAAGACCAAAATTACTCATCCTAAAATGTCGAAAGCTAAGCCGTTTTCAGGTAGGAGTAGTTTAAAGTAAGCCAAAGTAAGCCAATACGAGGGCAGATACGAGAATGGCTCAGCCGCCGCTACGCCGTTATTGTTGATCAGACGTGGCTGGTCTGCTGTATGTAGCTAAGCTATACAGGCGATGCAATGGAAACAGAAGCATGCGAATGTTATCGAACTATGAATGTAACGTCTGATCGTCGTTTCTTTGCAAGATCGCGTTGGCAGGCCAACAATAACGGCGTAGCGGCGGCTGAGCCATTCTCGTATCTGCCCTCGTATTGGCTTACTTTGGCTTACTTTAAACTACTCCTACCTGAAAATGGCTTAGCTTTCGACATTTTAGGATGAATAATTTTGGTCTTAAATTTTTACAAGGAATCCACCGGTGTAAGGAAAGTACCGCATTCTGAATCACCCTGTATATATATATATATATATTATTATATATATATATATATTATTATATATATTATTATATTAATTATATTAATTTATTAATTTAATTCAATTTAAAAAAAATGAATTTCTGTTTTTTATTTTAATACATAGTGAATTTCTTCGGAATGGATTTTTTATTTCTCTTGCATTAACCACGGGACAAACTATACTTTGAATTCCCATTTCATCCGAAAAATGAGCGAAAAAAAAAAAAATACAACAAATCAAAGAGAAAAAAAAAATTCAATTGACTCGGAAATTACGACGTTTTTCGTCGCGAATTACGGATATAAAGACCGTGATGAACGTTATTATTATTGTCGTAATTCTCGATTCTTTTAATAACGTGGATTACGTTTTGTTCCGTCGTGAATTACGTTTTTTTTTCGATCGTAAAATAAGGCGTTCCAATACGTAGATTACGTTTTTTATGTCGGATCCAAGGACACTAGACATCGTATTAGTGTTAAACGTGAATCACGTTTACCCTGGCGAAAATGAAGTGTAAAACCAAATGTGAACGAAGGTTGAATTAAGATGTTCCGGTAATGGGACTGAAGTGTGACAGTAGTCTTGAATAAAGTGTGCTGGAAATGTAAATTGAAACATTGCAAGTGTGACAAGGTGTGCAGACCGAAATGTGCATGGAATTTGCACATAATGTGCACGAAGTGAAGCACATAATGTGCATGAAGTGTGCATTAAGCGTATCAGAGTTCTACGGGAAATGTGGATTGACCGTGCACAAGGTGTAATCCTACGACCTGTTAAGGGGGTATCCACACCTTTAAATGGGTTAACATTCTGAGAAAGAGATTGATATTTTACAGCTAATTTGAGAGTCCGATCAAATCCGAAAAAATCATGAAGTTTGGGAAGGGTTTGACCCTCATTATCCATATATAACATTGGATATTACTTTGAGTCTAATAGTAGTTACGCTCAATATAGAAAAATACAAAATTGGTCGGTTGTCGTAAAGAATCAGTAATATCGTTGGACCAATTCTGGAGTTTTTGGTCCTCAATTGTTCAGAATACAACTTTTTGATATCGTCAAAATTGCCTGACTTATTTAGTTTTTACTGAGATTTTTCTAATTTTTCAATTTTTCATCTCTACTTTTTGTATTATCTCAATCAAAAATGGTGATATCAAAAAGTTGTATGTTCATCTGATAGAGGCCTGGATTCTCAAAATTTGAAGACCAAAAACTCCAGAATCGGTCCAACGATGCTCCTGATTCTTCACGACAACCGGTCAAGATATTCATTCTCCAGAAATCAACTTTTAAACTTTTTATTTTTTCTATTTTTTTTTGTATTTTCTACTTTTCCCACAGGAGGAAATGTAGCTACAGAAAATCAAGTTCTAAGATTCTGCTTATGATTGATATGCTGGATCCGCAGCTGCTCTCGTATCGATGTGTTATGAGTCGAGTCTAGACACATGTGCCAGGCGTAGGCTTGTAGTGAGTTTTGACCTGTTCTGTCCAACAACAGTGTCCGGTAAGGCTGCTAGAAAAAGAATGAATTGCGTTAGGAAAAATCTGATCAAAATTTTTCAAAACATAAAAATCCTTCAGAATTCTTAGGGCGAGACTTCGGTGAAATTTTTGGCAAAAACAGGTTTTTTAATTCTTACAACTTTGAAAAGACGTGTATAAAACAATCCTTGCAGCAGTTTTTGAATAATGTCAGTATAGATAGTGAAAAAAAGTTTCAGCCTCCTGCGATGGAAGTGTAGACGCAAGGAATTTTTGACAGCGTTGAGAAAAATCTTCTTCGCAAGGTTCCTTGCGCTTACATTTTCATCGCAGGAGGCTAAAATTTTTTTTCACAGTCTATACTGACATTATTCAAAAACTGCTGGAAGGATTTTTTTATACAACCTCCAATAGCGATTTTCAAACTTTCACCGAAGTCTTCCCTTAAGGGGTAACACCACTGTAAAAGCTTTAAAAAAAGCGCATTTTTTACCATTTCTTTTTGGCTGAAAGAAAAGGTGATGAGAAAATAATATTCAAGGAAGTTATTAGGCCTACTATATTCAATTATACTACAAAAAAATTTGATCAAAAAATATTCAAATATGGCGACACTGGAGCCATTCTCGCGAGACGTGTTGAATCTGAGGCGCTCTGTGGCACGCAGTGTAACTGCTGCAAATTTGAATCTGGAAAAAAAAAAAAAAAAAAACCTCTTAATCTACATGTCTATAGCTAGAGAAATACGTACGGGATTTTTGATAAGTTGATTTAAACATTTTTTATTAACAAATGATTGCCCTTTTTTTTGTCGAAAATTCAACGTTTTTCATATAGATACTCGTCAATCACACAAAAATTAATATTTTTAAAATCTCCTACGTATTTCTCTAGCTATAGACATGTAAAATGAGAGGTTTTTTTTTTTTTTCCCAGATCCAAATTTGCACCAGTTACACTGCGTGCCGCAGAGCGCCTCAGATCCAACACGTCTCGCGAGAATGGCTCCGGTGTGGCCATATTTGAATATGTTTTGATCAATTTTTTTTGTAGCATAGTTGAATATAGTATGTCTAATAACTTCCATGAATATTATTTTCTTATCACCTTTTCTTCCATCCAAAAAGGAATGGTAAAAAATGCGCTTTTTTTAAAGCTTTTACAGTGGTGTTACCCCTTAATCTTCAATATTTTTGAGATTCAGAAGATGCTAGCACAATTTTTGTCAGTACTCCAAAAATTCTCCCATCTTTCATCAATCATACCTTTTTTCTTATAATATTTATCAAACTTTCGCAATTAATATATTATAGAAATACTCATTTTTTTAGAAATCTGAATGTGTAGTCTCCTTGCATCGATTTCAAATGCACATTTTTGATGGATCATTTTCTTGCGATTACGACGTCTCATCTCATCTCAGATATATACACTGTGTTTGTTCAATATTGAACATTACTATTGGTTTGAATTCGTAATGACAGCACGACTATTTACAAACAAGTAGACACCTAACCTCGAAAAAATGTAGATCGCAGCCATGTGTTCTGTCAATTATCACAATGAAAAGGATATTGAAAATTAAATATGTATAAAATTCATAACTACAAAGAATTGAAAAATCACAAAATAAAATTCAAAAGCAAAATATATAAAAACGTCAAAAAAAGCAAGACAGTGGTGTTGGCGGTACTGTACAATATTTACGGGACCAATATGATCGTCCGCGCGCCGCGCGGCGGCGCTTTTTCGCAATTCGGGACTGTCATGGCTGTAACTTTTCAAATCCTCTAGATTTTCGGACGCCAATTTATTTGCAGGTAAAGTAGGTCACTAGCATTCAAAAAAAAAATATAAAAACAAAAACGATTTTTTGAAGATTCAAAGGTGTAGACACCCTCTTAAAAATGTCTGGACCACGGCATGGGAATATTATTTCAAGTACTAATTATAAACTCAAATTCATATTATAGTTCATTTTTACGAATTAGTCATATAAATCATCTCATATACATATAACGCATATAAATTATATAATTATGAGGTATTCCATATCAACTCGACCAATGATTTTCCCTCACCATTTTTTATCTGATTCATAATTTTTTCTGCGGTAACCCTAACTCTAACACTCACTCAAGAATTTTTTCTGATTTTTCTCATGAACCGTTATTTATTCATGAATTTTCGAAACTTCGAATGGAGAGACACTTTTGATTTTTTTGAAAAAAATCTCAAAAATTCTGTGTCCGAAGACGATCATTTTGACCTCCATTCGAAAGTGAAAACTATTTTTCTTATATTTATTTCGCTGATTTGAGAAAAAATTATTCCGCTGACGTAGTGGATGGCTCCCAGAACTTTTTCGATTAAAATTTTCGAAAATCAAACCAATCTTATCTTTAATAGTTACGACCCATCACCCGAAAGATACAATTCGTCTGCATTGAAAAAATTTTCGGAGCCATTATCACCACGTTTACGGAATAATTTTTTCTTAAATCAGCGAAATAAATATAAGAAAAATAGTTATATATAGTGTAACTTTATGGATGATGAGCGTCACCGTAGGTGACGCGAACCGGTTTGTTTTCGTGTTTTCTTTACTCGATTTATATTTTTTATTGAGACTTCTACTATCAATTGTTAGCCGTACCTATTACGGACTTGAGCTACCGTGTAGCTGAAGCCGCCTCCCCACAGACCTGAGCACGTAAACGCGCTAAGGCTGCACTCTACCCTCTTAACTGTTAAATATTAATTTAATGAAGTTAATTTATTCCCAAATAATAGCTGTGCCAGACCTGGGTAGATCGGAAATCTACCAAGGCTGTATCTAGCTTTCCGTTAAGATTTAAACTATAACCTGGAAATGGCGGAGGAAGGGGTTTGGCATCTGATTAACTTACTGTTTTTATATTTATCAAGAATTCATTTATTCAGTTATCTAAACCTATGGTTGCAACCCTAACCTATATTCACACGTTGCCTATGATTCACTTACGTTAATACAATCTTTTATAATGACTTTTCTATTTCTTCCAAATCAATTTCTCTTTTATGTTTAACGCTAATATTCCAACAATAGTTTAATAATATTCTTTGAACTTATTTCTGTGTTCGCCGAAGCTCTTATATTTTGATATTCGAATTTCTGTTGTGCAATTGAATTTATAAATTATATTCAAATTAATAAAGTGAAGCTAAAGGTACATCGGAGCTCTCTGCTCGAGATGTCCTGCAATGAACTGTGAGTCTATCTGGTGTCTACCCTAGAATAGCTGGTGAGCTGAGTAGCGTCACGCCTTTTATACCCGTCGTGACGTCACTCAGCTCGTCGTTGTGCGAAGCTTCGAGACTTTTCTAGTCGCTTCGCACGACCGTTGACAGTTTCAAATGTAACCGCTCAGGCTAGGGTAGCCTGGCACGTTACAATAGATATAAATATCAGGAAAATAGAAATATTTCATTGAAAATTGTTATGATACAAATATTATCAGAGGTCTAAGTGTGCATGAAGTGGAAACGCACTGTGCAAACTGTGCAGAAGCATTAGTGTTTCAATAATGGGAACAGAATGTGTGAAGAAGGTGAGACCTAATGTGTTGAGAATGTGAGCAAATGTTCAACCGCTCAGACTTCCGAAAAACGTGCACCGGGTGTGCACGAACTAAGAATCGGAAGTGTGCATTAAATGTGTGGAAGTGGTCACGGCTTAAAGTGTTCCCGAGCTGTTCGCGAGCTGTGACCAAACATTTCATGAAGCGTGCAGACACTTCCCGCACACCTCTCGAACACCGCCTGCCCGACGCGTGTGATCCAGCCCTTATGTCGCTTTATTGTTTTTTGAATGTGGCACGAGCGTGCTTCTCGTGATTATGCTCCCAGATAACAAAATGCCCGCACGATGAGTGATTATACGCGCTCACGCGTGCGGATTAATCCGCACAGCGTGAGCTCATATCACCACTCAGCTGTGTCATCAATTGCGATGCATAATGCACGCACGTCGTGATTGTTGCATGCGTGCCACACATATCGCTCGCACGCCGTGACGGTAAAATGAGGGTTGTTTTCATGGAATTTTCATGGAATGGTAGAAAAAAAAACCACGCTATCTGACATATTTCATCGTCAGTTGATCCTACGTACGCATCCTATCGACGAAAATTCATTTTACATCCATTGAAAAAACCGCCGCATATTTCGTCTCCGCTGGGATTTGAACACACGTCCGCTCGATTACCAGTCGCACGCCCTAACCACTACGCCGAACTACCATATGGAATAA
The DNA here is from genome assembly GCA_943736025.1 of Tenthredo mesomela. Taxonomy (NCBI): domain Eukaryota; kingdom Metazoa; phylum Arthropoda; class Insecta; order Hymenoptera; family Tenthredinidae; genus Tenthredo; species Tenthredo mesomela. The sequence goes on along the minus strand of OX031014.1, from coordinate 40,421,546 downwards.
AATCCAACACTCTCCTACTTGTTCAGAGCCCATGAAAGTGTCAAGTTATTACTCGAAATATTATATGATCATATCGAAATTTCCGAGTCATCAAAATTTTGCATTTGCAGGACGAGATTGAATATTAGGGTGTCCGTTATTTCCCAAATTGACTTTTTTGGAATGTTTCGAGCATTGAAAAAAAAAAAAAAAATTCAGTAGCGTCACTCAGCATTTTGTGGGAGTGACAAATAAAAAAAAAAAAAAAAACGAGAAAAATTGAATAAAAAACATCATTTCGCTTGAAAGAAACATCGAGTAAATCTTACGAACTGTTTTCTGATGAAAATGATATTGATCATTTCATATCGAAATATCGAATGATTGCACACTGACATCATCGTGCCCGCACGCTGTGCCGCGCAAAACGGCGACACACGTGATTGTATGTCTTCGCACGCGTGACGTCTAGATGCGCCTCATTACGCTCGCACATGTGTTGGCGACACTTCGTGCTAGCAAGAATGGTGCGTTCTCGCCCGCACGACGTGAGCCGCACGTTGTGATGGTTCCGTGCGTCGCACGATTGTTATCTGGGCTTAGTATAGTTGTATTAATAATTGTAATTATAATTGTAATTTCTTCTAACTTATAAGTCTGAGCATTTTGTAGGGTAGAAGTACCATTTCTGGCCACCTTAGTACCGTTTGTGGCCATCACTTGCTCCATTTGTGGCCATACCTTTACCATGTAAATCAAGGCCTGGCCACAACCGGTACAAAACCATTTTGACAGCCTTAATTATCAAAAACTTCACTTTTAGACAATCAAGTACTGGAAAAGTTGGGTCTAAAATTTGCTGTAGGTTATGTTTTCGTAATTAATTCAATGATTGAATAGATTTATTGTGCCAGAAAGGCGGGAAGCATTTGTCAAGCATGGCCACAAAAGGTACAGTGGCCAGTGGCCACAAATGGTACGTCTACCCTATCTGTTTTTGTTTAGCATGTACGCTTATTTATATTTTATGTATATTTGCTGTTGCCCTTTTTGGGTTCGCCTGTTGGGCCTGTTTTCTTTAAATAAATAAATAAATAAATAAATAAACATCTCTTTGCACACTTCATTTTCGCCAGGGTAGTAAAACGTAATCTAAGCTTAGGTTTTTCTGTGTGTACGTTACCGCGATATCACACTGTAAAATTGCTGGTGTATACCAAAGTTTATGTAAATTTTACGTAACATTCATGTATCAGTAATCTTTTAATATATTAGAGATGCGCTTGACATAATAACACTGCAGTATATGGCCAAGACAGTACATTGTTATGTAGCGTTGACATCACCCAACACCCATAGTCCAGTCGGAATGTACACAAAATTAGGCGACTTCTATTCAAACATTTGTTATAGCCGGCGATTTTTGTACAGGTCAATTAGATAGCCAGGAACATAACCCTAAGTTTGTGTATTGAGTTAGGTCCGGGTTTGGCCGCAATAATTAATTAAAAATTTAAAACACGCCATTTAAACGTTACTTTTGTTGTTATGGGTTTTAGAGAAAAATGTTTCCTACAAAAGTTGTTCACTGAATTTTTTTTGCAAGTTAGATCCTATAAAAAAATGACGTATCATTGTTAGTTTAACCGTAAAATGCAATCAAAATTGAATCGATTGCATTTCGTTTATCGTAAGTAATTCAGTGGAATGTCAACGCATTATCATGAAACTCATCCGGAATCTAGAACAACCTGTCGTCAAGAGAAGTGCACAAAGTTGACCAGGCTATCTCATATAGTTTAGCAACAATAACCGATCTCCGAAAATCCGCCCTTTGCTCATAACTTCTGTCGAGATGGTCTCACAGGAAACGAAAAAATCGCGGTGGTAGTATTTGGAACGTAGATGCAGGATATAACATGAAAAAGTAGTTTTCTATTCAAGAAAGTACGTTTTTAGAGGATATAAAACTTTGGCTTCTAAACAAAAGGGAATAACTTCGTCAAGTATCCAATAAACGGATCTGATCTATGCGATTATAATAGGTCCTCAAAAGGCCCACAATTTGACAAAAAAATCGTTCCGATGTCTTTATTACAACCGGAGATATGGACTGTTTTATCCTTTATTCATTTAACAATGTTCTAATCAATATTTCAGGTATAATCAAGTTCGATAGCACTCTGGAGAGCTTCAGGTAGGACCCGGAATCGGTTTCAGGCCCCTTGTATCGTTCGCGTCAACGCAATAAGCCGCCAAAGTCAACCGCGCGGGTAAAAAATCGAGAACCGCGGTGTGCGTCGCGTCGCGTCGGGCGGCGTGGTGGGGAGCGCCCGGCCGCTTAGTTAACAATTAGATTATCTCCGTCAAAAATGGTCGTAAAGAGTGAATTTTTTTTTTTTAATCGGGGTAACTCTTTCTCAACAATCCGAAAATGTAGGCGGAGATCACCATTGATTGGTATTTTACCCAGAAGTTTCGTGTTTCACGCGAACTATGGTCTGGAGATAGCTGTGAATTACGTAACATTGATAAGCCAAATGTCCAATGAATAAATCTCAGTTTCGTAAATATTCCAATGACCCTGAAGATATCTGCATATCTGCAAAAATGAACTTTGGCATCCTGTAGCGGTCAAACTATGGCCCCAAGTGATAACTGTGTAAAGACTTTTTTCTTCCTTTTTCGATTCCCTGAAAACGGATTTTCCCCATTTTTTTTTTTTTTAACCTCAGACAGAACTGGTTTTCGCTATTTCAATTGTTTAGCCCGCCACCAAGCCTGACACATTGATCTGAGAGATGATTGTCTCAGGACTTTTTTCTTCCTTTTTCGATTCCCTGAAAACGGATTTTTCCCATTTATTTTTTACTTACACCTCATACAGAACGCGTTTTCGCTATCCCAATTGTTTAGCAGGCCACCGAGCCTAGGAAGGATTTGGTAATATTTAATAAAATGTATTCACATTTAATAAATGATTTATTAACTCATACTCAATCAATAATTCAGACATTATTCAATTGACAGTTTTCATAACCTCAAATATTATATTCATATTTTGATCACAAAAAAAATCAAATAATCATAATAAATAATAATAAAGCACGGTAAAAAAAGCTGGCGTGTATCCTCTTTAAAAAAAAGCGTTGTAACGTTTTTTGTCACCGTTTTTAGTCCGCATAGCTAGGCTTATATATATGCTATATGTGGTATATATATATATATGTATATATATATATATACATATATATATATATAGTATATATATAATATATATATATATATATATAGTATAGTAGCTAAGTATATATATATATATATATATAATATATATATATATATATATATAAGTATATATATATAGGTATATATATATATATATATATTACAGCACATGTATACATATATACCTATATATATATATATATATTATATTATATATATATATATATTAGGGTGGTCGTTAAAAATTAAATTTCATCAGACGCCCCCTGAAAAGTTTTCTTTTTGTCTAAAAACACGCGTGCAATTTTTTTTTTTTTTTTTTTAATGAAAAGAACACGTGCCGCAAGGCGATCATAGATTTTGTTTTTTAACCTGCAGTTTTTTGGAAATGTCTTACCTAATCTGCAGATTTGACGAAAAACCCATCGAAAAAAGATAAAAATTTGAAATTTTGAAATTTCGATGGGTTGTTCGTCAAATCTACACATCATGTAAGACATATCCAAAAAACTGCAGGTTGAAAAACAAAATCTATGATCGCCTTGCGGCACGTGTTCTTTTCATTAAAAAAAAAAAAAAAAATTGTACGCATGTTTTTAGACGAAAAGGAAATTTTTCAAGGGGCGTCTGATGAAATTTAATTTTTAACGACCACCCTAATATATATATATATATATATATATATATATATATATATATATATATATATATATATATATATATATAGGTGTATATATTATATATATGGCTCAAAATCACCAAGGTGGTAAATTCGTGTCTGAGACATTTAAATCATTAAATTTATTTGTTTTTAATCAAATAATGTAGCACAAATTATTCACATCAACTCATTTAAGCAATGCATCAGAAAAATTTGCTGGAATTTATTCATAGAATATATTTTTTTCTATGAAATACCCCCGAAAAGTCATTCCGGGAACGCGTCCCTAAGTAGTAATCCACGGACAACAACAGCTAAAACACATAGTAAAAATTTTTTTTAATGTTTCGACGGTACTTGTTAACTTAGTTAATTTTATTATAAAATGATATTTATAAGTTCCCGAATCGACACAATATTATTTTGTCCGAAAATTTAATACAAAGTTTGTCTGACAATTTGTGCATCATTTCCGGGAACGCAGACATTTTTATATATATTAATTTTCAGCACAACGCAACAAATAGTGCTAGTGGGTGATCATATAAAACACTCAAGTACAATCGGTTGACCAGCCTGTTTTTTGTGAAAATGTGAAAAATTTAAGAGCTAAGCATAGTTTTGTTTGAATTTTTGGCACCGTACATCAATTCAGTGTCATTCCGGGAACGCCAATAATTGTAGGAAAAAAACAAGCAAATGCTTTTTGATACGATATTTCTTAAAGATGAATGTGACTCGCTTTATATTAATCTCAAATAATCCCGTTTAAGTGACTAATACTTATTTTACACGCATCTTTATGTAGAAACGTCATTCCGGGAACGGTCATTCCGGGAACGGTCCCGCATATGACATGCGTTCCCGGAATGATCATTGGGTTCCCGGAATTATGATTCTATTGTTAATGATGGTTTAAAATTTAAAATATTGATTTTTTTTTTTAATTTTTAATTTTTTTTTTTTTTATTTATTTATTTTTTTTTTATTTATTTTTTTTTTTTTTAGGATTACTTATGAATTTGTTTTTGAAGATTCCAGGATTGCATGCATATCGTCATTTCGGGAACGATTTGTCATTTCGGGAATGATTCGTCATTTCGGGAACGATTCGTCATTTCCGGGAACGCTACTAAAAGTCAATTAATAACGAATTAATAAGCAAAAATCATTTTTTTCTCATCAAATCAATGATCAATTGCAAATATAAATTTATTTCTTCGCTTTTATACTAAATTAAATGTCCAAAATTATATGAATATTACTTTTAAAGGAACTATAACTATGAAAACATGTAAATTTATGTTTCTCATGACTTATTTTTCAAAAAACTTCACATTCACACAGTAATTGACATGTTTATCATTTTTAAAGATTGAGGACATATCTCAGCTATGTATCTACTATAATAAACAAATCATTTTCCGTATTTATGCATTAGTAATTATTACTTTTTCAAGCGTTCCCGAAATGACGGCAGCTCATGACTTGTTTTCCATAAATACTTTTTATTCACGTAATTTTTAATTTCCAGCTTGCCCCGTTCGGATATCAATTAAAGATAAGTTGGTCAATGATTAGAACTGGTTTGCAGAACAAAAATATAATAAATTTTTTTGAGAAATTCCAAACTTGGAATTTACCACCTTGGTGATTTTGAGCCATATATATATAGTATATGTATATATATATATGTATATATATATATTATATATATATATATATATAGTATATGTATATATATAGGTATATATATATATATTATATATATATATATATATATATATATATATATATATACCTATATCAATTAAGTATATATACCCATATATATATATATATATATATATATATATATATATATATATATATATATATATATATATATATATATAGATATATAGGTATATATATATACCTATATATATATATATAGATATACAGGGTGTTCCACACCTCGCGACGAATATTTCACAGGGTAAATCTTGATCAAAAATGGGATCGAAATTCCCTCAGCCGATTTTTTCGGAGATGCATGGATTTTCCGTTATAATTATTTTAATTGCAGCTAATGACATGCGACTTATAAACGGCCGTTTGTCGGTGTAATCACCGCTCGGTTGTGTGCGCGTCTCTCGCCCTATTGTCGCCACGAAAAAAAGTGCACACAACCGAGCGGTAAGCACACCGACGTGCGGCCGTTCGTAAGCCGCGCGTCATTGACTGAAATTGAATTAATTATAACGGAAAAGATATGCATTTTAAAAAAAATCGGCTGAGGAAATTTCGATCCCATTTTTGATCAAGATTTACCCTGTGAAATATTCGTCGCGAGGTCTGGAACACCCTGTATTAGAGTGGTCCTTATTCTGATCATTTTCGAATTGAGATTTCTTCGCCCCCTAGAAGGGTTCCAAATAATTGAAAAAAAACATCCTCCAAATTTGAACTTTTTATCTCAATTTTAACACGTGCCGCAAAGCCTCTGAAGTTTTGCGTTTGATTAACATGGCGTTTTCACTGACCTTTATTCAGAATTTTGGCGCACCGTCAATAAGTGCGAAAAAAAAATCTAATTCTTGTAGGAATCTTTCAAGAAAACCCGATATTATTTTATCAGATTTACAGAAATTCCAAATTCAAAATGGTGGATCCAAAACAGCGGCTGTAAAACATGAAAAATGTTTAAATCCAGCCGCTATTTTGGATCCGCCATCTTGAATTTGGAATTTCTCTAAATCTGATAAAATAATATCGGGTTTTCTTGAAAGATTCCTACAAGAATTAGATTTTTTTTCGCACTTATTGACGGTGTGCCAAAATTCTGAATAAAGGTCAGTGAAAACGCCATGTTAATCAAACGCAAAACTTCAGAGGCTTTGCGGCACGTGTTAAAATTGAGATAAAAAGTTCAAATTTGGAGGATGTTTTTCTTTAATTATTTGGAATCCTTCTAGGGGGCGAAGAAATCTCAATTCGAAAATGACCAAAATAAGGACCACTCTAAGATATATAGGTATATATATATACCTACATATATATATATATGTATATATATATATATATATATATATATATATATATATATATATATATTAGGGTGGGCTAAAAAAAACTTTTAATTTTGTTTTCTTCAGTTACCATGAAAATATTGTTCAAGATGATGAAAAAAAAATCCTCTGAAAATTTGAGCTCTTAATATTAATATTAAGAGGTGCCTCATCGCGATTTTTGATTTCCCATTTAAATAACACAGAAAATTTTTTTTTTTTTTTTATTTGGAATTTTATTCCGTTCCAACGAATCATCGTGTTATAAAAATCAATACATATTCTTGTAGGAAATTAAACGACCTTCAAAAAAGGTCTGATGTGATTTATTCATCACTATGACGTGTAATCCGAATTGGAGAGAAATTCGTGAAAATCTCAAGCTCAGCCAACAACCTCAAGATAGACCAGATATCGTAGCTCGGGTTTTCAATTTAAAAAAGGATGTTTTGTTGAACACGATTATAGAAAACAAAATATTTGGAAAAGTAGAAGCTTGGGTATATGTGATAGAATTTCAAAAAAGAGGATTACCACATATACATCTCTTAGTAACATTGAGTAGAAATTACAAAGTAACACATCCGGAAATTGTCGATGCTATGATTTGTGCTGAAATCCCTGATCCACAAGAAGAACCTATATTACACGATATTGTGATGCATAATATGATATACGGCCCATGTGGAGATTGGTGTCTGATAGACAAAAAATGTTCGAAACATTTTCCAAAACCCTTCCAATCAACAACTACTATGGATGAAGATGGTTACCCGTGTTATCGACGAAAAGATACCGGAAAATATTACAATCGACCACATGGATATGTCGTAAATAATCGCCATGTTGTACCATATTCACCTATACTACTACGTAAATTCAATTGTCATTGTAATGCAGAATTGAGCCGTTCTCTCGAAGAACAACCTAGGTGCAATTTGGTCGTTTCGAGAAAAAGCGATTTGAAAATTCAACATTGTACTGCTCATCGTTAAATATAACTAATCAAATTTTTTTTATTTATTGCAAACATTATACTGTCGAATAATGGATTTAAAGCATAAAATCTTCAATAAACATTTTTTAACAATATTTTTCGCGACAGTTTATGCAAGAGCACTTAGGTCGTTTTTCGGGAGAACTACTAAAAATATGTTTCATAGCTATAAAAACACGAGAAAAATGTAATAGTAAGAGATATTTGTTTATTTAATTTTATTTAAGGATATGAAAAAAAACAAATAATTGTTATTTTTTATTGTTTTTGTTAAATTTTTTTATTTTTTTATTTTTTTTTTATTTTTTAATAATTTTATTTAATGTTTTTTTTTTTCGTTTTTGTATGTTTTTGTTGTTTTTTGTTTTTTATTTATTTATTGTCTAGCGGGAGATTACGCGGGTGATAATATGGTAGGCGCGTGGTTTCAAACACTCACAGTTTGCTCAAAAATTGATTAAATCTTATGAAATTTGGTATATAGATACTTTGTGACCTTGTCTACCTATTAATACGTTCTCCCGAAAAATGACCTAAGTCGCTTCAGGTCGTTCTTCAAGAGACCGGCTCAATTGGTTTCTAGCATAAAATCAGTAAAATACCTTTTCAAATACATCTATAAAGGCCATGATGCTGCTACAATAACTATGCGGGGACAAGCAACGAATATAGAAGAAGTTATCCATGATGAGATAAATGAACATATCGAAGCTCGCTATGTAGGCCCTGTCGAAGCATGTTGAAGAATATTGGGTAAAAAACTGCACGAAAAAAGTCATCCCGTTATCCGTATGCCCGTACATCTACCGAATCAACAAAACATCACGATTCATTCGGGTGACGAAGAATTCACCCTCAATCATATCTTGGAACAACGGAATATGCTACTTGACTATTTTGAATTGAATAAACGTGATAGCGATGCACGCAATTATCTTTACATCGAAATACCATACCATTATGTATTTCATAAGGAAAAAATCAATAATATCTACGTATCTAATTGGAGAAAACGAAAAGCTTCGTTCAAAACTATCGGCAGAATGTATTCGGTGAATCCGTCGCAAAAAGAACTATTTCATTTACGGTTATTGTTACTAACTGTTAGAGGGGCAACAAGCTATGAACAACTACGCACAGTGAATGGAGAACTTGCGGCATCGTTTACTGAAGCTTGTCTCAAAAGAGGTTTAATAGCAGATGATTCTGAATGGCATAGAACCATGCATGAAGCTGAAATTTGGATGATGCCTCTACAAATGAGGAGATTATTCGCACGCATATTACTCCATTGTAATCCTTTGTATCCAGAAGAATTGTGGGATGAATTCAAAACAGCTATGTCAGAAGATCTTTCTCGTAACATGGATTTAATTTCTGCAGAAGGCGAGGCTCTCCGACAAATTTATAATCTTTTAGAAGAAGAAGGAAAAAACAGAACTGATTTCCCGTCAATGCCAATTCCTCCGAAAATTAATGTGAGTCAAATAACAGATAAAAAAAATTACGAGAAGATTATGGATGTAGGATTGGCTAACTATGAAAAACTTAATGTTCAACAAAAAATTATAATTGATACCATACTTCAAAGTATTAACAATTCGACATTACATAAAACATTCTATATTGACGGACCGGGTGGATCAGGCAAAACATTTCTGTACATTACATTATGGCATTTACTTACTGGACGAAAAGAAAAAATCAGTACTATGGCTTACACAGGTATAGCTGCTACATTACTACCAAATGGAAAAACAGTCCACAAAACATTAGGATTACCTGTTCCGTTATACGCTGATGCTACTTCAACAATTAAAGTGGGTTCAAAAGAAGCAAATATTTTGAAAGAAACAAAGATTTTCATTTGGGATGAAGCACCTATGGCACCGCGCTACGCATTAGAAATAATGAATACGATTTTACAGGATATAATGAATAACACGTTACCATTTGGAGGAAAAATAGTAATATTAGGAGGGGATTTCAGACAATTGCTTCCGGTAAATATTCGTGGTACTCGCAGTGAAACGGTAAACTTATCAATCAAATTCAGTCCATTGTGGCGACTATTTAAAATATTCGAATTGACTATCAATATGCGTGCACTACAAGAAGAGAAAATTTTTTCTGAATTCTTACTGCAAGTTGGGACTGGAGATTTGAATGATGAGGTTGATAATTTAAATTTACCCTCCAATTGTACGTACAACGATGACATCGATATAGCGAAAGATATTTATGAAGATATACTCAGCAGAAAACAATACAAAGAAGCTTCAAAATATGCAGTATTAGCAGCAAGAAATTTAGATGTGAATGAAATTAATAGACAAGTCGTCGACTTATTGGACTTGACTACTGAACGTATTTATACGAGCGTCGATAGCGCAGAAAATTGTAACGACAATAATAAAATCAATCGGGATTTGGTACCGGAATATTTAAATTCGTTATCTCCGAATTCCTTCATAGGAAAGTTAAAACGCCTGCGCACAGACAAAACCTAATCGCTTAATGTTTGAGTTGCATGTAAGCAGAGAATTAGATTGAAATAATTTGAGTTATTGAAGATAACTAAATTATTTATCGAGAACCCACCTTGAAAATGACGTATTTTATGTGAAATTTTCTCAGCTTTTCGAAAAAAGTATTGACATTTTTTTCAAAATTTGGGCAATGGCAAAAAAACAGCTTTTTAGATTTTAAACTCAATTTTAAGAGCTTTTCACAAGCATAAACGGAAAAAAAGTATTTACTTCAAAAAGCTGAGACTTTTTCACACAAGAAACCCAGTAATTTTTTAAATTCTATACTGCCAAAGAAACTAAAAAAAAACATGAATAAAACGAGAAGTACAAAACTATACGAAATACCCCATATAATAACTTCTAAAATAAAAGGGATAAAAATCTGAAAAAAATTGGGTAGTAGTTTTTCGATGAGGACTTTCAGCTCAAAAAATTTCAAAAAGATCTGAGGGGGTGAGACCGGATCCGACGTCCAGAATTGGTAGACTTGCTCATATATATATAAGCAAAAACCATATCCCAAAGAGTAGAAAATCATCGACGACGCTTAAAAGAAAAATATTATACCGAAACATCAACTGAAAATTACTTAGGAAAAATGGATGTTCGATGTCGACATTGCAATGCCAAACATTTCTCTGGGGAAATACTGGCCAGAAAAAAAGATTTGTCATTCAACGATTGCTGCAGTCATGGAGGTGTTCCAGAATGTTCATTCAGTAATTTTCCAAAAATACTTCAATCGCTATTCACTAGAACTCATGAATATTCGAATGAATTTTTAAATAATATTCGAGCTTATAATACATGTTTTTCTTTTGCGTCGTTCAATGCAAATCTCATGAATTTCCATGGAAGACGTGCCGGACCATATTGTTTCAAAGTAAAAGGTCACATTTACTATCAAATTAATACCGCATTATATCCAGAACCAAATCGCGATGCAAGTTACGGACAATTATTCATATTAGATCCATCGGAAGCTAATCAAATCAGACTTGGAACATTTTCTGGATTGAATAGGGAACTTCTAGACATTTTAGACAAAATAATTCGCAGAAAAAATAGATATGCCAAGTCCTATAAAATGATGAAAGATGAAATACGTCGCTTACAACGAAAGTCAACAATAATACCAGAAGTGATAATGTCATTCATACCTAGATCAGGACTTGACGCCCGCCGTTACAATCCACAGCGGTCAAACGAAATAGCAGCTATTTTCACAACGACTGCCGATGGAGATATTCCGAATTCGTATGTGACTATTCACAATAAATCTACAAGTGAATTAGAATACGTAAGCTGGATGGATCGGAGAGTTGAACCATGGATTTATCCATTTTTCTATCCTCATGGAACTGATGGTTGGCATGATGAAATGCAGCGTTTAAACTCTACGAGAAGAATCACTAGATCAGCATATTTGAAAAATTTAATTGCTATTCGAGATGAATTCAACCCATTCCTTCATGGTGGTCGATTATTTCAGCAGTGGATGGTGGATAATTACGTCAAAATCGAAAAAGATCGAATAACGTACTGTCGATCTCATCAAAAAGAATTGAGATCAGAAAGTTATCAAGGCGTTATTGATTATATGGCGAATCAAGCCGAAGACCGCAATGCAAAAATTGGGCGCATGATAATACTTCCATCCACTTTCATTGGTTCTCCTCGAAATATGGCTCAAAATTATCAAGACGCTATGGCTATAGTTAGAAAATTTGGCAAAACGGATTTATTCATCACTATGACGTGCAATCCCAATTGGAGAGAAATTCGTGAAAATCTCAAGCTCAGCCAACAACCTCAAGATAGACCAGATATCGTAGCTCGGGTTTTCAATTTAAAAAAGGATGTTTTGTTAAACACAATTATAGAAAATAAAATATTTGCAAAAGTAGAAGCATGGGTATATGTCATAGAATTTCAAAAAAGAGGATTGCCGCATATACATCTCTTAGTAACGTTGTGTAGAAATTACAAAGTAACATGTCCGGAAATTGTTGATGCTATGATTTGTGCTGAAATTCCTGATCCAGAAGAAGAACCTATGTTACATGATATTGTGATGCATAATATGATACACGGCCCATGTGGAGATTGGTGTCTGATAAACAAAAAATGTTCGAAAAATTTTCCAAAACCCTTCCAATCAACAACTACTATGGATGAAGATGGTTATCCGTGTTACCGACGAAAAGATACAGGAAAATATTACAATCGACCGCATGGATATGTCGTAAATAATCGCCACGTTGTACCATATTCACCTATACTACTGCGTAAATTCAATTGTCATTGTAATGCAGAACTGGTTTCTAGCATAAAATCAGTGAAATACCTTTTCAAATACATCTATAAAGGACATGATGCTGCTACAATAACTGTGCGGGGACAAGCAACCAATATAGAAGAAATTATCCATGATGAGATAAATGAACATATCGAAGCTCGATATGTAGGCCCTGTCGAAGCATGTTGGAGAATATTGGGTAAAAAACTACACGAAAAAAGTCATCCTGTTATCCGTATGCCCGTACATTTACCGAATCAACAAAACATCACGATTCATTCGGGTGACGAAGAATTCACCCTCAATCATATCTTGGAACAACGGAATATGCTGCTTGATTATTTTGAATTGAATAAACGTGATAGCGATGCACGCAATTATCTTTACATCGAAATACCATATCATTATGTATTTCATAAGGAAAAAATCAATAATATCTACGTATCTAATTGGAGAAAACGAAAAGCTTCGTTCAAAACTATCGGCAGAATGTATTCGGTGAATCCGTCGCAAAAAGAATTATTTCATTTACGGTTATTGTTACTAACTGTTAGAGGGGCAACAAGCTATGAACAACTACGCACAGTGAATGGAGAACTTGCGGCATCATTTACAGAAGCTTGTCTCAAAAGAGGTTTGATAGCAGATGATTCTGAATGGCATAGAACCATGCATGAAGCTGAAATTTGGATGATGCCTCTACAAATGAGGAGATTATTCGCACGCATATTACTCCATTGTAATCCTTTGTATCCAGAAGAATTGTGGGATGAATTCAAGACAGCTATGTCATAAGATCTTTCTCGTAACATGGATTTAATTTCTGCAGAAGGCGAGGCTCTCCGACAAATTTACAATCTTTTAGAAGAAGAAGGAAAAAACAGAACTGATTTCCCGTCAATGCCAATTCCTCCGAAAATTGATGTGAGTCAAATAACAGATGAAAGAAATTACGAGAAGATTATGGATGTAGGATTGGCTAACTATGAAAAACTTAATGTTCAACAAAAAATTATAATTGATACCATACTTCAAAGTATTAACAATTCGACATTACATAAAACATTCTATATTGACGGACCGGGTGGATCAGGCAAAACATTTCTGTACATTACATTATGGCATTTACTTACTGGACGAAAAGAAAAAATCAGTACTATGGCTTACACAGGTATAGCTGCTACATTACTATCAAATGGAAAAACAGTCCACAAAACATTAGGATTACCTGTTCCGTTATACGCTGATTCTACTTCAACAATTAAAGTGGGTTCAAAAGAAGCAAATATTTTGAAAGAAACAAAGATTTTCATTTGGGATGAAGCACCTATGGCACCGCGCTACGCATTAGAAATAATGAATACGATTTTACAGGATATAATGAATAACACGTTACCATTTGGAGGAAAAATAGTAATATTGGGAGGGGATTTCAGACAATTGCTTCCGGTAAGTATTCGTGGTACTCGCAGTGAAACGGTAAACTTATCAATCAAATTCAGTCCATTGTGGCGACTATTTAAAATATTCGAATTGACTATCAATATGCGTGCACTACAAGAAGAGAAGAATTTTTCTGAATTCTTACTGCAAGTTGGGACTGGAGATTTGAATGATGAGGTTGATAATTTAAATTTACCCTCCAATTGTACGTACAACGATGACATCGATATAGCGAAAGATATTTATGAAGATATACTCAGCAGAAAACAATACAAAGAAGCTTCAAAATATGCAGTATTAGCAGCAAGAAATTTAGATGTGAATGAAATTAATAGACAAGTCGTCGACTTATTGGACTTGACTACTGAACGTATTTATACGAGCGTCGATAGCGCAGAAAATTGTAACGACAATAATAAAATCAATCGGGATTTGGTACCGGAATATTTAAATTCGTTATCTCCGAATTCCTTCATAGGAAAGTTAAAACGCCTGCGCACAGACAAAACCTAATCGCTTAATGTTTGAGTTGCATGTAAGCAGGCGTCCTATGAAGCGTTTCCACGAAAACTCCCGGTATATTATTATATATATATATCCATCTAATTTAATATCCACATCTTATCTCATATCCATATATACATATGTATTTATAGATGTAAGTATATATATTATAGGGACGTATCTCCATAAATCTTATAATGAAAATCAAAAATTTTAATTGGGTTTAATAATCTGTGTACTTCACTTATTCGTCGTGTAAAGTTCGAAGTGACAACAAATTTGAAAATGAGAGTAAATAAATATGGATCGAAAAAAACGAAATTTCGACACGACGAATGAATGAAAATACACAGATTATTAAACCCAATTTTTAGTTTTTATTGTCAGGTTTATGGAGGTACGTCCCATACGATATAAGCTGAGGCGCGCGAAGCGCGCCAAATACGCTAGTATAGTAAAATAAGAAAAAATAAATAACCAAAGAATGAGTGTTTATCACATAACCTTTCATATCATCAATTTCATCATGTACTTAACCCTAGAATGGTAACCTTATTTTTTTTCACCTATTATGGTAACCTGGGGTCAAAAACGACCCCAATTTTGAAAAATTCATATCTCCGGTAATATTCTACAAAAAGGGTTCCACTTAGGCTCATCCTCTTCGTTTTTTAATGCAGAATCACGTGAGCCCATGGCAATTTTGCTTGGAGTCGGAGAAAGTAGTAAAAAATGAGGTAAAACGGAAAAAAACATGAAAAATTCGTAAAAATGACTTTTTTGATTGAATTTGCAATATCTCCGTTGATTTTTAACGAAATTGAATAAAACGAACGGCATTATAAAGTGAAAATATACAGTTTTGAGACAGGTAGGTTAGTTTTACTCCATTTTCGAAAAAGTCTATTTATTCCGGGAATCGAAGTCTGGGAAGTTAGGAAAAGTCGAAATATTGACTTTTATCGCCAAAATTGGTGTAACAACGCCAAATTATGTGCAAATCGAATGGAACCAACTCCATTTTCAAGTGGAAAGGTGATTCTAAAAGATGTGTATTCATTTTTTTTTTTTTTTTTTTTAATTTATTTTGTCATACGAAAATTAGGAAACCGTTTACAAAGCCATTTGGCGTATAAATTGACTTATAAATATTATTATATAATTATAACAAAATTTATACGTCTCGTTGAATACAAATGGTGCATAAGAGGTTCTTATGTTCTTGGCACACGGCCGCTTGACATCGCTGGCATCTAAAAAATAAAAAAATAAAAAATTGCAATGTTGACAAAAAAACTAACGCAAATGGTAACGTGGGGGTCAAAAACGACCCCAGCCGCACTTTCGACGCTTCCTGCTCGGAGAGACGTGCGTAACTGAGGCGGCCAACCGGCTCTCGAGACTCTCTGAGGATGGAATTGAATTATGGTTAGGGTCCCGAGTCCTTAAAGTCACGGAGGGAGAAAGGGCGCGAGATTTAAAGTCGCCTGGGGTCGTTTTTGACCCCAGGTTACCATTCTAGGGTTAATTATGAGATTCCACGAATTTAACAACACATCCATTATACAATTTTTATGAATCCAAAAACTTAAAGTAAAGAATTTTAATTTGCCCGAATCGAATAGCGCGAATAGCGCCCTCTCCCCCTTCCCGGGAGCTTAGGCTTCTTATATAGGACTGAGAGTTTATTTATAAATTTTGTTATCATATATGTAACATTTCAATAATTATGGATCCTGATTATTCTATATAAAAATACAGTAAATGTATCAATTTGGTTGAATCGCTCATCAAAGTAATTGTATTAGAATAAATTTCATGAATCTTATCTACCGGTCAAGTATCTACATGAAACCACAACTGAATAACAATGAAATTTATGTATTTTGTACAGTACAAGGCTTCACAGAGGAAAATTTTTTCGAATCAGATGGCATAGCTTTGATTTCAGCCCTTGAAGGGTATGATAGAGTTGACGATTTGTTAGTATCTTATATGAAAGAGAAAGCAAAACTTGATAAAATGAGTGGAGAGACTACAAACAGAACAGATGATAACAAAATTATTGAAGTAATGGAATTGCCAATTGTAATAAATAACAGTACAGTTGAGATGGATACAGCAAGTGAAAGATCTGATTCTGTAGTCAATTTAATAGGAGAACTTGGATACAATTGCGGCAATATAGTTGAATCTAATAAAGATAGTTCTATGCAATCATCTGCTCCTCCAGTTATTTCTAAGAATAATAATTCTGATAAGCCAGTTTTTGAAAGTACAAGAGTGGATACTGATGTAGATATGATTCAAAGCTTTACTACTTTACCTAAAGGTACTCTCAATATAAATTTTTGTTTTTATTGAATAAATAATCATCTATGTTCATTTCCGTTTCATGTAAAATATTTTCAGACTTCAAATATGAGGAAAATGACTTATATCTACATTTGAATCAACCAAATAATTTAGATGGAAGAATAGTACTCGGAAAATATTTAAACTATGGCGTTCTAGATTTAAATAGATTAAAACATAATTTGGTTCTAGCAAAATTCCTTGAGGATCCAGTAAATTATAAGTAAGTATGAATGTGAATGGAAGTAAGCTTATGGATTCATGTTTAGAGTTAAGCGATGAAACAATATAGGATGTTTCTCATTATTGAAACCACCCTAATGCACGTTTGTGGGCATGTTTGTGTGTGTTTGTGATGTGTATTGCATACTCGTAGCTCATATTTAATCATGATTTTTCAAAGGCAACCATAACTGACCACGCTTAATAATTTCAATTGTAGGATAGACACGAAGGATTTCTTACACTGGTTGAAGGATTTCAAAGTGTTATTTCCAACAGTAGATCACACTTACTTCTATAAGCCGTATGTTTATGTTGCTAAAGGAAAATCACGGAGTGCCACAGGGGCAGTGTATAACCATTATAAAACTGAAAGGACTCAACTTAGATTAGCTGGTATAATCAAAGATGACGAAAGCAATTTACAAGCTATTGAAGGAAATCATGGTTTGTTTATAATTGTTAAAATTACTCCAATAAACACTCAATCATAAATATTTTCTAATAAACTTTTTCTTTAGATGATACAGTAAATCACCCTTGGCTGTGTCTCACGGATTCAAATCGTGATAATTATTCACGAACAGAAGTTTTAAGCACTTGGGAGGATTCTTTTGATTCAAGGTTTGCATTGCTTCACCCTCCCGTAAATTCCAAGGAAAAGCCAACATCAGTTCGTTCTTACTTCGATACTTTCCGGTGTTTATGCCTCCCTGCTGGTATTACGTTGGTACGTTACTTTGGTGACACGAGAAAATTGGAACTGATTGTGAATGGAAAATTTCATTATGTTTTTGTATTTCCAGTTAGAAGAAGATTTCAATCAAATTACGGAGAAGAAAATTCAGAAAACAGAACTTGATCGATCTTTGACCTACTACAAAAATATTATTTCAAGATCTTGGCCAGAATATGCCAGAAAAGTCATAGAACTGGTTCAAACTGGAAATACACGTGATTGTAAGTCTTTTGCGACTCAGCTAAATGATATAGAAATAACAGGTAAATTGTATTGATTATTTATTTATATAAAATGGACAATATTCATGAACTATTGATATTCATGAATAGATATTTCTATTCCAGATAAAAATATCATCAGTATCAGTCTTCTTGCGCTTCCATGGGCTATTAGTAACAATGCGAAAACCATCAAGATAAAGAAAGCGCTAGATGACGTTAAATTTGAAACAGTTCCATTAACTTTAACAAAGTCACAGATATCCAATTTCTTCATTTTACATGTTGAGGTAAGAAATGCAAAGTAATTCTACGTGTCTAGGTACCTAATAGGGTTTATCATATAATAAATAATTTTTCTCAGGATCATGAAGCTCTAGAAGAGCAAAAATCTGCCCACGAAAAATGGGCTGCAGACCATAAGCTAGATCTTCTACCTTATATCGTTTTCTGTGGACCCCTGAATAGTATTGGTCAAGTCTATGTAGTGGTAAATTCACAGTTGTACGTGTACGCGGATCCAGTGTGTGCAGTTGAGGCATGCTACAAATGCTTAATAGCACTAGATACATTACCGACTGTCTGTGACTTTGTATGGCATGTTATCGAAAAACTGTGTAATATAAATTCAGAGAAACACTTAGTAGCAGCATGTAAGTTCGTAGACAAATTAAAAAATCGAGATAATGTAGGAGCAGTGAATCAAAAACTAACAAAAAAAAGGAAAGTTAATCGTAAATCAACTGACGAGAAATAAGTTTAAATTAGAAGTTTTTTCACAATAAATTTTCTGAAATGTCTCCATTACAACTAAATATTTTATCTTTCATCCTTCTTCTCTATAGCAACTCTTATTATCCTCGGAAAATTGTTCAGGAATTTGTGGATTATTTTGATGATTTCATCCGGAATTTTTTCTTACCCGAGTTGAAAAAAGAGATTTTTCAAAAATTGAAAGAAAAAGGAATAAGTGATTCTACTCTGCATGATCTTGAACCTTGTTTTTCTAAATATAGTAAAATATTTGAAGCAGTTTCTACCGAACATAAGAGATTCAACCTCCTTAAACAATTCGGTTACGTAGACCCTGAAGAATTTCTGATAGGAAGATATTTTAAAAAATGCGTCGTCAATCAATTGATACGTTTTGTACCTGAGTCAATGTATGGCATACAAGTTCGTCTGAGATATAGTTTGAAATCCTTCCTGGAAATACCAGGATTATTTAATAACATTTTGAAATATATGAAGGAATTGAAAGAAGAAACAAACATCATAAGTAATATCATGCAAGCTCAACTTTGGACTCGAATATACGCGGAAAAATTTTCCAAAGAACTCGTTTTTCCTTTGTTCATATTTTATGATGATCTCGAAGTAGGCAATGCAATGGGTAGCCATTCTGGAATCAATAAATTCGGAGCCATTTACGCTATAATTGCCAATCTACCACCATACATATCTTCACGCTTAAGTAGTATATTATTTACATCTTTGATTCACTCTGAGGATAAGAAAAAAACCACAAACGCTAATGTTTTTAAAGAACTTATAAAAGAAATTAACTTCCTTAGGCATGAAGGTATTTTGATATGTGTAGATGGTTTGAGAATCAATGTTAAGTTTCAATTGCTATTGATTTTAGGCGACAATTTAGGGTTGAATGGTATATTAGGTTTTGTAGAGTCATTTAAGGCATCGTTTTGCTGCAGGATTTGCAAAATGTCTTCTGATCAAATCAAGTTTGCCGTAAAAGAAGACAACAAGTTTCTACGAGTGAAAGAGAGCCACGAATCAGACTCGGCAATCCAAAACCCACAAGAAAGCGGTGTCAAAGAAAAGTGCGTCTTCCACGAAATTGATGATTTTCATGTAACTGAAAATTTGACAGTTGATATGATGCACGATGTCTTGGAAGGCGCATGTTTGTATGATATGAAAGCTCTGATGAAAATTTTCATTTTTGAAAAAGAATATTTTACTTTGGAAATGTTCAATACTTTACTTGATGAGTTTGATTATGGACCTCTTGAATTTTCAAATAAACCCCCAATTATAAAAGTGAATAGATTAAAGAATAACAAAGTGCAACTCAATATGTCTGCGGCAGAGATGCTATGTTTTGTAAGATATTTTGGATTGATTGTTGGGCATTTAATCCCAGAATTCGACGAGCACTACAAACTTTATAAATACCTCCGTCAGATCATAGATATAATCACTTCTCCTAGAATAACGAAGAGTTGTGCTACTTTCTTGGAAATGCTAATTGAAAAACATAATTTAATGTACATCAAATTATTCGGCAGTTTAAAACCAAAATTCCATTATTTGATCCACTATCCTCGAATTCTATTACAAAATGGTCCTTTCATTCATTTTTGGAGTATGAGATGTGAATCAAGGCACACGGAGGTAAAAGCTAATACTGAAGCTACATTTAATACCAGAAATTTGCTGCTCACCATCGCAAAAAAACAAACCCTGAAAATGTGCCACACTAATCGTACTCTTAATTGTGACGATGTAACAAAATTCAGGTCAAAAATTGATGCTACATATGATTTAATTCGTCTTCTCCGAAATATCAATTTATTGAGAGTCATCTGTTATAGAGAAGTTGAAATTTCAGCCATATTATACAAAACTGGAATGTTCATCGTTGTCAACATGGAAAACCCAGAGAAAGAATTCGGACAAATTCTGTGCATAATACAATCCGAAAATAATGTATTTTTCCATGTTAAGATTTATAAAGAATTCACATTCAATTTTCACCATCATGCTTATGAAGTTTATACTAAAAACGAGAAGAAAATTATTAATTATGCAGATTTACCTAATTCAACTCCGTGTTTATCTGTAATAATTAATAAAATCACCTATGTCGCTTCAAGATGCGGATTGTGAAAATGATTTTGAACTTTTTCAATAAAAATTGCTTTTATAAAATTTTACATCAGTAGTTTGTATCTGAATCAATATTTTTTACCTTTCCCAAATGCATGATTTCTCAAAAAAAAATTTTATCTATTTTATTAGTTCAAGTCTGAATCAGAATTGAAGTAACAAATAATCTTTTTTGTTCAAATAATCCACGTAATGATACATTTTACAACATACAATAATTGAACACCCAATATTTTTCATTTGATGTTCAAAATCAACTCCTCTTAAATTATCTAACGCAGAATCCAAAAATATCAAACACAAAACGTTAACCTAACGTTCTTTCATTAAGACGATCTCTGTCCCACTAGCTTAGAACTCTGAGCGTTCCAGATTTTGGGGCGCCCACCACACCAAAAGCGCACGCCTCACGTACTTTACATGTCGTACAGTAGCGCCACCATTACTGAGACAGGGCGCGAGCTAAATTTCTCTCCGTGTACCAATCACTAACTTCATCTACCTATACATCAGCACCTCAAACTGATTACCAAACAGACTAATATATTTGAAATTGCTGATCATTGAAAGTGTTATAATAGTACAGTGCGACACAAGTACGCACACACGTGTCGTATAATATTTTTTTAAACTCAGGGTGCGAAATTCTTGACCTGTAAAAAACTCTAGAAAATAG
The DNA here is from genome assembly GCA_943736025.1 of Tenthredo mesomela. Classification (NCBI taxonomy): domain Eukaryota; kingdom Metazoa; phylum Arthropoda; class Insecta; order Hymenoptera; family Tenthredinidae; genus Tenthredo; species Tenthredo mesomela. Next base: position 40,399,731 of record OX031014.1, on the reverse strand, counting down.
GGAAGTATAGTATATACAGGGTGAATTGCTAACGTCTGAACACTCAGAGCAGCGTAGAGGTGGCCACCACAAAATTGTCAATTGTTATATTGGTTTCGGGCTTTCTCATTAGTTGAAATTGGGAAACAATTGCTGACGCTGGACTCTTGGCAAAGCCCCCCCATTAGAAACAAAATACTTTCAGTAATGATTTTCAATAGCATAAAATTTTATTAGTCTTCGTAACTAAAGAAATAAAGAAATCAGAGAAAAAAAAAACTCGTTTTTCAGGCTTCTATATAATATTCCTTTTCGTAGTCTATCGATGGAAACGCAACTTGCACAGTTATATCAGAAAAGCAAGTCTTATTTGATTTTGATAGAATTATATTATTTTTCACATAAATTTTATTATTTATAAATAATATGTCATGTTAATTTAACATTTGGTAACGCGATCATTCAATCAGTCATATGTATGTCAACACAACTTGACACGAAATTGAGAAAGTTGGATAGAAAAAATTATCTTAGAAATTATTTTTAAACGAAGAGAACTTAATTATTGTTACATAGGTAAGTGTGTGAATCGGGCACTCCGCACACTTCCAATAGGCATGAGGAATCGAGTTTCGCACACTGAGTTTAAAATGAGTACATTACGATATGAGTGCGGTAAAACTGTTTCTGACCAGTGTGAGGTTGCAGCACGAGCCAAAGGCGAGTGCTGTAATCACACGAGATCAGAAGACTATAACTATAACTGGGTCGGATGATGTACAAAATTTACTTCACGAGGAGTGAAAATGTGAGTGTTACCCATGCTTAGCATTCTGACACTGAGTAAAGTAAAAATATTTAAAGATCTATAAAATGAGTCAGAATATTTAATATCTTTCAAAATCTAGTTATATCGTTTGATAGCTTGAAATATGCTATCCATTAGATTGTTGGTGAAATTACATTAGTTCTTTGAAATCATTTGAAATTATGTAGCACCTTTCGATTTTCCGGAAAATTAGCTGTAGTATTTAACCATCTAGGCTATTATGTGTCATTTCAAGCTCATATACACTTCAAATAACAAGTAGTTGACCAATCACTTCAAACCGTACACACTGACCTGTATCTGTATGAAACCTCCGCTGTAAATCCAACCACTGACTCAATCTACCTATTCCATACTACATGTAATTTCTTGTTGGTGTAATATGCTAACCAATTGTGATTATTTAAGTCAAAGGCAACACAGTCTTCCATGCTATGGCGCAAAAATTACTGATTAAGTTCTAAATTAAGTTAAAACTGTATAAGACAACATTGAGTTCCATTTAATAAATTATTTATGTTTGTCACAGTTGACAATTGAAGTGAATGTGTTCTTCTCTCACTGAATGTTTCTCTCCTTGCCCAAATTCCAAATGTATTTCTTGTGATGATCATAGACTATAATAAGTAATAACGTGTAACCCCGCTGAAATTGAATGAGTAATTCCTCGTATGAAGAACGTCCACTTACATGTACGTACACACAGAGAGCGATTCTGTGTATAATAAGGAGCCTAAAAGGTAGGTCAACGTGAAACGCCTGCAATAGGCCACCGACGATGCACCCATAAGAAATAGCATGAGGTGCGTCGTCGGTCGCCTATTCCGCGAATCCTAGTCGCGGCAGATTAACCCAGGGCGAAAATACATATAACTCCTGTACATACAACATGTATTGCGTGAATGATCGGGGGTTTGTTGAGATTGTCGGCTGTATGGGATAGCGGTATCAATGCTCCGTACTTGCAAAAAATAGTGAAATCCCACGAAAAACATCCAAAGATGTAAAAACAGCCGCCAAGTACCCACACGAAAATCACTATTGCTTTATAAGCAAAACGTTTCGCCAGTCTCTGTCGTGAAATCAAGAAAAAAGCTAAGCACCGAACGTACCCCTGCGATCTTTCAGCAAGTCTACGTCGTGAAGTCGGAGTTTCGTGTGAGGATATCGAAACATCATTCCAAGAGCTACGTACTTGGCGGGCACATTCAGTTCCTTAGCGCTATACGGACAACCGGCGTCTTTTTGCGCGAAAATTGAGTTTTTAATGCGACAGCAATTAAATACACTGAAAATTTAGTTATTCCAACCAATAATCGTATCAGAAAATACTTCTACGTGTCCCTAATTATGTGTATGACTTCACAGACGTGAATACCGTATATAATAAATAAAAATCGTGGTCATTTCACTGTCATTGAATTATCAGATCAGACTCGGAACTCTGGAATCACGTACCTCACTATGGAGCCAATGAGCGATGTTACCACAGTAAGTTCTCCCATGATAGGTGACATACCGCAGAGCTCGAGTACATAAGTAGTATTAATTATGGAAGAATGAACTTATTCACTTGCGAAACTATCGAATTAAGAAAACTCTACTTTGCTATTTCGGTATGGAACCTAATACTTGCAGCTATACGGATATACGTGTATGCTCTAAGTAGCATAGAGTGTGACAGTTTGATATAATGATGAACATAAAATTCAGTTGATAATTGCTTTGGTGTACCTATACTATGTCATAAAATATTGTTCACGATGCATGCGTATGTGCAGGGGCACGAGCGTATACACGTAGTGGAAATGATCAATTTCAATACCTGAAACCCATCCTCATAACAGTTCAGCCTCACTTGAGTGCAAAAATATTTTGTTGCTTATTCGATTGTGAAGAATAATCATTCGCAACTACACATTCGTGGCAGTTGAGAGATTAGCGCGTGCGAGTTTACGGGAGTGCTGTAGTGCGGGCGCCGAAGGTCGACCTTCGGCGCCCGCACTACAGCACTCCCGTAAACTCACACGCACTAATCTCTCGACTGCCACGACAAAGTCGTACCACAAGATCGGAAGATGCATTTTAAACAAGTGTATATGGAACCAATGTTATCTGCAAATCAGACATTCATCAGTCAATGCAAAATTCATTATGTGTATGTATTCAGCGACCGGAAACATGTTACTTGGAGACATCCATTCGCCGCCAAGTACCGATACAAGCAACTGTTCACAGTTCGGAAGAACTGTAAGATAAACAGCCAAACACAAAATAAAACTGCAGGGAGTCGTGTCCTATCAATCGATGTATTTTAGATGCCAGATTTGATGGATAGACAATATGGAAAACAGTCGCAAAAAAAATGTTTCACAAAATACGATGAAGTACTATCAATCCGAAGCGAAAGCAACAAACACAAAGAAAAAAAACTGAATGTGCCCGCCAAGTACGTAGCTCTTGGAATAATGTTTCGATATCCTCACACGAAACTCCGACTTCACGACGTAGACTTGCTGAAAGATCGCAGGGGTACGTTCGGTGCTTGGCTTTTTTCTTGATTTCACGACAGAGACTGGCGAAACGTTTTGCTTATAAAGCAATAGTGATTTTCGTGTGGGTACTTGTCGGCTGTTTTTACATCTTTGGATGTTTTTCGTGGGATATACAATTATTAGGGTGGTCCTTGGATGGGGTCAAAAAAAAAATTCATGTTGGATCCCCCCAAATCAGCTCCAAATAATTTTAAAAAAATTCCCCAATTTTTCCAGATTTTTATTTTATTCCCCTAGTCCCGCTGTTTTCATTCAAAGTTCAAAATACAATCCGCGATACTTGAAGTTAAATTTTTCGCCGGAATATCTCTTTAAAAAAAAAAAAAAATAAATAAATTAAAAAAAAAATTGAAAAAAAAATAAAAGAATTATAAATGGGGTATCCCAGGGGAATCGTGTGCTTTATGATTATTATGGTTATTTTTTTTTTTAATTTTTTTTTTTTTTTTTTCCAAAAAAAGAAATATTTCGGCGAAAATTTTAACTTCAAGTATCGTCGATTGTATTTTGAACTTTGAATGAAAACAGCGGGACTAGGGGAATAAAATAAAAATCTGAAAAAATTAGGGAATTTTTTTTTAATTATTTGGAGCTGATTTGGGGGGATCCAACATGAATTTTTGTTTTACACCTTCTAAGGACCACCCTAATACCCATATATAATTATATATTGTTACAAAGATTGATTTCCCTTTTTCGCTTTACTAGGAGATTACCTTTACATTCTATATTTAAACTTCGCATCATCTAGCACTCATAGAAGATAAACGAATACAAATAAATAACTCGTTGATATTAAATAACTGAAGTAAACATTATCATAAAAACAGTGCTGTTTCACACATCAAACTGTAAACACACATTTTCTCACATTTCCCAATATATTCAATTTCCCTGACAAATATATTTTCTTTGACTTGAATCTCTTATTTCAACTCAGGACCCACATTTTATTTAACTTAATCTGCTCGAGCCTTTCTTTAAATAATTACAATTAGCCCTCAGAAGCTAATTTAGTAACAATATTAATATATATAAGTATATATGATGGTATGCATGAAAATAATCATTTTAAAATAAAGATATTTATATATAACTTTATATATTTTTATATAATTATATATGACTCTATATAAAATTATATAAATTTATATATAATTATATAAAGATATATAAAATTATATATGATTATATCAGGTCAAATCTGAGATATAAGTTTATATAATTATATATGACCCAATATATATAATTTTATAAAATTATATATAATTATATAAAAACTTTTTTTCCCGGGTATATACCAAATTTCATAAGATTTAATCAATTTTTGAGCAAATTGTGAGTGTTTGAAACCACGCGCCTACCATATTATCGCCCGCGTAGTCTCCCGCTTGACAAAAAAAAAAAATGAAAAACAAAAAACAACAAAAACAAAAACATCTGATCGATAACGTCCCTCATTAAAAACAAAAACAAAAAAAAAAAAAAAAAATCAATAAAATTAATGAAAAATGACAGAAATTTTTTTTTTTTAACAAAAACAATAAAAAATAACAATTATTTGTTTTTGTTCATATCCTTGAATAAAATTAAATGAACAAATATCTCTTGCTATTACATTTTTCTCCAGGGAGGTATAGAGTGATCGTCACGCAGGAGTTAGCGCTTTTGCTATCTTACGATTAGGCGAATCCATAGGAGTCTGCAGATCGCGAAATTCCGCAGACACCGCAAGCTAAGAACCGCGAAGCAGTGAAAGTAAAGATAGAGTAATTAGAAGAACATCCAATCGCGAAAGCATTAGGTAAAAGAAAATATCAGAAAGTGAGGTTAGGTGGACAATGAGCGGGAATGGCGGGAACGGTAGGAACGAAGTGGCGAAGAAAGGCAACATGGAGAACAGCGCGTCGGCCGATAAAGAAGAAATACTTACGAGAGCAAAAGGTAATAAAGAGATAAAGCCGAAACAACTAAAGGTTAGAAACTCAAAGGCGGAGCAAGACAGTAAAGGAAATATACGAACATCGATACTAAGCCACATGACCAGAAGTAAATCGACTCCACATATCGCGACACCAATAAAACATCGTTCGGAGCCAACACGCGGACAAAAAGAGTCAAGTGAAGAGGAAGACGACCCAAATGACGAGACGCTCCAAGACACAGAAATACAACAGGAAGACCCCCAAGGGGAGGACATAGGCCAACAGGAAAAATTCTACAACCGACTGGAAACAAGAATGGTAACCACACTAACCAAAGAACTCAGAAAAGCAGTGAAAGAGGGAGTTAAAATCGAACTGGACATCATCAGGAACGAGTTGAGAAGTAGGGACGAGAAGTGGAAACTAGAGAAACGGCAGATGTTGGAGAAAATAAACGCCATGGAAAAGAAAATCACAAGTGATGCGGAAATGGAAAACGACTGGAGAACGGCTCTAGAAATAAGACTACAGGCAGCAGAGGAAACCAACCATGGCCCAGTAAGTAGCGGAATAACCCTCGAGAGAATCACCGAGCTAGAGAACAGAGTAGAAATGAACGAAAGGGAGGAAAAACGGAAGAACATCATACTCCGGGGGGTCCTACTAGACGAACAGCATCTCAAAGAGGACGCCACCCGGTTTCTACACGAATTCATGCAAATCAGTGAGAAAATAGTCAGAGCAGTAATAATAAGATACGGAGAAAATAACAAAGGAGACGATGTGCTGCTAGAACTCGAATCCCTGGACGCCAAACTCAGAGTCGTAAAAATGAAATACAAGCTCAAAGGAACAAACGTATACGCAGACGATGACCAGACAAAACAAGAAAGGGAAGTACAGAAAGAGTTGAGGGACCCAGCAAAAGAACTAGAAAGAAGAGGACACAAAACAAGAGTAGGGTACCAGAAACTAGCAGTGGATGGAAAATGGATGAGATGGGATACACAGACCAGGAAACTAGCAGACGGAAATTTTCGGAGGGCAGAGCAAGGGGAGGGACCGGGAAACTGATCAAACTACTGGTGTGGAATGTAGCAGGAGGAAATAACATACACGAAGCGTGGGACCTCCTGAAAAAGCAAGACATACTTGTGCTACACTGCCGTGCTTAGGAAGAAGGCAGTAAAGTGAAAAAAGTGAAATCAGAGAAAACTGAAATCTAAATTTCTGATATTTTCAAACCAAATTAATGATTTTATTTTTTCATAGCAATTATCGAATGACTAATAATATTTTACATGATTTTATGGAAAGTCATTTAAGTGTAATTTCAGATCATAATTAATCAAAATGCCTAAAAAATGGATTTACTGCTTTTATATGTAGGAAATGTAACCGATATCAAATATTTGACAAACTTAATAAATTAATATCTTTTTGAAATAACATTCTTAATGATTCATTTTATAATTTATATGTAGAGAATCGTTGAAAGAATATATTGGCATCAAAATATTAAAAGGCAGTAAATGAAGTTTACTGCCTTCTACCTAAGCACGGCAGTACAAGAGACATGGATAGAATCAAAAAACTCAAAAAAAAACGCCATCGACAAGCTAGATAAAAAATACCGGTGGTGGGCGAAAGGGGCAATCAGAGAAGCAACCAAAGGAAGAGCAAAAGGAGGGCAATTAATAGGTATAAAAAAAGAGATGGCAAATATGGAGGTAAGCGAATGGGAGTTCGGCATGATAATAGAAAGAGAAAGCGACAGAAAGAAGAAAATAATAACAGTATACAACACAGGAGTACAGAGAGTCAAAGACGCACTAGAAGACCTGATAGACAAAGAATACAGGGATGACACAGAACTTATAATAGTAGAGGACTGGAACGCACGGATAGGAGAAGACCAAGCAAGAACGGAATTAGACCAGGAAGAAGAATGGCCTAGAAAATCAGAAGACAAGCTACTTAACAGCGAAGGAAGAAAATTGTTAGGATGGTGCAGAGAGCTTAGGCTGACCGTAATGAATGGTAGAGCAAAGGGGGAAGAAGAGGGAAGAGTAACCTACATCGGCCCAAGAGGCGCCTCGGTAATAGATTTTGTGATAGTAAAAGAGGACAGTGAGGAAAATCCAATAAAGAGCATGAAGGTCGAGGAAACAGAAGAGTCTGACCACCTACCGATAATAGTCGAACTACGAGACGAGCAACATGATAGTAATGAAGAGTACATCGAACAAAACGAACCAAGGTGGTGCTGGAAGGAAGAACACACAGAAGAATTCCTGAAAATACTAGCAGAAGAATGGGACAATAAAGCAGAAACAAACGGTGCAGAGGAAGAAATAGGAAAACTCACACGGGACATAAGAACAGCAGCGGACAAGGCAAAGATGAGAAGATACCCCACGAACAGAAACACGTGGTTTACAAAAGACTGCAAGAACGAAAAAAGAAAAGTACTGCAACTACTGAAAAATTCCTGAAGACGAAGAAAGTAGAAGACAGAAAGACATTGATCTTAGCTAGGAAAAAACTGAAAAAACTCTACAAAGAGAAGAAACAAGAATGGAGAGAGAAAAAATGGCTGAAGGTAGAAGAAAGCAAAAATGTCCAAAGCTTCTGGAGTGCGATCAGAACATTTAAACCAAGGAGGAAAGCGATGGGAGGCAACATAGAAAAGGAAAGAATGGTAAACCACTTCAAGCAACTTCTAGGCGCAAGAACGGGGGAAACGGATGAGGAATGGAACAGCGAGAGAAAAGAAGCAGAAGAAGACGGTGGAGACGAAAATGGCGAGGAAATACCAAATGAAGAGCTAACAGAGGCGCAAGTGAAAAAGGCGATAGGCAAAATGAAAAACCACAAAGCACCTGGAGAGGACGGACTAATAACAGAATTTTTCAAAAGACTACCCGAAGAGCTGCTAAAGGAGTGGACAAGAATGCTGAACGACCTCTGGAAAACTGGAGAAATATGCAAGAGGTGGGAAATAGCAAAAAATTTTTTAATTTTCAAAGCAGGGAATGAAGAAGAAACTGCAAACTATAGAGGCATCTCATTGCTGAACACGGGCTATAAAATACTAACGAACATTGTAGCAGATAGGCTCAGTAAATGGCTGGAGAACAAAAAAAAAGTTTGGGGAAGGTCAAGCAGGCTTCAGACCAGGGAGATCCACCAGAGACCATCTCTTCGTTCTGAACTCATTGATTAATAACAAACTCAAAAGAAAAAGAGGCAAACTATACGCGACATTCGTAGACCTCAGAGCAGCATTCGACAGCATTGACAGAGATAAGTTGTTTGAGAAACTAAAGAAGATAGGAATCAAGGGAAGAATGCTCAACCTGATAAGTGCAATATATAAAACAACGAGGAATTGCGTAATTACCAGTGAAGGAACGTCGGAAGAGTTCGAAACCAAAAGAGGAGTAAGACAGGGCTGTCCACTTAGCCCGACACTGTTTAATATATTCATTGAGGACCTAGAAGGGAATTGGAAACGGAAGAAGACAGGAGGCACGGTCATCGGGAGAGAGAAAATCTACGGACTTAAGTTTGCAGATGATGTGGTAATGGTCGCAGACGACCAAGAGCGACTAAGGGAAATGCTAAGAGAACTTGAAAAATATACGGAGAAAAACGGACTTGAAGTAAACGCGAACAAAACCAAAGTAATGATATTCAGAAGAGGAGGGCGGAGGAAGGAAAACGAACGCTGGAAATACCAAAACAGGGAACTAGAAATAGTAAATAAGTACAAGTACCTAGGATTCTGGCTGACAACAAAAAACACCTTTAGGGAACATATCAGAATGCAGGCGGCGAAAGTACAGAAGGCAATAAACGCAGCTTGGGGGATGATGAAACGAGCAAAGATTGAAGTATTCAACAGAAGAACGTACCTGATGGACATGCTATGCAGCTCAGCGTTACTATATGGAGTAGAACTCTGGGGTTGGCAGGAGTGGGAAGAAATTGAAAAAGTACAGAACAGATTCATGAAAATGATCTTAGGACTGGATAGGAACACACCAGCGTACATCTGGAGAATAGAAACAGCTAGACAAAAATTAGAAATACAAACAAGAAAAAGGGCGGGAATGTATCTGATCGATATCCTGAAAATGGGGGAAGAGAGATGGCCAAAAATCTGCCTAAAAGAGGAAATGAGACACATCGTCAACAACAACCCAACAAAATGGAGAGAAACATTAAGGAAAGCCCACCATGATGTTGGCGATGGTGAGACACTGCAGCTGCTGCAAGTGGGCGAGGAAGCACTAGACGGAATCATAGCCAACCTAGAAACTAACCTGGGAAAAAAGATAGACCAGAATATTCAGCTAGATTGGGCCAGAATCGACAAATCAACATACTGCGACAAATAAAGAGATAGGAAAGAAGGAATAGGACAAGAAGGATACCTAAACCAACGGAACCTAAAAGGGATTGATAAAGAACAATGGGCTAGACTCAGATGCGGGAACGTAGGAAGAAGGTGGTACAACGAAGAAGCTGGCAAACTATGCAGGCTATGCAACGAGAGCGAAGAAGACCTATACCACATATATATATTGTAACGTTCCGGCTGTGTAGGCTACCGCCAGCGCAGCCGGAGTACGTCCATCCAGCAGCGGAATCCCGCAGTTCCGTGCAGCCCGCGAGTCCGCGCTTCCCGCGACCCAGCGCCTCTCGCGATTCCGTGTACCCCGCGGAATATCGGTATAAAAAGGGGGCCGCGGAGACATCAGGCACCGATTGTGTGGCAAAGCGCCCGTCGAGTCACATCTATTAAAATTCATTAGGCACGTAGCCAAAATAGTGCGTGGTCTTTACTTGCTTATAAATTCGAATTCAACCCGAGTCGAAATTTTAGCCCTCCTTTGAATGCTCCTGAACCTATTTCTTTTGTATCGCGCAAGCCGCCACCCTCCGTTGAACCTACCAGGCCCTATTTGCAAAATTCAGTGTTGTCGGTGAACCTCCTTTCACTCCACTTCACCCTCCGATGGCCCTCCTAGACCTCTTTCAGATCGCAAATATCTCGCGGACATGAACCTACGTAGCCTTATTTGAATCCGAAGACCCCTGTCTTCACCCTACGTAGCCTCCTTTGGATCTAAAGTCTCCTACTCTGACCCTACATAGCCTACTTTGGATCCAATGCTGGCCAAGAACAATAGGACCAAAAACTTTGGATCCAAATGAGGCTATGTAGGGTCAAGGCAGGAGACTGAATTCAAAGGAGGTTACGTAGGGTCAATGCAGTAATCTGCATTCTGGGATATGTTTTTTTGTAACTCTACTAGTTCTTTCAACTCCGGTTCTTAGTTTATTATATCCATAACTCTGTGGTTCACACGAAAATACGTAATCCACAGATTCGTAAGCGTGCGCCCAACGCTCAAGCCTTGACAACTCAAAGGCCCCTATCAGGATCAGTTGTGGATCCCCCAATAATAGGTGTCTATATCATTGCTCAATCGGTTCACCGGATTTGTAAAATATGGAATATATAGGTACACTGTCAGAGAAAAAAAATGTTCCAGGAGATCCACTAAAAGTTTTACGGTAATTTCAACACTGTTTTTAGTTCATACGACGGAAGTGGAATTTTCCACTTCAAGTAAATTTATGTTTTAAATAAAAAAAAGTGTCGAAATGAACATATACATTTTTGTGGACCTCCTGGACCATTTTTTTTTTTTTTTCTAACGAATTGTCATATTTCATTCGGATAAACAGATAACCGCGTAAACGAAAAATGCATAATATAATATTTAGTAATTAATGGTAATAATATATGCAAGAACTTCAATCTAGTCAAATTTCAAATGCCAATACTCAAATGCCAAATTTTGATAACATTGAAATATTTCGAGTTATAACTTGACACTTTGATGGGCCTCGAACAAGTAGTAGAGTATTGAATCTAATGCCATATGATAGTTTAGCGTAGTGGTTAGGCGTGCGACTAGTAACCAAGCGGACGTGGGTTCAAATCCCGGCGGGGACGAAAAATGCGGCGATCTTTTCAGTGCGTGCATAATGCGATTTTAACAACATAATAATGCGTAGGTTGGGTCATCTGACAATAATAACCGTCAAATATCGTATTTTTGTTTTTTTTTCTACTATTATTAATTAATAATTTTCTGCCTCGCTAGCGCCCGGTTGAAATTTCTGCTAAAGAAGGAGGGTCTGTAGGGTCTACGCGAGATTCGATTCAGGCCGAGAGGAGGCTCTGTAGGCCCTACGAGCGATTCGGTTCAGGCCGAAAGAAGGGTCTGTAGGGTCTACGCAAGATCGATTTAGGCCGAAAGCAGGGTCTGTAGGGCTGGTGTAACATCTGCAATAGGCCCAAAGGAGAGTCCGGAGGATTCGTTTGTACCCTCCATAACCTCCTTTGAATCCAAATGTTCAGTTTCTGCCACTTTTGTAGGTTCAAGTGGAGTCTAACATTAAACGTACCGAACCTCCTTTGACTCCTCGATACTCCCAAGATTTGACAACTCTCGACGAGACTACGAGGTTTAAAGGAGGTTCAAAGCAGGCCTAAAATTTCGACTTGGGAATACTTGCTATAATTGAAGTATTTTAGAATCACGATTTATAATATGAAAATAAATTAAATTCACATTTCACACTCAATATGTTTTGCTAATTTTATAATTTAATAAATTAGACAAAGAATTTAAAAGTCGCCTTAATACGGGGTTTAACGGCGCAAATTAAAGAACTAGGATTGGAAACCCTAGATTACCAATTAAAACAAAATATCGACTTTAACAAAAACAATTAAATCAGTCCTATCGGAAACATTAATTAAATTTAAAACCTTACTTTATTCTAATCTTACTTTATTCTATAATTTCTTATAATACTTTATTTCATATTCTTTTCTTTATGATTTCATACTATTTTAACGATACGCATAATCTGCAATTTTCTGTTTTCTTTTGTATCGTTTCATCTAAATAATTACTATCATTAAATCTGAACTATTGTTAAAACTGTATCTTTTCTTCCATTTGCCTTTCTTCTAAATTAACCTTTTAATAATCTTTCAGCATTCATAATTTGATATTATTCGAGTAGTCAAATAAACAGGTTCGGTGCGCTTGGCGACACCCAGTTCCGCAATATCAGCTCTAGTTGAGTGTACTGGCTCATAGCACTGGCTTACACCCGTGTCTAGGAGTATCTTTATCAGTGCCTTGATTCGAGTCTGTGCCGCGGGCTCGGCTAGCAAGGCAGATCCCAACTCTGTAGGTAAACAGATCGAATCGGGTGACACCAGATTCAAATCTGTAATAGGGTATTTAGTGGTTTTTCACTTTTTCCACCAGAGGAGCTCCAAATCACACCCGTGACAAAGACACTCACGCGGACTAGCACCATATCTCCAGCCATCAGCTGAGATATTGGTGCAGTAAGTTTCAATATATATATATTAGGGTGGTCCTTATTTGGGGGTCGGTGGAATTTTGTCCGTGCCGCCCCCTGAATTAGTTCGAAATAAATTCAGAAAAACGTGGGCCAAATGTGAGCTTTCTAGCTCAACGGGAAACCGTGCCGGTAAGCCCGTACTTTTTCCCGTTTGAATAACATAGGATTTTTCATCGAATGAATGCATTGTTTTTTTTACAAGCCTATCGTTCATCGGAAAAATCTATCATTCCGTCACTATATAGTATTATAGTGTGTAAGTTAGTGCAAATTTTTTAGGTCACCCGAAATCATATTCCACAGAGTAACTGCACACACAAGACGACGATTTCAAAAAGTTACAACTATATTCATCCGAAAAGGCTCGTATCATTTTTTGATGATGATTTCACGGACAAAATTTAAATTTAAATTCAAATTCAATTTCAATTTTCAATGATTCTCGGCGACTGTTTGCAAATTTTGGGTCATTTGTGGTTGGTTATTTTTTGGGAACGATAAAAACCAATCCATTTCATATTTATGTTATTTATTTATCAATATAACAAAAATATTAATATTTTATTTGAATTTTTATTTAAATTTAAATTTTGTCCGTGAAATCATCATCAAAAAATGATACGAGCCTTTTCGGATGAATATAGTTGTAACTTTTTGAAATCGTCGTCTTGCGTGTGCAGTTACTCTGTGGAATATGATTTCGGGTGACCTAAAAAATTTGCACTAACTTACACACTATAATACTATATAGTGACGGAATGATAGATTTTTCCGATGAACGATAGGCTTGTAAAAAAAAATGCATTCATTCGATGAAAAATCCTATGTTATTCAAACGGGAAAAAGTACGGGCTTACCGGCACGGTTTCCCGTTGAGCTAGAAAGCTCATATTTGGCCCACGTTTTTCTGAATTTATTTCGAACTAATCCAGGGGGCGGCACGGACAAAATTCCACCGACCCCCAAATAAGGACCACCCTAATATATATATATATATATATATAGATGTTTATTTGACCATAACAATATTGGACAATCCTACCCTGCATTTACAATATTGTATGCAGGGTAGGCGGAGAGAGAAATCTTAACCTAACTTAAAACTATGTATAGGTTAAGAGAGAGAGAGATGAGTACATGGCGTACAGAGTAAGCAGACAGGTTGTATATGCAGGTATATTATATACCTACATATATAGAAACACCCGCATTCGCACGAGGGACAAGGGAAACCGCCGGAAAAACCTTGTCCAGGTGTAGCCGGATCCGAGCTCAAACCACCGTGAGTCAAGTTAGCGCCTGGACGGCGTGACCCGTCTTACATTTTTTGCAGGCTGCCGCTCAGGCGTTCCTTGACTCGCTTGGGGATTTGAACTCAGGTCCTCCCGCTCCGTAGTCTCGAGTGCTAGCACTACGCTACTACTGTCGGTAGTACATATGGAAATGCAGAGGGATGAACGAAGACCTTAGCGGGGAACTAAAAACTTCGGTGGAAGCATTACAAAAAGAGCCAAACCTAGAAAAGAAAATAGAAGAGATGCTTAAGGGAACTCCCAAAAAAGAGGCTTGCGAGTACAGTAGAAGGTTTGAGAAAAAAGCGAGAGAGATATGAAAGCAAGACCAAAAGTGAGCTCCACAAGTACAAATTAGAAATAGGCACAACTAGTAATAAGCAGAAGCTGATGTATATAAAATAGACAGTAAGACCTATAAATTATAAGGAAAAAGAGAAAATATACAATATGTAGAATCCAAGAAGTGAAAATATGTGACATATATAAATTAGGGCTAATCATTTTGGGGTCATATTTTTTGATTTGCCCTCGCACCCCCTAAAATGTGAGTGTATGAGGTCAGTATCAGCACCTATCAATATGACCACGGTGCGATTTTTTTTTGGCGTCGCCCATTGCAAAAGTATTTTTCCCATTCAAATAACACGGGAAATGTTTTTTTTTTTATTTGAAATTTTATTCCAATCTAACGAATCATCGCGTTGTGAAAATCAATACATATTCTTGTAGGAAATTAAACGATCTCCAAAAAAGGTCTGATATGATTTTTCGCTAAGTCCACTCGTTTGAAAGTTATCGAAGGTTAAAGTTCAACCTCAAACGGTATATGACGACTTTTTTTTCGACCTAGCGAAAAATCGTATCAGACCTTTTTTGGAGATCGTTCAATTTCGTACAAGAATATGTGTTGATTTTTACAACACGATGATTCGTTAGAACGAAATAAAATTCCAAATAAAATAAAAAAACATTTCCCGTGTTATTTAAATGGGAAAAATACTTTTGCAATGGGCCACGCCAAAAAAAATCGCACCTTGGTTATCATTGACAGGTAGTAACACTGCCTCATACACTCACATTTTGAGGGGTGCGAGGGCAAATCAAAAAATATGACCCCAAAATGATTAGCCCTAGTATAAATAGACAGTAAGACTTATAAGTTATAAGGAAACAGAGAGCATTTTTATAATATAATCACACAAGTATATAGAATATAAGAAGTGAAAAAATATGTAAGGGATGTAAAAACCAAAAACAAAAAATGTATGGTTCATGAATAAAAATTATTATTATTATTATTATTATTATTATTATTATTATTACATTTTTCTCGTGTTTTTATAGCTATAAAACATGTTTTTAGTAGTTCTCCCGAAAAACGACCTAAGTGCTCTTGCATAAACTGTCGCGAAGAATATTGTTAAAAAATGTTTATTGAAGATTTTATGCTTTAAATCCATTATTCGAGAGTATAATGTTTGCAATAAATAAAAAAAATTTGATTAGTTATATTTAACGATGAGCAGTACAATGTTGAATTTCCAAATCGCTTTTTCTCGAAACGACCAAATTGCACTTATAGGCCAAGCAATAGAGGTTTTTTTCGTGACACAAATACTACCTGAAATCTGACTGTGCAGTCATATAATAGGTAGTGCCTAGATGTTTTTTATCATAAATGCCACTCCTGAATCGTCTTGGTTTTTTTTTTTAGAAGCGAAAAATAGCCAAAAAAAGCAAAATTTTTGCTTTTTCGCTTATAAAATGTAAAGTATTGATCCAATCGAGAAGCTACACTGGCACTTTTTGTAGAGAATTCGAAGACGAAAAAATTGAGAGGTGACGCGTCTCAATCGGATCATTAGTTTCGGAGAAAAGTAAAAAAAAAAAATGGAAAAAATCATCAATTTTTCACAAATTCATAACTGAGTCAATTTTTGAGATGAAGCATAGTCCCTTCGGAGTTAAGTTGGTATTAACATATACTTTATTGGTGCAAAACCTGGAAGCTGTCGGATAAATAGTTTCTGCACAATTGCAGTTTTTTGAATTTGATGTACTTTTTTCAAGAAGGTCGTGATGCTCGGCCAGTTGTTCGATTTGAATTTTTCAAAAAGCATTTTGAAGAAGAGAGAAAATACTTGAAATCGTATATTTTCCCGATACCAACAAATGATTTTTAGTGGGTGAAAAACGGTGCCAAACAGGAGCGAAAACGCTCGAGCGCGCCGAGGTAGTCGTAAAGTGGGGGTCGCTCGCTACGCGAGGAGAAACCTGTATGTATAGTATAATATATACGGTATAATACAGATAGGTTTCTCCTCGCGTAGCGAGCGACCCCCACTCTACGACTACCTCGGCGCGCTCGAGCGTTTTCGCTCCTGTTTGGCACCGTTTTTCACCCACTAAAAATCATTTGTTGGTATCGGGAAAATATACGATTTCAAGTATTTTCTCTCTTCTTCAAAATGCTTTTTGAAAAATTCAAATCGAACAACTGGCCGAGCATCACGACCTTCTTGAAAAAAGTACATCAAATTCAAAAAACTGCAATTGTGCAGAAACTATTTATCCGACAGCTTCCAGGTTTTGCACCAATAAAGTATATGTTAATACCAACTTAACTCCGAAGGGACTATGCTTCATCTCAAAAATTGACTCAGTTATGAATTTTTGAAAAATTGATGATTTTTTCCATTTTTTTTTTTACTTTTCTCCGAAACTAATGATCCGATTGAGACGCGTCACCTCTCAATTTTTTCGTCTTCGAATTCTCTACAAAAAGTGCCAGTGTAGCTTCTCGATTGGATCAATACTTTACATTTTATAAGCGAAAAAGCAAAAATTTTGCTTTTTTTGGCTATTTTTCGCTTCTAAAAAAAAAACCAAGACGATTCAGGAGTGGCATTTATGATAAAAAACATCTAGGCACTACCTATTATATGACTGCACAGTCAGATTTCAGGTAGTATTTGTGTCACGAAATCGACCTTTTGTTAGCTCTATTGCTTGGCCTATTAGGTTGTTCTTCGAGAGAACGGCTCAAATGGTCTCCGAGTTTCAAAGAAAACCGAGACCAATAGACTGTTTCGCTAAGTGGAAAGCCACTGAATTTAGATTTTTCCTTTTGTACTGTGGTCCATTCGTTTTGAAAAATTTACTATCCAAGCAATTATATAAACATTTTCTTCTGCTGCATACGAGTTTCCGAATTTTGTGCAGCGAAACATTGGTTCTGCATTTGAAAGAAAAAGCAAGACGGTATTTGGAGATATTCGTATTGTCACTGCCGACTTTATATGGGGAACAGTCCCAAGTTATAAATATGCACAATCTCTGTCATATTGTCGATGACGCACAGTGGGGAATTTTCACGAAAACGTGGCCAAAAGTCAAAAAACGAACTTTCCTATGCAGGTATAACGACCGGGGGGATTGGTTAAGAACTAATTTCTGCGTAACCTCCCGGCTAGCCCGACCCTTTAACCCTTATAGTCTCTTAGATATTTCAGTTCAAAGTTGACCCTCGTCCGTGACAGTCACGTACCTGAATTTCGCTTCCATATCCGCTCTAACTTTGAACACTCATAACTTAACAGTGTAAAGTGATAATCAATTTCGACAAAATGGACGATCTTCCTCAAGGTATGTAGAAAATTTTGCTCATCTTACAATTAAAAAATAGTCTTTATTGTCCATGTTTACGTAGTCTAACGATAATCCCGAAAAGTGCCTCCGTTCGGAAATAAATATTGACTTTGCGTAGACTTTTAGTTGAGAGTCCCACGACATCCCGCCTTCGTTTTTTTTTTTTTTTAAATTTTAGCTTAGAATATCAGCTTTCGAATGAAGTGTGAATCAGACTGCGCAAACCTGCGCGGGCTGATCCAGAGCATTTTTAGTGAACGTATGCGCGTTCCGAGAAGGCCCCCGGCGCGGCGGCGCTCGGTCGGCGCGCCGCGTTCCATGCCAGTTCAGCTGCCTAGTCAGCCGAGCTGGGCAGGTAGCTCGCTTACTTGGAACTTTCTCACCCTAAGCAGACTCGGTCGACTGGTTTACTCTAACAATGGATTCGAAATATTAATATATTGTTAATGAAAATTCTGATACCTGATTTATCATACGTACAATTTGTTTCCGAAAGGCGAAGGGATTTATTCGAAATTTGTTATTGTATTCGAAACGCCAAATCCGCATTATAATGAAATGTTACTAAATGCACAAAGGCGTATCTCTTATCCTCATTCGGATGACAATGCCATTTATAATTATTACGAAATACTATTCTTTCTATCTAGGTTCTGCAACTTCTCCTATCACCTTCGAGCGAAGGGAAATCCTTTCAATAAAAAAGGGAGCAGTTTTCGTCAGAAACCATTATTCCACTATTAGCGAGCCCAACTATCACACATGAAGATCTCTATCCGGCTTCGGATTGACTTATGACTTTTAATTTCTGGAAATAAAGACTTTGTTTACTATATTGCAAGAGAATAATTATTTTCCCCGAAATTTCCGAATCTATTGTCTAATTGAGTATAGCACATATATTTGAGGTACGCCGTTTTATTTTTCCGAATTTGAATATCGGATTCGTAATTAGCAACCCCGAAAACATCAGTAAAGTGTATAATCAATCGTGTTTTCTATGAAATTCATGTCTGAGTCGGCCATATTAAGTCCGCCATTTTGTTTTTCCAAATTTGAATATCAGATTCGTAATCAGCGACCCCAAAAACATCGGTAAGGTGTATAATCAATCGTGTTTTTTACGAAATTCCTGTCTCCATCGGCCATATTGGAGCCGCCATTTTTTTTCCAAATTTCGATACCAGATTCGTAATCAGCGACCCCGAAAACATCGGTAAAGTGTATAATCAATCGTGTTTTTTACGAAATTGATGTCTCCATCGGCCATATTGGAGCCGCCATTTTTTTTCCAAATTTGGATACCAGATTCGTAATCAGCGACCCTAAAAACATCAGTATATCAAATTTCGAAAAATTCCCATGATCCCCTGGATTATGGCCACGTTTTCGTGAAAATTCCTCACTGTGCGACGTGGATAACTTTGGTTGCGACTTAAGGGGGTATCCCCACCTTTAAATGGGTTAAAATTCTGAGAAAGAAATTGATATTTTACAGCGAATTTGAGAGTCTGATCAAATCCAAAAAAATCATGAAGTTTAGGGAGGGTTTGACCCTCATTATCCATACTTAACATTGAATATTACTTTGAGTCTAATAGTAGTTACGCTGAATATAGAAAAATACAAAATTACTCGGTTGTCGCAAAGAATCAATAGTACCGTTGGATCGATTCTGGAATTTTTGGTCTGCAATTGTTCAGAAGAGATGTCTCTATCATATGAACATAGAACTTTTTGATATTACTATTTTTGGTTGAGATAATAGAAAAAGTAGAGAAAAAAAATTGAAAAATTAGAAAAATCTCAGTAAAAACTAAGCGAGTCAGGCAATTTTCGCGATATCAAAAAGTTCTATGTTCATATGATAGAGACATCTCTTCTGAACAATTGCAGACCAAAAATTCCAGAATCGATCCAACGGTACTACTGATTCTTTGCGACAACCGAGTGATTTTGTATTTTTCTATATTCAGCGTAACTACTTTTAGATTCAAAGTAATATTCAATGTTAAGTATGGATAATGAGGGTCAAACCCTCCCTAAACTTCATGATTTTTTTGGATTTGATCAGACTCTCAAATTCGCTGTAAAATATCAATTTCTTTCTCAGAATTTTAACCCATTTAAAGGTGGGGATACCCCCTTAAGTAAGATAAATTGTTTCCCTTTTGAAAGCCATCTCGCAACAATCAAGCGTGTGATTAGAACACCGAATAAACCTCTTGCACAATTCTGTCGAAGAAGAAGTGAATACGATAATATTGTTTCTGTTCTGCCAAAAGAAATTCCGTCTAAATATAAAATCCAGCAGAAGGTCACAAAAAAAAGAGGAATAATCGTAGAAAAATTGTTCTTAAATTTCTCTACTATTGTAAGCACTAACTCGCTGAACAACGTTGTGCTTATGAAAAATGGAAAGGTAGCAGTAATAAAGGAAATGTTCGAAAAAAAAAATGAATGTGGAGAAATCACTCTGCTATATTGAAGCGAAAATTTATAAAACAAAAATCGATGCATTTAATTATCCAACGAAATCAAGCAAAGTACATGTATGGAAACTTATTACAAAATCTTCGATCCATGGCATTTATCCTATAACAAATATCGACCGCAAGTTAGTTACATTAAAATTATCACTGTGACCCGATGGCTCCGTCTGCACGTATGTTTTATCATTGCTACATGCATAAAGTCTTAAGTCTTAAGTCTTATCTCATATTTCACTAACAGCTAGGACAATTTTAATCAAACTATAATCCAAGTATAACTTAAAAAACTTTTTCTACGTAAAAAGCCAAACTTATATTTAATATCTCTATAGTATCAATAGAATGTCAGCAATTTTTTTTTACGTAGAAAAAGTTTTTCAAGTTACACTTGGATTATAGTTTGATTAAAATTATCCTCTGATAGTAAAATGCGAGATGTATGTTGTTACGGAATAAAACTACGCTCCATATATTGTTCCTAAACTTCAGTATGAAATAATAAATGAATAAAAAAGGAAATTATCTATGAACATTATTAAAAAATCACATAATAATCATTTCTTACTTCACCCCCCACACAGCACAGAGACATCCTGAGGATGTCGTGTGGATATCGCATTAGAAACTACCGGATATACATGGATTATCCCGTGACATCCTTCAGATATTCTATGGATATCCATAGGATATACAAAGGGCCGGTCCCACGATATCCTGAGGATATCTCTATGCGATATCTCACGATCTCCTGAGGAGATCCTAGTGAGGTTATCAGTACCTCTTACCCAACAAACGGAAAAGTATTGGAACGGATTGATATTTTTCAATACGATTGAATCCGGTTTCTTTTTTCGATAATTCGTATAAGAACGAATTGAAGAATGGCAATCCGAATACGATCAAATAGGAACGAATAGACAATAATTTTGGTATTATTTTTCAATACGATTTGAAATATTGTTTTTGTTTATTTTCGATATTATCCGGACAAAAATTATTTTTTTCATCAATAGTTGATTCTTTTTCGAGCGGTAAAGCTCAGTTAATATTTACAGGATAATATTCAGTCAACGCTAGGATGTTAAAAATCATCTATTAATAGACTAATTAGATTTATTCATATGGGTCACCCATCCAAATTCTGGTCACAGTTGAAATTGCTTAACTTTGTTGATCATCTGATGTCCGGTGTCGATCTAGACTCAATCTTCGCCTGTTACAATCATTAACACTTTTCGACTCAATAGGTAAACTTTGATTCGTGAGCATTTACATCAATATGTACTTTAAAAAAAAAAAAATGTAAGTCACTGTGTCGTATTTATTTTGAACTTAGCGTCTGTCTGAATGATATCATATCATTTTAATGCAACTGAGATCCAGTTCCAAATATCTCCTTAAGGAGGGACGGTACTGAAAATTCGACAAAAACTGTTTTTCATTATTTTAAATCACCAAGAAGGGTCCGATCAAAAATCGCTCACGACAATTTTTAGATATTGGTAACATGTGTTTTGGAAAAAAATATTAACCTTCTGCGATAAAACTGTATGCGCAGGAGACCTTTAGCAGTGGCTCGAAGGAAATCTTCTGCAAAAGATCCCCGCGCATACACTTTGATTGCAGAAGGTTGATATTTTTTTCCAATACACTGCGACGTGGATTTTTCCTGGTCCTCAGACCAGACCGGAAAGCTAGTCTGAGTACCGTCCACTCGACAATTGGCCAGTGGAAAATTTATAATAAAAAAAAAAACAAAGATGCTGGGCGCCAGGCGTATTATCGCCACGTTCTGAAAATCTACCCGGGAAAAAAAGTTCCATGTATGGTCATGTATGATCATGTATAAAAGTATTGTTATATTTGATGAATTCACCCCTATATATTACTTTCATACGATCTAGATCAAGTAGTCTATATGATAAAAGACATCTCTCAAAATATATGAATCGCCGTTGCCGTATCAATAAGTATTATTGTAAAACAAATTAGTCTGTCTTTAGCCTCGTACTGAAGCAGACCTGTATTTTCTGAATACATAAACCTTTTGCCCAATTGATTATATTTCATCTGATTCACTTTATTTCCCTCGGGAATCCATAAATATTAACTTATTACTACAACAAATATTAAAAATATTACATTGGTGTCAGAAGTGAGATCTTACCGGGATCGATAAAGTGAATTTTTGAAAAAGAGTTCGTGATTGTGAAAGGATTTAAAAAGAATTAAAAAAAAAAAAAAAAAAGAAATGTCTTCTCGTCGACGAGAACCTCAACAAGCTCCAGCACCTCAGCCCCAGGTTGATATGATGGAACGTTTATTACAAGTTATGGCTGCACAACAACAGGCAAGCCTAGATGCTCAAACAGCCCGTGAAGAACGCGAAATTATAACAAAACGCGAAGAAAGAGAAGCTAAACGTGAAGAAAGAGAAGCCGAATTATTAGCTAGACGTGAAGAGAGAGAAGCTGAACTATTAGCAAAAAGAGAGGAAAGAGAAGCTGAACTATTGGCTAAAAGAGAAGAAAGAGAAGCTATTTTATCGGCACAGAAAGAGGAGAGAGGGAAGAACGCCGAGCTGAAAGAGAGGCGAATTTAGCAGCTCAACGAGCTGACAGGGAAGCTAATATGGCAGCCCAACAAACCACCATGTCCCTCCTTATGAGACGTCTTGAACCTCAAGACGTAGTCTCACAAACTTCGACTCCCCGACGATCCCCAGTGAGAATCGAGGAAATAATTGAACCCACAAATATACGGTCTGTACAAAACTATGGGGAAGAAGAACCTTCCCCAACAATACGTAGACCTCGTACGGGTGGAGCGGCAACTTTTACGCCACACACCTGTACTGTAGCTCAAAGCGACCGAATTGGAGGTACAATTCGGGACGCACGAGGCGTAGAACATACTAATCAAATGGCTGGTGACCAAAATATAGACAATACAATTAATAATCTTCCTCTCAATTTATCTCGCGCCGGGAGTAGTCGCGATAAACAAATTAACGATACAATTATTACTCGTAATGAAGGTTATACTGAGTCATCAAAAAAATCGTCTAATCTTAAAGTAAATTTCTTTGACGGATCAATTCCTTGGGCTGACTATGAGCGACAATTTCAAATAATTGCAAAAGTAAACTCTTGGTCCTCTATTACTAAGGCCGGACAGCTTGCAGGAAGCTTGAGAGGTCCTGCCTTGGCTGTTCTATCGGCTCTGGCTGATTCAGACATTGAAAATTATGATAAACTCAGTGCAGCCTTACGTTTGAGATTCGGAAGTCAACTCATATCAAAATTATCTCTAACTCAATTAGATCTTAAAAAACAGGCTAAAGAAGAAGGTCTTGCCTCTCTTGGAGTAGAAATAGAAAGATTAGCTAGGATAGCTTTACCTAATTGTGATGAACCAACTAGAGATATATTAGCTTGTAACAAATTTATTAATGCAATAAACGATGCAGAATTAAGACATACTCTTAGTTTGACGGGACCTTCCTCTGTCCAAGAAGCAGTTATTAAGGGTCTAGAAATAGAAGCATTAACTAAACACCATCTTGGGGTAGGAAAAGTTCGACGTATCGAAACAGATAAAACTCCTACTTTCCCTAATAAAACCAATGATTCAGAGAAAACTACTCCCAGGCAGCAAAATAATTATAATAACGGATATAATAATAATAACTATAATAGAAATAATAGTAATAATAATTATAAAAGACCAAATTACGGAGACAGACCCCCGTTAAAATGTAAATACTGTCAAAAGATTGGACATGACGCCAATCGTTGTTTTTCATTGGAAAAATTAAATCAAGCTAATAACGAAAATTCTTTAGATAAAAAAATGTCGTGGAGGAAAGATAGTGAAAATAATACAGACAATTCTCATAAAACTTCAGAAAAACCTCAGGGTTCTTCTAACCAAAAAAACTAATTATTGATGATTTAGAAGGGCGAAAGTCATCAAGTGTTCGATCCAACGAAAGCCCTATTTTAACACAATTTTTATTAAGAAGCCTAAGACAAACAGGTTTATATGCGCGAGGGACTGTCAACGGAATTAACTGCCTCTGGGTGATAGACACTGGGGCAGAGGTCACAGTAGTCCGTTCGGATCTCTTGAAATCTATTAACCATTCTCAAAATTCTGCTTCCCTCCGAACTGCTACAGGAGAAATAACTCCAGTTTTAAAAGAAGTTTTAGTTCAGATTAACGTCATAGGGTGTATCGATTCTTCACATAAAGTTTACGTAGCAGATATTGAGGATGAAGGGATCTTAGGGATTGACTTTCTTACAGCGCATAATTGTGTTATTTCTACAGAAGGGAATTTATTAACGTCAGGTCGACACGAGATCGCTCTTCTAACTAATAGGAATAAAACATCTGATTTTCCTCATATTCAAGTAATAGATCTTTCTAGAGAAGAATTAATTTCTTTTCCAGTCCATTTAGAAAATCTCTTAGAAAAGTCATCTGTTGGTTTAAATCCCATTCAAAAAGAGAAATTCAAAACATTAATTGAAGAATATCAAGATGCTTTTGCTAAAAATAGCAACGATAAAGGAAGAAGTACCGTAACGACTCATACTATCGATGTAGGAAATAACGCACCTATAAAACAAGCTGCCCGAAGACTTCCATTAAATGGTCGAGAAGAAGTAGAGAAGATGGTCAACGAAATGCTAGCCATCAACGTAATAGAACCATCTTCAAGTCCTTGGGCTTCACCAATTGTTCTTGTTTCAAAGAAAGATGGAACGAAGAGATTTTGCATCGATTACAGGAGGTTAAATGACATAACCAAAAAAGATTCTTACCCCTTGCCGAGGATAGAAGAAACCCTTGATTTAATAGCTGGAGCAGAATGGTTCAGCACTATAGACTTGCAGAGTGGATATTGGCAAGTAGAAATGAATGAAGATGATAAAGAAAAGACAGCCTTTGTAACCGGCTTAGGAGGATTATGGCAATTCAAAGTTATGCCTTTTGGGTTATGTAACGCTCCTGCAACTTTTGAAAGAACAATGGAAACAATACTACGAGGAATTACAGAAAAGAAGTGTCTGGTATATCTAGACGATATAATCGTTTTTGGAAGAACATTTGAAGAACAAGTAGAAAATCTTACTGAAGTCTTCTCTCGCCTTAGACAAGCAGGACTCAAAATGAGTCCGAAGAAATGTCATCTATTACAACGAGAGGTTCATTTCCTTGGACACATAGTCTCCGCAGAAGGAGTGAAGACGGACCCTACAAAAATAGAAAAAGTATCAGATTGGCCCCGTCCTGTAGATAAAGAAGGTGTTCAAAGTTTTATAGGGCTCTGTACTTATTATCGTCGTTTTGTTAAAGGATTCGCCTCCATAGCTAAACCTCTTCATCATTTAACAGGGAGTAAGGTTCAATTCGAATGGTCTCAAGAATGTGAAGAAGCTTTTATCAAATTAAAGACTTATTTAACATCTTCTCCTATTCTTGCTTATCCCCAAGTAGAACAACCTTTTATTTTAGACTCAGACGCTTCTCTTTCAGGAATAGGTGGAGTTTTGTCTCAAATCCATGACGGAAATGAAAGGGTAGTCAGTTATTACAGTCGAGTCCTTAGTAAGACGGAGAGGAATTATTGTGTCACTCGTAGAGAACTTTTAGCTGTGGTAAAAACAGTAATACATTTTCATCATTATTTATATGGAAGAAAGTTTTTGATTAGGACAGATCATGCTTCTCTTAAGTGGTTGCTTTCTTTTAAATCTCCAGAAGGACAGGTAGCTAGGTGGATAGAGAGACTGGGCCAATATGATTTTGATATTCAACACCGCGCTGGATTATTACATGGAAACGCAGACGCTCTATCCAGAAGACCTTGCGAAGGACCTGTCGAATGTAAACAATGCACCAGATTAGAAAAACAACTAGACGAACCCTATAAAATCCGATCAATCACTTTTGAAGGAGATCTGAACCCATGGAAAAAGGCTCAACAAGAAGATGAAGTTCTATTACAGATTAAAACATGGAAAGAATCTGAATTACGCCCTGAGTGGCAAGATGTTTCTGCTAAGAGTCAAGATCTAAAAATCTATTGGACTCAATGGGATTCTCTGTTTTTAATGAACGGAATATTATATAGAAAATGGGAATCTCCAGATTTGAAGATAATTAGATGGCAGTTATTAGTACCAAAGAACAAAATAGAAGACATCCTCAAGCAATATCACGATTCACCATCAGGTGGACATTTCGCTTCCAATAAAACTTTAGGTCGGATTAGGGAACGATTTTTCTGGGCTCGTAGCAGAATCGATGTGGATGATTGGTGTAGATTATGTAAAGTCTGCATTGCAAAAAAAGGTCCACGTGGTAAGGGTCGCAGTCCTCTTCAAATATATAACGTTGGAGCACCCTTCGAGAGAGTGGCTATGGATGTTCTCGGGCCACTCCCTCTTTCTAGATCTGGAAATAGATATGCCTTAGTTATTGCGGATTATTTTACTAAATGGCCCGAGGTCATCCCTATCCCTAATCAGGAGGCAAAGACAGTTGCCCAAGTATTTGTTCGAGATTTTGTTTGTAGATATGGGACTCCTCTAGAATTACATACCGATCAAGGTCGTAATTTTGAATCAATTTTAATAGAAGAAATATCAACAGTTTTAGGAATCAGAAAGACTCATACAACCCCCCTTCATCCTCAGTCTGATGGAATGGTAGAACGGTTAAATCGAACTCTTCTAAGCTATTTAGCTTCCTTCGTTGACAAAAGTCAACGGGATTGGGATGAGTGGATTCCTCTTTTTCTTCTATCTTATCGATCAGCTGTTCATGAGACGACTAAACAATCTCCAGCTTCTATGCTTATGGGAAGAGATCTTCGGTTACCTTCAGACTTAGACAAGGGACCTATTCCTTCGCCAGTTCCTCTTCAAACAGACTTCGTATCTAATTTAAGGGATAAATTAGAACAAATTCATGATTTTGCTAGGGGAAGAATTGAAATCGTTTCAGATAGGACAAAAGCTCATTATGATATTAGGGCTAGAGATCTTGAATTTAAAACTGGAGATTTAGTATGGCTCTTCCAACCTAGACGAGAAAAAGGACGTTGTCCTAAATTACAATCTAATTGGGAAGGCCCTTATTCAATAATTGACAAAATAAATAATGTAGTTTATCGAATACAAAGATCTACTCGTACGAAACCTAAGGTAGTACACTTGGACCGCCTGGCTCCTTATAATTCAGATAAACTTACTCACAATAATAAAATAAAGAATCTTCGTTCTTTAAATATAGATGAAGATCATTCTGTAAATAATAATTTCTCTCTTCTAAGAGATGATCAAGCTTTTACTTTGGATTCTTCCAGGTGGTCTGAGGAACTGCCTTATGGAATTAAACGAAGAGATTATAGACCTTTAACTATCCTCATTGAAGGAAATATTGGATGTGGTAAAACGACGTTTACTAAAAGATTTTTAAATGATAAAAATATTCTTACACTATTAGAACCTTTAGATGAGTACCGTAACGTAGCTGGTGAGAATCTCCTAGAGAAAATGTACAAGGATCCTAGCAAATATGCATACCATTTTCAGCATCACGCGGCTATGACAATGCGAATTAGACACTTAACTCAGACCGCGTTGCCTAATAAAATCATGGAAAGGTCTATTTATAGCTGCAATTGCTTCGTTGAGGCACGTAGGAGAATGGGAGATTTTGAAGATCTTGAAGCTCATCTGTTATTAGAAAATGTTAGGGTTTTGGTTAGCGAGTCTCCAGCCTTCGAAGTAGATTTAATAGTTTATTTGAGGCTATCTCCCGAAGAGTCGTTTTCGCGTATAAATTCACGCGCTCGTTCGGAAGAAGATGGTATTCCATTAGATTATTTAAAGGTTCTTCACGAGGTACACGAAGATTGGTTAGTTAGAAAGAAATTTGCGACTCTTCCAGCACCAGTCTTAATCTTAGACGCCGAGGCTTCCGCAGACGACGTTTATATGAATTTTTGCGAGGTTATGAAACCATATGATTTCTAGCATAGACTCAGAGTAAACTCGGAACAACTCGGAACTATTCAGAATAACTCGGAAGAAATCGGAACTAATAGTAAAACAATTCAAATCGTGTCGATAACGAAAACTACTAAAAACAAACGAAAGATAACGAATATTTTAAATAACATCAAATAAATAATGATACACACATATAAAAAAAAAAAAAAAAAAAAAATAATAATAATAATAATCATAATGAGAAGAGAAATAATGAGAGAAAGATACATTTATTATCAATTAGTATTGTTTATTGTTAATTATAAATTTTAACATTCCGTAATGAGATAATTTTGATTAAAGTAATATTTTATTTCTCGAATTATATTAATTTTAACGAATTTTCTTTAAAAATGATTCAACATTTTTTTTTCCACGACGTGCTTCACTAGAGTTTTGAGTTTCTTACATTCTTCACAGCCTTCTGGATTTCCTGATTCGATTAATAAGGGGATTTGACACATATAGCAGGTGTTGAAACTTCCCAGTGTAATCAACGGACCGATATAAGTACGATGAAGTGGACGTAGTCTAATTACATCCTCCATTGGCACTCTGAAATATATATATAAAAAAAAAAAAAAAAAAAAAAAAAAAAAATAATTAATTAATATTGATTGAATTGATACCTATTAAATTAGTTATCTATTAATAGGTTGAATTTATTCGACATACCTAGCTGTGTAGCAATTGACGCAAGTCCTGAGTGGAGAATTTCTTAATGTTACTGCACCCCCTTTAGCACACTTGACTCTTCCCCATTCGTTGTTAAACCAAGTTTTGGTTTCAGGAATATTTACTCCTAATAAGGAGCCCCAATTCAACTGAGAAACTAAAATTCCAAGAACGATGGCTTCTTCGTTCAACGGCTCCATGATCACGAATGAAGCTTCTTCTAGCTTTCTCCCCTTTCTTATCTTTTATTTCTTTTCTTTTGTTATAAACAATTTTGCCTTTGTTTAAACAACTTTTCATTTATTTATAGATGTTTTAATTTAAAAGGCTCATTATAGGTCGTTTAAAAGACCCTCGTTTATTTCAATCTCGAATCCCGCCAAAATACTACGAAAAAATAGCGCTAGGTGTCGTTGTAAAAAAAAAAAAAAAAAAAAAAAAACTTATAAAACTTATATAATAATGGCGTCTAGATGAAAAGAGATTCGAGCGGAAAATCTAGATATAGGTTATGTTTTAGTTTACAAACATTAACCCAAGTTTTTCCAGCTCCCGATATTCTGATAGTAGGATATTCTATTTAAATGACGAAATGATATTTTGAGACGAGAAGAAGGAAGCCTAATTCATCCCATCCTGACCTATTATTCCGGTTTCCTCACTTCTATTCAGATAAGATCGTTCCAATTTATATTTATAACATTTATTTAATAGAATAATTTAATTTATTAATTTATTATATTTGAAATAATCTATCTAATATCAGATAGTTTAATTTATCATTTGAAAGAAAATATTTAAAAAGGAATTTATAATTTTGATTTAAAAGAGATTTGAAAGGAATCTATAATTTTGAAGAGTTTTTAGAAGAGAAACTCATATTTATGACCTTATTATTTCGAGAGAATAACATTTGTCCTCCCATTTAGGTCGTATATGATTTATTTCGAAGAGGTTTGGAGTTGGATCTCCTGGAGTTTAGAATCGGACTTTCCGTTCCAGTCTTTGGTCCTTCTACCCCTCCAACCCCTTCCTGTTCCAGTATTCAGGACTTTCTTCATAATGACCATGGAATTCTTCGCCTTGTTCCTGAGTTTCTACTCTTATTTCCTGATTCCTGTCTACTGATCCTGTATTCCTGAGTTTCTACTCTTGTTCCTGGTTCCTGTTCTTGAAGATTTTTGTAAAAACCCATGTTGTGAAATTAAGTTAGACTATCTTTTTTAGAGGTTTTCTGTGGTTTCCCTACTAATAAGTTGACGAATGTCAGATAGTACTTAGGAAAATTTTTAATTATTTGAGCCACAGCTCCGATTTTCCTAAATAGAGCACATAGATTTTATGATTCAAATATCGACTTGCTAATCCTTATGATGATTTTAAATAGACAATTTTTATTATACTTACCTTACGAGTCGGGTCGACTCTTTCACTAAGGGGGGAGTAGTGTTATATTTGATGAATTCACCCCTATATATTACTTTCATACGATCTAGATCAAGTAGTCTATATGATAAAAGACATCTCTCAAAATATATGAATCGCCGTTGCCGTATCAATAAGTATTATTGTAAAACAAATTAGTCTGTCTTTAGCCTCGTACTGAAGCAGACCTGTATTTTCTGAATACATAAACCTTTTGCCCAATTGATTATATTTCATCTGATTCACTTTATTTCCCTCGGGAATCCATAAATATTAACTTATTACTACAACAAATATTAAAAATATTACAGTATATATGATCATATATGATAGGACATGCTCATACTCGATCATATCTGTTCGTATATGAATTTTGACCTGACATGATCATGTCTAATCACGTGCGTCATATATGATCATACACGGCCATATATGATGTTACGAGCTCATACATGATCATGTGCGGTCATTTCAGTTAGTAACCTGGCTGTAATAATCAGACTTATACATGCCCATATGTACTCATACATGTCCATGTATGACCATGTATGGTTATAAACGATCATAAATGAGCATATACACTCGTATCTGACCATACTAATAATTGCCCAATCTGAACTATACATGACAAACTATGATCATATATGATCGTATATGATCATGTATGATTGTATATGCCCATATATTGTCGTGTATATGATGCAATGAAGCCTTCAAATAGAATTATCGAACTCACGGAAATACGATTCAAATATTCTAGGTCTTCGAATTTCCTCTCTGCGTTTCACAGTACTGAGATTGTCACCAATTATAACACATAAAAACTATCCATCGTATGCCTGTGTGTTTAACAATAATGACTATACAATTTCCGATCAAGACCATGCAAAAATATCGTCGATTGATATGCTGTTATTGTTTTGATTTCATCAAAGTAACTCACAAAATTGGGGTGGTCGGTTTGACGTGAAACGCTCCATATAGGGTGGTCCTTAGATGGGGTAAAAAAAAAAATCATATTGGATCCCCCCAAATCAGCTCCAAATAATTTAAAAAAAATTCCCTAATTTTTCCAGATTTTTATTTTGTTCCCCTAGTCTCCCTATTCGAGAAGGAATTTTCAAATGATTCAAAAACATGCTTATTCACTATATTTCATACTAAATTTTCTTTCATGGTTAATCGTGGGCCAAAAATTCATATTCTTGATTATTCAGTGAGATTCATCTTCTTTTCAGTGAAAAATAAAAGAATCACAAATGGGGTATCCCATGAGAATCCTGTGCTTTATTATTATTATTATCATTTTATTCAACATAACAAATGATCAAATTAGGCAAAAATTCAATTATTCAATAATTGCATAACCCACATGTCAGCACTACGTAACATCAAACTCGATGACATGCAAAAACTGCCGTGATTTTTTTGCCTAATTTGAAGAAGTGTCGTTCCTACAAAGTCACATTACTTTTACTTTTAAATGCTCATTTAGCTTATATAATGTGCTCAGATATATTCACAAATGCTCAGACATGTTCGGATATGCTCAGATATGTTCGGATATGTTCAGACATGCTCATATATGATCTCACATGCCCATACATCTTCATGTCATCTTTGATATGCTCATATATGCTTCCACATGCTCATATATGCTCCTACATGCTCATGTATCTTCAGATCAGGTCAAATTTCATACCTGATCATGTATGGTAGTTCATATATGGCCATATCTGATCATGTATGGAACTTTTTTTCCCGGGTAAATAAAAAAAAATACAAACTACCGATACTTGAGCGCCGGCTAGCGTCAGTACCGCGGAGAGGGGTCGGGATTAATTGAAGGATTAGCAGGGCGTATTAACGACTCGGTGAATTTGAATTTAACAAAGAAAATAAAATTTATTCAAGAAAAATGGTAGCAAAAAAAAAAATAGAAACAATAGTACTAGTACCCGGGGGTACTCCCCAGTGGGTATAAATTGGCTACAGGTCGTGTAAAAGTGACCTGGCCACGTTTGGCGAGTTTTACAATAAAAATTGAACTACTAGCTTCCACGTAGGAGAGCGATAACATATAAAAAAGAATTCATGCAACCAAAAGAATATATAACTCGTCAAATCAAGTCCTCGCTGGACAATAATAACTAAATTACTAATTTATTAAATGTAGGCTACGAGCCGAGTTGCTAACGAATTACTAACGATTTTATACTACTTGACTAACTAAGGATTATTCAGTCTTTGGTAATAATACGACGACTAGCTCGTCTCCGAGAGACGAAGTCTCCCGTTATACAAGTGCTCCGATGAGCTTATTATTTACAAACTATTTACAGATTTTTCCTACAACTAATTTGAACTAACTCTGCGGATAATTTATTGAATTTATTAACTACGAAGGTTAAATAATGAACCCTAAATTCTAACGCGAACAACAACAATTTCTCTCGGCTAAGCCTCGAGCTACGTCTCTCCCCGCAGGAGGAAGAGAGAGCGACAGTGACCGACTCGTACTGTCTCCGTCGTACACGGAGAGAAATTTAGCACGCGTTTCGTATCGGTACTAGTGGCGCTACCGTACATCGCATTTGGTAGGTGTGGCGTGCGCTTTTGGTACGGTGGGCCTACCAAAACTTGGATCACTTGACGTCGTCTTGACGTGATACGGAGAGAGTATCAAGGAAAGTACGTTGGTGGCGCGACGTATTGTAGCACATTGAAATTCATTTTAAATCAGATTACGGTTATGAAATGAAATGAATCGGACTATAAATATTAGAATAAGAAAGATCCCCAACTTATGATGAGATTAGTGTTATTTATTTCAAAATAATACATCAGCAAATCCAGAGTATTTGAACGGATAAAAAAATGATAAAATGAATTTCGAAGCGTAAAATGATTTGGAAAAGTTCTACCAAAGAAAATTGTATTTTACATTTGTCGAATCGTTTTCATCTTGATTATTTTTCAATTAGAAGAAATTTCGCTTTTAGGACATTTTTTAGAATCGGGAGAAATTAATGAACATATAAAAAACGATTATAATATCACATCACTTTATTATGAAAATAAATATAATATTTTATTGTATTTTATTTCATATTTTTTTTTTTTTTTTTTTTTTCATTTATCATGAGAGTATTAAACTTCAGCGCTTCATGGCCGTTTTTATCCAAAAACTTATTCATGATACTGCAGGTGTGTGAACTATCATAACTCTTCAAGTGTAGTTTAACTATTATAATAGAATTATATACGTGAATCTGAAAGTTGGTATGGAACTCAGCTAATTGATCGTCAATATATAACATCCACCAATGCGGAGGCCATCTTTAATAGGCCAGTCAACAACTCTCTAATGTTTTGGTACGCCAGGCTCCCCAAAAATCGGAACGCTCAGAGCACGCTACGATTAGAAGAGCGGATGTCTCTTTTAGTACGGTGGCGCTACCGGCATGCGACACGCAAGATATCAAGTCGACTGAAGTCTGTCGTACCAGAAAAAGTACGGCATGCATCTCACGTGGTACGCCCAGCGTGCTAAATTTCTCTCCGTGTACTCGTGTACTACAGGTACGCACTTGACTCAATTATTAATTACGCGAATAATTACTCCAAAAAAATAAAGACTCGAACTACAAAATCTAAGGCAAAGGGACACTGGTGACGGCCTACCCTTCGGAGATCGGCTTAATTCGATCCCAAGAATGTTAATTAGCCTCGTGGCTTAATCTATGGCAATATGGCGGATAGCCGTTGCCGGATACGAATTATCCTGAGTAAGAATGGCTAACGCTTACCGTCTGCCAGCCACGCGACGAAATGTCCTCTTTCTACGAAGGGATCCATCCCTCGGTTTATTGCCCCTTCTGGGAGTTTTCAGGCACACTCACTCTTTCCACAGAACAAAATTGGCAAACTAGTGAACCCACGGGGTTGAACGCAAAAAGAAGTAGATTTCAGATTCAGGATAGTTAGAGATATTTGTCACACGAGTGATCTAAACGCTAGTCTAACACAGAGTGAGTAGACCGCATGGCGCCGGTACTTAGCGCACATATCAGGCGATCGACTATTGATTTCCCATCGACCGAAAGATCCCTAGTTTCGCTACGCGCGAATATTCAAAATCCACCGCGGTGGTTGTAGCTCCTTACATCCAAGGAACACGGGTTGCAGGCTCTTCTAGGCGGCGGGAATCTCTTCCGCCACCGATATCCCTCGTTGCAGAATGCCCTCGGCATTCCCCCGTGTCCTCTATTTCCGCAGTGGAGGTAGCCTGGCCAGTACTACCTCCTAGAGCTCACGCGGTGTTCCTGATCAGGAATCCTTCTGGTCGATTTTGGGCGTCGTAGGTGCGTCTACTCGTTCTTTCGGGGTGAATGTGAGCCTTCGTCTAGGCCTCGTCTCCCACATGCCAGAGAAAATTCGTAAAGAAAAACAAAAGAATCAATAAGGAGTTCTACAGATTTTAGTCGGTCACGGTCGTCTCTCGGAATTATTGCCAGGCCTCAGGGCCACCCTAATCATTCATACTACTCTCAGACACTCCGCTAAG
Organism: Tenthredo mesomela; assembly: GCA_943736025.1. Lineage (NCBI taxonomy): Eukaryota > Metazoa > Arthropoda > Insecta > Hymenoptera > Tenthredinidae > Tenthredo > Tenthredo mesomela. The sequence continues at coordinate 40,364,811 of OX031014.1, read as the reverse complement.
GTCGTCTAAGGGGTAAGGAGCCTGTGGTAACATGCAATGTTACAACACATGTTACCAATATCTAAAAATTGTGGTCAGCAATTTTTGATCAGACCCTTTTTGGTGATTTAAAATAATAAAAAACGATTTTTTTTCAAATTTTCAGTACCGTCACCCCTTAATTCAATATTATGAAACGCTTTTCGATAATACGACATTCGTAGCAAAGGAAACTGCATTGAGAACGCGTCAGCTGACGCCTGACTTGAAATGATGTATGCAAGACATTCGCAAGAGGTGATATTACACTTCATGACTTTCTTCTTTCTAAGGTTTTCGAAACTATAGAAATAACACATCAATTATGTTATTGAAATATTTACAATATCGCAGTGCACTAAAATGACAATCTTAGGATATCCACAGGATATCATAAGACATCGAAAAAAAAATTACTTCTCATAATATGTTAACTGCAAAACGTTGCAAAAAATGTAAAACAGTTTTTACATCCGATTTGTATTCAGTAATTAGTAAGCACAATATTTTTCGATGCAAGACGTATGTGATATCTCACGATATCCATAGGACGTTCTGAATATCCGTGCGGAGATTTGAGATATTGTAGGACCTGTCGAAAAGGTCCGATGCAGTGCGAAGTCTTATGCGATATCCCATGGATACCCAGCTGATATTGGAGATATCTGTAGGATATGTGGGACATGATTAGGATATCCCGCGGATATCTTGTGCTGTGTGGGCCCTCTTGAGGCAGTACTAAATATTATCCAGTTTACGCGTGCCTCATTTTTTCGTGAAAAAGTACAATTTTTTTAACATATGCATCAGTCATTTTCAAATATCAGGATTTTTTGAGACACCAGCTACTGCACGCATATTATTGTTGTGTAACATCCCAGACAGCATAAAACTTCAAAAGATATCCATAACACCTGATCCATGAGACGTCGATAAGTCCTATAGGACATCCATAGGACATATTTTGAAGTTTTATGCCGTCTGGGATAAATTTTTTTTGAATGTGGACTGCCCCAGTGAAGCCCGACTAGGTCCTCAAAGGGTTGTCTCAACGCGCCATGTTTGAAATGATTAGGGCTCCGATACTTTCACCCCATTCGGGCCCGACTTATTGGTTTTGTTGTAATTATACCGACGTCTTTGAATAGGGGCTACCCAGTGAAGCCCAGTTAGGTCCTTAAAGGGTTGTCTCGACAGTGCCATGTTTGAAATAATGAGGGCTTCGATACTTTCGCCCCATTCGGGCCCGACTTGGTTTTGTTGTAATTATACCGCCGTCTTTGAATAGGGGTTACCCGATCGAAGCCCGACTAGGTCCTCAACGGGTTGCGTTAGGTCAGCCATATTTTAAATAAGCTTGGCGACCTTGGTATTGCCCTGTCGGGGCCTAACCTGGCCGTGTTATGGAAATTTATGATGGGGCATCCACGTTTAAGCCCTTCAAGGCCCCGACTTACGGGAGGGCTGCCCTGGAAATTTGACGCACGGGATATGAAGATCAATAATAACTATTTGCAGTAACTCACCAGCAATCTTTGTCTTTTTAGCAACCGATGAATCCTCATCTCGGTTGGGACGTTTTTCAGATAAGGATCCTGCGGCAATATTATCGATACGTGATTTTGGCCGGTTGGAAAGTTCACTTGGAGGTTCTCTGTTCGTCTGGAGTCTACTTTTGTTTTTACTACTCACATCTTGTGATTCACTGGCCTCAGACGCTTCTCCCGAAGAATCCGAATTTTCTAATCATTATAAAAAAAAAAAAAATGCAATAGATTCTTTACTTAACAGAGGCGCACTGCCTTTTGAATAGGTAGTTTTTTGAAAAATCTACTCACGTCCGGAATAACCAGGTGCTGATTCAGATTCACTTGCTGAACCTAATGGCCGGTACTTGCAGTAAATTCTTCACACGTTTTGCATTTTCTTTAATTTTTCTTACGCTAACTAATTTGGTCAATTCCCGAGTTTTTTCTTCGTGATTAAAATCGGATTCAGATGTGTACGCATATTTCTCCTTTTTTAAAATGGTAAGTCGTATCATATCTTCGCTGTATATGTTTCTAGTGAATAAAACCATAACGTTTGATATTTCAAAATATGGACTATGAACATTTATATTGAATTAAAACTCACTAGCTTGTCCTCGGATTTCAATTGGATAAAGTGGCCAATCAGGATCAAGATTACTTTGGTTCTTTATCATTTCATTTAGAGTTTTACTCCTGGCTTGAGTATAAGGCGGTGGCATAAATTTTGCCAGGCATACTTGATGTTCGACATGGAAATCAAGCCAACTTGAAGGGACGCAATCGACCCAAACAAACTTATCTTTTTTATTTTTCACGTTGAAAGAAACCAGTTGGAAAGGATACATCTCCTATATAAAATTATATAAAGTTATGTATAATTATATAAAGATATATAAAATTATATATGATTATATCAGGTCAAATCTGAGATATAAGTTTATATAATTATATATGACCCAATATATATAATTTTATAAAATTATATATAATTATATAAAAACTTTTCTTCCCGGGTAGATCTATATTGGGATCCTTGGAATGGGCGTGGCTTTGAAATTTTAGTGTATTTGAGTAGTTCTATTTTCGTTACTAGTTGGCGTATCGAGGTTCTAAGCCCTCTCATTGGTTACTGTAGTGTATTTGAGTAGTTCTATTTTCTGCCACTAGTTGGCGTATCGAGGTTCTAAGGTTCCCAATATATATATGGGGAATTCAACGTGAACTCGACCAATGTTTTTCCCTCACCATTTTTGATTCGCTTCACGATTTTTTATACGATTCTACGACCTCGAAAAAGCACTGCTGAATTTTTTCAGATTTTTCCCTCCAACCATTAATTTTCCATGATTATTCAAACCCATTTTGAAATTGGCATTTTTCAAAAATCTCGAAAAATTCTCAAAAATCTTTTTTTTTTTTATTTCGATCATTTCGACACCCCTCCCATGATGGGATCATTATTCCTTCTTTTTTTCTCAGCACTTTTAACATTTTAAACAAACGAAACACCATGTTCCAACGTTTCGAAGATTCTTGAAAAATTACGAAAAATTCTGTGTTTAATTGTGAATGTTTTCGCGTGAGACCCACGATGACGGACGAAAAAAAGTTGTTTTGATCCTGCGTAGCAACGAACGGGTCAAGTTTTCCACAAAAATCTGCGAAACTTAGCCTTCTCGATGCCACGCAACAAAACAATCGGGAAATATCCAATAATTTTGAAGGTCTTGTGGTATCCCTAATGCCGGCGACACAGACTTTTCGTGTCCCGTGTTCGGCCTTACCTACAGGCGCCACGATCGCTCACACATAGCTGTGATTGGTCGGCGCTGCGTGTGAGTGACTGTATACTGGTCACGATCTTCGTAGGTGTGCCGACACGAAAAGTCTGTGTCGCCGGCATAACGGCTTTTGACATACCCTTAAAATGCCTGGTAATCACGGTTTAAACAAAGTATGCGTATGTTCACGGTCGTACTACGTTATTGCAACCGTGTTCGAACTGTGTGTTCGGAGTATGCTTGAGAAAAGTAGATACCAAGATAATACCGATGTCCACGGTTTTTGTACGGTGGGTCTCCAGTATGTCCACGTTGATTAGCCAACTGAAACACCAGAGATCACCGAATGATATTTGGCGCGATAAATACGGTACAGACACAGTTATGAAACCGTGTATACCGGGTGCATACACCGTGTTTCGCTTGTCTCCAATAGACCGTAGAACGATTGTAGATAGACGGTAGTCATACGAATTCGAACGTATATAACGGCTGTCATACCGTACGTCAATAGTGTTTCAACGGTATAATAGGGTATGTATGAGTACAAAGACCTACGAACGAAATGAAGCTAAATCATTTTTCGTAGTTTTTCGTACATATTTGTAGAACTGATATTCTTTCGCTTGAAGACTGGAGGTTTTCATGATTTTTCATGAAAATTCGGAGATTTCCACTTCCAAAACTACAGGATAAACTCAAAAAAAGACTTCGCTCCATTTTGTTTGTAGATCTTTGTAGATTTTTATAGATAATCGTAGAACTGATATTCCGGTGCTTAAAGACTGTAGATTTTCGTAATTTCTCGTGGATATTCGTAGTTTTCTACTTCTAAAACTACGATAAATTACGGAAAACTACGAAAACCTACGAAAAACTACGATTCTTTACGCTTTTTTACGCTTCAAATGTTTTCGTATTTTGGCGTAGAAATTATTTTCACCAGGGTATTCTACATCAACTCAGGCAATTCTCCCGAAGAAGCAGCCGTCGTTAAGAATTCGGTAACGTTTCCGAAGAAATGCACGTCACTCTAATCTGCGAAGTACACCCGAAGATGCACCTGTTGGATTTTGATTAAATGTTACATGCAGAAAGAATAATGTCAAGGTGATGCAAGCAAGTGGATGGGATAGGATGCAAATAAAGTAAGAACACAATTGACAGTATTTATTTTGATAGTGAGACCAGATTACTTACAAGTAGCAGAAAGCAACAGAAAGAAATAATAAAGATGAAGTGTGCAATAAAGCAAAGCAAATGATATCAAATAATAAGAAAAAAAAATAATAATGAATTCGATGAAAAACAAAAGAAAAGATGATCGTTATGATCGATTTATAATAATTTAAATAATTCCTAATGTCCTATACGTTTAATAGAAATATTGAAATTTAGACGATACATTTTGAAGTTACTGCTGGTTAAAGACCCAGTGTCTGAAATTTATGTTATTCGAATTATCGACTATGAACAAGTGTCTCATGAGCCTTTGGCTCGTCCTTATATATGATTCTGAAATCCGAACGAACTTTGTATGTCGAACACTTCTGCGGTTCTCTGCTATTCGATTGGATCTCTGAGATCCCGTTTATTGAATTCATAAAGGTGTGCGATCACATAGTCACATAGTATCATAGTAGATGGTTATATTTTGAATCTTATTGGCTATCATGATCTACAACTGCTGTCATTGGCAGTTTGACTTTAAACTCTTATCCGTGTGGACTTGGTGTATGTCTAAGTGACCTACGAAACTACTAATACTAGGAAATAAGATTCATAACATGATATTGTACAGAAAATAGCATCATCTTGAAATAATAAAGTAGAGTATAAGCAATAAATAAGCATATGGAAAGAAATTAGTGATATTTACAAGGTAAAAAGAAACGAAAATAATAAAGAAAATCAAAAGAGAATAAAGAAATAAATCAAAGGAAAACATGTTCAATTCGAAAAGAAATAGTTAGCATAATCAACATCACAAAACACAAATACAATCTTCTGTAGATGAGGTCCTACATATTTTGGTCCTTTTGTCTCCTCTTCGTCATTACCCGTGCTGCTCCTGCTGCTGGTGGTGATGACGGTGGATCAATTTGGTGGTGTATTGCCCCCATGTACTGGGTGAACCCGTTACAATACCCTAGGGTGGTCCTTATGTGGGGGTCGGTGGAATTTTGTCCGTGCCGCCCCCTAGATTAGTTCGAAATAAATTCAAAAAAACCTCGGCAAAATTTGAGCTTTCTAGCTCAACGGGAAAGCGTGCCGGTAAGCCCGTACTCTTCTCCCATTTGAATAACATGGGATTTTGAACCAACTGAATACATTTTTTTTTTTTACGAGCCTACGAGGAAAAATCTGTCACTTCGTCACTGTATAGTATCATAGTGTGTGAGTTGGTACAAATTTTTCACAAACTATGGGAAATCATGATCAAAAGATGATACGAGCCGATACGGGCCCTTTCAGACGGATAAAGTTGTAATTTTTCGAAATCGTCGGCTGTGAATAGTATATTGCGTTGCTAGGGACGAAAGTTGGCGATTGCGACGAGTGTGAAGTTTGCTGCCCGAGCGAAGCGAGGGCTGCAATCACACGAGTCGCAATTGGCAACTGTTGGCCATAGTAACGCACTATATTTTTTATAATAAGTGCATGAATGTGGGGCGTGCATGTCAGTAGCGGGACGTTCCCAAGGGACGAAAGTGAAATAATTGTGGACTGCGCATGCGTCAACCTTACTTTGCATCCCTGGCATGCATTCAGCCACTGTCGTCCCGCTAAACTGACATGCAACGCCCCACTTTTCATGCACGTGTTATAAAAACGTGATTTGAGGTGACCTAAAAAATGTGTATCAACTTACACACTATAATACTATAAAGTGACGGAGTAACAGATTTTTTCAATCAACGATGGGCTCGTAAAAAAAAAAAAATGTATTCAGTTGGTTCAAAATCCCATGTTATTCAAATGGGAGAAAAGTACGGGCTTACCGGCACGCCTTCCCGTTGAGCTAGAAAGCTCAAGTTTTGCCAAGGTTTTTTTGAATTTATTTCGAACCAATCTAGGGGGCGGCACGGACAAAATTCCATCGACCCCCAAATAAGGACCACCCTAATATACCCTTACCCATCCACATGGATTTCTACTATTGCATGAAATTGAAAAATCATGGAATATTCATGTGAATACTACTGCATCAACTACAGGAGAACCATAGATCAGCAACATGGATATTCCGTGTTTCTGAATTTCTGGTGGATTATTATAGAATTTCATGGAATCCCATCCCATTCGCATCCATACTTTTCCAGATGGTTTTCCACCTGGAATTTTTCAGTAGGGTAGGGTGGGCCAAAAAAAAACGACTAATTTTTCTTTCCTTAGTTACCATGAAAATATTATTCAGGATGACGAAAAAACATTCTCTGAAAGTTTGAGCTCTCCATATCAATATTAAGAGGTGGCTCTTCCTGATTTTTGATTTCCCATTCAAATAACACGGGAAATTTTTTTTTTCTTCATTTGGAATTTTATTTCATTTTAACGAATCAGCGTGTTGTAAAAATCAATACAAATTCTTGTAGGAAATTGTACGATCTCCAAAAAAGGTCTGAAATGATTTTTCGCTAAGTTCACTCGTTTGACAGTTATTCAAGGTTAAAGTTCAACCTCAAACGGTATATAATGACTTGAACTTGCTTTTTTTTTCGACTTAGCGAAAAATCACATCAGACCTTTCTTGGAGATCATTTTATTTCCTATAAGAATATGTATTGATTTTCATAACACGATGATTCGTTAGAACGGAATAAAATTCGAAACAGAAAAAAAAAAAACATTTCCCGTGTTGTTTAAATGGGAAATCAAAAATCACGATGAGCCATCTCTTAATATTAATATTATGCCAATATCGGACTTGCTGGATTGCCCATCGCACTCCCATCAAGTTGTTCATAAATCTTACCATTAAAAACGAAATAACTACTATTAAAACAGTACTCTACTAGTTGTATCAGCAATTTCAGTGGGATCTTCACCACTCGTTTCCAATGATCCCAATTCTTCTTAATGATCGCCACAACCAATTCCTTTGGAATGTTCGTGAAAAGAGAGACTACATCCAATGACACTAGTCTGAACCCGTCTTCCAACCTGATGCTCTTAAACAAATCAATCAGTTCATTTGAGTTTTTTAGATTCCATTTAAACTCACTCAGAAGCGGAGTGAGAGACTCATGCAAAAACCGGGTTATTTTATACCCTGGTGAGTCCAAACAACTTACTACCGGACGTAACGCTAATGTTGGCTTGTGGACCTTTCCTAATCCATATAATTTAGGTGGTAATGCTTGTCTTGTAATAAGAGTCTTCTTGACCCCCTCTGAAATAATGTTGTTCACAAATAAACTGTTGACCAGATTGTTCGCCATGCTCATGTACCTTGCAGTCGGATCCCTATTTATCTTCATATAGGTATTGACGTCACCTAGCATTTCAGTCATTTTTTGTAAATATTCCTGTTTATACATCACGACTGTGCAATTACCCTCATCCGACTTTGAGAAAACCAAATCCTCATTATCCTTGATGAACTGTTTAGTAGCCTTGAGATCCGCTCAGATAACAATCGTGCGTCGCACGTTACCCGCACGCCGTGCGACGCACGCTGTCCGTGCGAAAACGCAGCATTTTCGCACGCACGACATGAGGCGCATCTCGGTGCGAACGTGATGCGTCGCACGACATGAGGCGCATCTCGGTGCGAGCGTCATGCGTCGCACGACATGAGACGCATCTCAGTGCGTCGCATTACGCTCGCACTGAGATGCGCCTCATGTCGTGCGTGCGAAAATGCTGCGTTTTCGCACGCACAGCGTGCGTCGCACGGCGTGCGGGTAACGTGCGACGCACGCTTGTTATCTGGGTAATTTCTTTCAATGTATAGTCATACAAACCTACATAGGGGGATTCCTCTTTAAGATAGAAAACGATTTTTCGCAAGTAAAAACTAAAAAAAAAAAGTAATTAACGATATGGGGACTAAGTTTTAAGTTTTTTTATGTTTTTTTTTTTTGCGAAAAATTGTTTTTTATTTCAAAGAGGAATCGCCCTATGTAGGTTTGTACGACTAATTGAAAGACACCCTGTACAACCGTTTGTCGCGGAAATACGAATACCAGTAACGTGAAAATTATGCAGATCAGGGTTGCGATTCTGTAACTTTCCGCTAACTCGCTAACGATCTCCGATTGGACGCTCCTCAGCCAACCAACGGTCTTAGCGAAAAGTTAGCGAGTTAGCGGAAAGTTACAGAATCGCAACCCAGCAGCTTACTGATGGAATATAGTCAGCTGTCAACAGGAGCGGATTAAATCATCAACGACTGTCTTCGCCTGTCGATTCTTCAAAATTTCCAGTGCTTGAAAAGTGAGTAATACCTGCCGCGTTGACATTCAGTCAACGCCTGCAGTGTCGATCGTCATGTCTAATTCGCCTTCACCTCGTCACGATGAAGTAGTGAATCGGCGAGGGCCGTATCGGAAATATTTCGACGGTGATTTGGTTGACAGTGAAATACCAAGTAGAACAATGCGTCGCAAGAGGAAACGAGCTGAAGCTGCAGATGAGGTTAGAAAATTTTTACTCAAGAATAAGTCATTGTTATATAGACCTTCGAAAGATTATTTCGATGAGAAAAATTAACGGACGAACCCAGGAATCGAACCCAGGATCTTCGGACGCCTATCCGGGGACTTACACCCGAGACCACCCAGCTCGCCCACAGTTCGCCGCAATTTTTCTCATCTGTTATTGTACCATATATGTGTTGATATTATGATCTTGTGGTAGTACGTTGGTGTCCGCAAGGCAAAATATCATAATATCAACACATATATGGTACAATAACAGATGAGGAAAATTGCGGCGAACTGTGGGCGAGCTAGGTGGTCTCGGGTGTAAGTCCCCGGATAGGCGTCCGAAGATCCTGGGTTCGATTCCTGGGTTCGTCCGTTAATTTTTCTCATCGAAATAATCTTTCGAAGGTCTATATAACAATGACTTATTCTTGAGTAAAAATTTTCTAACCTCATCTGCAGCTTCAGCTCGTTTCCTCTTGCGACGCATTGTTCTACTTGGTATTTCACTGTCAACCAAATCACCGTCGAAATATTTCCGATACGGCCCTCGCCGATTCACTACTTCATCGTGACGAGGTGAAGGCGAATTAGACATGACGATCGACACTGCAGGCGTTGACTAAGTTGTAAGTCCCCGGATAGGCGTCCGAAGATCCTGGGTTCGATTCCTGGGTTCGTCCGTTAATTTTTCTCATCGAAATAATCTTTCAATAAAATGGAATTTAAATCTTTCATCAATACAGGAATAGATAAAGTTAATTAATCAATTGAACATCTTCGATTGATTAGTTAATAATTAAAAATAATACGCATCACAAATAGGCCGATGTATACTTTAATCTCAGCTTGCTAGTGACACATCCGTCACACAGGTATAACAGTATACGACTTTGCCTTGCGGACACCAACGTACTACCACAAGATCATAATATCATTATATAGACCTTCACTAGTGGTTCTGTGAACCACAAAAAAGAACGAAGTAGAACCACAATAAACCACCGATAAAAAAAATAAAACAACTGTCAAAACCAGAAAAATCACTAAATGTACGCTTCGAAAAAGGAGTTTTCATAAAAACAGTCGCTGCAGGGATGAAATAGCCAAATATCTACACAAATTTCACAACTGAAAGCTTTAATTTAGGAGGTAATTTCATGTTTCCAGGAGACGCTGCAGCATATCCATCTGGAAGAAGAATCAGAAGTAGAAAAAGAAGACGAAGAAGAAGAAAAAGAAGAAGAGGAAGATACGCTGAGAACTGCAAGCAGTAACGTTCTTCAAACACACCATGAGGCAGAGAATGTCGATCAACAAATGGAACTCGACGTAAGTATATAATACATATATATTGTTACGTTTCGGTTCTTGAGCGTTATGCCGGCGACACAGACTTTTCGTGTCGGATCACCTATGGGGATCGTGACCAGTATACAGTCACTCACACGACGCGCCGACCAATCACAGCTATGTGTGAGCGATCGTGGCGCCTGTAGGTGAGACGAACACGGGACACGAAAAGTCTGTGTCGCCGGCATTACCTCAGGTAACGCGAACCGAGTGTAATTGTGAGTTCTTTGCTCGATTTTATATGTTCTAGACCTTTATATCAATAATTTAATGTTCCCTATTACGGACTTGAGTCGCCGAGCAACTAAAGCCGCCTCCCCACAGACCTGAACACGTAAACGCGCTAAGGCTGCACTTTACCCACCTAACCTTTTGATTTTAGTTATGATAAAGTTAGTTTATCCCCAAATTCTCTAAACAATAAAACCTGCTGTGCCAGACCTGAGTGTGTCAGAGACTCACTAAGGCTGTATCTAGCGTTGGTTGGTTATATGGATGAAGAAGAACCTGGAAATGGCGGATAAGGGATCTGCATAGATTAACTTACTTTTAGATAATCAAGAAATTCGAGTTATTTATATTTTAACTTAAACTTGCGGTTGCAACCAATAACTATCCTATATTTACAATGTTGCCTTATTTTCCTATAGTTTCAAATGACGTGCTATGTCGATAATATCTTTGATAATTTTGATAAACAAGGTTATTTGATATTTGACTTTGTTTGATTTTATTTTATTTCTAGTAATTTGATTAAATAGAATATCATTCTCTATGTGAATTTCTTTTATGATATTTTAGAATCTATTTATTTTCTGTTGAAACTTGCGAATAGAAGAAATTAGAATTATATTAAAGTCAAGCTACTAGTACGCAAGGCGCTGTGCCTATTGCGACTGATGAGTAAGAGTGTTGCGAGTCAACCCGGTGCTATACCGTAGAATTGCTGCTGCTGAGAGCTGTGTCTCGACTTTTATACTCGCTGTCACGTCATGCGACTTGTCGCTCTCATCGAACCTTCTAGATGGTTCGACGTTCGCAACGGTTGGCGTTTAAATTGCTAACGGTCAGGCCTAGGTCGCCTGATCCGTTACAATATAAGGTATATAACACCTATTATATGCAATGCGACGCGACGCCGTTTATTGTCGATTTCAATATGAAAGTTGTACTGCGATAATCACATATTTCGCCTTTCAAATAATAATGAAAATTTGCAGAATAATCTTATTCAGAGCTCAAAGTGCTTGTGTAATTTAAACTGCATTCTAACACACGTTTATACATTCATACACAATGTATGAACGTGTGTTGAAATGCAGTTTCCACGTAATCTCCCGGTATAAGCTACCTCATGAAACTGCAGTTCAAATAATTTGTTATAGTATATGGTGGATGAGGCGTCCGCAGCCGTACTTGAAAATCAGGACCTTGAAGAAGAAACGTACAGTATGTTTGAGGTAATGATTATATTTTTTCATAAATTTACATTCACTACTACGATATACTGAGAATATTCGGTGACACTGGACGGTCCCCTTACGGGTCCAGTATGCCAATGTAGGATGCCTATATAGGTCCTGTCAGGTCCGGTAAAGAACCCACGCAGATTTTTGTGGTACATTTGTAGGACCTATACCATACCTTGCAGGTCCTTCGAACGCCCTATGATACCATCATAGGTTACTACAGGTACCCACACAGGACCTACATATTCCATGCAAGACCTTTCAGGTCCTACCTGGGAATTTTTAGCATTGCATCAACTCCCGAATAGGCCTCACGCACGCGGTGCGGGCCTGTGTTGGTTTTACCGTAGGAAGGGGACCGTCCAGTGTCACCGAATATTCACGGTATAGCTATATTCAGCTAAGATTACTGCGGCACAAATCGATACAGATTCGTACTACTGTTATAATCAAATCATTGCTATTCAACGATAAATTCAAATTCATAAATTTATAGACAAGATCGGGATGTCTCGCCTTCTATACCGAAGACAAAACATCGCGATACCGATAATTCTCCATTTCGTTATTCTTATTAATCTCCAGTTTCTGCGAACTACAGTGGAGAGTAGTTCAAGATTAGACACCTTGCTTTTTGCGCTCATGCCTTTGAGACACTTTAACGGCGTCCTATACGCCTATGCTAAAATATCTTGCGTCAGCATCTCGCTGACCGATGGGTAGCAACGTAAGTTGCCACATTCGGATTTTCACTCTTATTCTAACCGCCAAACAGCTTATATCAATAATAAAGCCCCATTCAAATTGACTTCAAAACCAACTTATTTGTTATAAACCCGTCCCCACACAACACTACAAATTGACAAATTATGCTAATATATTATTTTCCACAGAGGCAGATCCAGTTCACCAGCTCTAGAATAGACATCGATAACAACTCACAATGCAGCGAAGGAGTCGATGTGAGTAATGATAATGTTCGTGTTCAATTAATATAATCACTGCGGTATTGTTTGAAAAAAGTAGTGGTCCTTTTTTCATCCTATCATTGATGTACGTATGGGCAGTATTCCACCGTAATTATGAACATATTTATGAACCCATGAAAATCGATTGAAATTCAATTTCTCGTAAACGGAAAGTTCTACGGGGTTATGACTGTAATAATAGAATTGACAAACTTATTGCATAACTGTAAGATGTCAAAGTGACAGAGAATTAGAATTTTTAAGGGCCCAAACAGTCGTTGAGAATCGGTCGAAATTCTATTGTTTGGAAATTGATTCTTTGTCCTGGTTAAATGGTGTCAAAAGCTATATTAGTTCGTTGGCAAAAAAGCATTGTTGTCCAGCTCATCATCACAAATTAATTATCCGTTGAAGTGTTCGAGAAATAACATTATTATGACAGTCATGTGCTATTATTTACCCCGCATGATTGCTCTATTATCAACGCATTCATACAACCTTGAAAATATATTATACATATACTGCATTTCAGAATAAGTGGTGAAAACTGTATAACGTTTGCTGCAGGTCGATAATGTTGAGCAAGAAACCGAGGACAATCGATATCTGTCTCAGCCTCTTTGTCCATGCACGTCAAAAAACCGAGGAGAAGCCATTATGGCTGTGATGACGTTGGGCATAAGGAAATTCACGTGGATTGGCATCATTGATACCAATACTTCACAACAGAGACAGACTGTTTCCGTTATAACATAATCTGCCCACATTGCGAATCGCTGTTGGGAAAGCAGTCTAAAATATCAACAAACGAAATGAAGATGTGCCCTAAGTGCGGCATGGAGATAGACGTTGCAGGAATGGAATCCTTTTTTTCAACAGCTAGTTTTGAAAAACAATTGGAAAACCTTTAAAAAAAAACCGATGTGACACAAAATCTAAATTACAAATATACGAGACCCGAAAATCCTGCAGGTGATTTACGTGATATTTACGATGGCGACATGTATCGAAAGTTGAGTACAGATGGAGAACCGCTAAGTTATCCGTTCAATTTGTCGTATACGTTTAACACTGACGGTTGTCAGGCCGCTAATTCTAGCACGACAGCTCTGTGGCCTATATATGCGACGATAAATGGGTTGCCCCCTGACATGCGAAATAAGAATATAATCCTTGTAGGCGTCTGGGCCTGTAAGCGCAAACCTAACATGGCATCATTCCCTCGCTGCGCTCGAGCGATAAATTCACACTCATTCTTCTGTGACACAGCACACTCGATCGGCTCATATTAGAAATTACCCATACCGGATTGTGACACTTTTCGGACTTGATACATAAATAGCTATTATTATACACCATTCTATTCCTTATTGAAAAACGAAAAGATTCACCTATATTCAAACCCGATTATCGTTTATAGAAAGCATTATACACAAAGGAGACGCGTGGGGTCACACGGACCCCACATGCTCCGTAGAGAGCAAGAAAAACGGCATGCCTCGTCTAGGGATAATGATGTGTGTGATCACAATGAAAGAATGATTTGCCCGAAAATTAACGTAAAATTGCAACGGGAAATTGTAAACACTGTAACGTGGCAAACGTTCGGACCTCCTCCATACCAGCTAAACGAGCGTACACATTTCCTAGAGTACCGAGTCGGTATAGCTAATTTGAATATCTGCCGCCCTTTGTCCTAGCGCAGCCATATCGATCGCAGATCAGCGGATTGCTCTATCGATAACGGCTAGCGCTAACAGGACGAACGGCGAGGATAAGCAATTAGCAAAGCGGAAACGAAGAGTCATTCATTGTCTAGCCGTGAACCGAGTAACGAGCCATTATTACATTGAATCATTAGAGAGAGTTATTTTGAGAGTTTTTGTGGAGTTATCGAGTTTTGTGTGTGATCTTGGAGAATTACTGTGACCTGTGCTTATTCTTTTTTACTTTGATTTTGGATTTTGGACTTGATTGTTTTACGGATTTGGATATTATACGACCCTCGCCTGTCCCCGGACTTGAGCCGACCACGAGGCAGAGACTTCATAGCCTACCAGGTAGGATCTTTCCGACATAAAGTCAGCTCATATAAAATCAGCCTCCTAAAGTCCCTTAGATGTACAGAGTCTCGAGTTATCGCTAGGAATTGCTTTTCGTTTCCCCTGTACCGCAAGAGTCCCGCTTCATATTATCGCCATACTAGTACCGCATGGTCGTTGAGAGCCGGCAAGTTTTGAACTTGTTGTTGTTCTCCGAGCCTGTCGACTCTGCGCATCCGCGTGCCGGTTTTCAACTGCGCTGCGCAGGATTTCGTGCATCCAGAGTCGACGCCATATTGCCCGAGTTCTCTGACGTCACGCGTCGCAGTAGACTGCTGCGTGTCAGAGAGCTCTAGTGGCAGAGTACGGAATTATTGGGTCCCGCATCCCTTCCCCTCCTAGCCGTAGAGCGCACAGCTGTCAGTCAGAGACTAGAGACCTCGCGTAAAGTGAGGTACTCGAAATCGACTTGACAGCCGGACCTCCAGCTGGTAGTAGTGAGGAAGAGACTGAACTGTCTGTGATATTTGTCAACTATTCCTGTTCTTTTCTAGCTTTCTTATTATTAGAGTAATTAATTGTTAGTAATTCAGAGTCATTATTATTATTATGTTTGGAGATATTTAGCGTGGAGTCTTCTTGATATAGTAGAGTCCTTTATTTAATTTATTTCTTTCTTCTAGTTTATTCTTTTCAATAATTTAAGAGTTCTAATATAAAGTAGCGGTGAGCAAGCCGAAGCCAGATGATAGGCTGCACAAATTAATGTCATCTTTTTCTTTTTTTCTTTTTAATCAATAAATAATCAATTTAAATATATTTCTAGTGTGTTGGTATTTTCATTTCTCGCCCCCACGAATATCCCTCTACCGACAGGCTAGCTGAGACGAGAGAGAGAGAGAGAGGACTTCTCTCAGAAGTCTGGCGCCCAACATCTACGTTGCTAGTCGGAGGAGATTCAGCGTTGGTGTTCCAATTTTGTTTTGATAATAGATCGTAGTTCCTGCGGGTAATACCCGAACTCGTAGGAATCGCTGTTACAACACGTAGAGAAAAGTTGAATTGCACCCCAATGTCCCACGCCCGGACTTGTTTCAGGGTGTAGATTAATCTATTCTCTAATGGGAAAAACAAGAAAATCTTGCGATTTTTTGCGCCACCGCTATTGGCGCAAGTTTTTGTAATGAAAAGTGTATTTTTCTTCATTTTGAACAACCAAAACATAAAATAGGGAGAAGTGGTTCAGATAAAAGTTGTATGGTTCCGAAAGGTCCATCCAGGGGTGTACTCACATTGTGGGCCCAGTGCCCCAGGTGGGCCGGGTAAGGCCCAAATCGATTTTTTTTCTCATTACCCTCATTTTTTCATAGCGGATTTATATATCACGCTTCAAACAAGGAATTTTTTGTCTCAAGTCATTTTTTGCTAACCTCCTTCCAAAAGGCCCAAAAAATAATGAATTTTTTTCTCTATTTCCTTGTTCATTCTTTCCATTCATTTTACGATGCATTATTCGCTATCATGAATAATTCTAGAATTATCAATAACCACACGGAGAGACCGTTTTAGTGATGATTACTATACCAGTATAGTAATTTTGAGAATTTCCAAGAAATACACCGGAATTCTTAGAAATTTATGTTTTTTTTTAACTGTTTCAAAAAATTTTTTAAATGATTCCTAAATGTTGAAGTAAGATGGTTCGCAAGCCAAACACGAGAGAGTACGAATGTATGTGTGAGACCCCTGAGCAAAGACCTCGGTCAATATCGGCCGCGTCCGGTAAATGGAGAGGGGACCGAATCCACGAGCACCTGACTAGCGGGCAGTGTCTCAACAAACGACTAGTAAATAAGACCTAACTGTACCTGAAATAATAAATACACATCTTTCTGTTAAGAAAACCAGTATTTCTTTTACCCCTTTCTCTAGGAATAAAACATAAAAGACTAATTACTCCAACAGGTTATGGGCCCAGGCCACCTGTACTGCGACCTTAGTGTGTTTTTGTGAGAAAAGAGAATAGTTCGGTGATACAGAAAATGTGGCGAACGGCCATTGTGGGTCGACCGCGTGTGAGGACCCTTATAGTGCTGGTGTAGAGTAAGGTCTCATCGATCATGTCGGAGGACATCACTGCAAAGAACGTGAAAAGATTCAACGGGGAGAACTTTCAAGCGTGGAAGTTTCAACTCAACGCGTTATTTCTTGCGAACGGCATTCACGACGTTGTAAATGGCCAGAGGAAAATGCCGGAAGATGAAGCGACAGGAGAAGCAAAAACGTGGGTGCGCGATAACGCGAAAGCAATGTTTTTGATCTCATCCTCAGTGGAGGCCAAGAAGCTAGAACCTCTTCTAGTTTGTACAACGGCAAAGGAAATGTGGCAGAAGTTGTCCTTGTTACACGAACAAAAGTCAGAAGCCAACAAAATGGTGCTTCTTCAAAAGTTCCATGAATATCGGATGGCGCCAGGAGATTCGATGGAGCAGCACATTGCAACAGTGCAAAACATGGCTTCTATCCTAACCGATCTCGGCGAAAAAACATCCGATAACGCAATAGCGGCAAAGCTATTAGCCAGTCTGGCAACGAAGTACAGTACGTTGCGAACGGCGTGGGACAGTGTAAATCCTGATCGACAAACCCTCGAAAATTTACAAGCAAGGTTGATTTCCGAGGAAGCGAGACTCAGTGCAGAAGCTGGGGAAAGCGCGAGCGCGCTGGCAGTGTCGAATCAGATTGATGAGAAGAAGAATGGCAAAAAGAAAAGATCCAGAAAGAGGATCAAGTGCTTCAAGTGTCATGCCGTGGGGCATTACGCGAGTGAGTGCAAAGAAAAGAAAGAGAAAGACAACTCGCCGGGTAAGAGCGCGTGCGGTTGCGCTTTTATCGGCGAACGAAAAGAAAGTGTCGCGACGCCGTCGGTAAGTAAGTGCTCGGGACAATTGTGTAGGTCAGTAACCGAACTGCAAGCCGCTCCCCAAAGCGACGTCTGGCTTACCGACAGTGGGGCGTCGGCACACACGACTTTTCGCCGCGAGTGGTTTTCGAAGTTTCAGGCCGACGCGCGCGGTGGCGCGGTAGTGCTTGGAGACAATAAAGAGTGCGAGGTTCTCGGCATCGGAACAGTGAACATAACCAAGCTTGTTGATGGTGTGTGGCAGAAAGCACATATAGACAATGTGCTATACGTACCAAAACTGAAAAAGAACTTGTTTTCAGTTGGAGCAAGTGTCAAAAAAGGTTATGAAACAGTGTTTAAACAAGGTCGAGTAGAGTTAACGCGAAATGGAAAAATGATCGCAATAGGAACATGTCAAAGCAACAACATTTATCGAATGTTATTTAAAGTGCAGGTACCGGAGAGAAACAACGAAGCAAACGCTGCCATGAGCCTACGTGTGTGGCATGAACGCTTAGGTCACATCGGAAAACGCTCAATACGCTCTCTAGTCAACAGAGGGTTAATAGAGGGTGTGACGCTAACGGACAAGGATGATTTTCTATGCGAGGCCTGTCAGCTCGGTAAGGCGCATAGATTACCATTTAAAAGGTGCGTTGACAGGGAAGCGACAAAGCCAGGTGAGAAAATTCACACTGACGTATGTGGGCCTATATCTCCCGAAACGCTGGCTGGAACACGATTCTTCCTGGTGTTTAAAGACGACTTTACCGGTTTTCGACATGTATACTTTATGAGACATAAATCTGATGTTTACGAGAACTTTAAAAAATACGCTCAACTAATCAAAAACAAATTTGGTACAGCAATCAAGGTACTTCGATCGGACAATGGGCTTGAGTTCTGCAACCAGCAGATGAACGAATATCTGGCGCAACAAAGAATCAGGAAAGAAAATACTGCCCCTTACACGCCGGAGCAGAACGGGCGAGTCGAACGTGACAACAGGACAATAATGGAATGTGCCAGGTCGATGCTGGTCGCAAAAGGAGTACCACTGTCGTTGTGGGCTGAGGCAGTGAATACAGCGATCTACGTTATGAATCGCACAACGTCACCGCTGAATCAAGCCACGCCCTATGAAATGTGGTATAAGAAGAAACCCGACCTACAACATCTACGCATTTTCGGGTCCAAGGTCTACGTTCACGTGCCCAAACAACTAATCAAGAAGCTCGATGCTCGTGCAAAGCCAATGGTACTAGTCGGGTATCAGGATGATTCGTCAAATTACCGAGTGTACGATCCTGACAAAAAGAGGATAGGAGTATCAAGAGATGTGATATTCGAAGAAAAAGTACACTGAGAAAACTGTATTTTTCCACTGACAATATTTCTTGTTCTGAGAACAAAACTTGGTATTGCTCTACTAACAATACATTGTATTTTGCTCAGAACTATACGTACGGCGACACAGCGTACTATTCTCATAACCGGTATTTTGCTGAGAACAATACGTATTTTGACTACAACTAAACTCGCTCGGTAATACTTGGTATTTTGATAGGAAAAATACTTTTTTCTCAGTGTAGGAAAAACGGAGGCTATTCCAGAGCACGAAGAAGAGGAGGAAGAAGGAATAGTGCTAAGGCGATCGGAGGCTCCTATACGACAAGACGAGGAGCAAGCCATCGTGGAACTATCCGACGAATCAGGAGGTGATGACGAAGACGAGTTCGAGGATGCTCCAATGGAAAACGTTCAAGCTGAAGGACAGCAAGATAATGAACAGATTGGACCAGTCCTGAGACGTCGAGATACACTTCGCGCACCAGTGAGATATGAGCTAGATATCGCTGAACATGTCATACCAGAAACATACAGCGAAGCCATGAGAAGCAAAGATGCCACGCAGTGGGCACGTGCTATAAAAAGGGAACTTCAAGCTCATGAGAAAAACCATACATGGTCACTTGTGCCGAGGCTATCATCACAGAAGACTATTGATTCAAAGTGGGTATTCAAAATCAAAGAAGACCCAGAAGCAGAAACTCCAGAATTTAAGGCGAGACTGTGTTGAGACAGAAGGCGTTCTCTCCCTTTGTTAATTTCGCCTAACTACTAAATATAATTTAATAATTTGACAAAACTAACTATTTTTATTTACGAACGCTTCCACTCGACGCGGCCTGGGTCAAAGCTGTCGAGGCTCGAGATACTAAATTTTGCTGGGCGCCAGTTAATTATCAAAATTAACGAAAACAATTTTATCGGCTTAGCTCTAATCGACTAATATTTAATAAATAGACTCTACTCGCAAGGGAGTTCGTTTGGAGGACCCAAGGTAGGGAGGATCCAAATTTCCAAGAGCAAAGAAAGACAGAGTTGGACAGAATATACAAGTTTATTGTACTTACAAATTGTTGTCAAAGTCCGACCCTTAGGTGTCTGTTTTATATTTGAACACTATAGTTTCGACAATTTTACTAATATCACACAATTAACATTTGCCTAAGTTGACAACTTTATACCACTTAACAAGATAATATAGTATAATAGAGTTATAATTAGACAATAATGTGAGGATCACAACTAAAGATGGACACAATAGTCAATTACAGTGTTTATCGATCAACGAGCTACGTGAGAGTGTCGTCTACGAAGCTAGACGTAAGGGAGGTCGCGTGAGAGAGTGTGTGTCGGTACGTATTGTACACTTCTCGGTCGATATCTCGTTCGATATTTTGGCGCTTGCGGATTAGCTTAATTTCGAGCGTCTGTACGCTATTGAACTCGAATTTTGACAATGGCGTAAATAGCGTGATATTCGGACTATTATATAGGATATTCGAATTGTATTTTAACTATAATTGACCTTAACTAAGGACTTTGACGCTGACGTTGAGTTTTATATATTAATATTCTATTTTCCTGTTACAACCTCCTTCCCCGGAGCTCAACGTCGGTGACTGACAATTTGCAAGATTCATCGATTTTCAAATGAAATTATTATCTTTTCTTTTCTTTTAATGACAACTAAATTTATCACTTACTTGACTCTGCAGCTTGTAGTTCTGTCCAATCTGTGTTAGAAATTAACAACTGAAATCTGAATTTTTATGTCTACTTGGAAATTTAGATAGACAATAACACAATTGGGTATTAGAGTTAACTTGCCCTTTGACTATATTGTGGATTTTGCAAGTACATAGTTAAATCTGTCAAATAACGGGAGCTTAGTATAGCTTATATATGATTATTAAGGCTAACTTATTAATTATCGATTAGTATTATTATTGCTTGATATTGCCGAAAGATAAGAAAGTATTTGTAAATAACTTTTAAGTAGAAAGTTAACAATAAGGTAAATAATATATGCGACATAGTAAAATAAAGAGGAATTTGTCGAGGGTACAACTAGGATGTTAATAGAGAATTCAATCTACTCTTTCTTCGGTTGAGCAGCTAGTTTCTTGAACTTGGTCGGGACGATGATAGTGACTTCTTCGTCGTCTCGTAGTTCGGGTCGTTCCTCCATTATTTTGTCTAGAGTTTTGACTGTTAGGGGTTTGCATAATGCGTCAATGGCTTGTTGACGTTTCTCCTTGGACAACTGGAGAGCAGATTGCGCTCTCGGATTGCTAGGTCTGCCTGTTAGTAGAGCATTTTCTCTAATTAGGAAAGCTCGGACTTGGTTTGGACGATCCCTGGGGTTGGTGAACTTTGCTCGTACTCTTCGTTTGAGGGTTTTCTCATTTTCGTCAAAGAGATAACGATGGTCCTGGGGTATGAGCCACGTTGGCCAGGCTGCATAGTTTAGACGCAGCCAGTCGCTATGTCCGGCGTGACGAATATTGCAATCCGGACACTCTGGACAATAGAGGCTCAAGTCTTTTGAACATCCTGGGCAGCGATGCAGAATTCGCTCGTGCTCGATTCCATGTGGATATATACACAATCCTGGGTGTCGAATCCCTCGGCACCACATATTTGGCAGAATCCAGGTCGATACGGTAGGGAGCAGTCTTTAAAGTGATGTTCAGCTGAACGACAATTAATACACCCAATGACGTGTTGTTTGCCCGCGAATGTCACATAGGTTTGTGTGGCTTGGTCAACCGTTTTTGCCTCTTTTTTGACAATGAGCATTTCAGCTCGCTTCATTATTAATTTCTTCAGGAGGTCTCCACTAAGGATTCGGCAGTCGGTGAAGAATCGTACCTCGTCGCTTGTCTTTTCGTTAGGTTTAATGAGTCCCACTTCCCGGAGCATTTCGCCAAAATTTGGGAAGGTTGGTAATGGCAAGGGCTTGGTAGTCACTGACGGGGCGGTGAGTGCTTGTGGGTCATCAGTCGTCTTCTTGACTTTCCCGGTAACTGTCGACTTTTCCAAAGGGTGGTTAGTGGACGGAATTCGATTCCTCAGAAGATTTTCTTCGTGTATTTGTTTCTCCGTGATTCTTTTCTGTATAGTCAGTTCGACTTTAGAAGGTGGCATGTTGCGAATCGCTTCAATCAATTTGGCAGCTTCGGAATCTGCTGCGTTGGTATGGGTGTCAGAGTGAATAACTTTAGGCTCAGCTACTGGTGAAGCACGGACTGTTGTCGACGGGATCAGTTCTTCGAAATCGGTTATCTCGGGTGTTGTTGGTGTAAGCTTGTCGAGGGGTTTTGGCGTGCTTACTCGCGAGATATCGCCTTCGGTGTCTGAGTCGATTATTGTCGATCCAGAAGCAGAAGTTGCCTTACTACGTGACGCTGCGACTTCTTTCGCCATGTCCGTAAGTCTGTTTTCGAGATCCATCTTTTCTCGTGTCAATTGTTCCAACCGTTCCAGGATCACTTCATGGAAAGGGATCTTAACAGAGGGTTTGGCCTGATCACTCATTTCGTCAAACTTCTGGTCCTCGTTGACCCGCTGATGCTGTGTTATCCTGTGAAGGGGTATATTGATTTCGTAAACTACGACGGGGAATTTTAAGATCCGTGACATAGTATTTTCCAATAATCTTATTTGTTTTGTCTGCCAATTCGACGACCATCGGTCCAAGAACTCTTTTTACATAAACTGGTCCGACAAAACGGTGAGCGAATTTTGCTGAATAACCTTCCGCTTTATTACTTAATTTTTTATTCGGATAATAAACTTCTGTTCCTACTTTAATTTCTACGGATGTTTGTTTATCGTCTTTAGATCTGGCAAGAGTTTTATTCGCGTAAGTCTTTAATCGACTTTCGATTTTATGACGAAATTCGTCAATTTTACTTAATCTTTTTACCCAACGCTCAACCGATTCATCTAACGGTTGTGTCTTATCATCACCAGGTTTACGTATAATTTTAAATACTGCTTCGCGACCGTGATTTAAATAAAAGGGTGAAACTCGACTGCCTGCGTGTGGTACTGTATTATATGTAAATTGTATTTTTGTCAATTGCTCATCCCATTCGTTATGGTTATCATTTATGAATGCCGCGATCATGGGTTTTATCGTACGATTTACACGTTCAACCGGGTTTCCTTGTGGATGATTCAACGGGGTTGTAAGATGTTCTACTCCACGAGCTTCTAAGAGTGCTTTGACTACTTTATTTATATACTCAGTGCCGTTATCAGTAAGAACTGACTTTGGGGTACCCCAGCGATCGAAAAGGACGTCTAACGCTTTGACAACATTTTTGCCTGTTCTTTGTCGCATAGGGAATAATTCTATGTATTTTGTGTACAGATCTAAGACTACCATGACGTTTGAATTACCTTTTTTAGTTCGTGTCTGAGAGACGACAGTATCGATTGACAATTGTGACCACGGATGTTGTAAAGGTCTGGTTCTTAAGGAACCTTTGATTGGACTTTGATTGTATTTGACTTTAAGACAAGTTTCGCAATCTTCCACGTAAGATTTAACATCTTGGGTCATACCGGGCCAATAATAATTTTGCCTAATCCTATCTAATGTCTTGTCTCTTCCTAAATGACCTGCTTGTGGTAAATCATGATTTTCACATAAAACGTTCAAAATATCTTCTGATTTGATAACTTTTTTCCAAGGATTTTCGTCATCAATGAGAGCTTTTTCATAATCAGGCTTGTAATAGAATAGTTCGCCGTTATCAATTTTCCATTCGGTGAATCTGTCTGGTTGCGTTTCGACTAATTTGAATTTGGTATTATACCAATCTTGACCCTGAATGGAGTTTAATTGAGTGCGATTTTGAATTGTTTCTTCTACTACTTTTTCCCAACCAAGAGGGTCTTCGTCAACGTCAAACATTCTCGATAACGCGTCAGGGGCTTCGTTTGTGGTACCGCGACGATGCTCGATAGTGATATCATGTTGATAAAGATACATAGCCCATCTAGCTAAGCGA
Organism: Tenthredo mesomela; assembly: GCA_943736025.1. NCBI lineage: Eukaryota > Metazoa > Arthropoda > Insecta > Hymenoptera > Tenthredinidae > Tenthredo > Tenthredo mesomela. The sequence goes on along the minus strand of OX031014.1, from coordinate 40,340,724 downwards.
CCAGTTGGATTTTTCAACCCATGTAGCCATTGTAACGCTTGATGATCGGTCACAATTTTAAATGAAACACCTTCAAGATAGCAACGAAGTTTTTCTACGGACCAAACGACTGCTAGACACTCTTTTTCGGTTGTTGTGTAATGAAGTTCTGCACCTCTTAGTGGTCGACTCATTACTTCGATAAGGATTTCTTTATTAGTTTCCGGATCAATCTGAACAAGGATCGCGCCTAATCCGAAATCACTCGCATCTGTATATAAGACAAATGGTTGTCCAGGTATTGGAACGAATAAACGCGGTGCATCGGCTAGAGCTTTTTTAACTTCTTCAAATGACTTTTGTTCGACGTCTGTCCACTTCCAAGGGACTTTAGGACTTGTAAGCTTATTTAAGGGTCCCTGGATTTTAGCGATGCATTTTAAATGCCTATGATACCAATTGACAAGACCGTTGAACTGACGGAGTCGCGTTCTGTCTGTCGGAACTGGAAAATCAAGGATAGGTTGAATTCTTTCGGGATTCGGTCTCATGCCGAATTCGTCGATTACGTAACCGAGGAATTTAACTTCCCTGCATGCAAAGCTACTTTTGTCACGATTGACAATTAATTTAGCTTCTCGAAATACTTCGAATACCAAAGACAAAATAGAGATGTGCTCTTCAAGGTTTTGGCTAACGATAATCCAATCGTCAAGATATGTGAAGACTTGATCAACCCATTTATTTGGCAATTTACGTTGGTGGATTAAATCTGTCAATCTCCTCTTTAGAATATCCATCAATCTTTGAAAAGTAGATGGTGCACCTGTTAAACCGTAGGGCATTCTTAACCATTCTAGTAGGCCTTTGCCTTCTACGACGAACGCAGTGTATTTCCTACTTTCCTCATCCATAGGTATTTGGTGGAAAGCCTCACTTAAGTCGAGTGTGGAAATTATTTTCGCTTGATGGAGTTGTGACAAGATCGACCGCATATTATGTAAAGGATATGCTGGTTTTTTAGTTTGACGATTCACAGGCTTGTAATTAATACAAAATCGAAGACCTCCGTTCGCCTTTGGAGCTACAACAGGTGAACACGCCCATTCGCTATTACTCCAAGTAACGTAGCCTTTTTCCAATAGCCTGTCGACTTCTTGGTCAATGAATTTACGAACGACTTCGCTTCTGCGATAAGGTTTTTGACGGTGTGGAATAGGATCATTTAATTCGATAACGTGTTTAATTAAATCAGTTTTGCCGGTGCTTTCTTCATCGAATTTAGCGAATTCAACATCAAGAAAATCTTTCAGTCGCTGAGATTGGTCTACGGAAAGAGCTTTTAATTCCGAAGCGATGACGACCGAATGTGACAGAGGGTACACGTTTTTACTATCGGCAAGTGTCCACGTTTTCGCAAATGGATCAATTATTACTTTAAATGACATCCAGAAGTCCATGCCTAGAATGAGATCGCATGATAATCCTGGCATTACGCTAAACCATTGGGGTCCATAAATATCACCTATATCAATGATGAAACTGGTACCACCGTATGTTCGCACAATAGATTTGTCACCCAAGCGTACTCCTGTTTTAGATGAAGTGTCTGGTGTTAATTTTTTAATTTGATAATCTTTTACGTATTGGTAAGCGGATAAGCTTAAGAATGATCTATCACTACCGCTATCGATAATTCCTTTAATTTCTTTGCCAAAAATCGAAATCTTTACCGGGATTCTTACGGTTTTAGTCGGTTCTTTTAATTCATTCTCACCGCGATAAATACGACGTTGAGTTAACCGATGGATTATATGGTGTGGTAATCTCGAAGGTATCCAACTTTTTAACGATTCTTTATCAAATTGAGGAATTTGGATATTGTTAACTATGTCTTCTTGACTGACTTTTTCGTCTGACATTGTTGACAAATTTATTGATTCGTTTACTAACTCATTGATACAATTTATACTCTCATTCTCGTTAATTTTAAATGAAAGCTGATCTTCATCATCTGAGAATTCGTATTCACTATCAGTTAAGTTAACAATATTCAAGTTCGTGTGTTGTTCTGATTGAATTTCGATTTGACTATCCGATTCGCATCCGATATTAACGCTTGGTTTATCTAAGTTTTTTGTCTGTTCGATATTACTTAGTGATTTGCATTTTTTATTTGGCTCTGCCGAATTATCATTGTTTACTTCCTCGACCACGCCCTATGGTACAGTAACTTGAGGGTGAATTACTGCGGGCTGTTTGCGTTTCCCTGACGAGTGGGACAATTTTTTGTTTCATGGCCTATTTTACGACAGCTATAGCAAACGATTTGTCGGTCACTTTTACAGTAGCGAGCCGTGTGTGCCGTTTGACCACAGTTCACGCAAAACAATTTAGTTGGATCGAAAGGAGGTTTATTTTGATTAGATTTGTTACGTTCGGTAGCAGAGCTATTAGCTTTATTTTGACCTGAATTGTCAAAACGCTCTAAATTCTGTTCTAGTCTTTGTCGAGTCAGAGTCTTTGAATCAGGTGTTCTTGAAGATTTCTTTGAACCTGTTGAACCTTTATTATTTTTAATGAATTTTAATTCGATTTCTGGTTCCGTATCTTTTTCAGTTAAATCACCTTCGTCGCTAGCTGTATTGTTAGGAATATGGCTTAAGCAACCAAGAAGCGAGAAAGTTCGGAACACTGGCAATTGGCTACACGGTCGACACCGCCAGCCGATCAACAATAACAAAAGGGTCGCTAGAGATTAGCTGCAAAGCCGGCTGAGATAGATATTCATTCTAGCAACAGACGGCGCCGAGAACGGTCGTGAGACAATGTTGTGCCATTTATAGAGACAATGTTTTCTGATTTACATCAGAAGTGGGATATACGCGCGCTTGAACACATCCGTTGGTGATTAATAGCCGTGACGCGATCTGAGCGTGATATTTTATGTGAAACACCTGTCCTACAGTAGCAAGGTTAAATGGCTGATCTGTCCGATTATATTTCATGGGCAGTGCAGAGAGTAATGCATAACGGTGCAAGTGATATTACACTTGAGTTCTTAGTGCATTCAGTGACGGTGTAACGGGTTTGCTACCCGATTAACAGTTAATAGGGAATAGGACGGGATGAGGTGTCAAAATGTGTCTGACTCGAGAAATGTGAGTGTGAGCGTGTGAGTGTGTGCAAGGGATCCTGCAGTGAGACTCAAGTTACGGGTAAACCATGGGGTCACGTATAAGCCGAGGTACCGAGAGGTAATGCTGGGTCTAAGGACGTGTGGTTCTGGACAACATTCACGTGACCGTTCATTAAGATCGCGTAACGACTGGCGCCTTGAGCGTATTACGTAACAACTATGCAGGGAAACTGCGAAGATCGTGGATTCGATCAAGCACCCATTGGCGGTGGTTTGCATAGGTTGTGAAGTAACCAGATCATATCCGGGCCATGGCAGTATAACCGGTACAGGGTGGACGTGCAGGAGTGCTGAGAGATAAGGTCAGAGATCCACTTATGACTGCGTAGGATAAGTCCATCGGATTACGATGCGGTACCGGACCTGATAGACGATTAGTCAGGAGACCGAGCGAAGCCTGAGTGAAGCGGCAAGAGATACAGACAATCAAAGCATGAGTGGTCCCAACATATCCGTTACTTGATTACCCTTGATCCTTTATTAGTCTTTTATACATTCTGTGACCCTCAATCTTGTTTTTCGTTTCGCTGTTAGAACTGATCACTCTCACAGCGATGCGAGGAGGTTAATTGAAAGGGTCACGAATTACTGTTCAGTGTCTACGTGACTAGTTTACTTATTATATCTCATTTGTTCGCCTTTACCAATTTTATAGAATATACGAGCTAACGCTGGTGGTGAGGCGAATGTGGCGAATGATAGTAGCCCGAACAACATTTTCGATGAAAGCACTCACAAAGATGAGATGTGATTGTTGGCGAGTCTGGCATAATATTCTCAAATACTGCGGTTTCAAACAAGGAGCAACATATCCTAGCTAGCATTGGTGGATCCAGCGTGAGCACGGGTCAAAAGGTGATTGGGCTCACAACGCGAAGGAATATGGGGCGATCAGAGGTAATGAACCGGAGGTCGCGGCGATTACTCGAAAGATGAACCCTGAATATTCAGAAGGCGTTGTGAGACACCAAGGGCGTAAAGTGCTCACGCTGGGTACAGTGATTCGGGGGAAGCCAACAGCTCAGTGAGGATGAGGAGAAAAACATTTCTTGTGTTTCAGGTGTAGGGCAGTACCACGCAGCGTTTATGCCAAACTCGGGGTTGTGGTTGAGGACAACCACAAGGGTAGGATGGCCGAATGTTAGGAATATGGCTTAAGCAACCAAGAAGCGAGAAAGTTCGGAACACTGGCAATTGGCTACACGGTCGACACCGCCAGCCGATCAACAATAACAAAAGGGTCGCTAGAGATTAGCTGCAAAGCCGGCTGAGATAGATATTCATTCTAGCAACAGACGGCGCCGAGAACGGTCGTGAGACAATGTTGTGCCATTTATAGAGACAATGTTTTCTGATTTACAGTATTGTCTTCGTCTGATTCGTCGGACGAGTGAGTCTGTCCTCGCATAACTTTTAATTCCGGAGCTCTCGCTGAGCGTCTACTACTGTTATTGTTATGCTGCGCATTAGACCTTTGATACAGATAGCTTCTTTCGTTGACATAATGGAAGAATTGCGTATAATTAACATGATTGAGATTTAGAACTTCGCAAGTTAAACGTGGATTGAATTTTGTTAGGATTTGTCTAAGCTGCTCCCTGAAAAGTGGAGGGCTTTGCATACGCTCGAAAATGAGTCGAGCTCGACCAGCAAATTCAGCTAACGATTCATTTTTTTCCACGATTAAATCGCGAACTTCATACAATAGGTCAGCGTCGGCTTTTTTAACTACCCAATCGGCGCGGAAGGCTCTTACAAAATCTTTCCATGTACGCCATGATGTTTTATTGACAAGATACCATGACCTATATACACCTTCGAATATTTTCGACAAACAAGGTACAAATAAATCTTTTTGTATACCGCTAGACGATAGAAGATCTTTTAAGATTAAGAGAAATTGTTCTGGATCTTTTTCCGTTTTAGGAAAAGATATTTTCCATGAATTGACAACTTGACCGATTTTTAATGCTGTAGGTGGATAATTATTGTTAGGAAAACGATTCTCAATTCTACCGTAAGGAGCTTGTTGTGTTGTCGATCTAGCTTGAGTATTCGAACTAGAGGCAAAATTAACGGGATGATTATATTCATCATCGTCACTGGAATCACTTGACCTCCAAGACAGATTTCCTCTCCTGGTTCTAAGCGATTGACGACCAGTTTCCGGACACTGAGTCGACGATATCCAATGATTCGGATTAAAGGACTGTGTAGACGCACGACTAACACTACTGGCTTGATCATTTAAGCTCGACTGTGTCGTACTTCGCTGGTTTATAGACGGATTTTGGGAGTTTATCGATGGATTTATCATTTGTTGGTATTGTTGTTCCGTAACAAAAACTTCTTCATTGACGAATTGACCGTTCGGTAACGGCTGACCGATTTTTACTTTAATGAGATACGGCAATGGTTGCGTCGAAGGTTGACTTGCGTTACCTGCTAGGTGCTGTGTCGGGATGTTTGCATTTAAAGGGTTTAAGCTTTGAGGTTGATATGAACTTGAATGGAAACGTACGTGGCGTAATTCTCTTTCGACCGAACCGTGTCTGTCTACCGATGGATTCGACCTTTGATCTGATGCATTTACGTTTGTCCACATGTTTTCAACCAGTGTCCGTCGATCTGGAGGATTCACAGGATCTGTTTGACGGGAGTATGCGATAAAAGCGCTAGAAGAATTGTTAACGTTTTCGCTAGGTATAGAAGTGGGGTGTTGTTGACCTTCGTTATTATTTTCACGACCTAATGCTACTGCTTCGTCGTCTGCGAGGTAATTTGCTTCATTGTCGTGAGAACGATTATCTATTTCCGCTCTTGTTCTCGAATTACTTTTCTTACTTGAACGGTTTTCTTTTGATTCGTCAATTAACATTCGACTTACTAATCCGTTTATTTTATCTAAAAGGGTATTCATTGTGTCTTCGATGACATTTACTCGATTGACAATCGGCTGTATGGCCTCTATGAATTGTGTTTGTTGTGTCAAAGGAGGGGGTGAGCCAGTGGGCATGCTTTGATTATTATTATTTCTTTGCCCTCCCGTACCAGGTGATGGTGGTGGTGGTGGCAAACCTACACTGTGAGCATTTGGATTTGAATTTTCCGTTGGTGACTTACTCATTGTCGGGTTTTGATTATTACTTCGCGATTTAATACCACGCGCACGCTCGATCTGTTCTGACGCGGTATAATCTCCGTTTGACTCGTCAGTTGAGATAATTGGGTTTTTGTTCTTATTAGCGTTATCTTTTTTCGTTTGATTTTTATTTTGTTTTCTTTTAGGTGGAGAAAAGGATACAAACATTATTTGTTTATAATTTCTTAAGTTGTATGCTTCTTGCCAGTATCTAATCCGATGATTGTTTATAAAATTTTCTTAGTCTAGGTTTGAATAATTTTGTACAGGGCTAACCTGTGTTGCTTTTCTACGCAATATATAACGAATTTTGACAGTTCGGGCTACCCGATAATGTCACGAAATTTGGTTTGTTAAGTAACCGAAGCAAGATTCTAGCTACTTAACGATTTGTTGACTTTCAACAATAATGTGCTACGTACGAAATGATTTTGTCAACACGTCGGAGCAAGATCTCAACGCATCGACTGATTATAACAATAAGACAATATACGAATATACGATGTACGATGTACGATTTCTATTTTAATCAAATTTTCCGTTTGACACTATCAACAGACGGGAGCAAAATCTTCATCTATTGATAACAACTAACTTTGATTACATTTTTACAATTTTAACTATGTTACGATTTTGACTATGTTACAATTTTGACTATGTTACGATTTTGACTATGTTACGATTTTGACTATGTTACGATTTTGACTCTCACGCCACTCATCGTATGTACAAATTTTTCTTTTTAATTCGTGTACGTCAACAGGTCAGAGCAAGATCTAGACTCGATGACGTGAATTAGCAGACATATGATTTATACAATATTACAGTGCTACAAAATAAATTAAATAAATAGAATATATAGACAGAGAATATAAATAGACAGAGATAGTATGAAAGAGAGAAAACGATCTCCGATGGCTTTGTTTACGTTTTGGCTCGGCCGTGTGCCTCGGCATATGTTATTATACTGTTGCTATGCCGGGTCTCAAATTTCAACGCTCTACTATTCAAATTCACACAAAGGATATCTGTATAAATTTTATACGTTACTTATTTATTCACAAATTTAACATTAATTAATTCAATTTTTCCCAAACTCGCCATTAATTAATTCAATTTTTCCCAAACTTGCCATTAATTAATTCAATTTTTTCCCAAACTTGCCATTAATTAATTCAATATTTCCCAAACTTGCCCCACGTTGGGCGCCATTGAGACAGAAGGCGTTCTCTCCCTTTGTTAATTTCGCCTAACTACTAAATATAATTTAATAATTTGACAAAACTAACTATTTTTATTTACGAACGCTTCCACTCGACGCGGCCTGGGTCAAAGCTGTCGAGGCTCGAGATACTAAATTTTGCTGGGCGCCAGTTAATTATCAAAATTAACGAAAACAATTTTATCGGCTTAGCTCTAATCGACTAATATTTAATAAATAGACTCTACTCGCAAGGGAGTTCGTTTGGAGGACCCAAGGTAGGGAGGATCCAAATTTCCAAGAGCAAAGAAAGACAGAGTTGGACAGAATATACAAGTTTATTGTACTTACAAATTGTTGTCAAAGTCCGACCCTTAGGTGTCTGTTTTATATTTGAACACTATAGTTTCGACAATTTTACTAATATCACACAATTAACATTTGCCTAAGTTGACAACTTTATACCACTTAACAAGATAATATAGTATAATAGAGTTATAATTAGACAATAATGTGAGGATCACAACTAAAGATGGACACAATAGTCAATTACAGTGTTTATCGATCAACGAGCTACGTGAGAGTGTCGTCTACGAAGCTAGACGTAAGGGAGTTCGCGTGAGAGAGTGTGTGTCGGTACGTATTGTACACTTCTCGGTCGATATCTCGTTCGATATTTTGGCGCTTGCGGATTAGCTTAATTTCGAGCGTCTGTACGCTATTGAACTCGAATTTTGACAATGGCGTAAATAGCGTGATATTCGGACTATTATATAGGATATTCGAATTGTATTTTAACTATAATTGACCTTAACTAAGGACTTTGACGCTGACGTTGAGTTTTATATATTAATATTCTATTTTCCTGTTACAGTGTGCAAGAGGATTCATGCAGCGCCAGGGCAGCGATTTCACAGAAACTTTCTCACCAGTAGTACGCTACGATTCTCTTCGGATCCTGCTAGCAACGGTAGCTGAAGAAGATCTCGAACTACTACAGTTCGACGTGCAAACCGCGTTCCTATATGGTGAGCTAAGTGAAGAAATCTTTATGGAGGTTCCTAAAGGACTCAACGATAAGGAAGTGAGGAGAAGTGACGCAACAAGTGTGGTGTGTAAACTCGAAAAATCACTGTACGGTCTTAAGGGGGTATCTAAGTCTCGAGCTCCATAAAACGTTAACACTTTTCATAAGGGTATAGCATTGAGGGACATCTACGGACACAAATACAAATGATACCATTTCAAAGTGTACAATTTCAGCTTCAGTTTGAAAAAAAAAACGGTCACTGTAGCATCAAAATTATGGCCGTTGCAGCCACTGAAGTACTGGTCGGCGAGAAGCTGTGCTGAAATCTGCGACCACGATCCTGGCTGAACGGAGTATCCGAAAATAAAAAACTTCGGATTGTTTTGTTGGTCAAGGTACCCTTCAGGCTTCTATGCGACAGATTTTTGATAGATTGAAATTTGGCAGAATTATGAATTTTTTTACCGAGAGGAGTCCGTTTTCTTGATTTCGAGTAACGTTTTTACCTGTATTTTGGAAATTGAACGACCGATCAAAAATCTGTCCCATAGGAGCCTGAAGGGTACCTTGACCAACAAAACAATCCCAAGTTTTTTATTTTCGGATACTCCGTTCAGCTAGGATCGTGGTCGCAGATTTCAGCACAGCTTCTCGCCGACCAGTACTTCAGTGGCTGCAACGGCCATAATTTTGATGCTACAGTGACCATTTTTTTTTCAAATTGAAGCTGAAATTGTACACTTTGACACGGTATCATTTATATTCGTGTCCGTACATGTCCCTCAATGCTACACCGTTGTGAAAAGTTTTAACGTTTTATGAAGCTCGAGACTTAGATACCCCCTTAAACAAGCACCAAGGTGTTGGAACCAGAAATTTGTAAAGTTCCTAAGTCAATACAAATTAAAGGCAACCGAAGCCGACCAGTGTATTTTTACAGGGATGTTCGGTGGTGAAAAAGTGTATCTAGCGTTGTTTGTGGACGACGGACTACTTGCAGCCAAAACAAAGGCAACCTTAGAGACTATAGCTGATAAGTTAAGCAAGAGTTTCGACATTACAATAGGTAATTCTAAGGTATATGTAGGCTTGCAAATAGAGAGAGATAGAAACGAGAAAACACTAATTATTCACCAAACAGCATACGCGCGAAAAGTAATCGATAAATTTAAAATGAGCGATTCAAAAGCAATAAGTGTGCCAGCAGATCCACACGTAACTCTTCTTCCACCAAACAACGAAGAGGAAGCGACAAAGAAAGTACCATTCCGGGAAGCAATAGGCTCTTTAATGTTTCTAGCAATAGTTTCAAGACCGGACATAGCATATGCGGTAAACGTGGCAAGTAGATTTACAAGTAAACACAGTAACCTACATTGGCGCGCAGTAAAAAGAATTCTTGCATATGTAAATGGTACGATTAACTTCGGAATAAAATATAGAAGCGGCGGTAGCAATGTAAATCTAATAGGCTATTCGGACGCGGATTTCGCAAGTGATGTGGAGACGAGACGATCCACTACGGGATACGTTTTCTTCCTAACAAACGGTCCGACGACGTGGTCTTCCCAAAGACAGAAGCTCGTCACCCTTAGCACAACGGAATCCGAGTACGTGGCTGCTGCAGCGGCAGCAAAAGAAGCCATGTGGCTCCGAAAACTACTTAAAGATTTAGGCAAAGAATGTGTCAGTGCAACAAAGCTCTATGTAGATAACCAGAGTGCCATACGACTAGTGAAAAATCCCGAATTTCACAAGCGTAGCAAACACATAGACATTAGATACCATTATATTAGAGAAAAGAGCGAGGATAATAGTATCAGCGTAGAATATGTACCTTCAGAAGTGCAGCTTGCAGATATATTCACAAAAGCACTGCCAAAAGAGCGTTTCGAGAGAATGCGAGAAAGCCTGAGTATGTGTGAAGTCTAACATGACAATAAAAGGCATGCAAACGGCGGTAGTGTTGAAGTAAGATGGTTCGCAAGCCAAACACGAGAAAGTACGAATGTATGTGTGAGACCCCTGAGCAAAGACCTCGGTCATTATCGGCCGCGTCCGGTAAATGGAGAGGGGACCGAATCCACGAGCACCTGACCAGCGGGCAGTGTCTCAACAAACGACTAGTAAATAAGACCTAACTGTACCTGAAATAATAAATACCTATCTTTCTGTTAAGAAAACCAGTATTTCTTTTACCCCTTTCTCTAGGAATAAAACATAAAAGACTAATTACTCCAACACTAAACTGCATAGTAACAGTTCATAAAAAAAAAAAAAAATGGTAATCAATTCCATACGAGTACAGCACTCCTTAATAGTTGTCTGGTAGTAGTTCCTAACACTATGCAAAGTACCGATTGTAAAATTGGTCAAAGTAATGAGACCATACCACGTTCAGCTTCATATCTAGTACAGAGATCAACCAGTTATATTATGTATTGCATTTCTTCCTCGCGAATGCGTAGTTTTGCGAACAATGTTCGCAGCAGCTTCCCAACTTTTTAGCTGGACTGTTAATCATTTCGAAACGTTGCTAGGAGCCGTTACTATTGTTCAGAACAAACGGCTACTAGAAATCATGCATTGTCACCACTTTACCAACTTTTTTAGGAATGAGTACCAATTTTTTAACAATCATCACCAAAACGGTCTCTCCGTGCAGTTATGAATAATTATATTGTGCAACGAATAATAGCAGGTAAGATTGAATATGTAATTCCTATTTATAGAATCATGTATTACACTTCGACATTTCAGAATCTGCTGCCGATCATCCTGCACTACCTGGTTTATCCAGGAAGGATATTTTTCTGCTCATCAAAAATCAGCTGAATGATGGTGCAGAACAGATTTTGCGAGAAAGTGTTCCCGAGTGAAAACTATGGAAGACCTTTTCGCACGGCTTCTATTAACATCCGACCCATATATTTCTAGCTTGCGCAAATTACCTTGAAAAAAAAAATCAAATCATTGCTGCCAGAAGCATTACAGTTATTGACTGCGCCAAGTATTTCAACAAGTGAGGAAAGCTCAAGCTATTTTACAATTGAATCCCCTGACTGTGAATCAAGTGATTCTTCTGATGACGACTACTAAAGTTGTACGTAACCAACTAGATTATTTAACCAATAAACATTTCAGAATTTTTCATGGTTCCTAGCATTTCCTTATTTTATATTTACTTAAAAATTTAATGGTTATTTCTATCGTGTCTATACATCATTATAATTTCAATATTCCTGTATCAACCTAATTTTGAGCAAATCGTTGTTATTTCTATACTATCTATACATTATTATAATTTTCATATTTCTGTATTACCCTAATTTTAAGCAAATCATTGTCATTCTATTCATACCATATGTGAATCATACCATATGTGATCATACATTGTCATTCTAGTATGAATAAAACGTTTATTACATACAAGTCGTCCATGTCGGATCCATCATTTTGTTTTTTCAAAGTTTGACTTCAGATTCGTGATCAGCTACCCCAAAATCCTCCGAGTGCTGATTTTTGTCCAAATCGAATGGTTTTCTAAGGAATTTTTAGCTGTATCGAATCCGCCATTTTGTTTTTTCAAATTTCGACTCCAGATTCGTGATCAGCGACCCCAAAAACCCCCGAGTGCTAATTTTCGTTCAAATCGAATGGTTTTCCAAGGAATTTTTAGGTATATCGGCTGTATCGGATCCGCCATTTTGTTTATTCAAATTTTGACTTCGGATTCGTGATCAGCGACCCCAAAAACCCCCGAGTTCTGATTTTAACCCGAATTGAATGCGTTTTCGACTTTTGGACAGGAATTTGGGATTCCGTCCCACTGTGCACCCCCTGCATCGGAAAGAACGACTTCCCACTCACGCAAGGGAGCGAAAGTCGTACTTTCCGTGCAGGTGTGGTGAAAAGATGATTTTAAGCACCGAGGGAAGGAAGTGCGTACTTTATTCCCGGCTGCGCGCATAAAGAACGCGCTTTCTGCCCTTGGATGCATAAAATATGGTATGAACCATGGTGTACAGTGTTCTTCTAGACGAGTGTGAAGGTCACCCTCGCTTCGCTCGGGCGACAAACCTTACACTCGTCAAGAAGAACACTTTACCCCCTAGATGCATAATATACTAAATACCGGGATGATTTCTTGATAGTATACAGGTGACTGCGCATGCGCGAGTTTCGTCGTATGCTGAGGCAGGCTGGCCTCAAATACCACTGCGTGACGACTTTACCGACCAATGAAAATGAATTATTTGGGGCATGCGCTGTCACCTGTATACTATCAAGAAATCATCCCGGTATAAGAACTTCAGATACACTTGTACGCGTTACAATCGTTCAAAAAAAAAAAAAAAAAAAATAACAATACTGCCGCTATGATAAATAACCATACATTTGTGATTATAAATAATATTTGCAAAATTTCCAAAGCATCAGAAACGCCAAAAGTGGTCCTTTTCTGTCGTGAGATAGAGATATTGCCTCGTCCTTTTCTGGAAACCACCGACGTTTGTGTCACTCACATTAAAAAGTGTGGCATCATAAATACAGGTCCGCTGAAGGCATATAACCCAGAATCCCTGCAAGTAGCATCATGCCCTCGTTCGTTTCCATGCATCGTCATGGAAACGAACGAGGGAAATTTCGTGTCAAGTATCCCTAGAGGGTGTCTTGGTGATTGAAAAATATTGTATACTACCTTGATGCGATGAATGCATTGATTCGTACACCCAGGGATAATGAATCTGACACCATTTAGAATAGGCAGCGCCATGCTGTACCAGTCAAATTTATTGTCCCTAGGTGTACCTTTCGTATACGTACTATAATTCGCTGTTATTGCCCACAAGGCAGTTAATTTTCCCATTTGATTTACATGGGAACTCGGGCTCAATGCATTATTTTTTTTTCTTTGCCTTAATAGTGTTTCAAAAAATCTGAAATTTGGCATACGTCTACCCTATAGCCATGGGTATTCCATACACAATTGGACGAGTTTCAGGGATAAAAGTTTCGAAGTTCCAGAATATCAAATTTGTATATCCACAATATAAATTTGTAATCACCATTTTTACATTCTGGAACTTCGAAACTTTTATCGCTGAGAATCACCCAATTTTAAGGAATACCTATGATTATTTAGGGTAGACGTATGCCAAATCTCAGATTTTTCGAAGCACTATTAAGGCAGAGAAAAAAAAAAATAATGCATTGAGCCCGAGTTCCTATGTAAATCAAATGGGCAAATTCACTGCCTTGTGGGCGGTATTTTGAGTTGACCTACAGGCTTCAACTGTTGCGTACTTTTTTTTAAATTTATTTGCAAACTTTTTCCGCCCTGTCCGCAGAAAATTTCAAAAACACCCCAAATAAGGACCACCCTAATGTATATGTATAACTTCATAATATATTATAGTCATGCGGGTCAGCTCGCTACAACGCTATAATTTTGTATTCCAACAATTAACGATACAATACTAATAAAAGGTAATCACAATATTTATAATAGGATGTAATATTTCGTTGCTCTCGAACCCTTTCATATGAATTCACAAATATACCCATTATTTCGTGCATGAATTTGTATATTTTTCTACAACGATTTATTGAAAACTACTCTAACTTCGACCGACTACGGGATTTTCGTAAATTGATCACCAAAATTCGTAGTTTTCTACGACGAATGACGAAAGACTATTCCAACTCAGCCGAGCTCTGAATTTTCGTAAATCGATCGTAGAAATTCGTAGTTTTCCACGACGATTTACTGAAAACTACTCCAACTTCGACCGAGTACGGGATTCTCGTAGATCGATCGTAGACATTCGTAGGTTTCTACGACAATTTACGAAAAACTACCTCAACTTCGACTGAATATGGAATTTTCGTCAATTGGCCGTACAAATTCGTAGTTTTCTACGATAATATACGAACAACTATTTGATATTACATTTCATGAAAAATTTCGTAGTTATTCTTGAAAAATTTTTAATTTCTACGGAAATCTACAATCATATATTTCTTTTCAATTTGCTGAACTTTTTCATTGTTATTCGTAGAAAATGATGAATTTTCGTAATTATTCGTGGAAATTCGTAGTTTTCTACGAAAAAAACGATGAAAAATAATTACTTTTTACGTATTTCTACGATTTTCATATTTCGTAGTTTGTTGTAGAAATTATTTTCACCAGGGTGCATGGCTTCTTTTAAGTCAATGTACACTCATTCTTGTTCAAATCTTTAATCGACGCCGTGCTGGTGCGATTGAACGGCTAACTTTAATTGATTATGAAAATAAAAAATCATTGAGTGAGAATATTGATCCAGAACTTCATGAAAACCTGTCGGAGTCAACCAGAAAGTTCGCTGGGCAGTTTGTTCGATTGACTCTTCGAGGAAAGTTATGCAGAACTGTTTCCGTCCTGCTCAGTCTATTTGTCGTAGTACAACTTGAAACTATGCTTAAATTTAGCAAGCAAGCTGGCGTCGATTCGAATAACGAATATCTATTCAGTAAACCTCACACCAACAGCTTATCGAAAAAATATTTGCGAGCATGTCCTCTGATGCGTCGTTTTGCTGATGAAAGCGGTGCAATCATGCCGAGTGCTTTAAGAGGTACAACATTGAGGAAACATATCGCGACATATACCGCTATGTTTATCTAACAAGATATCGAAGAAACCCAAGTTGACCGTCTAGCCAATTTCATGGGCCACCATAAATATATACACAAGAACATATACAGAGTGCCAGTACCGGTGACTGAAATGACCCAAGTTTCGCGTCTGCTAATGGGAGCCATTGGTGGCGACGAAGAAGAAAATAAGGAAGCTAGCGACCAGCAAAATAGTGACACGAGTGATAAAGAATATGACGGTGGTCACGCAGCTGCTTCTACTATTGCGCGCTCTAGTACAGCGATGGATAACACAGGGTCATGAGACCAAGATACTTCTATTAAATCTAAGCGTCGCAGTAATAAGATAATTATTTATAACTTATATTTCAATATGTTCTATGATTTATGAAAAATATATTAACACTGTCCATTTCATCATTTCAGCTTCCCCATTTGGAAAGACAAAAAGAACCAAATGGTCTGAAGCAAAGAAAAAAATAGTATTAAAATATTTTGGAAATCTAAAAAAGTTGTCGCGACTACCGATTCTTACAGAATGTAAGAATGCTGTTGACAAATACAAGTCAGTATTGGGCGGCAGGAAACCAGAACATTTGAAAAGTTGGATAGACAACCAAAGGCGAGCTGCAAGTCGTCAAAGATCTTACGCTGATTCTGAACTGAGATAGATGGATATTTATTGAAAATGCCGATGACAATTTTGGGCATCACTAAACATACAGATATATACAGGTGCACTATAACTATACGCTCAGGGTAGCAGTAAGAAATAAGAGAAAAAAAAAATTCACAGTCTTCGCATCTTGCAAGAGAGAGGTCCATTGAAAATGATGGACACTTTTCCCTAGTTAATTTATTTCGACTATAAACGTTCGTGCCTTCCAGCATTCGTCGAATCTTCTTGCTGTGGTACGTCGTCGCCACGGCATTTCTGCTTATACGTTCGAAATCTTACACCCACATATACTGACGGTCTGCTATACATTCTCACTCTCGCCAATTCATTTCTCCTACCACTAATAATTATAATAATAATAATAATAATGATTGTTATCTGACCCCGCCATACCCGAAAGGGTATGTTCCCAGAAACTCTACGAGTTTGTGCGGGACAAGGGGACGAATGGTCAGTAACCATTATTATGCGTCTGCAGCCGACTTAAGATGTTCCATAGAAACACCCGCATTTGCACAGGGGGCAAGGGAAACTGCAGAAGACCTTGCCCAGGTGTAGCCGGACCACGCTCCGATCCTCAGCCTGCCGATTTAGGGCCTGAACGGCATGACCTGTCTTACAAATTCTGCGGGCTGCCGCTCGGGCTTTTTTCTCGACAGGCCGGAGATTCGAACCCCGTCACTGTCACTGCTTATTTTTTCCTCCTTTTTTGCCCTTCTCCATTCTCTCATATTTGTTTCCTCTCGCTCGCACTTTTACATCTTGTTAAGAGTAGAGTTGAGTTAGGTTAGTCGCGTCTCTGCGCAGGCGCATATACCATGTACCGACCGAGACGGCCGAGGCAAAGCCGGCGATCTACGGCAATCAAGTCAGTCGATCGATAGCATCCATGCCAAAACGTTGTACAAATAACAACTCCATTTCAATAAAGTATTAAGCTATCAAGCTATTCGTTATAACTAGGGCCAGGAATTTAGTTTTCTTAAAAGAGAGAGACAAAAGATGGGAGGAGCTAAAACTTTTGATTGGTTGAATTTTGATAGATTTGTATTTGTTTATTTGAATCGAGTGAAGCGAGCAATGAAGCAAAAATAAGTTTTATTAATCCAAAACGAATATACTATTCACATAACTATATATACAGTGAATATTCGTATCTGCGGGGTTGTTTGAGATTCTAAAATATGCACTTAATAATATTTTGAATGAATTTAAACTAAGGATATTATTTGAGAATATTTTAGGTGATATTACTTATATGGCCGTATAATGTAGAGAAAAAAAATTCTACGATATAAAAAATAATTCTCTATAAGGCAGTACTAAAATGTATTTTCCCTAAGTCTAGTATAGGAAAAATTACGCATAAGTCTCAAGTGATATTAAATTATTTCGTGGTATTTTTGACATCGTTTGAATCGTTTATAAATATAAGGCAACAGTGTTCTTGCTGGTCATCTTGCTGACCGTCTTGCTGGTCATCTTGCTGGTCATCTTTCTGACCATCTTGCTGATGGTCTTGCTGATGGTCTTGCTGGTCATCTTTCTAACCAATAGTCAGCAAGATGACCAGCAAGACGGTCAGCAAGATGACCAGCAAGACCATCAGCAAGATGACCAGCAAGATGACTTGCGGTCATCAAGATGATCAGCAAGATAACCAGCAAGACCATCAGCAAGATGACCAGCAGGACGGTCAGCAAGATGACCAGCAAGAACACTGTTGCCTTATATTTATAAACGATTCAAACGATGTCAAAAATACCACGAAATAATTAATTATCACTTGAGACTTAAGCCCTGCGCACACGACGCTTGTTTTACTGCTGGATTGCCTGCAGGGCGCTGCGATGGCAGCCCTGATGGCGGCCGTGACGGAAAATGACGTCACTGCGTGCTACCTTGCTTGAACGCGTGCTGGGATTCCGTGATAGATCATGTCGTATTTTTCGTGCTGGTTTCTCTGGGATATTAAAGTGTTGACCAATGAGAACGTCGGGCTGTGTCACGTGGATATATATGGCTACCAGGACTACACTGATAGAAGGATTTTTTAATATTCAATAAGATTTATTCATATTTAACAAATGATCTATTAACTCGTATACTTAATAAATATCTGTTAACTGTTAATAAATATTTGTTGTGGACAAAATTGATTTGTTAAATGTTCGAAAGTATTTATTTATATTCAAAAAATCAAAAAAT
Source organism: Tenthredo mesomela (assembly GCA_943736025.1). NCBI lineage: Eukaryota > Metazoa > Arthropoda > Insecta > Hymenoptera > Tenthredinidae > Tenthredo > Tenthredo mesomela. The sequence goes on along the minus strand of OX031014.1, from coordinate 40,322,641 downwards.
GTTTCCAAATAAATGTATTTATTAACAGTTAAGAAATCCATCTATCAGTGTACGGAGCCAGGGACGACTCCACAACCTAGGCTTGAATTTATGAAGTCTGTTTTTGAACGGTCACTTCGCATGCATCGGAGCCACCTACAGACCCAACCCAGCAACACACATCGTGTGCAGCCAACATAGCAGAGGAGCCATCATAACGTCCAGCAGAACAGCTCGCTTGGATCCCAGCAGTGAGATCAAGCAGGCAATCCAGCATTGAAACGAGCGTCGTGTGCGCAGGGCTTTATGCGTAACTTTGCCTAGACTAGACTTAGGGAAAATAGATTTTAGTACTGCCTTATAGAGAATTATTTTTTATATCGTAGAATTTTTTTTCTCTACATTATACGGCCATATAAGTAATATCACCTAAAATATTCTCAAATAATATCCTTAGTTTAAATTCATTCAAAATACAGTATAACCTCACTTATTTTACCATCAGCTATTTTACGAACTCGGCTATTTGACCGGCTTTGCCTCAGCTATTTGACTGCCTGTACCCCCACCACTTGACTGAGTCCCCTTCTTTTCAAGGCCACATGACCTAATGTCATGTGGCGCGTTTTTTGAATATGACGCCTGATGCAATTTTCCCTTTTACGGTCAACTTCAGCATTCTGATATATAATTGGATGATCTTTACATAAATTGGCAGTAATTCATTCTAATTTATATATTCCTTATACAGGGTGTTACAACTAACTATGTCACCCCGACGGGTGGTGATACGGGGGACCTTAACTAACATTTTCGATATAGGAACCCATGTCCGGAAAGTTGACGTTACCTTGATGAGAGGGATTCAAAATTTTCGGCGAACGCCTGCAACGCTCGCTCACAGGCGCGGCGAAATCCTCGAGGATTTAGAAATAATCTAAGTCTAATTCAACTATTTATTACAACACAAAGAATCTATCACAGTTTTACAAATATCGCAGAAAATAAGTATATTCGCCGTTTATTCCTACAAAAAACAACTGTCATGCTTATGTTGTTTTGTTTTTATTTGTCGAGTCAAAGAAATGTGATAATGCGACTTGGTTGTTTTTCGTAGAAATGAACGGCGAAAATACTTATTTTCTGTGATACTTGTAAAACTGTGATAGATTCATTGTGTTGTAATAAATAGTTGAATCAGACTTAGATTATTTCTAAATCCTCGAGGATTTCGCCGCGCCTGTGAGCGAGCGTTGCAGGCGTTCGCCGAAAATTTTGAATCCCTCTCATCAAGGTAACGTCAACTTTCCGGACATGGGTTCCTATATCGAAAATGTTAGTTAAGGTCCCCCCTATCACCACCCGTCGGGGTGACATAGTTAGTTGTAACACCCTGTATAGAAATATATATTCATGTATATATATATATATTTATGGGGCTTTCCATCCATTATCGCCCACGTCTGACCTCGACATTTTTTGTTTTGGTCAATTTTTTGATATGTTGTAGTACTATATTGAAAGATCATCTGTGATTTTTTTTTTAATTTTCCAACAAACCGTTTTTTTTTCATAAATAATACCAACTCTGAAAAGAATACATCCTTCAAAAATTCTGAAAAAAATCACCGACATTCTACGTCTGAAACTCGATTTTTTGATACCCTTCCGATCGTGGACGGTTGAGATCTTCTATTTTTTCAACCAATATCAAGATTCAAGAATCATTATTCAACACACAATTGTGGGCTGAGGGCATTTATTTTTGATGAAAAAAAAAAAACACAATCCGAAATACGATTTCACCAGTCCCTGCCCGCACAGAGAAAAAAATCCTTAATTTTAGAAAAAAATGTATTGATTTTAACTTTTCGCTATGATTAAATTGACGCGTTAAAGTTTAAACGATGAGAATCATCGAATTACGGGCTTCTTTCAACCAAAACTGTCTAGAAATGATGCCAAGTTTTCCATAATTTTATCCTTTTTCGACTGGGATTGACAATAATTTTCATTCAATTAATCCATAAATTCAACATCAAAATTATCCTAATTTTTCGTTATTCTGAGCAATTTTTTGTCTCTGTGCGTCTACCCTATAATATGGGAACCTTAGTGACGCGGTACCGATCAAATTTTTAGATTCTCAGGCCATTAATATAAAAGCACACAACTGTACTGGAGGTGCCGGGCGAAAACAATGGATTGATCGCATCGTGTTAAAATAGTTCTTACTTCAGAGTTCAATTTGTCGTGTTAGACATCCGCACCTATGTGAATAGGCCGGAGAATTTCAACTTTTCCGAGTTTTTTTTTTTTTTTTTCTTATCAATCGTTTATTTGTTTGTTCGTGATTATCGGACTAGTGAAATCGTTTGTTGGATTGTCTTTTTTTTTTCATAAAAAATGAATGCTATCAGCCCACAAGGATTGTGTGTGTTGAATAACGATTCTTGAATCTTGATATTGGTTGCAAAAATAGAAGATCTCAACCGTCCACGATCGGAAGGGTATCAAAAAATCGAGTTTCAGACGTAGAATATCGGTGATTTTTTTCAGAATTTTTGAAGGATGTATTCTTTTCAGAGTTGGTATTATTTATGAAAAAAAAACGGTTTGTTGGAAAATTAAAAAAAAAAATCACAGATGATCTTTCAATATAGTACTACAACATATCAAAAAATTGAGCAAAACAAAAAATGTCGAGGTCAGACGTGGGTGATAATGGCTGGAAAGCCCCTTATATAGAAATATATATTTTTATATATATATATTTCTATTCTAATATATATTTTTATATATATTTATATTCTTTTAAAAAAAAAAAAAAAAAAAAGGATGAGAGTTTTGGGCTTTCAACTTTCTATAGGTATGTATTTATAATTATATAAGAATATGAGTCAATAACAGGGAATTGAAAATAATATACATACACACTTTGACCATAGAATCGACTTGTTGTTTTATTTGCAGCTTCACATACATACAATAAATAAATACACATGGGATGGATTAAAATATAATATTAAATGATTAGAATATAGCCAAAATGCGCTGTTTTATGGTTGCAAGATGACATCTTCGACCACTTTTCGGAACCTATAGAGTGTAGGAAAGTCACTCTGCTGACTTTCCCATCTAGTGCGATACCACCGAATAAAGGTATTTAATCCCTGTAATGCTTCACGGGGGGCTGGTGGTTCTTCTATATCATTGTCATTTTCTTGCAACTCATCGAACTCACTATTCATGGGATCCTCTGACGGATTGCTAAGATTGAGGAGCTCATCGTCTTCTAAAATACGCCAAGTAGCTACAGATGAATCTTCTATCAGCCATGCCTGTGCTTCTGTGTCGGTGAAATCTTGGTAGGCTGGAAGCCTATTTATCAAATATCTGATTTCACCTCCGTCGTGTGCAATCATAGGCACTACGTTTGTATCGTCTCTAGATAATAAATTCTTCCAAGCATTTTTCAATGTACTGTGACTCAAGAGTTCCCACGCTTGAGCGATTGCTTCACAGCAATCGAGCATAGTCCATCTTTTTAAAAAAGTTGGTATGTTATCACCGAGCTCATCACTATTGTCGGATTCTTCTGAGAGCAAGAGTTGTCGAAGGAATGCTTTTTTATAATATCTTTTGGTAGCCTCTATAACCCCCTGGTCCATCGGTTGGATAAGTGCTGTGACATTAGGCGGTAGAAAAATTACTTTGCAACATGCATCGATAGAGTTCAGATCCTGTGACGATGGATGGGAAGGAGCATTGTCAAGTAACAATACAAATTTCTCATTCTCTCCAGGTTTTCTCCTTTTGATTGCTGGTAGGAAGATGGTTGTGTACCAGTCAGTGAAAATGTTTCTGTCTATCCAAGCGCTGTGTTGTCCCCGATAATTTACAGCCAACGACTTGACATTTTTGAAACATCTTGGCTTTTTTGACTTTCCAATAACCAACAGAGGTATTTTATGTGTGCCAGAGGCATTCGCACAAACCAATACTGTCACACGATCCTTCAATACCTTACGCCCAGCAGCTTCTTTTTCGTTTCTTGCTGCCAACGTCCTACGTGGTAATGATTTCCACGCCAGACCCGTCTCGTCTGCGTTATAAACATTATCCAAGTCGTAATTATCTTCATTGATCAGTTCATTGAATTCTGCTGAAAATGTAGAGCTAGCAGAAACATCGCCTGATAGTTTCTCGCCTTTGAGAGCAATCTCACGGATACCATGCCGTTCTTTGAACCTATGAATCCACCCATTACTAGCATGAAAATTGCTTGATCCGCCAAGTTTAGCATTGTATAGGAGTGCCTTTTCTTGTAGCAGGGGACCTAACACAAATGTACATCAAATTAGAATGTCACTTTGTCATAATAAATGGTTCTGTTTGTTTTTTATGATTACCTGATATGGGTTCGCCCAAGCTTCTTTTCTGGCAAAACCACCTATACACTGCTTGCTCCAAACTTGAAGTTTCAGCTGATGTGATGCGAGTTTTCTGTTCGTTTCCATGTTGTTCCTTTATAATTTTTCTCTGTGCACAGATGTTTTCCTTATTTTTTTTAATGTACGATACCGCAGCGTGTGACACGCCGTAATCTTTGGCAATGTGATGATTTTTTTCACCCGCTTCTAAACGATGCAAGATATCTATTTTGTCTATCAGCGAGAGTTGCTTGTACTTGGGTACTTTTTCTTTCATATTTGCGGCTGTCAAAAGAAAGAAAAAATCAACCCCTCTGCGTGGAGAAAAAATAAGTGTGATATGTACCAAGAAGATCGAACGCAATATATGTCAACCATAACCTAACTTTCAATCAAAAGTCAAAATGTGTGTACATACCACATTCAATCTATACAATAAAATGTTTTAATATATATTTTACCTTCACTTCACCGCCCTGCTATGTTGTCTTCAATTATTTGGCGCTAATCTCGATAAATCATACACAATTAGATGATAGAGTTCTCCTAGATCGATGTATACCTATATGCGAAGTCTAACAGGTTAGCGTTGCGCACGGAACGCCTGCGCAGTTCGCGACACGGAGAGTGGGGGCCCCTCTTCTCGTCAAATAGCTGAAGCAGCCCGGTCCCAAGTCGGTAAAATAAGTGAGGTTCTAGTGTATTATTAAGTGCATATTTTAGAATCTCAAACAACCCCGCAGATACGAATATTCACTGTATATATAGTTATGTGAATAGTATATTCGTTTTGGATTAATAAAACTTATTTTTGCTTCATTGCTCGCTTCACTCGATTCAAATAAACAAATACAAATCTATCAAAATTCAACCAATCAAAAGTTTTAGCTCCTCCCATCTTTTGTCTCTCTCTTTTAAGAAAACTAAATTCCTGGCCCTAGTTATAACAAATAGTGTACGTGTTAATTACAATCCCTCTCCCTTTCACAGCCACGATACAGAAATCTGTCTCAACACATCTTTTTAATTCTCTCTCCTTTTGGCTTTCTTGGTCTCCGGCTTTGTTTCCTGTATTTTTATTTTACTTCCTACCTGTCCCTATAATTATCTGTTGACTTCATTTTTATTTTCATTGCTATCTTTATTCTTCTTATTCGTAGTTTTACATTTGTATTTTTATTTTTGTCTCTAACTTTTTTTCTGTGGTACGTCACTCATAGCGTTTCTTGTAGTACTGAATATATGTTTGGAATTCTACACCCATATATACTAACGGTGTGCTATTCATTTTCACTCCCACTATATCATTTTTCCAAATACTACTAGTCATTACTTATCTTCCTCCCCTCCTTTGGCCTTTCTCATTCTCTTATCTTTTTTCCCTCTCTCTCGCGCTTCTACATTTTTTCTCTCCATCTCTCTCTCTCTTTTTGTAAATCTCGTTACGAAGTTCGATAAAAATGAGTACATCCTGCAATATACTGCCAGGACTGCAAGTTTTCATAAAGAAGAGATTACTGTGATCACGAACTCACAGGCGCGAGAAAGAAACAAAAAAAATTCGCAGTACCGCGAAATCCGGCAAATAACCGAATACACCCGAATACTTTCGGATATTACGTTACTCGTGCCATATCGTCCGCACAATCATTTTCAATATTCTTCGACTTGAACCCGAATACACCCGAATACTTCCGGAAATCACGTAACGCTTGCAAAATCGTCCCTATAAACATTTTCAATGTTAAAAAAGTAACAGTAAGCAGAGAATTAGCGAGTAAGCGGCAGTAAGACTAGAGAGTACAGATAGAGATAGATAGCAGCAAGAGAATACAGAGAAGTAACTTAACCCAAGCCTAAACTAACGTAACTTAAGCAGATACAGTAGGTGGGTGACGTAGCTAGAGATAGAGAGCAGGCGCTGAGTGAGCTGAGTTCAAGAGAAAGCAGGTAGTCAGCGGTGCCCGGCGTTAGACAGTTCGGTGCCTATAGTAAGATCGCTTGGAGCGAGCACAGATGAAGGAAGCAGCGAGTAGGTACAGCAGTAAAGCTAGATAGGCTGGTAGTTAGAGGAGAAGGTGAGGTGAGTACCAAGGTCTGCTGATGCTCAGGCCCGCGAAAGTTCAGTGTCGAATAGGTGCCTGTACAGTCCGCGCTTGAACGAACCGAGCGTTTTAATCGCCCTCAGATCAGCAGGCAGTGAGAGCCATAGTCGGACCCCTACCACGGAAAAGGAGGCCGCAAAAACCGCCGTGCTAGCATAGGGGATGCAATAATCACCCGTCGGAATCCTAGACGACCCATAGATTACTTGACCACGATCGACGATCAGCTCACGCAAGTAAGATGGACGACCGGTCGGTATAGTTACGAAGAATAGAGAGGCGAGGAAGTACAGGCGCCGGTCACTGACAGTGAGCCAGCCCAGCTGGCGTCGGTATGGAGTGATATGCTGGTCTCTAGCGACCCCACAGACGAAGCGGACGCAGTTGTTAAGGAGCCGTTGGAGCTTGGTGTTAAGCTCCCCTGACAGGTTGTTGTAGGCGATACAACAGTAATCGAAAATCGGAAAAATCAGCGTAGTGACAAGATATTTTCGGAGAGGTGGCGCGAGGAAGGCCCTGGAGGAGGCCAGTTGGCGAAGACTGCCATGGACACGCGCGGATATGCGGCTGACTTAGGCAGTCCAGGCCAGCTTGCGGTCGAGCAGGAGACCAAGATCAGACACGTCGTGGGTCAGTGAGACCTGAGCCCCACCCAATGTGAGCGAGGGTAGGACACTCATTTGTGGATCGAGGCTGCGGATGTACGGCGCGCTGCCGAGGATGCAGGCCTGAGTTTTCTTCGGATTCAGGCGAAGCGAATTTGTCGCCGACCAGTTGAGGATGGCTTGTATATCCTCGTTAACCTTGGCTATTGCGGCAGGTAGATCTCGGAAAGCACAGCGATGGTATATCTGCAGGTCATCCGCATACAGGAGATGATCAGAGTGGCGAAGGACCTCCGAGACATCATTGATGAAGAGCGAGAAGATCAAGGGGCCTAGGACGGAGCCTTGGGGCACACCCTTGTCCAGCGAGGCCCAGGAGGACAAACCCCGGTCATCACCAACAACAGCTTGAGTTCTGCCCTGCAGGTAACTGGAGAGTGAGATCAAAGTAATTCTTCACCGACGAAGAGTGTTGTTCCCACTGATCTCTACTAATTACTCGATGGGGGGGGGGGGGGGGGGTAGCGCGAAATTCCTGTAACCAATTGAACGGCTGTGGTGGCCATTTGCTTTGCGTGTCTGTGCCACCCCACGTGACCTCAGACACACGATACCGCTCTGTTTTTCAAAACGAAGCTCGGTAAATCGTTGATGAATCGGGAATGTGTTTGCGTATCGCAATAAATTCAATCTACTGAAAATGGTTCATACGTACGTGTTTTGCGGCGAGAAATTCACGATCGGCAACGGCAGAACCTTTCACTCGTAAGTATTAATAAATATGAATATAAATGTAAGAATTTGAATGAGCTTCTGGTTTTGATGTTGAACATAGAAGCGGAAGATTTACTTTAATTTTTATAGCAGAATATGCTCGAATTTTATTAATTAGAATGTTATACTAAGCGTGATTCCCAAGTCGCGGAAAAGATTTCACATGCAGATTCCTTGTCGAAATCTAAGAATAAAGTTCCTTATCAAAAACTTCGAGGGAGCGGTCGTTCCTGAGTTATGGAAGGTTTAGTCCACCCAATAAGACGGCCGTAAAGTAACGTGCTAAGTCTCGTAACAATTCTGTAAAAGTGATGGTGCCCGCGTCGTATGAACTTTGCCTGAAATTTCGGTTTCTTATTCCGTAATTTTTAGTACTTACGTCGTCCGGTCGGTCATTCTCGTGCCCTACGTCGTTCGCCCCGTAGTTGACGTTGTCCAGGTGGTCAAACTGGTGACTTAAGTAGATAGGGGCAGCTATGGGGAGACAGATATTCCCCCCTTTCCGCCCCGACTCATCCTGATACGGGGTGATAAGGGGTATGTGGGTTAGTGTGTTATCTTATCAGTCTGGCCCACATCGGGTCTGGTGTGTACGGGGACCTTCTAATCAGCTCCCCCTTCCCCTCCGCCTGTCTGCGGTCACTGGCCCTGACCATGCTACCCCCTTACCCCACCTCCCCCCGGGTCACTTATGGGGTGAGTGCATCGCTCTATCTCTTTCTAGTCTGGGTCAGCTATGGGGACGATGACGTGTTCTACCGTCCACACCCACACGCGCTTACCTTACCGTATCCGTGTGTTCTAGAATGTTCGAAAATGTTCTAGAAGCTTCTGGAAAGCGATAACGATGATATTCCTACTCCAAAATTTTTGTACTTGGAAATATTTCAGCGGCATACCCTGTTTACTATATCTACGCTTAAAACTACAGGAGGCGGGGGTGAAGGAAAGAGATTTGATGACGCGACAAATACATATCATACGTTTCGTGTCCGTGTGTTCTAGAATGTTCCAGAATGTTCTAGAAGCTTCTGGAAAGCGATGACGCGTTATCCGTTTACTATATCTACGCTTAAAACTACAGGAGGGGTGAAGGATAGAGATTTGATGACGCGACAAATACATATCATACGTTTATTCAAAAAATCTTAATTCTACGCACAATTATGCGATTATTCATTAGCGATACAAAAATGAAGGGCAATATAGAAAAATGACATACAATCAAAACTATAACTACAATTAGATTAAGCGAAATCAAAATGAGAAGAGTAAAATATAGAGTAGTATAATATTATAAGCAAAGAAAAATAACGTGCAATTAAAGCTAGGTATACAGTGAAAACTATTACTAGGATTAGATTAAGTGAAATAAAATGAGAAGAGAAAGAAAAACTTAAAAATATTGTGTAATGTGATTTTAAAAGCAAAGAAGAATTATAATCAATTAAAGCTAAGTGCACAATCAAAACTATTACTACGTTTAGATCAAGTGAAAACAAAGGAAAATAAAAAACTCAAATCTAATTATACCTAACAAATCCGTACAAACTATGAGATATTACATTTTTTTCTAGAAGTACAACACTGCAGGTGACAACCGATCAAATCTAGGTCTTCGCGGGACTTGCAATTTCGGAATGAGGTAAGTTGTTTGTAAAGTGAAGCAGCGATGGAATCATTTTTTTCATAATTATCGGTAAACATATCAAGAAACTGATGCAAATCAAATCCGGCAGCCATGAAGCACACAAAAATAACACAGTATTGCCCGCACACGTTTGACGAGAAACTTTGCAACCGTACGATGTTCCAGGTGTAGCGTTCGGAATTTCTGCGTAAAGTCCTATTGTGATGAGGCACGAGCGGTGGTATGCCAAAACTGTCGAAGTATATTCCATGTCCGGCTGCGTTGATGTGAAAAGGCCACCCAGTGTGTACCGGGTTGTGTGTGGTCATCCGTGTTAGCAACAAAAGCCATCGGCCGTGTCCATTCCAAGGGTATCCGATCTGCGGGGAAAACCTGGATCTTCTTTTGCTTGAGAAATCTCCGCAACGCTTTCCGTATCTGTAGACTGTCCATTTTTCTCGTCGACAATATTCAGAGACGATGGTGTGATAGATAATTCCGTCGTGGCTGTGGAGAGACTCGTGTCCTGGGACTCTGTAGCCACTATAGTTTCTGTGGAATCGGACATTGACCGATCAGGTTGATGAGAGGAACTGTCACACGTGTGGGCCGTATGATATCCACTGGAGCTGTTGCTGTCAACACTGGTACAAGTTGAACTCTCATCCAGGTTCGAACGACGACTGCCAATTATCGTATTTGCATGAGCTTCATAATCATACTTGTCGAGGATGTTCTTCTCGTTGACCCAATGTTTTAACTTGAGGGCATTGTTTAACGCACAGGCGAAATATTCTTCTTTCCTGACTCCGTGATGAATACAATATTCAAAATTTGGCTCCAGATCGGGAAGTGCAGTACAGTACTCCTCGAGGTTGACAACTTGGCGTGACGTGATAACCTGCAGACACTGGGCTTCGTATTTCCCTCGTGTTACAATATGGTACGCGCTTTGAGCTATTTCCCGTAAATTGAGTTCCAGCTTTTTCACAGAAGTATCCCCTTCGAACCACTCGATACCGTGCTGGTAACACGTGTTATGATTATTAGCTTTGCGTTCTCTTTGACTCAGGAGGCTAATAAACGGATAAGGTGGCTCGATAATCCAATGGGCGTGGAACGACTTATCCAGGCAGACTACGGCCACCTCTTTCGGTAGCAAATTTCCAAACACATCACTAAATCCTTGAAATTCACAACGTAGTCCATATTTGTGAGTAGGTGGTTAACACTGACTATAGAAGTTCCGAACGCGGTGAGGTTTGTAGAACAACTGACTCTATCGTCGAATGTATAATCATCCTTTTCCCCTAAAACCTTACAATCACCCCGTTTCCTCCTCCTTCTTCGTCTTCTACAGTTTTCCGAGGGTTGGTGTTTCCAGCGATAAAGTTGTCGGTTGGACCACACGATGATAAAGGTTGCCGGTTTCTGACGAAAAACAGGAAACTCCGCCTCCCGCCCACCTTCTAGCCGCCAAAGTCTGTGATAACTTGCCTCGCTGTGTCTATTTCTATGAGATTGTCGAACTCTGCGTGAACTATGCAATTTATGGTTTCATCCAGAGCCTTGTCAAATCGCATTTAGATCCTGAGAGTACCGTGTTTAATTAGCGACCAATACGAGGGACAATTGGCCGAGAGGTCAGGTGTGAGATCGAAGGCCATCAAACAGTTGCCTTTTTTTGTACTGCGAACGGCTAATTCCGTGGCCTTCGTTGAGAAAATGAATACCGGTGCCGGAGAACAGGGTGTGATACGCGTCGACGTACAGATTATCTTTACCGAAGTTTGTTTGCAGAGGTTTTGAGGGGATTTGCACACCGTCCACGTACAGCGACAGGTAGTTCAGCAAGAAACTTTCGAAATTGAATGGGTTGCGTAGTCTGTCTCCGTTGAATGCCTTGTTACTGACGAACCCAAGAATCACACATTTTGGCAGTTGACCCAGTACCACGTTGTCCAACGTCTCCGCTTGTACCCCAGCGTGAATGGTGAAAGCTTTCACTTCCACTCTTGTAACGGGATACTTGGCCGTTCCTTGGGCAAGGGTTCGTGCATGTGCCAGTAGGATACCTGGGCTGATCTTTACGCGTCGAACCATTAGAGAAGTGTCAACAATGTGCAGCGTGTGAAGGGGATTTTTTTCCATTAGACAAAAGCTGTCTCTTGACCTTACGAGGCGTAGTCGTAACTCCACACCATTGAGCAAAAACTTCTCTTGATTAAATACGTTACAGTGGAGATGTCCAATTAGATCGACTATAGGGGCGTCTTGCATCATACGTTTTCGCGTAGTGAATGCTTCGTCGGCATCTTCGCTGTCGGCATCGCAGACGTCCGATACGGTTTCTTCGCTGTCGTACCACATGGCGCACAAGAGATGCGAACGTTTTGCGGGCGGGGCGTAATTCAATAGAGTCTCAACGTAGGCACGATAAGCGTAGGAGTTGTTGGCTGGTGAAACAAGTCTTTGATTGAAGAATATGTCCACTTGGTTAAACATCGAGTGTAGAAGTTTGTTCACAGGTGTAACGTACCGGGCGGCCACAGCTTCCGCCGATGCTGCACTGAGAAAACTGTATTTTTCCACTGACAATATTTATTGTTCTGAGAACAAAACTTGGTATTGCTCTACTAACAATACATTGTATTTTGCTCAGAACTATACGTACGGCGACGCAGCGTACTATTCTCATAACCGGTATTTTGCTGAGAACAAAACGTATTTTGACTACAACTAAACTCGCTCGGTAATACTTGGTATTTTGATAGGAAAAATACTTTTTTCTCAGTGTGCTGTTCGGTTATTCTCAGGTTTAATCAATTGCACCTGCACGCGCACGCTTAACATGGTGTGGGCCAAATCAATGTACTCGTCACCTTGGCCCGGTACCGCGAATTCGATTGGCGAATCATCGGTTAGCGAAGAGACAGGCTTGTAGTGCACCCACTAACCACCCTCAATAGATGTTTGCGTAGGAGGGATAGTGAACAAATCTAGCTCAGACTTCATACACTCGCCAGAGTGTGCGTGTAGGAACGCCATTATCCGTATATGCGCGCGCGCGCGCGCGCGCGTGTGTGTGTGTGTGTGTGCGTGTGTGTGTATGGGAGATAAACTTATCGGGGTCCAAATATGTCGGTCAAAGCTCGTTTTTTAGAAGTCTTCTTTTTATTTCCTTTTTTTCTGGACACACTTTGTTTCTTCTTGTTCTTGCTCTTTGTCTTCTTCTTCTTTTTCTTCTTAACTGATTTCTTCGGTCGTCTTTTGTTAATTCTCCCCTTTTTGGCAGAAGCTCCAGCGTCGACTAGTCTGTTTACGCGTGCGAGCATCGACTGATGTCTCGGTCCTCCCACACCGCTCATATACCCCGAGCCCTTCATCAATTCCCCAAGTTTTTCTTCAGCTCTTCGTTTTAAATTCCGAGTCGAGTCGTTGATGCACGTCTGCAGAGACTTTTTGAGCGGTGTATCGCTCTGCATATCCGTCCTAACGTTCTTCCCCGTGCGTAGAATCTCTTTTCCGACCGCCCTAGCCCCACTTCTGAACAATGGTAATATCCTACGGAATAATCCTCCCAAGAAGCTACCGATACCGTGACCCCGCTGGTGAGGGTGGCCTCGGTAGAAAATCTCCATACTTCCTCCCAGTTGACTCTCGTAGTGTTCGGTGTAATGGTTCATGGTCTTTTCCCCTACGATATGATGACGACGACGACGATGATGTTGATGTTGATGATGACGATGAAAGGGTTCTTAAATCAGCGAACGCGTCTAAAGTGAAGTGTGACGGTCAGCGTCCCACCTTCGAATGGCACGGGTCTGCCAAGATGATCCCTTATATTGATTTCGACGATTCGGAAACTTGTAAGCAACAGTGGTAAGTAGTACGGCGGTGATAGGGTCTTTATTTCCGATTCTCCGCGAGTCGAATGCGAGTTTCCACAGGCATGAATAACGCGTAACAAAGGTGCGTAAACATCACCGACGATGCGAGGCTCGACAAGATCACAGTAGACAAACATCTGACACGACGGTATTACCGGAAAGGGGTTTTCAGTCTGGGGATCCCGGGACAATATATCCGTTCGAGTGACGTCATCGGACCCATGAGCATTTCTCCATGATTTAGGTCTTGCGGTGATAGTTTCGGTTCGTTACGACGACGACGACGACGACGGCGATGAAAATGTGAGCGGATAATGGATCTCTGCGAGACCCACCTCCCACTCACCGTCCAATTCGATAGCACGCGGTAACTGTGTCATGTAGCAGCAGGTACGCCCGTATGGAAAAATATATATGCAAAAAAAGTATGTCGCTTATATATTGAAGATATATGCGTATATATATATATCGGTTATATATATGGGGAGTTCCATATGAAATGTACAATTGGTTGTCCACACCCCTTTCGATTTGTCTCAAACTTAGTCAAGTTGAGTAATGGGTTGAAAAAAAAATTCCTCTAAATAATGAAAATTCTACCTTTTACAGGTCGCGAGTAACACCGAATCACAAATTTTTAATTATTTTTTTCAAATCGCTGTAACTCCCTAACTACATGTCCGCGCCTAAAAATCAAGTAATTCAAAAGTTTTGTAATTTGATGTACTTTTCGATGTTGCTGCGAGACAAAGTCGATTTTCAGTTAAGGGGTAACACCACTCTAGGATTTTGAAAAAATCGATTTTTGTTTTTTTGCTTAAACAATACTTTAGGGTCATAAAAACAATAACCAATTGGTCCTATGGTAAAAAAAAAAGGAACTTCAGAGGTTTTAATTTTTAATTTCGCCGCAACGCCTCGGAGCACACGTTCCGCGTTTCTGCGGTAACGCTTCGATATTTTGTTTTTACCTGTCGAAATAATGAGTGCCTCTCTTACTTACAGAGTAGAAGGTCATTAAGTCACCTTCGTAGGTTACCAGGGTGCTCTGATGCTATAATATACACTTTAATATACGTGTATGTGCAAGTACTTATAAAACTTTGAACGGGCTTTTGTTGAAATCACATTCTTCAAACTGGGCGGAAACGCTGCTCGAAAACCGTTCGATGAATTGTTTTGAAATTTTGACTGTAGCTTCACAATCACATTATCTAAAGAAGTACATAGCCGTTTTTAGATTGAATGTAAACTTTTTTCTTTATAAACAATTTACTGCAAATTTTTTTGCCGAAAAAATGAATTTTTTTTTAACTCGTGCCATTTTTGCAAAAATGGATTTAAAAGAAAAACCCTATGTACTTCTCGAGCCAATGACATATAGATTGGGAAAAAATTGATTTTCTTGTTTCACCTCTTATACTTTCGGAGTTACACGTCCGCCCGTGGAGGTATCGAAAAAAAAAGTGTTCTTGAAGACTGGCTCTGTCGCCGCCATTTTGTATCAAAAATGCAATTACAAATTTTTTCTACATACTTCAATATGTGTTTAATAAGCCCTGAAAAAAGAAACCCGATCGATTCTCCAATATTCTAGAAAAAAATCATAAAATTTAGGCCTTTTTTGCCTACTCTAGAGTGGTGTTACCCCTTAATGGTGAAAAAACCGCGAAAAACGCGATATTGATCTCGTTCCCCAAACTTTTTTGGGGTCCATTTTTCATCATAAAATGCGGCTATTTTTCCCGCAAATTTTCGTCTCAAGAAAAGTCACGGGACTCAACTGGTTAAAGAGATATGAGGGAAATTCCAGGAAAAACCGACCGGATTTGGACATTTTCTGACTTTAAATTTTTCAAAACTATTGAAACTTTTTTTTACGTGAAATAGACGCAAAAAGAGCCAACACTATCGACCTTTTTCACATCTATTTCACTTAAAAAAAAGTTTCAATAGTTTTGAAAAATTTAAAGTCAGAAAATGTCCAAATCCGGTCGGTTTTTCCTGGAATTTCCCTCATATCTCTTTAACCAGTTGAGTCCCGTGACTTTTCTTTAGACGAAAATTTGCGGGAAAAGTAGCCGCATTTCATGATGAAAAATGGACCACAAAAAAGTTTGGGGAACGAGATCGTTATCGCGTTTTTCGCGTTTTTTTCACCATTAACTGAAAATCGACTTTGTCTCGCGGCAACATCGAAAAGTACATCAAATTACAAAACTTTTGACCCACTTGATTTTTAGGCGCGGACATGTAGTTTGGGAGCTACAGCGATTTGAAAAAAATAATTCAAAATTTGTGAATCGCTGTTACTCGCGACCTGTAAAAGGTAGAATTTTCATTATTTAGAGGAATTTTTTTTTTCAACCCATTACTCAACTTGACTAAGTTTGAGACAAATCGAAAGGGGTGTGGACAACCAATTGTACATTTCATATGGAACTCCCCATATATATATATATCGCACCCCTAGATCAATGTTGTAACATCTAAAAAAATCTCGATCCGAGAAAATCGCGTTTGAAGTAAAATTAATTATAAATCAACGTGACCACATATTTTCATTGGGGACACATTTTTTAAATAAACGAAATAATCCGCTGAAATGTACCAGATGATAAAAAAGTAATATTATATTGATATCTGGCTGCTGCGATTAAATTACGCCATTTTTTCGAGATATTAAATTAAATTTTAATTATCCTCCTGGTGCAATACCGTAACACTTCAAAAAAAATCTCAAACCGTGGAGCAATACTGTAATAAGTCAAAAAATATTTTCTGATGGTAATTTTGAGATGTTACAGTATTGCACCAGGGATATATTTTTTTTCGAGTTGTTACAGTATTGCACAAAGAATTATGTTTATTTCCCGACTTGTTACTGTATTGCATCAATTTATTGAATTTTTTTCGACTTATTACAGTATTGTATCGAAATAGATCGCCCCATTCGATTTTGAGATACTACAAAATGATTTCAAAGATTTTGAGATATTACATTATTGCACCAAGTCAGACAGAAAAATCGTAAAATAATGATAAATTTCCCGACGTTTAGAGATGTTATACTATTGCACCAAGAAAATTATTATTTTTCAATTTATTACAGTATTGCACCACGAAAATTCAGTTTTTCCTAGATATTACGCTATTGCACTGATAACAGTCAATTATTTCAAGATATCACAATGTTTCGGATAAATATTGTTCATTTATTCATAAAATGTCTACACTTGTATTTTCAACTAATATTCATTAACCAATATAAGCAAAAGTGTAATCCATTCCTAATAAATTATGCAACTTATTTTTTTTATGTTTTTTTTTTTTTTTTTTTATATCAATTTTTTTTTGTATTACTTCAGTTATATTTTGTCGGTTATTCCAGTTATTTCCATGGTTATTTTAAAGTTTTAATTATTTCAGTGATTTCTATACGGTTATTTCTCATTATTTTATGTGTACCTTATTCATTCATTATTTAATTCATTTCTCGTTATTTCAGTTATTTTGTCGGTTATTTCTAATTATTTCACGAGCCGTGGACACGTTACTTCAACGAGTTATTTTCCGTTCGATTGAAATAGTTTATTATTGTTGAGTTTTTTAATAATAAATATATGAGTTGAATTTGAAGATTAACAGTCTATTATTCATTACACCGTGAATCAACCCCGATTTTTATTCGGGCCATTCGACCAATTATCAACCAAGGTTTTTTCAGTGATACACTCAAATTTTCAGACCAGAACGGCCATTCTGAAAATTTGGGTTTATCGCTGAAGAATCTCAGCTTTCACAATAAAAAATCAAACGATTGATAAAACATTGAGCAGACGAAGAAATCGCAATTTTTTGTTAAAAAAGTGTTTCGGAGAGGGTTTCAGTAGAGTTGATGAAAAATAAAAAATGAATTCCAAAAGCTGAGAGTTTTTCACATGGAAAACGTATTTATTCGAATTTGCATTATGACGCTGAAGATACGATAAAAATGCTTATAAAAATGTTGTCCTAAAAATTGGATGTCGTATTTCTCGTGGAGAGTACTACATCCTATTGGGTTGAAACTTCAGGCAAATCGATTTTTCGAGGGCCCAAACATTGGTTGATAATTGGTGAAATTGCCTAATTTTTTTTAGAATTTTTCGAATTTTTTTTTGAGTTGTTACAGTATTGCACCAAGAAATTTTGATTTTTTCTAGATGTTACAGTATTGCACCAGGAAAAACAATTTTTTTCGAAATGTTACACTATTGCACCAGAATCTCATGCCAGTTTTGAGTTGTTACAGTATTGCTTCCAGCGGTTTCAATTTTGTCTCGCATCGCAATACTATAATATCCGGTTTTCAACAGTTATATTGGCCTGAAAAAATTCCACTCTTTTTTGCCCAATTGCTTCATCATTCGACGAGTGATATTCCGTAATAAAATGAAAATTCGAAAATTTCGGCTTGTTACAACATTGTTCTAGGGGTGCGATATGTCAACATATATACGACATATGACATTTTTGGCCGAACTTTATATATGTCACATATAACCAATATGTATCTGGCTGTTTATATACGACTTATATTTCAGATATTATACGTAGGATATATGCGCGTGTATATGTCGCATATATACAGGGTGAATTCTTGTCGTCCACTCACTCGGAGTAGCGTCGAGGTGGCCGCGAGTCCAAATCGGCGAATGTTCACTACGAGACAGCCAATCAATGAGTCTATACCAACTAAAACATTTGCCGATTAGCTGCCGAAAATATGCAACATGTGAATATAAGGGATACACATTCTGCTGCAGAGGTTTGTGGATGAGTATTTGTTACAATTATTAATTTTTGCTGAGGCAAAAAAAAAAAAAAAGTTTATCGGATTGTATTCTATATTCATGAGAAATATTATGACTATTTAGTATTTATTCATAACCATATATCATATATTTATAACATATAACTTACTTATATTGTTACGTTTCGGTTCTTGAGCGATACCACCGGTATCGCGAACCGAGTGTAATTGTGAGTTCTTTGCTCGATTTTATATGTTCTAGACCTTTATATCAAATATTTAATTTTCCCTATTACGGACTTGAGTCGCCGTGCAACTAAAGCCGCCTCCCCACAGACCTGAACACGTAAACGCGCTAAGGCTGCACTTTACCCACCTAACCTTTTGATTTTAGTTCTATTTAAGTTAGTTTATTCCCAATTATTCTAAACAATACAACCTGCTGTGCCAGACCTGAGTATGTCAGAGACACACTAAGGCTGTATCTAGCGTTGGTTAGTTATACCAATGAAGAAGACCTGGAAATAGCGGATAAGGGATCTGCATAGACTTACTTTTATATAATCTAGAAGTTCGATTTATTTTATCTTCAACGATTTGCGGTTGCAACCAATTCTTATTTTATATTTACAGTTGTTGCTTACTTACTAAGTTTCTATATTGTAGACTAATTTTGATCGCTAAGCGATGTTTGACAGGTTCGTCGTTTTTGAAGGAAGATTCCGTAATTTTACTTTATAATTCGATTTTCTATATTCTGATTATATAATATATTTTCTTTTATGATATTTTCTTTTCTTTTATTTTTTGAATCTATTTGATTTTCTGTAGAATTTTGCTATTTGAATAGAACGTGATAATATTAGAGTGAAGCTACAAGTCCGCAAGGCGCTATGCCTATTGCGACTGATCGGCAAGAGAGCTGTGAGTCAACCAGGTGCTATACCGTAGAATTGCTGCTGATGAGAGCTGTGTCTCGACTTATATACTTGCTATGACGTCACTCGACATGTCGCTCTCGTCGAACGTTCTAGATCGTTCGACGTTCGCAACTGTTGGCGTTTAAATTGCTAACGGTCAGGCCTATGTCGCCTGATCCGTTACAATATATACGCATTTTTCGAGTATGTACTTACGTATACCACTTACACCAGACAATATCATGTAATAATGGTTCAACTCATTTATACATATTTGTGTTAATGAATTTAAAAATATTTATTCAGTGGAATTTTTTTTTTCTTCATTCGAAGAAGTCTCAAATTTTTCCCGCCAAAAAGTTCGTCATAGACGTTAATCGGCTGTTATAATTAGAAAAGTCCAATGAGCGGAGGCTCCCACTTAATCTACAGAGCTCTCTCTTCGCGAGGATGCTTCGTGAGGAAAAAAAAAAAAAAAAACATGTAATCTCCAATAAGTAAATATTCTTTATAAATTAATATATCTGGCATATATATAGGTATGTTCGATCTCTCCATTACAAAATGGATTTATAGTACGTGCAATATGTGACGACTGACGATATAATTGCATACAAGTCGCCCATATGAAGCTGAGAATAGAAGATATATTCTAATTATATATTGTACTTCTGTATCCAAACTATGTATCACATATTAAAAATATATTGTAACTTACTGCACCGATATCTCAGCTGATGGCTGGAGATATGGTGCTAGTCCGCGTGAGTGTCTTTGTCACGGGTGTGATTTGGAGCTCCTCTCGTGGAAAAAGTGAAAAACCACAAAATACCCTATTACAGACTCAAATCAGATATCAACCGATTTGAGCTATTTATCTACTGAGCGAGGATCTGCTTCGCTAACCGAGCTTGTGCGACAGACGCGGGCCGAGCTAGCTGTGTGCGAGGATCACAGACATGGGTATTCCCCAGTGTTGCAACCCCACACCAACTCAACCGTTGCTGCCTTAGCACAGAGCTGGGTGTCGCTAGGCGTACCAAGCTGTACAACTAGACTCGGGATTGGGTTTTACACCCGCACCGTAGCTGTCGTTTGCAAATTGAAAATAAAGAAAGAAACCTGAAATATTTAGAGATTGTTAATTTAAAGGAAATAGGAAATCGAAAGAAAGAGATGCGGTTTTAACAATGGATAGTATTTAATGAAATTAAATAGTCATTCGGTCGTAGAAAACGATACAAAAGAATTAATCAGAGAATAGCACATTAAGCGTAGAAATAGAATATTATTAAATCATAGAGAATAGAATAGAATATAACAGTTTATATTAAAGAAATAATAAATTAGAATAAGATTAGAAGTAGATAGAGTTCATAATCAATGTTTCCATTTATTTGAGTTAGAGTTTTAATTGTTGGAGTTCGTTTAATGTCGATAGTATGTTTGATTTATTTATTTTATCCGAAGATTTCCAATCCTCGAAGGAATTAAATTGCGTCGTTAATTTAATTAAGACGACTTTGAAGTTTGCAGTCTAATTTTATTTATTTAGAAAATTAGTAAAAACTTTGTAGATTGTGAAATGTGAATTTAAATTTTAATTAGACTTATATTTTTCAATATCGAAAATCGCGATTTTAATCACTTCAATTTTAGCAAGTGTCGAAACGCGATTTAAGAGCAAGTACAGGTCACGCACTATTTTGGCTACGTGCCTAATTTTAATAATTAATATGATGTGACTCGACGGGCGCTTTGCCACACAATCGGTGCCTGATGTCTCCGCGGCCCCCTTTTTATACCGATATTCCGCGGGGTACACGGAATCGCGGGAGGCGCTGGGTCGCGGGAAGCGCGGACTCGCGGGCTGCACGGAACTGCGGGATTCCGCTGCTGGATGGACGTGCTCCGGCTGCGCTGGCGGTAGCCTACACAGCCGGAACGTTACAATATATGTAAGACTTATAAGTGAAATATATTAAACTTACAAATTACATATATGCGCTGAAGTAAGTGATAACATATATGATAAAAAGTTGACGACATATCGATACCTGCGCGGAATAACCGGCTATCTCAGAGTCCGCTTGAAAAAGCGGCTATCTCAGAATCCATTCGGAAAAGCGGCCTGTGCCTATATTAATAATATAGGCTACAGTCGGTTTTTCGAATGGATTCTGAGATAGCCGCTTTTTCAAGCGGACTCTGAGATAGCCGCTTTTTCAAGCGGACTCTGAGATAGCCGGTTATTCCGCGCAGGTATCGATATATAGATTAGGGTGATTAAAAAAAAAAAAAAAAAATTTTTTTTTTCTTTCACTAACAGGCTCAAAAGATTCATTTAGGTCAAAAAGTATGCCTGTTAAAATATGAGCTCTTCATATTAATATTAAGAGTGAGCGCATCGCACTTTTCGATTTTCCATAAGAATAACATGGGATAAATTATTTTTGCCTCTTCTGATTCTTATAACTAGCAAATGATACGTCACACAAAGAATCTACAGACATGTTTTGGTTGGAAAATGAAAAACGAAAAATACAAAAAAATTAAAATTGAAAAAATTAACATTAAAATCAATTAAAATAAATTAAACTTTGACCTTGAATAACTTTTGAACGAGTGGACTTATTGGAAAATAACTCAGAACTTTTTTGTAGAGCGTTCAGTTCTCTACAAAAATATGTCTGTAGATTCTCTGTGTGACATATCATTTGCTAGTTATAAAAATCAGAAGAAGCAAGAATGATTTATCCCATGTTATTCTTATGGAAAATCGAAAAGTGCGATGCCCCCACTCTTAATATTAATATTAAGAGCTCATATTTTAACAGGCATACTTTTTGACCTAAATGAATTTTTTGAGCCTGTTAGTGAAAGGAAAAAAAAAATTTTTTTTTTTTTGAATCACCCTAATATAGATCATATCGACAGCCTAATAACATAGTCACGTAAGCGCCAAAAAAAAAATTTTTCGCAAACTGACAGACGTTTCTCCAAAAAAATTTTGGCGTCTATTAGAAATTGTTTGAAAAATAGGCCATTTTTGGCGCTTACGGGATTATGTTATTAAGCTGTCGATATATAAAAGTAATAAATTTCATATATACTCTCAGACATACATGTCAATTATATGAACGGGCATATATATTTTTCCATACGGGCGGTTATCGGGAAAAAACTGCATTGAACTGTTGCTCGGTAGAGTGATGTAAAATTGATTAGCCCTCATAATGAGTTTAGAACGTACGCGGGTGTGTATAATTCAATCAACGTGCACACGCCTACTGACCGTCTCCTCCTCCTCCTCGTCAGTTCTGAGTAAGCGTGTCTCCTAATTTTCCCCCTCCGCCACCCTCTGAAGCTCGGCTTCGTAGAACGCACCGTCGATTTCCTCTCTCTCTAAATCTACCAACACGTAGACTACCGGTGAACGCGCGAGTACGCGGTGAATCTTGAACAATTCTTCGCTCCAGGTTGCCACGTATCCCTTCTCGAACGTTCCCTTGGTTCTGCTGATTCGTACAGTGTCACCCTCGTGAAATCTTGGTTTACCCTTTGACCGCTGTGGATATCGTCTCTGCATGAAGGCATGTGCCTCGGCAGCGTTGCGCAACGTCACCGACGACGGAGCCATTCCCATACTCGAGTGTACGGTATCATTGTACGCCTGTACGATTTGCGGAAGGATATCCACGTAGCGACGCGTCTTCTTGTGCGTAAAGTATCGCCATAGGCGTTCCTTGAGCGTACGATTAAATCTTTCAACGATAGCCGCTTTTATGTCAGGGTTTCGAGTGAGCCGATACCGTATCTCGTTAGCGTTGAGCAGGTTCTGAGAGACAGAGCCGACAAATTCCTCACCCTTGTCTGTCTGTAGTAGTACGGGCTTGCGTCTGGTTGTGTTCAACACATGTTCGAATCCTTCGGCAACAGCTGTTGCTGTCTTACGCTTCAACGGAACTACCCACGCATACTTGCTCAGAACGTCAATGACCACCAGCAGATAGCGATACCCGTTGTTATGTTTCTTTTCAGCGTTCAAATCGGCCAGGTCAGCCTCCCACACGTCGTCGATGTTGGAAACGTTGTATCTTGCCCGCGGAAATCTTCTTCTCACTGATTTGTGTAACGTATAGGCATCTTGACCGGATAGCCAGTTGCTGACCGTTTTGCGCGAAGTGTCCACCCGTGAGACACGTTCGAGGTTCCGTGCTCCCGTGTAGCCAGCCGGGTGTGAGGGGTCGTAATATATTTCTTCAATACTCGACATCTTTATTTCTTCAAGCGGAGTTCCATCCACCCACTGCGTCTCTGCCTCTTCTTATCGCTGCTGTTGTTGCTGTGTTCTTCGCGTAGAATGTTTCGCTGGCTTTCACGTTTAGTCGGTACAGGTGTTTCGGTTATACCACCGTCCTCTATTTCACTGTTGCTGCTGCTGCTGCCGCCGATATTGTGACTGCGATGATTACCGTCAACACCCCTACCGCGTGATAAACCCTGACCGCTTGCGAACGATCCCTGACTACGGTCACCGCGGACGATGACGACGAAGGATGTGCAATAGCCGAAGAAGCGGCATCCGCCAGCTTATCGTTGTCGAAAAGGCGTATGTCTTGCCAAAAAGCCTCGTTACCCACGTAATCTCGCGGTACGTTGAGTGCGTGGAGAAAACGAGCGAACTGAGACCTCCCCACAGGATCGAAACTTTTTCTCGAACGCGTGGCAAGATTAGTCAGATCGACAATATTTGCTCCGAGTACCGTTACACCTTCGATCGCTATTGCCCCGTCACTGTTCCACGTGCAGCGTGCCGGCATATCGCCCAACATTTTTACCAAAAGTTTCGCTTTAGTGAGAAACTTTTTCGGAATGGTTCCCAGTATTCATCCCAGATCTATTTGTCCCTCGTT
Organism: Tenthredo mesomela; assembly: GCA_943736025.1. NCBI lineage: Eukaryota > Metazoa > Arthropoda > Insecta > Hymenoptera > Tenthredinidae > Tenthredo > Tenthredo mesomela. The sequence goes on along the minus strand of OX031014.1, from coordinate 40,298,594 downwards.
AGAAGACGTGGCTCCGATCTCCTGTTTCAGCGGTACCCCCTCAGCATTTTTACCCGTGTCCTTCTCGCGAATGAGCAGCTGTAACGGTTTTCTAGACTCCTTGGTAAAATACAGGTATCGCTGCAGTACTTGTTGATACAGCTTCCATTTTTCAGCATCCGTCGTTGTTTCTGATTTCAAAATGTTTATCATCTCGTTATCTAGACTGGTGATGGGATCAGCGTGGCCAGAATTGGGAGTATCCGTAGCAGTAGCAGACGATATGCCGGCAGCTACACCATCCGTGACTCGTCTTTGGAATCTCTCTATACTTTCCATTGGAATTAAAACCATTTTCTTTGCCCGTTCCATCGTACTCACCCCACACACACACAGTTATTTCGAAAACAGTCTAGAAATCAGGCTTTCAAGTATCGGAGCCAACAGCAGAGCAAAGAATCCACTTCCCTGTTGAACGAGAATTTTTTTCTTGGTCTTCCAGCTACCTTGATTACGGGCCAATCGACGAAGCGTCTGTCTGTGACGACGGAGCCGTGTCTTCTGCGAGGGGGAAAGCACGACGTTGCCCTCCAAGGTGTTGAGCGTGCACTCGAAGATATTCTTAATCAAAGTATTATCGGCTGTACGTAGCAGAGCCGTTCGCTGACTCGGTTTCAATTTCTGCAGCACGTGCAGCAGTAGAGTGTTTATTTTACTAAAGTTGGCTCGGCACTCCTGCTCACACGCGCGACGAGGTGTCTTAGCCATTATATCCGTGCTATTGGTATTGTGTGAAGCACTGCTCGTCTTTATATCCTTCCGTGGAACGTAGACGTAATGATGTACATCGGTGGGAAAGATACTGATACGAAAACGGCAATTTTCAGGCGTCGATTGCTTCAGATCCAGCAAGAGATAACCGTGTGGCGCTGATGTAGCCTCGTGATAGGCCTCCTCAAGAAATCGTGAATCTTCGGGGTAGACTTGTCGCGCGAGGTGTTGAATCTGATCACGATCGCGGGGATTCTTAAAGAAAACGATATAATTAGCGTTCAGAGAGATGTCTCGTTGACCGTGTCCCTGGTGAAACAAATTCTGCGTGATGTAGAAAACACTGAGATTCTTATGATGACAGACTTTGGTAAACAGATCGACGATCACATTGTTTGACGCCTCGCGCATCAGATCGTCGATCACCAACAGTTTGGGCTTCGTGTCACCGTCGTAGTCGGCGTGCTGCGGTAATCCCTCTCGTTATTCTATTCCGTTACCCGACTCGTACAGCGGCTGCCACTCGTCGTAGTACCAAATCACGCGACTGAATTCCGTATCACACATACTCCTGCTGTGTCTCAAGAAATTCTTTACAAAATTGGATTTTCCACAACCCGAAGGACCGGCCACTATCGCAGAGAACGGATGCTTCCATCGCGTGTCCATCATCCTCGATATCGGTTCAGTTTTCCCCTTCTATACACAGAGAGTATATATCTTCGTCCGAACGTGTAACCTGTATACAGACGTAGAAAAATCAGAATCAAAACGTCCAGGGTAACTGTATATGTTCCGCGGGGATCAGCTTTTCACGGAGCGGCGGCGGCGGCGGCGGCGGCGGCGGCGGCGGCGGCGGCGGAGCGCGCTGAGCTATGAGCCTTATATCAGCGCGCGCGCGTACGTGTCGAGGGTATCGGCTAGTACTCTCGCACGCCCGCGGTACCAGCCTCATGCAGCGGGATGGATTCATCGCGGGGGACGAGCTTGTCCACGCGCGTGCCCCTTGAATCAGCTTATTGCATCCCCGCGCGTGATAATTGTTTCTATTAGTGTTTTTTTTTTTTTTTTTTTTTTCAGAAGCACAGATAACGTGAATATATACTGACCTTATACTGCGTAAACGTATATCCGTTATCTTCTATATTTATCTTCTGCGGTGGTGTGGACGAGAGGTTTGAGTCGGAGAGAGAGATAGAGAGAGAGAGAGAGAAAACAAGAGACAGAAAGTGCGATAAAGTTAGAAAATAGAGAGTTTTGCCGAGGGAATGTAAGAGATTATGTAGAGATTATAGATTACCCCGGTACCGGGTGCGTTGGGGGCTAATCCCTGCTGCACGGATTACTTTTGGGGCGTTCAATGTTTGACGGGAATTCCCTGTAGCTGTAGGGTAAAGTCTGAAAGTTATCGGGGCCTCTCGACAATTCGACTATCGACGCCTCTTGACAATTACCGGTCTGCAGGTCTTAGACTCTGTACGCGTCACCACCTGGTGCAACACTGTCCGACGGATGGCGCGATACTATAGTTGTATCGGCTCGGTGTTATCCACTACCATTCGCCGTGTCGAGTTAAAGTTGACTCTGAGACGATTCGAGTAATTTAATGTAATACCCTTGACTTTGCATACCTCTGTCTCCTCACCGCTAGCATGTCAAACGATGTACGCGTAAAACTTTGCTCCCCCTGAAACGAACGCCCGTATGTAGCTACCTTTTTCGTAAACCTCTAATTCGTCTGTAAGATCACCCAAAAAGTTTCCCGTCTCTGGCTCGTATTCGTCAGGACGGTTCGCACAGCGTGTGTAGATAATCGAGTCTGTATCATAGTACAACATCCTCCGATCGAGCTTCTCGAGATACGAGTATAACTTGAGGCGTGCTTGGGCGGTTGTATATGCCGCTATAGCGACATTTGCCAGGGGTGTCGGTTTAACACTCGCCTCGGAGTGAACCCATCGTATGTATGACAGTTTCTCGTTGACGGATAGGAGATCTGTAACTTCGATCTCCGGATCGGTTAATATTCTTAACAATTGCCTACGGGAATTTACAACCTCGGTCTTTGAGATATTATCACGCTGACCAAACTTTCCCCAAAACGAGTTGAGACAGAGTTTTGAGACGGAACGTAGGCCTGGATTCTTTGATATCTTATCGCGGTCTAGTCGTATGCCCTCAATTCTCTCATATTCGGACAAGTGACGACCCCGCGATTCCTCGTCTACGTACCCGGCCGGCCATCCGCTAGCCTCCTGTTTAATCTTCAAAAAGGTATCTATATAGCCCGCAAAGTGACCACCCTTCCGAGTATGAGGGTCAAATCGTGTCATTGTATATTGCCAGATTTCGCGTACGTTCACCACCGTGTAACCTTTTTCCACTGCCTTTTTCAATTCATCGGACACCCAAGTACCCTCGAACCAACGCTCAAAATCGTTCTCGTGCGGACAGTCTGTTTGCAGCATTTCCTCACAGCAAGTACGGCACAGCGCAAAAATTAGTTTACCGTGCATGCGAATCGTTAATACGGGATGAAAGAGATCTCGCGGCGGTAGAACGCAACACTTGACCAATCCGTCGATTCGCTGGATATCGGTACCCCTGCCTCCTGTTAAGAATTTACAGTCGTCGCCGACATAAACTGTCGGGTGTCCCATGGGAAACCGTCCGTTCTTACATATGTAGGGGTACAGAGAGCATACGTCCACGTAGCGTATTTCCTCGCGTACACCCTCATCCACGTTTGTGTTCACTTCGCGATAGCACGACGTGTTACCCGTACGGCCACCGTAGAACGCGTCACGCGGATTTAACGCCTTGTACGAACCCGTGTTTGCAATTAATGACTGATTCGAAATATATTCACGCATTTCTTCGCTTTCATTTCTGAGTAGATCCCATTCGCATTCCCAAATCTCTGTAACGATGTATCCCAACCCTGTCATTTTAGCAGTCTTTGAGCGTGTTTCTTCGAGCCGCCTATCCATCGTGTCACCGGCGGTCAGTTTATTATCTCTGTTTATCTTGTAGCACAGCGGGCAGCCGTGCCAATAACACCCGTGAAACTCAAACACGTGACGTACGCCCGTTTGTTTATTTTCATAGTAACCGTCAACAGGACGACCCGTTTCAGGTATACGGAACTCGCGTGCCCGTGCCGCATGGGTGATTACTATATCCAATTCATGCTCCTTCCAGACAAGCCATTCGAGTGCCTTCTGGGATTGATTATCGACACGCCTATAACCCCCGCTGGGGATAATACCTATTTGCGACGGCTGTAAGAAATTTTTCCTAAATACCGTCATGCAGGCCGACGCTATGGTCGTACTCTCTGTGAACGGACACACACACCCACACTCGAGAAAGATGTCCCTAAACGCGATACACGCACGTCGAAGAATATCTACATCTGCCTTGCAGTAAGTCATCAACTCTTCGTCAAAGTCAAATTGACGATTTTGTGCAACCTCGCTATTGTACCAGTTGTAAAAATCATCTCGAGCAGTCACACTCATACTATCCGGTATGTAAAATTTAGCCGCAGGAAGTGGCCCCACGTAACCGCTATTATCGGGTGTGTTGAAAAGATGAGGAAAGAATCCCTTGACAGTGCTCGGAGGCAGACCGAAAGCTTTGGGTAGAGCAGATAACGCCATGGGCATATAGGCTAACGAGTCGAGGAAGCGAGTATGTCCCGTCTCTAACATTATGATTTTACTTCCGTTCAAGATTACTTGCGGTGGTTCGTTGCCTCGCTCGACTAAAAATCGCAATATGAACTGAGCGTCGAACCCTTTTGCGTTGTGAGCTATACAAATAATTTTAGTGAAATTACGGATCGGTCGCGTGACAAAGTCAACAAATTGTCTGATAGGATCGAACTTGAAGACATACTCGCGCGTGAGACCACAAGAGTCGCAACCGTTTTTTATATCCAAATCGTGAATACACTCGCTACAAACCTGATGAGCTACGCGCAGATTAGGCACATGTATGTTCGTTCTTTCATCTCCCTCAACAGTCTCGCACTGCTGTGTCTCAAGATCGTAAAACACGAAGATATACCGGGACTGCTTCTTATCGCGTTTGATAGTGGGCATGTGACAGTTATGATTATACGGCTGCTGAGAACAACAGGTAGCACAGTACCGTGTCTCGCACGAGTGTACACCTTTGGTACGATCCGTAAAACGCGTACAGTTACCACAGATTTGAAGAGTATCGCACACGCTGCGACGTGGACTGAACGACCCCGTTTTCCGATGCCTCGCCAGACATTCGTTACCGCGAAAAAAACGTCTGCAGAATCGACAGTCTAGACTCTCGTTAGTTGAATCGCAGGCGGGAACCGAAAGACATTGAGGACATTTGCGCGAACATCGGTGCTCGTTACCGGTCCTGTACCCTTTGTTACAGGATTCGCAGAAATATCTCGCGGCCGCTGCAGCCGTCAGACTCAGAATAGGTTTGTAATGCCGTTTAGCGGGAAAGTAGAGGATGTTCAGTTTATACGTAACGCCGGATCGTCCGCTCGCCGTAACCACATCCGTTCCGTCATAGAGCGTCTCTCCGCCGTTCCCCAGTTTCCCATTTTATACACCACGATCGCTATACCTTCGCGAGCCAAATAAGTTTGAAACAGATTGATCTCGGGTACGCCGCAACCCTCAATCGGAATTTTTGGACCCGCGTCTTCTATCAACTTACAGGCGGCGATGCGTTGAGACGACGATGCTTTATGTCTAATCAAACCCGAACGCGTATGTAACGCCCCGCTATGGATGGATCCCCTCTCGGCATGAGCTCTGGCTACAACAAGAGCACGCGGAAGACACATATTGTCAGAGTTTCCAATTTCCAAAATAGAGCATTTTCCTACACCGTCGTGCGTCAATCTCATTGCCTTACCCCGCCCCGATGGAACTCTAACGGTATTCACGGTCACGGTAATCGTCTGATCTACGGTAATCTCGGACGCGCTTTGTGTCACACCGTGCACAATTTTCCACAAATCTTCGTAGCGCAAATCTTCAACAGGTCGAAACGAAAGACCAGCGGCTCCAAGATTGAAAGACCCTGCATTGAAACTGATTCCAATGTAGTCTGATTCGCGACACGAGCCGGTGGCATAGGCATGAATATTCCTGAACGCCCCCTCTAACCATTCGACGGGATTTTTACCTTCTGCAACCGGTTTTATCTTGATAATCATCTGACGACCGTTAATTTCGAATCTTTTGTAATATTTACTAAACTCGCTAATCACTTGGAAACGATCTTCCGTCACAGATGACCCATTCTCGAAACTTCCCAACCCGTTTACCCCATCAGGTTGTTCTACCAACGAAGAATTTTCACTAGCTATTCTCTCTGAACTCTCCTCGCTATCATCCTCGCTATCATCCTCGACAATACTTCCGTCCTCGTCAGTATTATCTGTGACAGGTCTGTTTACGTGTCCGCCGTGTTGAAGCCCCGAGGTACTGGCTCCTTCGTTAACACGAAATTTACGAAATCCCACGGCTGTGGTCTTTCCATCTGTTTGTGTTTAAGATAGAGTTGATCAATAGTGAAAGTAAATAAAGGATGTTATATTGGATGTATTTGTAACTTATCAAAAATTTATTTGAAAAATTGTTCATTTATCTGGTTCACAAGCCTTACAAGTAGAGTTAGGATAGTGCTCGTTTGGTAAATTTTCAGCTACAGGGTCCCGATGATGATGATGATGACGAGGTTCTTCGTCCGCTTCGTCACGATGTTGGGTGCTTGAATCGCCTGCATCACCCTCTGTTGCCGCGTAGTCGGAAGAATCACTGGACGAAGCCGCATTGCTGCCCCAAGTTGGCATAGGTCGAACGACCCAATTTTTATTTGGGATTTTCAAAACAGTCGATAACCAGGGATGACGAGATTCTTCGCTGACGATCGAGGAGGGTATAATTTCATACATTTCCGTATCACTGTCGACTGTCGCCTGTTCACCAGCTGTCCGGGCCTCGTATTGTTCCACTGCTGCACACAGCATCTCATCGGTGATACCGTTATCTTCAAACATATCCGTGTCATTTGAAACCGGCACGGGATTCGGCCGAGTTTTCGGACCCCGTTCTTGCACCCCATTATCGTCGTCTGCAGCGGTAGCCACCCTAGCCTTTCTCTCGATCCTCCCAAGTCTTGACACCTGACGTCGCCGCGGGGTTTCATGGATGTTATTCCTGCTACGTGCACGGATCACATTCAGACACTCGTAATACTCTGTCATCAGTCCCCGCAATATCCAGAAGGTAGAAGTACCACGCGAAATCACCGTTTCGGCAGCGATTCGTAAACATTCCCACGACTCCGCGAAAACACCGTGATTATACAGACGAGAAATAGACCTCTCATCACACATAGCAATCATTCGTCGCACCTGTCGCAGCAAATTTTTCCGAGTCATTCGGCCAAGCGATCGTGTCCATCGTGTACCGCAGGACCTATCAAAAGCGCTGCTCTTACGTCTGGCATAAGAGGCCGCCTTTAGCACTATAGAGCGATACTTTTTGTTCTACGTATCAGGCATGATTTAAATTGAACGTGGTTATTCTTGGAAGATCACACAAATCGACGTCAACTCCGACAACATCTACCGTGCACTCACTCACACACACATACAGATATTATACAGAGTGTAAGATTGGAACTTGTATACAAAAAATTTCCTACTGAAAAAATATCCCTTGGGACAAGCTATATATCGGTTTCCAAAGGGACCACGTGGTTTGAATGACCAATGAACTAAACCCCAGAACACATCATTGGCGGCTGTTTAGCTGACTGATATGCTGGAAATTTCGGGAAAATAACCTATCTCTCGTTCTGTTTCCGAATTTCATCTTTCTATCTCTATCTCCGACTCTATACCTTGTTTCTCGCCGTTGAAAAAAGTTCATTTCATGCGATCTGAAAAAGTTGAGATGCGACAAACGATTACCGTAGTCTCTCAGCGTTTTACACCCTGGACCAAATTACCGTACGCCGTCATCAAATTGCTACCGACGACGCACAATGGTCGAAAACCACTCGATACTCGCGCATAATAGCCAAAAAAAAATTGAAACCAATCTTTTTTTTATGTTGCTCCAGTAATTGGATATGTTCCAACAAGACAGAAATCCAGAGTGTTATCTCAAGAAAAAATTACTTGGCCGTGTCACAATAGGCTCATTTTTGCTTTACGTTACGTGAAAGTCCCCGATAATTTCACACTCAGTTCTTAATTCATTCTTGAAGCGATGGAGCTTTACTCTTCACCCGTACAATAAAATTACTTTTCGTTCTTTTTTCTGTAGATGTTGACCCTCATTTTCGTTTTTGAAAAACTTGAATATGGTAATCCTGAGATGAGTTGTCGTCAGTTAAAGATAGACGTTTTGTGTATGAAAAATTTGTTGGTTTCAAATCAATATTGTACAGATCTTTTGATTCTCACCCGTTCTCATTCTAAATCTTTCTTGAGAATAAAGTATTACCCTTCTTCAATACGTGGAACAAAAGTTCATCTGCTAATACTTGCAATTCTTGATGGAAAATATTTTTTTATCCGGTACTCACACGTATTTTCGAAAAATTGTGATTTTAATGCAGCGCCATCTCTTCCTTTTCACGGTGTTCTTTGCGATGTGTTATTGTCTGAGCTCAATAATCTTAATATTTATATTAATAGTAAAATTAACTTAATATTAATAATAATAATAATATTAATAATCATATTAACTTGATATTTTTTTATCGAACTTTCTCGATTTTGTGATCAAGTTGTGTTGACACATACATATTTACTGATATATTGAATAATCGCGTTACCAATATGTCAAATCAACATTAAATATTATTTATAAATGATAAAAATTTTTCCAGGCCGTAAAGTCACGCGCACGTGTGTCGTATGCTATTTTTTATAACTCAATGTGCGAATTTCGATTTCGAAAAATAATTTTTATCAATAACCGAAAACCAGCTGAGAATGTAAATACTGTATTTTAGACAATATTCTACAGATACACTATTTACAGTGTGCGGAGTTAATCATTCTGTACACTCATGTCAGTGCGCGAATGTATAATATACTCCAGATACATTAGCGCACTGAGTGCGTGAATGTATCTACTTAGCACACCGCGCGCCACAGTGTGTGAATCGGGCACTTCGCACACTACCAATTAACATAAGAAATCGAGTTTCGCACACTGAACTTTGAAAATAATTTTTTCCTAACTCAGTGTGCAAAATTCGATTTTGCGCACGCAAATGAGTGTGCAAAATAGTACTTTCCCGCACTAGTGCGCAAAATAAATATAATTGAAACGCAACACCTTTTCTTTGTGTATTGTAACGTTGAATGAAAGAGAGAGAATTCAAGGTGCGGGGAGATAGAGCTGGTAAACGTAAATAAACAGGATCGGCATCGTTACCAATTCTTTTAAGCGGACACTTCATCCATCTTATATACAATAATTTGTATATACTTGAAAATTCAATATTTCATACAAGATACCAATGTTGTAGAATTTTGCGTAGCTCGTTAGGAAAAATAGTATACGTAACTAGTGCGCATAGGTGTCTCCCGCACTCGTCTCTTTTGTCGCCCTCGCTACGCTCGGGCGACAAATCCGACTCGTGCGGGATTCACCTATTTTGCGCACTAGTTACGTAATCTACTATTTTCACACGGCGTGCGCAAAGTTTAATTTTGCGCACGCTTCGCGTGCATAAAATTCAACTTACCGCGCGCTGTGTTAAAAAATGAAGTTCGATACACGTGCGAAAGATTATTCTCGACTCGTGTGATTGTCACTCTCGCTTCGCTCGGGCGAAAAACTTCACACTCGTCCGAGAATCAACACTTTCGCACCAGTATCGAAATAGTAGATTACGATACAAGTGCGCAAAGTACGTGATTCTCGCACGAGTGTAGCTTGTTGCCCGAGCGAAGCGAGGGTGACAAAAACACGAGTGTGAGGATCACGTACGCGCACGTGTGTCGTATACTATTTTTTATAACTCAGTGTGCGAATTTCGATTTCGAAAAATAATTTTTATCAGTAACCGAAAACCGGCTGAGAATGTGAATACTGTATTTTAAACAATATTCTACAGATACACTATTTACAGTGAGCGGAGTAAATCATTCTCTACACTCAGTGCGCGAATGTATAATATACTCTAGATACTTTTGCGCACTGAGTGCGCGAATGTATCTACTCCAGATACATTTGCACACTGAGTGCGCGAATGTATCTACTCCAGATACATTTGCACACTGAGTGCGCGAATGTATCTACTCGGCACACCGCGAGCCACGGTGTGTGAATCGGGCACTTCGCACACTATCAACAGACATGAGAAATCGAGTTTCGCACACTGAGTTATAAAAAGTACTATTTTCTAACTGAGTGCGCAAGATTTGATTTTTTTTTTTTTTAGATTTTATTCTCAACACGTTGACTATTCTTATTGTATCAAATGAATGAAACATATTTTGAAACTTATTTTTTCAGTACTTATTTTTAAACTCGGAGACTTTCAGTACTCGGGGGGCTTTGCCTCTCACACTTATATATCGCAATATTTGGATACTAAGCTATACTTCCCTCTTCACTCTAGTTCTTTGCAGGTTACGAATTTTTCACACTAAGTTAAAAAAAATAGTATACGATATGCGTGCGCGTACGTGATCCTCACACTCGTGTCTTTATCACTCTCGCTCCGCTTGGGCGACAACCTACACTCGTGCGTGAATCACGTACTTTGCGCACTTGCATCGTAATGTACTATTTCAGTGTAAACGAGTTATTCTAAATAAGTTCCTGTGCAATATAAATTCAATACTATACACAATAGGGCGGAGTGAAAAATTCGCTTTTTTCAAATCGCTATCTCCTTAGCACTCAAAAATTACGTCTTGACATCCTGAAAACCCACACCAAAGGATTTTTTTATGAGGCCACATCTTGAGGTGCCTAGACGAAGATTACATTTTCACTTCACTTTCGGGAACTTCCAGACTCGGATATATCCTTCCATTCACTAGAATGCAATTTTCAGCTAACAATTAAAATTTCGAATGATGATCTAATTGGCTTCATTTCAAACCTTCAAAGAAACAACAGAAATATGGGTATTCTGAGTATGACACGGAAATAACCAAATTTCTGTTGTTTTTTTGAATGTTTGTAATAAAGCCAATTAGATCATTATTCAAACTTTTAATTGTTAGCTGAAAATTGCATTCTAGTGGAAGGAAGGATATATCCGAGTCTGGAAGTTCCCGAAAGTGAAGTGAAAATGTAATCTTCATCTAGGCACCTCAAGATGTGGTCTCATAAAAAAATCCTTTGGTGTGGGTTTTCAGGATGTCAAGACGTAATTTTTGAGTGCTAAGGAGATAGTGATTTAAAAATAGTGAACTTTTCACTCCGCCCTAATACACAATTTCTTTTTCTTAATACGAATTGAAATCCAAGTATAAAATTACAAAAATTTCCTGCATGATATATTGCTTAACGTGTTTCACATATTCGATCAAATATAATTTCACGGGGAAATTTTCATCGGCCACCTCAAGGTGTGGAACTCAAGTGCTAAGACTTTCAGTTTAAACTTCGTTTTTTTTTTTTTAATTTTGTAGCGTGTTAAATCACCGAAATAGTAAAATTTAAACCTCATGCGCGCGTATCGAGTGATTTTCGACCATTGTGCGACGCCCCTAGCCAATATCGCAGGACTTGACCCTCCTACCGCTAACGAGTACCGATGCTTGGATTTAGTGAGTAAACGTACACAGTAATCTCTTAATCGCATCCACTCATCAGCGATTAAGAACGTTTCAAAATTTTGGTATTTCCCATTCATTAGTCTGTTGTTTTTGTTCCCCGGACACGCCGCTTCAACAATACTTTACCAAGAGTTTGGCTCAATCTTACATGTGCCCACTATAGTACAAACCGACTTTTAAGCACAGCGGTCTTTAACGATTCGTGATGGTAAGATATAGTGGCTATGTTAGCGAGTGACGGCTCACCGTAATCTCCTAATCGCATCCACTCACCACTCCAAAGTCAGCTAGTAAGAGTGTTTCAAAATTTTGGCATTCCCCATCCCCCAAGCCTATTGTTTTGTTCCCGTACACATCGCTTCAGCAATACCGTACCAAGGGTTTGACTCAATCTCTGACATGTGACCACACGTCCAAAACCGAGATACAAGCGGTGTTTGAAAATTTTGGAGAGTGGGTGTAAGTCTGACTTTTCGTATTGTTACGTTTCGGTTCTTGAGCGATACCACCGGTATCGCGAACCGAGTGTAATTGTGAGTTCTTTGCTCGAATTATGTTTTCTAGACCTTTAAATCAATAATTTAATGTTCCCTATTACGGACTTGAGTCGCCGTGCAACTAAAGCCGCCTCCCCACAGACCTGAACACGTAAACGCGCTAAGGCTGCACCTTACCCACCTAACCTTTTGATTTTAGTTATGTTAAAGTTAGTTTATCCCCAAATTTTCTAAACAATACAACCTGCTGTGCCAGACCTGAGTGCGTCAGAGACACACTAAGGCTGTATGTAGCTTTGGTTGGTTATACCAATGAAGAAGAACCTGGAAATGGCGGATAAGGGATCTGCATAGAGTAACTTACTTTTTAAATAACCAAGAATTTCGATTTATTTTAATTTTTCCAAACCTTGCGGTTGCTACCAATTATTTATCCTATATTTACAGTGTTCCTTACTTGCTAACTTTCTATATTGTAGACTATTTGTATCGCTAAGCGGTGTTTGACAGGTTCGTCGTTTTTAAAGGAAATTTCCGTTACTTTACTTTATAATCTGATTTTCTATATTTTGATTAAATAATATATTTTCTTTTATGATAATTTCTTTTATTGATATTTTGGATTTTATTTGATTTCTGTTGAAATTTGCTATTTGAATAGAATAGAATTTATCTTGAAATGAAGCTATTAGTTCACAAGGCGCTCTGCCTATTGTGACTGATGAATAAGAGCGTTGCGAGTCAACCCGGTGCTATACCGTAGAATTGCTGGTGATGAGAGCTGTGTCTCGACTTATATACTTGCTATGACGTCACGCGACTTGTCGCTCTCGTCGAATGTTCTAGAACGTTCGATGCTAGCAACGGCTGATGTTTGAATTGCTAACGGTCAGGCCTATGTTGTCTGATCCGTTACATTGCCCCCTTCGATCATCTGATGGTCGGATGATCTCTGATGATACGTCTCGGCTGATGATCGATTCTTGATGCGGATGTGGTTTTTTGATGAACTTGACGATTTTTGTTTTATCCCCTCTTCAGACCAAGTGGGTCCGTGGGATCCATGAGTACGGGTATCTCCACAGTATCGTTAGTCGATGATTGATGGAGTTTTCTGCGCTTGTCAGCTGATGATTTTATTGCTGATTTCGCCCTCTGTTCTTGTCGTTGCCGTAGTGTCATTTCTTCTCCCTCGTCATCTGATAAATCTAGTGTCCCAAAATTTCGGAGCATATTTATCAGTTCCTCCGGCTTACGGTTCTTTCGCCGATCGTAGTCCGCAATGCGGTTTCGTTTTGAGCCGGTTGTCGAAATGGTTTCAGTGACAGTGTGGATAGCTGTTCGTCCATTTTTCGCTGCGGTCGTTGAAACGTCACAGGATCTGTCAGTTACCCGGGGTATTTTAAATCTTCTGATGTCCGGCTGACTGGGTTCTAACGCCTCAATCTTCCTGATGGTAGGTGGAATTTTGTTTTTATCTTTGGTTTCAGATGTTAATGTTTTTTCTTTCAGTTCTTTTATTTCAGATAACTTCAAGCGTGGAATGCAGATCTTTAACACCAAATTGTTGTTCTGGTCTGCCGTAATTGGTTGATCTACCTGGGTCTCCTGCACAACTATCGTTGGATCGACGCTGGTGGTCGGCGCATCCGTGATTGCATTCACCTGCTCAACATTAGCTGGTCGGCTAGGTTGAATTACTTTTCGCCGGCGACTCAAGCGTGATGGATCCATGAGGTGGCTTGCTGTTTGATATCCTCTCCCAATTACATATCTTCCAGATCCTGATTTAAATTTTCCCGAACTAATGATGACTTTATCCTTTTCAGATATACGATCGTCATCGTCAACGGCTTGGGTTTGCGTACCCTTATCTTGCACACTGATGTATCCGTACTCGAACATGATAAGTGAATGTGATGACTCATACTCGACCTCGAGCTTTTATATCGTCCTCTTCGTCTCATCGAACCAAGGTACGTTAGCAATTCAAACACAACCGCTGCCAACGATGACAGTCAGCTCCCCTAGGTGCTAGCTTCGTTAAATTTTCAAATTTCAGGTAACACATAGTGCTTCAGCATGTTTGTATGAAAACGACCTCGCTCTTTTCGCGTGTTTACATTTTCTAGAATAAATGTAGCTTCGCCAATTCGGTTACAAATACGGTAAGGTCCCTCATATAACGCTAGAAATTTTGCCATTGTTTTATTTTTTGAATCAGAGACATTTAAAGCTCTTACCAAAACCAAATCATTTACTTTGAATTCTGTCATTTTATGACTTTCATTGAACCTTTTGGCTCTGCTACTTCCATTCTTCCTAATATTACTCTTAACTAAACTTAATTTTAATTCTAATGGTATATCTTCTTTATCTAATTTGAACCATTTTTTCCAGAAACGAGTAGGCGGTTCACCGAGCTGGATTTCGCACGGGCAAAATCCAGTCGATTCATGGTACACCTCGTTCACGCAGCTTTCGATAACTTTCAACCAGTCAATCCATGAGGTATGTTTTCCTGTCAAGAAAGTTCTAAAGAACCTTCCTAATTCACGATTTACTCTTTCGACCATATTTCCCTGTGGATGTCTAATTGATGAGAATATAGGTGTTATATTTTCCTCTTTCAGTTTCTTTAACCATAGCACTGACGTGAACTGTGTTCCATGATCGAACTGGATCTTGCTCGGCTTCCCAAGCTCCGGTATGTATTTCTCAAAGATGCATCGGATTGTGGGGCGCGCGTCGGCAGTTTTCAACGGATACAATCGCACAAACTTGCTGAATGTGTCAATGGCCACTAACAACCATTTGTAATTTCCTTTACTCGCGGGTAACGGGCCTAAAAAGTCAATAGAAACCAATTCCCCGACCTCACTCGGTGTGATGTTCTGCATCCGAGCGTAGCTGTATCGGTTCGGTACTTTACATAGCTGACACCGCTCGCAGCTAGCTAGAATTCGTCGAATGCACCGCGCGAATTTCGGAAAGTAGAAGTTTTCATTCAACAATTTGTAACATTTTCTAGCCCCAACATGTCCGTATGCCTCATGTGTCTCTGTTACTAATTCTTTTATCAAATCCGACGGAAGATAAGCTCTCTTGGAGCCCCCTGGTTCCCAGTGGTACCAAATCCCTTGTTCCAATTTTAATCGTTTTTTATCCCTTGTTAAATCCTCATCGACGAGGCGTTTAATATGCGGATCATCAGCTTGAAGCTGTCCGAAAATTTTCAATTTATTTTCTAAATTTTGGTTTATATTTCTTGCTAACGGCGCAATTATTTGCAGTTTGTTTATTTGTGGCATTTCGTTGATCTTGTCAGGTGGATATCGGCTAAGCGTGTCTGCAACGATATTGTCCTTGCCTTTAACATATTCAATCTCGAAATCGTATGTTTGAACAAACAATATCCAACGCGCCAACCTTGAACTGACTAACTTGCATGTCGTCATGAATGTAAGCGCATGATGATCGGTCCGAATTGTTAATTGAGCACCGATAACAAATGTCCGGAACTTCTCCAGCGCAAAGACTATCGCCAAAAGCTCTTTTTCCGATGTAAAATAGTTAAGCTCCGCCCCCTTTAGCGTACGACTAGCAAAACCTACAATCAATTCCTCGTTTTTGTCGGATAACTGATACAACACGGCACCGATCGCAAAGTTGCTTGCATCACACTGCAGATAATACCGTTTTTTCGGGTTTGGATGATAAATGATCATCTCTTTACAAAATAATTGTTTTACTTTATTGAAATGCGCTATCATTTCTTCGTTCCAATCCCACTTGACATCCTTTCGTACTAATTTTAGCAATGGAGCTGTTGCATCTGAGTAATGTCTTGCAAATTTTCCATAATAATTCGTCAGACCTAAAAATCCTTTCAATTGTTTAACGTTCTTTGGATCGGGAAAATTTGTTATTGCCTCTATTTTTTCTGGTTGTGGCAAAATTCCATTCTTGGTAATCCGATGCCCTAAGAAATCGATTTGTTCCCGAAAAAACTTTGATTTATTGAAATTTATGGTCATGTTGTGCTTCCTAAAAACTTTAAATAATAACTCCAGGTGTGCCAAGTGAGATGGGAATGAGTCAGATAGACACAGTATGTCATCAACGAAGTTGATGGTAAATTCCTCTGTTTCCTTTAAGACTAAATCAAGAGTGCGGATGAGACTTGCCAAGCTGGTGCTTAATCCGTAGGGTGTCACCGCGAATTGATATGTCTTCCCCTCGTACATGAACGCCGTATATTTTCGTGAATCCTTATGTAACGGTACTTGCCAAAAACTCGCAGTTAGATCAAGGCTGGACATAACGGAATTGTTTCCGCACTTTTGAAACAAAACCTCAGTAGATTGCGCACAATCATGGTCAGGTACTATTAGCTTGTTAATGTAACGCGCATCTAATACCAGACGAATGTCGCCTGATTTTTTAGCTACCACCACTATAGGGTTTATATATTCGCTGTATGAGCGCTCAATGATACCAAGATTTAACATTTTATCAATCTCTTCTCTGACTTTATCTCTGTGCATAATCGGCACAGGGTATGATCGTCTTATAAAGGGGCGATCCTCATATATTTTAATCTTATGTTCGTAAATAGTAACTCTACCAGGTATTTTTGAGAAAATGTCGCGATACTTTTTTAACAAGTTTGAAAAGGCGTTAATCTCACAAGCTTCTAGTATCTGACATTCTGATAATTTGCTATTAATCTCATCATCGGTTAATCCCAGATTATGTCCAGACTGATGACTATTAATTGCTTCGATGTTTGAAATTGTCTCTTTATCCCAGTTCGCGTTTTTATTTTCATTCATTGTATTTATCTCAACTTGATCATGTCTTGTATTTATTTGAAATTGTAATTTATTTGAGTCTAAATCTAAGTCGGCTTTCCATTTATGTAAGGTGTCAATCCCTATTATGGCATCTTGCTTTAATCCGTGTACGATGAGAAAACATATCTCATCGGATGACGAACCGATCTTGATTCTTGCTAATATTTGCTCTTTTACCCGAGTAGGTTTGCCCCCTAGCACTCCTGATATCTGAAAGTTCACTACGGGAAATTTTGCGCAGTCTGCTAAAGATGTTTTATGTCGATTGTACCAGCTACCCGACACGCACGTTACATGACTACCTGTGTCTATTAGCGCTTTTACTTCGACATTCTCAATGCGCAGAAGAACCTCCGGACATTGTACTAACGGTTGACCTTCTCCTGTATCCTCTTTAATAAGATAATTAAATGGGTTCTCGAATAAATTATTTTCTGTGTTATTTTTATTTAATTCTATCGCCGAAATGCTTTGAACACGCTGTACTGGTGTCGGTAAGAATTCTTCTTCCAGTACAGCGCCTTCTAGTTTCCCGCAATAGTTGAATTTGAATCGTTTACCGACTGTTCATTCTCCGTATTTACAACGGTCGCTTTTATTTGTCGATTTGTCCAATTTGACCTATTGTTGTCATGCTCGCCTTGTCCCTGTTGATTTCGCGTTTCATGCTCGTTGTTTGTCGGTTTGAAACTCTGACTAGCGATCTCATTCCGCCATGACACTTGTTTGTCTCGGTTTTCATGTTGACGGTTGACGGTTTGATATTGTTTGTTCGCGTACGTAGTTCTCGGTCTTGGTGCGTTAGATCTACCACCGAATTGCATTTCGTCTACAAATTCTAGTAGTGTGTCGATGTCAACTATGTTGCGGCACCTAGCAGCTTCTACTATCGGTTCGTCGAAATGTCGCGTAAGGTTACGAACAATCTCCGTTTCTGACATGCACGGATCTAAACCCACGGCTGATGCGAACTTCCTACTTGCATATTCAGACCACGTTACCCTCGCGTCTGGAATATAATAACCGAATTCTATATCTTTTCTTAATTCACGCTGTGTTTCGATTCCCCAGTATCTTTTTAGAAATCGTTTTTTAAATTCTTCCCATGAATTGATTACTTCGCGACGCGCGATCCACCAATCCTTCGCATCCAAAGTGAGACTCTGCCCCAACAGTTTTAGACAAATGTCATCGTGCCGAGCATCAATGACGGTAAAATACTCCTCAATTTCTTTTATATAGTTTGCCGGTCTTTCCCAGCTTTTTCCGGAGAATTGCGGCAGTCTAATGTGTTTGGAAATGAAGCTATTGTATTCACTTCCGTGACATGAATTATTCGATTTTACTCGTCTAATTTCAGCGTTCACGCTAGTCCGGAAATTTTCATGTTTTCTCTCGATTTCTGTCAATTTTTCTACATTTATTTTTTGATGTTTCTCTATCTTTGTTTCCAAACAATTTAGACCGTCGCCAAACTCTTCTCTTATCGTATTATGCTCTTTATTATATTGTTTTTGACTTTCTTCTATTTTTTCGTTGAATATTTCGCTATTTATTTTTTTTGAGGAGGGGCTCAATCAATCAAGTCGAGTCAGTGAATTTAAATTTCTCTTTGGCCTGACGTTTCGGCAGTGATGTGCTGCCCTCATCAGAGGCTATTTATTGAAAAAATTATAAATTACAAAAAATTACAAAAAGGTCCATGGTTGACAAAACATCTTAGACTATGAATTAAATTAACTTTTTTAATTTAAATTAAGGTTTGTTAATTTAATTCATAGTCTAAGATGTTTTGTCAACCATGGACCTTTTTGTAATTTTTTGTAATTTATAATTTTTTCAATAAATAGCCTCTGATGAGGGCAGCACATCACTGCCGAAACGTCAGGCCAAAGAGAAATTTAAATTCACTGACTCGACTTGATTGATTGAGCCCCTCCTCAAATTAGTACCAGTTCGAGTGATAGCTTCATGATGATGAATTTCGCTATTTATATCTAGTTTCTTATCTAATGCTTCTAATTGTTTTCTATATTTTAACGATTGCTCTTCGAGCCTTTTTCTGAAATTTTCCTCGCACGATATTATATTATCGGTATTTACTGCTTTTGATTCGACGATTGTTTTTTCTAACTTAGCATATTTTTCATCTATCTTTTTATGAATTTTTTCCAGTGCCTCTATCACCGAAGACTGCTCGACGACCACCGGCCTTCGACGCTCTGTTTCTTTATCTTTTTCTGTATCAATAAATGCCTTATCTAAATTTGCTGCGTCTTTTTCTTTATTATGCCGTCCTTGATTTCTGTCACCTAACCCTAGCTCCGTAGCCGAACTGATGCTAGATCCCTTGTCCGCCATTTGCCTGGTTGTGACACCGGACTTTGACATAATCCGCAAAAATGACTCTACCAGCAATGAAGTTAAGTTAATTAGTGCAACGAAGTTAAGTTAAATTGAATAAATGACTCTAGATATTTTTTAAGTAAGTTTTTTATTAAATATTGATTATAAAGGCCCCTCAGTTGGGCGCCAAATGTTATGATAGCCCCACGTTGGGCGCCAAATGTTACGTTTCGGTTCTTGAGCGATACCACCGGTATCGCGAACCGAGTGTAATTGTGAGTTCTTTGCTCGAATTATGTTTTCTAGACCTTTAAATCAATAATTTAATGTTCCCTATTACGGACTTGAGTCGCCGTGCAACTAAAGCCGCCTCCCCACAGACCTGAACACGTAAACGCGCTAAGGCTGCACCTTACCCACCTAACCTTTTGATTTTAGTTATGTTAAAGTTAGTTTATCCCCAAATTTTCTAAACAATACAACCTGCTGTGCCAGACCTGAGTGCGTCAGAGACACACTAAGGCTGTATGTAGCTTTGGTTGGTTATACCAATGAAGAAGAACCTGGAAATGGCGGATAAGGGATCTGCATAGAGTAACTTACTTTTTAAATAACCAAGAATTTCGATTTATTTTAATTTTTCCAAACTTTGCGGCTGCTACCAATTATTTATCCTATATTTACAGTGTTCCTTACTTGCTAACTTTCTATATTGTAGACTATTTGTATCGCTAAGCGGTGTTTGACAGGTTGGTCGTTTTTAAAGGAAATTTCCGTTACTTTACTTTATAATCTGATTTTCTATATTTTGATTAAATAATATATTTTCTTTTATGATAATTTCTTTTATTGATATTTTGGATTTTATTTGATTTCTGTTGAAATTTGCTATTTGAATAGAATAGAATTTATATTGAAATGAAGCTATTAGTTCACAAGGCGCTCTGCCTATTGTGACTGATGAATAAGAGCGTTGCGAGTCAACCCGGTGCTATACCGTAGAATTGCTGGTGATGAGAGCTGTGTCTCGACTTATATACTTGCTATGACGTCACGCGACTTGTCGCTCTCGTCGAATGTTCTAGAACGTTCGATGCTAGCAACGGCTGATGTTTGAATTGCTAACGGTCAGGCCTATGTTGTCTGATCCGTTACAGTATATGTGTTTGACAATTTTGGAGAGGGTTGCAGAGCTGGCTTTTCGTATATGTCTTTGAAAATTTTGGAGGGGGTGCAGGGCTGACTTTTCGTATATAAAGACGTGCAGTTTTCACCAGGCTACTCACAACTATCAGCTCGTCTGAAGACCGTTAAAAATTATCAAGAAATAAAATAAAACATAAATTCGACATCATGGCCGGAGAATCTGGCCTTCATTGCACCTCGTCAGGAAACACCCACGAAATGGGTAAGTTATACTCAATTTCATCAACTTACTTGTAATACTATCACGCTGCATTACAACTCTAAACTACATTTCCGAGACTGTCGTTTTTTACTATCATTTTCTCGAAACATCACTTAATACACACCAGGTGTTTTCCTCAATATTCTACAAATAACTTATTATACCAAATTTCACTATCTATCGACACATAAACTCTAAACTACATTTCCGAGACTGTCATTTCTATTATTTTCTCGAAACAACACTTAATAAACACTTCAATCTCGTAATTTGCAGATGCTGCAGAATGGAGGCTGAAGGTGGCGGAGGTGGTGAGGGCCATGGACCCTAAGGAGGCGAGAAAGTTCGCCTCAGATGAAATAGAGTTCGCGGCGGACATCTTCCGCCAGTGGGCGGTAATTCGGCGCATCCAAGGGATGACGATGTTGCGGCGGAGATGGGTCGCCGAGCCCTGCGAGACTTGTCGGGCTATGGTGAAGGAGGCGATAGTGCGGCTGTTGGGGGCCAAGGAGTTCCGCCCCTTCCCGAATAATTTCCCGGCTCGCCGATAATTTTACAATTATTAGATTTAAAAATTTTACATATGTAATTTACATTTGATTATTTTAAATAAATGTATTTAGTTTCGATTGTGTAATTGTCGCGTAATCAAATCTCTAACCTTCCCTAATACTCTAGTGTAAATATAAGTATAAGATTAGTTAAAAGAATAATATTATTCAAATAATATTCGTTGCTCAGTTTCCGTTAGTGATATCAGTCTGTCGTTGAAATGTTCGAGCTAAGCTTATCACCTTGACCGGAAATATCTCTACAACTAACACATGGGAATGGTAAAACAAGAAGGAAGTGGAGGGGGAAATCGGAGGATCCAGAGGGTTGTGTCGTCTAGATTTAAATCAGTATTATTGTAGCCTCGATCAAACAGAGTCGTAGTACAATGTCGACACCTAAATCGAAAGTACCCATGGGTAACGCAGGTAGGATTTTTAAGAGTTTTACAAAGCCAATGAAAAAATCTCAAAGAAATCTTGTTCTCGCGACTACGTACGGCCGGAACAATTCTATAACTGAAAAGATTGTTGTCGGTCTCGGACTTGGTGCAGACGAGTCATTTGTGCCAGTGATCAAACTCGAGAGCAATGCCTCGTGCTGCATATATTTCAACGCATCGGAGTGGTCGTTACTGGCAGACGAGTTGGACACCATCAGTGAATATCTGGATTCGAGCGGCTATTCAGCTGCAGATTGGTATTTCGAACATCTTACTCTAGGCGGTTGTACCATAACTTTTACCACCTCTCACGGTTCGAAAAGTATCAGTTTTGAAGCAAATAATATCGCCGAAGAGACGGATGATGCTGATCCTGAAGAAGAAGAAGAAAACTCCGAGACGAGCAATGGGGGTGTCAAGCGGAAGCTGTCTTATCGTCCCACGATAGTGATGCAGAAGACTACGTTTGACGGGTTGAAGACGGTGTTCGTGTGTGTAGAAAAACAGTTGCACCGCCTTCAACGACTTGCCAACAGTGTCAATCAGTGTAAGAAACTGTACATCGAGCATATAGCGGAGAAGGTGAAACTACAAGGCCCTCGAGAACCATCTCTTCATCGAATAAATCTGCTCTCTACAAGGGAGTTTGATTTTGCAAGGGCACACGTCAGGTCACAACTGGAGGAAGAATTTGTGAATAATTATTGCGACATCGTTCTGCTGGAATTGACAAAATTATGCCCGCATTATCTCGCAGTAGGAATCAAACAGAAGGTGGAAGAGGAATCGAGCTGATCGTCGTTTGCAAATTATCGTACACGCAATGTCGATTTACGTTCCTATACGTTCTGGTTCTCGCTCTGCAGAAGAAACTCTCGACGCAACGGCAACGGTGACATTATTGGATTCTGATAACCAGCATTCGTGTATGACATCACACCACTCAGGTGAAGAAACACCCTGTGTTAATTACCGTGTAACAAACATCGATTCTGAAGTTTTGGAGACCTACACCTTCTTGTTTGTGTCAGTAATGATTTCAATGCTGTTATCTTTTATATTGCCTTTCATTTTGTATCGCTCATTTTAATGTCATGAATAATCGCATAGTTGTACGTAGCATTAAGATTTATTGAATAAATGTATGATATGTATTTGTCGCGTCATCAAATCTCTATCCTTCACCCCTCCTGTAGTTTTAAGCGTAGATATAGTAAACAGGGGATGCTGCGTCGCTGAAATATTTCCAAGTACATCAATTTTGGAGTAGGGATAACGCGTCATCGCTTTCCAGAAGCTTCTAGAACATTCTGGAACATTCTAGAACACACGGACACGAAACGTATGATATGTATTTGTCGCGTCATCAAATCTCTTTCCTTCACCCCCGCCTCCTGTAGTTTTAAGCGTAGATATAGTAAACAGGGGATGCCGCTGAAATATTTCCAAGTACAAAAATTTTGGAGTAGGGATATCATCGTTATCGCTTTCCAGAAGCTTCTAGAACATTTTCGAACATTCTAGAACACACGGATACGGTAAGGTAAGCGCGTGTATGTGTGGGCGGTAGAACGCGTCACCGTCCCCATAGCTGACCCAGACTAGAGAGAGACAGACCCAGACTAGAAAGAGACAGAGCGATGCACTCGCCCCATAAGTGACCCGGGGGGAAGTGGGGTAAGGGGGTAGCATGGTCAGGGCCAGTGACCGCAGACAGGGGAAGGGGGAGAGGGGAGCTGATTAGAAGGTCCCCGTACGCCCTACTGAAAATTTCCAGGTGGAAATCCATGGGAAAACATATGAATCCAGGTGGATTTTTATGGAGTTCCATGGAAATCTATTCAACATCCAGTAACATGAGAAATCTATATGGATCATTGATGTGTTTTTCATAGAAAGTCTAGTGGAATTGATATACGTAATCTATAGCTATCCCATAGATATACCGTAATAGATGGGACAAGCTTCGGCTGAGAATTGGTTCCGCGAGATGAATTCAGGGAGCGTGGCGATCGAAAATCTCGATTTCGTTGATTTCGTTTCAGAATTCTTTGTTATCAACAGGATACCTCTCACACCAATAATTTGCAATAATCTATATAATCGACCTAGATTGCGTCACGGCGCAGATGAAATTCAGCGTTTGACGTTACCGGTAAACTTTGAATCACAAATCGGATCGCAAGCTACTTTGTCCCAGCTAACCGTATTTATTGGCGAAAGCGTCTGTTTCTTTTTTCAGCTTCTCATTTTTCGAATATCTTTCCGTCACCCTATAAAACTCGTTGTCTACGTGATTATATATATAAAATAATATATATATATATATATATATATATATATATATTATTTATATATGTTTAGACATACTCTGACGATTTTTCAATGTTCTTTGAAAAAAATTAAATAATCGCTTTTTTTGAAACAGTCTAATATATATATATATATATATATATATTTAAGTTGCTCATCTAATATCTAATATATATATATATATATATATATTAGACTGTTTCAAAAAAAGCGATTATTTAATTTTTTTCAAAGAACATTGAAAAATCGTCAGAGTATGTCTAAACAAAGACCCTGTTCAAATGTGAGCCCTTACTTAATATTAATATTTAGAGGTGGTGCTTTTCAATTTTCTATTTCCGTTTAAATAACATGGGAAAAAAAATTTCTGAACTTTTGAATTTTATTACTCAGAAACGGACTACCTTACAATAATAAATAAGATAGCTTTTTGTAGGAAATTTGACGCTCTATAAGAAAGGTTTGAATGAAAATTTGCGTGAGGCGAGCCGTTTCGGAGTTATCAATCCTCAACCATTGAACTGTTCAAAATAATGATCATTTCTACTCATACGCGACAAAATCGACTCATATAACTTAAATACCCACTATTATCAACTTTAAAACCAATATCCATAAATTTTCAATTCAATGTTGATCAAAAAATTTTATTAATGAACCATAAGTGAATAATTTTTTTGATCAATAATCAAAAATACGGGTAGTATATCACAAATAAATGATGAAATTTCATCATAAATTTTATTTACAATGCATCAACATAGATAATAATTTATTTCAATTTAATTTTAATTTTGATTTTAATTTTGAACAGTTCAATGGTTGAGGCTTGATAACTCCGAAACGGCTCGTCTCACGCAAATTTTCATTCAAACCTTTTTTATAGAGCGTCAAATTTCCTACATAAAGCTATCTTAGTTATTATTGTGAGATAGTTCGTTTCTGAGTAATAAAATTCGGAAGTTCAGAAAGAAATTTCCCATGTTATTTAAACGGAAATAGAAAATTGAAAAGCACCACCTCTAAATATTAATATTAAGGGCTCACATTTGAACAGGGTCTTTGTTCAGACATACTCTGACGATTTTTCAATGTTCGTTGAAATTTTTTTTTTTTTTTTAAACAGTGTAATATAATAATCTAATAATAATAATAATATCAGTATAATAATAATAATAGTATTAATATATATATATATATATTATATTATTTATATCCATCCGTTATCTCTATTCCAAAATGATTTTCTTCGGACTTCGGAAGTAGTTTTTCCGACATAAGCTTGTAAATTCGTAGATATAAGGTCATGTTTAAGCGGTTGCCGCGTGAAAACCATCAGTCCAATCGGCGCCGAAAAAATACTGAAAAATACTTCGAACATTCTAGAAGATGTAGCGAAAATCGGTATATCAAAATTCAAACGGCAACACGTTCAAAGAAAATCGTAAAGAGGTCAATGCGTTTTAGGTTCTTGACTTTCTTGACTTTTTTTCCGTTTTTAAGCCACGCTTTACT
Organism: Tenthredo mesomela; assembly: GCA_943736025.1. Taxonomy (NCBI): domain Eukaryota; kingdom Metazoa; phylum Arthropoda; class Insecta; order Hymenoptera; family Tenthredinidae; genus Tenthredo; species Tenthredo mesomela. The sequence continues at coordinate 40,273,090 of OX031014.1, read as the reverse complement.
GGTATTTGCCTGCAAAATTAATGCTCTGGTCATTTTGACCCATGGTGACCAGGAAGGGTTGAATCAAGGAATACCTATAGTAATTCTCCAATTTCTGTAATTTTCCTGTATGCACTACCTATTCAAATAATTATCCTATTGATTCTTTTCCATAATGAAGAATATCCACTTCATAGTCGCAGGGTAAATAACTGAGATATTCAGTCAATGTATCGCGCTGCGATTTTCGCGCGCTGGGATCCTCGCCGGGCGATCGAGTCTCATATCACGCGTTGCTTATTGTGTGCAACTAAGTGTATTCGACTCGAATTTTGAGCATAAAGCATTTCGCAGCTTCGGAATTCGACTGCAGTTTTACGATCGCTTGCTCTATTCAGACGTGCATTGCTATCAGTGGACTTTTTTCGTGATGACTACTAACAAGTGTTTTTATAAACACTGCGAAGTGACACGTGATAGTGAGGGTATCACCCTATTTTGCTTTCCAAAGACTAAAGATGACAGATATAAAATTTGGATACAAAATTCAGGTTCGCAACAACTTGGGCATCACGCATTTTTATGTAGACTCCTTTCCTGACATTAGTTTGCCCCTTTTGTTCATTAATAATATGTTCAATACTACCTGATTATTCATTTTCGCATTGAGTACTCATACATTCCGTGGGAATCAAATGTCAGCTTATCCTGAGCAACTTAAATAACGAGTTTTTGTAACACATGCACGATTTTTGCGTTTTTTTTACCCATTAAGCGGGCCTAAAGTGACGGTTTTCAGATGAGCGGGCGTTTTCAGTTTTTATTTGCCCGCTAAAACGAGCAGCGGGCGTTTTTAGTTTTTATTTGCCCGCTAAATCGAGCAGCCGGTGTTTTCAGTTTTTATTTGCCCGCTAAACCGAGCAGCGGGCGTTTTTGGTTTTTATTTGCCCGCTTATGCTCGAGTAGCGGGCAAATAAAAAGTGAAAACGCCCGCTACTCGAGCATAAGCGGGCAAATAAAAACTAAAAACGCCCGCTAAATTATTTTTCAATATTTTCATGAAAATTATCAACAATGATGAAAAAACGCGAAAATCGTGCTGTTACAAAAAATATGGTGTGCACCAGAGCTAAGTGGGCTTTTTAACCTTGTGTGGTTGCAGTACTCGTCTTCGGCTCGCCGACGCACTCGTCTTCGACTCGTGCTACCTCGCCTCTGACTCGTACTGCAAACTCCACACTCGGTCTAAAAAAGCCGACTTTACGCCCTTGGTACATAATATACTATAATGGATTCGATCGAGTATCAGCTGGCTACTTTTTTTCCCGGCAAAATAAAATAGCACTACTAAAGAGTGAAATTCCACTTCACGAAGAATAAGATTTCCCTCTTGAATTTTTACGAAAAAAAAATCCCTCAAGGGAAAAGTTTGGAGATTATTCGGTTAAAATCTACGCGCAATAAATGTAAATCTATGGGTGTGCGAATAAAAATAGTTCGATTCTGCTCTGGGTCTGTATGTATGAATATTGATAGTATGAGCCTCTTAGATTATCGTTAAACGCGAGTTCCCTCTCGATCTTGAATCCAGATTAATTATCAACGGCACATAATCACGCAAGTTGAATTAAATGTTGAATTGTATTGTTGTATGGTTGACGCACAGCATTCGTAGAGTCATGAATCTAACGTTTATGTATGTGCTGTATTGTCAGTAATCAGTCAACATGATTCAACGAACGGTATAGCATATACCTGTAGGTAATGAATACCTGTCTGAAAAACGTGTGGGATAAAAGATGAAGGGGGATATTTAGACGTATTTAGACAACATCTTTTTGAATACATTTTTTATTCTCAACTCATATACATATACATCATATACAATATACATATATGATAAATACCTAGAGTACATTTTGGTACACAATTGCGCCGATATACCACTGGCTGCATAAATGCAATCAGCTGTGCTTTCGCGCTGTAGGCCGAGTGCATAATATTTGAATTACATATGATAAGTCTCCGTCATGTGCACGTAATGCTCGGTGCATCGATATATAGTCGGAAGTAAAATGCGATCGGATAATCGAAAGGAATGTTATTATACAAACTAAAAACCAGATATTAAAAAAGAGACACACCGAAACTATATACGAATAAAAGACTAAAAAAAAATATTAATATGAAAAAATTAACTATTCTAATCGAAGCATGCATATATTAAATCTAAAAAAATATAAATATGAAAAAATTAACTATTCTAATTGAAGCATGCATATTATATTAAAACTAAGAGAATATATAAATATGAAAAAATGAACTATTCTAATCAAAGCATGCATATATTAAATCTAAAAAAATATTAATATGAAAAAATGAACTATTCTAATTGAAGCATGCATATATTAAATCTAAATAAATATAAATATGAAAAAATTAACTATTCTAATTGAAGCATGCATATTATATTAAAACTAAGAGAATATATAAATATGAAAAAATGAATTATTCTAATCAAAGCATGCATATATTAAATCTAAAAAAATATTAATATGAAAAAATGAACTATTCTAATTGAAGCATGCATATATTAAATCTAAATAAATATAAATATGAAAAAATTAACTATTCCAATTAAAGCATGTGCATCACTGCGATCGTTGCCATGATGTAGTCGCTAAAAAAAGTGGATGAGTTGTTGACTACCGATGAGACATACATTGAATGTAGAGAATATGTTACAGACGACACATATACAGTGAGTAGATTGAAGAGACCTACTGTCCATCGTATTGTGGAAGTATAACTCCAATCCTTCTTGCCAATTTTCATTCGCCATAAGCATAAAGTCGGCATATTGGCCAAACTTGTCAGCTGCGCGATTGAAAAAAATATATAAATATGAAAAAATTAACTATTCTAATTGAAGCATGCATATATTAAAACTAAGAGAATATATAAATATGAAAAAATGGACTATTGTAGAAGCATGCATATATATTAAATCTAAAAAAATATAAATATGAAAAAATTAACTATTCTAATTGAAGCATGCATATATTAAAACTAAGAGAATATATAAATATGAAAAAATGAACTATTCTAATTGAAGCATGCATATATTAAAACTAAGAGAATATATAAATATGAAAAAATGAACTATTCTAATTACAGCATGCATATATTAAAACTAAGAGAATATATAAATATGAAAAAATGAACTATTCTAATTAAAGCATGCATATATTAAAACTAAGAGAATATATAAATATGAAAAAATGAACTATTCTAATCAAAGCATGCAGTGGATAAATGAATATATTACAGATGGGCCTAAAGCGAAATGCGAGAATCAATATTTGCACACCTTTCAATTGACATGTGATATAATGTCTTGTCTTGACGTTTATTCTAAAGGGCAAGAAGAGAAGGCTTTGCAGTACGCAAACTTGAACCACCATCGGCTGTGCTCACTGCACTTCCCGACGGATAGTTTCACGACCCATGAGCATGACAAGCTAACCCGAAATGCTATACCCACAGACTATCGCACTGTAGTACCGGATTGTGATATGGAATCCTTTGATATAACTCAAACAGTACGAAAATATACCAAGTCGCAGATGACTCATGACGAGAGCACTATATTTCAAAACGACCCATACCAAAATCTATACGGTGACTCTCAGGAAATAACGAGTGTGACACTCGTCGAAGATAGTGCTCAGGATCTGCGTTCAGAAACTGAAAGACTGCGCGAGGTGATTCGGAAGATGGAGGTCCAGTTACGTGAATCTACCAGAACAGCAAATCATGAACCTCCCCTTTTTGAAACCGTTGACCATACACAGAGTATACCACCGAATCGGAACAGGAAAGATGATGTCGATACTTTCCTTGACCGTAATGGCGTGACATCTGAAGCTAGCCGTGCAATGGTCAAGATGCAGGTGCGTTCTGAAAACACGACGCAGCCTTTTCCCGAAGATCAACGACAACTCGCCATGAAATTGCATTATTATTCTGCATCGGCATACGATAAAATGCACACGATAGGTCTAAAGTTACCTAGCGAAAGAACAGTGCGAAGGTGGGTAGCTGAGACTGAAGTCAAACTCGGATTCTGTGACCATTAGGGCGGAGTGAAAAATGCACTTTTTTTAAATCGCTATCTCCTTAGCACTCAAAAATTACGTCTTGACATCCTGAAAACCCACACCACAGGATTTTTTTATGAGACCACATCTTGAGGTGCCTAGATGAAGATTACATTTTCACTTCACTTTCGGGAACTTCCAGACTCGGATATATCCTTCCATTCACTAGAATGCAATTTTCAGCTAACAATTAAAATTTCGAATAATGATCTAATTGGCTTCATTTCAAACCTTCAAAGAAACAACAGAAATTTGGTTATTCTCACTATGACACGGAAATAACCAAATTTCTGTTGTTTTTTTGAAGGTTTGCAATGAAGCCAATTAGATCATGATTCAAAATTTTAATTGTTAGCTGAAAATTGCATTCTAGTGGAAGGAAGGATATATCCGAGTCTGGAAGTTCCTGAAAGTGAAGTGAAAATGTAATCTTCGTCTAGGCACCTCAAGATGTGGTCTCATAAAAAAATCCTTTGGTGTGGGTTTTCAGGATGTCAAGACGTAATTTTTGAGTGCTAAGGAGATAGCGATTTGAAAAAAGTGAATTTTTCACTCCGCCCTAGTGACCATGTATTTGCAGCTTTGAAAGAGCACATGCAAAATATCCCGCCAATTGAAAGGTGTTGCTCATTGAAATGGGATGAAATGTCTCTGATGGAGAGAGAAGAATATTGCCCGGAAAGTGATATTATTGAGGGGTTCGAAGATCTTGGAAGCCTGGGCAGAACGTCGCGGCGTGCGAATCATGCCTTCGTATTCTGCCTGAATGGACTGCATCAACAGAATCAGTGGCGTACGATGCTGGCTTATTTCGTAGCCTGCAATTGCATATCCGGCTTGGATATAGCCACATTACTAAAAACATGCATTACAAAAATCAATGAGACGGGAGCGGATCTAAGACTAACGGTCTGCGACCAGGGTGGACCAAACAGGAAGGCATATTCTATTTTGAAAGTGTCTGAAAAGCAGCCATATTTCTTTCATGAAGGCAAAAAAATCATCGCTATTTATGATTTTCCACACGAGATAAAGAATATCTTGGGATTGTTTCGTAAATGGGGAAAGATTGAAGCAAAGGGCAAGATTGTGACTTACTCCGACTACAGAACGACATGGTATGCAGACCAGCGGTGTGCAACATCAAACCTTCTCGGGCACATAACGGAGACCTATCTTGACCCGAATAATTTTGAGCGCATGAACGTATCGAGAGCGTTTAAAATGTTCAGCAAACGGTTTGCATCGGCTATGGAGGTGGCATACCAGTCAGGCAGTGTTAAATCGGACACAATTGTTGATACTGCAATTTTTTGTAGGGAGATGGACAAAATTATTGACGCTTGCAATAGTTCGTGCTTATACGATCCGAACCCTGCAAAGCGACCACTGTCTGCAGAAAATCCAGGTGTAGAAGTGATATTGCGTGACTTTCTTTCCTGGGCACCGGAGATGACAGTTTGTGCCAAAAATAAGTGGAAGAGGCCTTTTAGCTTCAGCGGCATCGTCCAAACTGTCACTGGGATCTTGGAGATTTATCTTGGACTGGTGGATGAATTTCCCAAATTTGCACTTTGTACAGCATTGTGCAACCAAGATTCTGTTGAACAGCTGTTTTCACGGTTCAGAGGACGTGGCGGATTTAATCCAAACCCCACGTGTCGAATGTTTCGACTCGCAGCAAGGCACTTGATTGCTGTAAGAAACATAATTCCGACTAGACGAGGAAATGTCGTATGCAGTGAGCTGCCATACCTACCACCTCTGGTTACCACTCCGGATGTGATAGATGAGACCGATCTGCAGTACAAAGCTGGCGTCAGTGCTGTAGAATTTTTCAAAGACGGGGTATTTTCCCCAAACAATGAGTGCGATGAGGCTCAGGTCGATAGTAGCAGTGACAGTGCTGATGACACCGACGACGAACTAGATGAGCACAATCTTGACCTCGCCAGTCGGGTACGATTGGCTCAAGATACAGTACCGCCTGTCAATCACGGAACGTACGAAGCCAATGCAATTGCTTTTTTTGCCGGTTACACGATCCACAAGATGATGAAGGTGCATCACTGCGATCGTTGCCATGATGTAGTCGCTAAAAAAGTGGATGAGTTGTTGACTACCGATGAGACATACATTGAATGTAGAGAATATGTTACAGACGACACATATACAGTGAGTAAATTGAAGAGACCTACTGTCAAGTTCCATCGTATTGTGGAAGTACAACTCCAATCCTTCTTGCCAATTTTCATTCGCCATAAGCATAAAGTCGGCATATTGGCCAGACTTGTCAGCTGCGCGATTGAAAAAACCAATGCAATCGATTCGCAGTGGTTCGATGAAGCAGATCCATGTCACACTCACCGGATGTTTGCTGTGCGCTTTATGTTGCGAGTTAAGCTGCAACGACACTGTACCTTCGATAACCGTGCTGCAAAAATGGCTAAAGTCGTGAAAAGAGTCACCAAACGTAAGGCAACTTCATCAACAAATCGTGTTGTTAGACCAGCAAGGAAAATGCGTAATATACTACACACCTGAGTATGACCTGAGTATATATTGTTGGCATTGGATGGGACCAGAATACCAGCGATTTCTACTGCGCCTCTAGATCTGAAAAAAAAAAAAAAAATGCAAAATCAGAAATTGTCATTCACGCAGTACGCACGCTAGTAGAGACGATCTATGGCAATTATTAAATTTGATATAACTTTGACCTACCCGAAAATACATGTTGTAATCGTCTTCTGTCTTTCTCCTTTCCATTATGATCTCTGCGAAATCGTCTGAGGTAATATAGACTGTTTTTTTTTTTTTTGTTTTTTTCCACAGTTATCACTCAGACTATAAGTACAGTCTATAAATACACTCTGTGATTTTTTTTTGATTTTTTTATACACTCTGTTAAACACAAGTAATCACTTTTCGACACTCACAGCCGATCACCGTGAAGCTACAACGTGTTTCCCATATTGAATATGGCCGGGCGAACACATGGCGTAAACCTGTTTCTAACGGCGGGGAAGTACATAAAGTATTGGCGAAAAATCATGTTGCTGAAATTAGCCGCTACGATTTCTCGTTAGGTAGGACAGCTTCGCAATTTTACCGACCGAAAATTAATTGACGCCGCGCAGAATGATACAGACAATACATAATATATTTTCCATATCGACTAATATGCTGTTTTACCATAAAATTGTGGTGGCGACACCGTTCGGCCTGCCATTTTTAGGACATATGGCGGTTCGGTTCTTACTTTTCCTAACTTGTCCCATCTATTACGGTATATCTATGGCTATCCTATGCATGATGATAATTGAAATCCATGTGTCTAAATCCATGGAAAATGACATATATAAGTGAAAGATTCTCATAGAAAATCCATAGGAATCCCTGGATTTCTATTAGCAAACTATGTAATATTGCCATGTTTTCTCCATGGAAAGTATCGTGAAAAATCCAGTTATGATACATGTAATTTCCAGAGATTACATATACCAGAAACCATGGATAATTTACTGGATGAGTGCAAGATTCCTTTGAGAAAGCTATAGGAATCCACGGATTTCCATGTATAAACCGCATAAAATTAGTAAATCACAACTACGAAGAATGTTGTAGGAAATCCAGCAATGGCACATGTAATTCCCAGAGAAAAATTATATGATTTCCGGAAAAATGTTATGGACAACTACAGGGTTTACTATGGAGGATCCACATCAATCCGTGAATTTCTACAGGAATAACATGGTAAATTTCCAATTATTATTCCTGGACATAGTCATAGGAAACCCAGCGATCTTACATGAATTCCCCAAAAAGAATCCATAGACAACTACAGGGTTTACTGTGTAGGATCCACATTAATCTGTGGATTACCACAAGAATACCATGGTGGATTTCCGATTATCATTCCTGGACATTTTTTTTTTTTTTTTACTCGAAGGGCTTAGAAGCTACAAAGGGTTGAATTTTCGAAAAAATCACCAAAAATCGGAATCACGCTCTCCTTTGAACGTTAATATCTCCGGTTCCCTTTGTCGTACAGACATCATCAAAAATTTGTTTTGAAGCTCTTGAATTGCACTTTCATGTTATGAATTTTAAATTCATGTAATGAACAATCTTCTATTTGTTATTAACAATTATATTTTGCAAACGTGATTTTCGAAATGAATGGCCCCTTCGAATATTCTGAAAAAAATACGAGCGTGTTCCTTGATTCATTCTCTACGAAATCTGTAAGTTTCAAAATGGAACTCCGATGGAAACTATATTTAAGGATGTAGTTCACGTTAAAAGCTATCTTCCACAATTGATAATATAATAATGCCAACTTTTGGGTATACATTTGTACACTTAAGACTACGAAAAAAAACGTATAACATTGTCCATACAAGCTTAAGATCAGATGGGAAGCACCAAAAAGGCCTCAAAGCAGTGCTTCGCTAGAAATGGAACTGGCGATGAAATACTTAGGATACAGCAATCTCCATTTTTTGGGGGTATCAGAGAGACAGAAATAAAAGATTCACGTCAGGAATTTGTTGTACAGTGGACAAAACTCGAGAAATTGAATTTTTAATACGTTTTTTACAAAAAAAGGCATTTTTAACCCGAACTACATCCTTAACAAGCGATTGATCCGTCCGGGACGTCGCGCGCGACTGGTAACTTTAGTTTTTCAAATAGAAACCCTTATTTTTTTAGTGCAGATTCGGAATCTACAGAAAAAAATACAATACTTTTATGGGAAACTTTTTTTTTCTGAAAGTTCAATTTTTCATTTTTTTTTTTTTTTTTTGTTGATAGATTTTTTTTTTTTTTTTTACAATAAAAAAAAATTTCCATGAAAAATTTGAGGTAAGAAAAAAAATATCAAGAGTGAAAAGTTTTCTTATTTTTATTGATTAATCATGGCTAGTCATTTTTTAAGGGGTTAGGCCACTCTAGAATTTTTGAAAAATCGTTTTTTATTTTATTTTATTTTATTTTATGGTCCCCTAGGACCTCAAAAATGGTGTCCCAAAAGATTATGGCCGGGAAAAATCTCCAAGTACTCGGTTTTCGAATTTTAGTACACTCAGCAACAAAATTAACGGCGCACCCGGCAATCGGCGAAATAATGCCGACTTTCGAAATGCTGTAACTCAATGAAAAATTGTAAAAGAAAATCATTCGGGCAAGCATTTTGAAGGTTGAAACTTCATCTTCACGATGGTTCTTGAAAATTTTTCCTACGGCCATTTTTGACGGCCATGGCGTAGGTTTGAGTGCCGGATTGCGAAACACCAGAAAAAAAAAGTTTTTCAAAGTTTTTCAAAGTTCTCTACGGGGCGTTAAAAAAATCGCAGAGAACTTTCAAAACAGCCATTTTGTAGCCTGAAATCTACTTTTCAAAATGGTTCCTAGAAATTTGTCGCACGATTTTTTTTCACCGAGTTATTCAACTTTTGGTGAATTTTCGTGATTTTCTACTACTCAAAACTTCAAACGCGTTTATCTCAAAACCGCATTTTTTAAGTTGGCCGGAAACCTAACTCAGACAATTTTCAACCGATTCACTTGAAACTTCGAATATATCTTGAAAAATACATTGTCTATGGAAGTACGTAGGATTTTTTTTTTTATATTGCACAGTTAATTTGTTATTAACAATTATCTGACGATTTTTTAGGTAAATTTTTCACTTTCCACTTTAGAAGTGCACCATTTCGCAAAAAATCAGTATATCGAAAAAATCCTACGTACTTCTATAGCAGTTATTATGTATAATCGAGAAAAATTCATTGGCTTATCATAATTCAAAAATTACCGGAGCCGTTCGTCCGGCCGTGGGCCCTAGAAAACCGGAGACGTCATCGCAAAAACGCTGCACAGCCGCCATTTTGAAATCTATCGCTTCAAAAAAATTATTGTATACAGTCAGTGATATTTATAAAAAAACACCCATTTTTGTAAACTCGATTTATTTTGTAGTATTTCTGACAAAAATCCTCAAAAAGCCTATTTTTTTCGGCCTCTAGAGTGGCCTAACCCCTTAAATCCATCAATCACTTCGAGAATGTTATTCATGATATCATCTATAATAATAAATCTGAAATATTTTTCTCTACAACCATTAGTTTCCGAAATATTCAGCTGCATCGTTTAAAATGGGACACCCTATATGTACGGCCTTCGTCATCCCGACAAGTCACATATACGTGCGGAGTTTACCTGCTAAATTGTCTGCTGAAATACGCAATCAATTACTTTTTATTGGACATCCCCTCCACCTGGGTAAATTTCCGCCCAATTACCGTACACTCCCCGCCATCATCCATTTACATGGTTTTCCGTAGGAATTTCGAACTGGGAATCTATGGGATCCTATGGATTCATATGCGTACTCAACGATATGGAAATCCATAGGCTCCTATATGGATTCCGTATATGAAATCCCTAAAGATCCCATAGCATCCATCTGATATTTACACCTAGGAATCTATGGAGAGCCTATGTAAATCTCCATGGTTTTCCATCGGAATTTCGAACTGGGAATCTATGGGATCCTCTAGGTTTCCATGAACGATTGTTATGGGATTTCCATACAAAAATCCATAATTTCACATGGTATTCACGCATGGAAAGCCCCTGGAATTCCATAGAATCCTGTAGATTCTCAGTTCGAAATTCCGATGGAAAACCATGTAGATTTACATGGAATTCCCACATGGATTCCCACATGGATTTCCACGTGGATTCATCCATGGATTCCCCACCTGGAAATTTTCAGTAGGGACACACCAGACCGGATGTGGGCCAGACTGATAAGATAACACACTGACCCACATACCCCTTATCACCCCTTATCAGGATGAGTCGGGGGGGGAAAAGATAGATAGATAGATAGATATTGATTTATTATGTCTATTGCAATATTAGACAAGTAGAGACAGAAAAACAACACAGAGCATTACAAAGAAAGATTGCTCTGTGCCCTTATAAGAGAGTGTTACAGAGACCTTAAAACTACGTACAGTGAGCCTTAACAACTAGGTACAGAAAATTACTAATCTAATCCACTCTACTCTACTCTACTAGAGCAAGCACAGAAAGCACGGAAAGAAAGAGAAAAGTGATGAGTGAGACGAAAGTAAGTAAAAAGTACAAGAGTTTACCTACTAGCCGATAGGAAAGGAGACGATAACAAAACAAAAACAGAGAGAGAGAAACTCAGCGCCGCGCATCCTCTGTGTTGAGGAGGTACCTGTAGAGCCCATACTTGAAAGAAGCCATCGTAGCAGCCTCCCGCAAAGCAGCGGGCAGAGATTCCCAAGCCTTGACACCCAGAACCGCAAAGGACTTGTTATAAGCTTCAGTGCGAGCAAACGGCAACGCGAAGTCAGCGAGCGGCCTTCGAGCCGAGTGCCTACCGACGGGAGCACGATTAACGACAAGCTCTCGCAGATACGCCGGGCGATCGGAGCGCGTAATGCAGTAAAACAGGGAGAGAAGGTGGTAAAGTCTCCTGTCTTTCACCCTAAGCCAACCAAGCCCCCTGCGAAACGGCGTAATGTGCTCATCCCGAGCAACCCCACACACGAAGCGAACGCAGGTATTAAGAAGACGCTGCAGCTTAAGCTCGAGAACACCCGAGAGGTCTGAAAGAACTACGCTACAATAGTCGAAGATCGGAAAGACTAACGTGACTACAAGCTGTCTACGCAGAGCTGGAGTAAGGAGACGACGAGAGGCGGAGAGCTGCCTGAGAGTCCCATGAACGCGGCTAGAGATCGATGTAACGTGCTCCGTCCAGGACAGCCTGCTGTCCAGCATAAGGCCCAGATCTCGCACCGAGCTGACAAACGGCAAAGCCGAGCCGTCAAGAGACACCCTCGGGAGGTCCTCCAGAACAAGCCTCGAGACATAGGGGCTGCTACCAAGGACCATGACATGGGTTTTGCCCACGTTGAGTCGAAGACAGGAGCCTCTCGACCAGTTCAGAACCGCTTCCACATCAGAGTTCACCCGGGCAATCGCGGCGTGTAGATCAGTTGGCGCACAACACAAGTAGATTTGGAGGTCGTCAGCGTACACAAGATGGTCACAGTGTTTCAGAGCGCCAGAGATGTTGTTGATGAAAAGGGAGAACAGCAGAGGGCCTAAAACCGAGCCCTGAGGCACCCCTAAGTCCAGATTGGCCCAGGACGAGAGCTCACCATCCGAGCCGACAACCGCTTGCGATCTGCCTTGCAAGTAAGACGCGACCCATCGAAGGACATGCTGGGAAAGGCCAAGATCACGGAGCTTGGCTAGCAGCAGAGCATGAGGTATCGAGTCGAACGCCTTGCTGAAATCGAACAAGACCAAGAGCGTCAGCCTCCGGTCGTCAACACCCTTGCGCACATCTTCAGCTAGTCTGAGAAGCGCAGTTTGCGTACTGAAGCCCGGGCGAAAGCCAGACTGTCTAGGGTCCAGCAAATTACGATCTTCGAGGTAGGCCGAGAGCTGCACGAGAACGATTCGCTCAAGAACCTTCGAGAGAAAGCAGAGAATGGAGATAGGCCGAACTTGCTGGAGAGAGACAGGTGATTTGACCTTGCCCAGGGGTAGAACTCTTGCACGCTTCCACAGGTCAGGAAAAGTCCCCGAATTTAGCGAGCAATTGAACAGGGCTAAGATATACGGAAAAACCACAGGTAGCGCGTGGCTAATGTCCCGGAGCGAAAGATCGTCAATACCGCGAGCCTGCGAGCTAAAGTGCTTAAGAGCTCTCAGGAGTTCAGGAGGAGAGATGTCTTTGAAGTAGAACGATGCATCGTTGTAGCGCGAAGGAGGTAAACTATCCAAAAAATCTACAACTTCCGCGGCGGACGATGGACGCTGGGAGACCGCAGCAAAATGTTGATTCAACTCGTCTACCCCGAAATCACCGAAGCCATTGGATCTGTCCGGTGCGATACCCAGAAGCCGAAGTTCCCTCCACAACGCCCGCGAATCCCCGATAGCGGAAAGACGGCTGGCAAAGAAATCAGCGCGAGCCGTGATTATGGTTTTATGAAGCTGGTCCCTGGCATCGCGGTAGCGAAAAAGAGCGACATGTGTCCGGGTACGTTTATACGCGCGATAGAGAGCGTCTCGAGATCGTGTCAACGCGCTCAGCTCAGAAGTTATCCAGGGCGGTCTGCTGGGCTTCAGGATACGTGTCGTATAGGGAGCGTGCGTATCCAAGGCAGACGTGATGTTGGCCTGCAAACAGTGCAGCCCAGCGTCGACGGAGTCCAGAGCCAACAACGGCGACCAATCACAGCTTCCAAGGTCCTGCTCAAAAGCTTCAGGAACGAAGTCTCGAAAAGACCGTGCTTTGATGATTTTCCTAGGTGGCGGAGGCACCGAGACTTCTAAAGTGATCGAGATTAGGTCGTGACCCGCAATGAACGGCGCAGAAGTCTGCGAGAAGGAATGGAGCATCTCATCGCTACTCAGGAAGCACAGGTCAAGCAGAGTGTCCGAGGTGTGAGTGTGGCACGTAGGTGAAAAAGGCACCATGTACAGGGACCGGGAAAGGGGGAATATCTGTCTCCCCATAGCTGCCCCTATCTACAGACTTACATTCCCCAGGTCTTTTGCTTCGTAGCGTTCGTTATCCAGGTCGTCAGGCTAGTGATTTCCGTACTCCAGGACTTTTGCCCCGTGGTTGACCTTGTCCAGGTGGTCAAACTTGTGACTTACGTTACTCAGGTCGTCCGCTTCGTAGTTTTCACTATCGTTGTCATCGGGTGGTTGATTTTCGTCCTCCAGGACTTTCGCCACGTAGTTTACGTTGTCCAGATGGTCAAACTGATGACTGACGTTACTCAGGTCATCCGCTTCATAGTTTTCGCTATCGTTGTCATCGGGTTGTTGATTTCCGTCCTCCAGGACTTTCGCCACGTAGTTTACGTTGTCCAAGTGGTCAAACTGGTGATTTACATTCCCTAGGTCGTCCGTTTCATAGTTTTCGCTATCGTTGTCATCGGGTTGTTGATTTCCGTCCTCCAGGACTTTCGCCACGTAGTCTACGTTGTCCAGGTAGTCAAACTTGTGACTCACATTAACCAGATCTGTTGTTTTGTAGCGTTCGTTATCCGGGTCGTCAGGCTAGTGATTTCCGCTAAGCGGAAAGATGAAAAAACTCGATTTCTAAAAACTGAATTCACTAATTGACAAGTAAATTTCAACTGCAACGTCAAAAAAAGACGTAATTAACATTCAAATGAAATACAATTATGAAATGCAGTTTATTGTACCTGATCGTCGGATAAAATGTACATCAATTTTAGAATCAAATTAGAATAAACACCAATGGAGGAAATAATTTAATACATCGGTAAAAACTAAAACTAAACGAAATAAGTAGAAATTTGGCCGAGAACGCAACTATGATTGGCCAAATTTTCAAACGAACCGCACAATCATTTTCAAATTGAATTATGCATCCAATTTCAGTCTGGAGCAGTAATTCCGGCCGGCCTGTAACATTGAAAATACATTACATTAATTTGAGGTGAAAATGTGCGCATAAATGATCACGTCGGGAAAACAATAATTCTTCCAGACCAGCTACGATGAACATAAGCCATTTACCTATAGGAGGTGTTTAAAATGCCCTCCTCCCATTCGGACGTAGAGCTCCGCGCGTCGTATTAGGCTTTGTTGAGCTCGCTTGAGCATTTCTGGGGTGACACTCGCGATTGCCTCGTGAAGTTTCGCATCCAGATCATCAAGATCTACGATTGTATCTCGGTAAACGTATGCCTTTATGTGTCCTCACAGAAAAAAATCCAACATCGTTAGATCCGGGGATCTTGGTGGCCACGTTACCGGCCCCCCGCGACCAATCGACGCACCGTTAAAATTCCTGTCCAAAACAGCACGCGCCACTCTTGCATTGTGGGCAGGAGCGCCGTCGTGCTGGAACCATAGGTCCATGCGTTGCTGCAATGGCATGTCATCCATCAGATCAGGAAGCTCGTTGGTCAAAAATTCCGTGTAATTTTGGCCGTTCAGCCGACGTGGTAACACGGATGGGCCAAGCTGTAACAACGCTTCCATAGTTATTTGTCTTGAATGAATGGCTCTTTTTCATCCATCAATTTCTACGTTCGTTAAGTTACATAATTCATTCTTTTACCATGCTTTTTTTCACACGAATAAGTTTATGTGAATAATTACATGTTATTTTGGATAAATGATAATGTTTCTGCGATTTACCAAAACGTTTCCATAGATCCCAGCCCACAAGTTTACCCCGAATCTGACTTGGAACCCCCGAAGTGAAGTCACATGTGGATTTTCGTGAGCCCAAACGTGGTTGTTGTGGTAATTGAATGCGCCCTCCTGGCCGAAGCTTGACTCATCCGTAAACAAAATATTTCTCGAAAAATTAGGATCGACTCGATTTGCCGCCAATAACCACTGGCAAAATTCAAGACGTCATGGATAGTCCTTAGGTCGAAGATCTTGCATGCGGGTATAGTGGAATGCGTGTCTCTCATTATCGGCCAATACTCGCTGTACCGTAGAATAACTTGTTCCACATATTCGAGCAACTTTCCTTATACTTATTGTGTTTTGATTATCAACAGTAGCTAATATTTGATTTTCAATCCTTGGATCACGACCGTTCGGGTTGGGCCCTACTCCATTTCCGTGGTTAGGGTTCGGAACAACCGACCCAGTTGTACGGACACGATTTATCGATCACATTCGCACTTGGTTGACGCCGTGCGGGATATCTAATTGCATATTCTGTTGAGGGGTATAAATAATGTGTTCCAGGTTGGAGAATATATTTATCTTTATTATAACAGCCTTTATGGTTACGAAGATACAAGCTTTAGCGTCTTACTACTAAGAGCATCCTCGTTATACTAATGAGCTCATACGGCACTTAGTGCTTCGCATGACCGGAGGCTGGCGCCACTGGTTCCCGGTGAAGCGAACAGACTAGAGCTCAATTTAAATCTCAACATATTCCCGGACGGTTGCAAGTGCATTGAGGCCACACGCGCCGTAGAGCAATAAAAGATCACGATATTCTTCGTTAGAAAAAAATCATCGTTCGTAAATATTTATACTATTGCAAGGTCGACGAGCTTCACGTGAAGAATTGTTTGAAAAAAAAACACGGCAAGACAAAAGATTATTAACAAAAACAGTAAACATGAAGATCCGTGCTTGGCGCATTGCCATGCATTATCATCAATGTGTTAACAAAAATCGATTTTAGCTACGAATATTGTGATATTTTATTGCTTTAATTAAGGCACCTGTGGTCTCAATGCACTTGCAACCCTCATAGATTATGTGATTCGATATCCCGCAAGTAGTAGGGATCCGCTACTTCTGGATCACTGCGTGTTAGTGCACATGGATACACGCATACATAATTACCTCAAACGTATATAAATATGCAAATATGGCTGCAAATTTATTCAATTAACCTCATTACGTATTCACCCCATACAAACGAGGGTCGTAACCACCCTCATTAGACATCCGGTGCAATTAAAAAGGGGGAGTCAGATAATTAAATCGGTCATAGAACTATTGACCTCTCCAAACTGTGCGTGTCAAAAACAAATCAGCGGTGAGTGCGCTCAACCCCTTTGATAATTGTAATTGCAGACTTATTAACCACAATGTATAATGCTAAGCAGATGTGTAACTCATACAATGTATCGTAGATAAAATCTCCTCCTGCTCATCAACCGTGCAGAACGTTGTACCATCGGATGATAATTGCGTAAACTCGACAAAACATTCATACATTGTACCGCGAGACAGCGCTCACGATAGCTGCAATATAATCAGGGTTGTAAAATTTTTAATGGAAAATATTTCCATTAACTGATTGAATTTAATTTTTTAATGGAAAATATTTCCATTAACCATTAAATTTAATTTTTTAATGGAAAATATTTCCATTAACCATTAAATTTAATTTTTTTAATGGAAAATATTTCCATTAACCATTAAATTTAATTTTTTAATGGAAAATATTTCCATTAACAATTAAATTTAATTTTTTAATGGAAAATATTTCCATTAACCATTAAATTTAATTTTTTAATGGAAAATATTTTCACTCACCATTAAATTCATTTTTTTATTGGAAAATGTTTTCATTAAAAAATTAAATTCAATGAGTTAATGGAAATATTTTCCATTAAAAATTTTACAATCCTGAGCCGCTCACGGTCATGCACACAGCGAATGGCTTTCTACTTTCCCGCCAAGTCTATTTAAAAATTAAAAGTGATCCAAAGTAATTTCAGAAAATTCCAGCAGTTGATGAGAATTTTTCCGAATAGAAAAAAATATTCAAAAATTGATGAAAATTTTTCTCATCAAATGATGAAATTTAATTTTTTAATGGAAATGTTTTCCATTGAATAATTAAATTTAATGGTTGATGGAAAAAGTTTCCATTAGAAAAATAAATTTAATGGTTAATGGAAATATTTTCCATTAAAAAATTTAATTTAATGGTTAATGGAAATATTTTCCATTAAAAAATTAAATTTAATGGTTAATGGAAATATTTTCCATTAAAAAATTAAATTTAATGGTTAATGGAAATATTTTCCATTAAAAAATTAAATTTAATGGTTAATGGAAATATTTTCCATTAAAAAAATTAAATTTAATGGTTAATGAAAAGGTCAATGCATTAAAAAATTTAATGCATTATTTACAACTCTGAATATAATTGTACCTATAATTATACCTACAATTATCTCAACCTGCTAACGTTGCAAGTACAATGTCTCATGCAAAATAGCTGTTGTAGGAGGTGTAAAAATCTTCAATCAACATTTTATTATACAATTATACGGACACGCTACCTGACTAACGTTGCAAATACAATGTCATCGGAGGGTGTAAAATCTTTAATCAACATTCCATTAAATAAATTGTATAGACGTGCTAACAGTGTCTAAACGGAAGTCTTAGATGAATATAAAGAGCTGTTCGCAACAAGGTAAGCATCGCATCAAGTCCACGAGTCCCTCGGTCTACCCCAGCTCTACGCGATACATCTGGAAACAGCGAACTCAACTCTACACCCTGCGTAACTGAGGTAGGTTCAAACCTTGCAAAACTAGTCAAACAGTTTTGTATGAGAAAATTAACACAGCGTTCTATGTTACAGCTGCAATGTCTTCCCAGTCTTCACAGTCAAACAAAAGATTCGCATCGAACGACTTCGATTTTGCCGAACCAACGATCGCCCCTCGACAGACTATACTTCTGGCACGCCAGTATCAGCTGACTGCTTCAATCTCGAAATGGATCGATGTGGCTATAAATTTTAGCGGGAAAAACCTATGCGCTGTGGAGATCAGGCTCATGGACAATTACGGGAATTTCGTCAACATGAGTATGACGGCGTTTGATCGGATATTGAATCAAGCTGAAAATATTAATCGAAAGCTAACATCGCTTATCCCCACAACGGCATATCCGCTGGATCAGTTTGAAGGAGTCCGACTAGAAATTAGTCCAATGTATGGGAAGGCTGCGTTAAAAATTGCATTCGGCACGAAAAACGTAATTTTCATGTAGAGTACGTTTCACCAGTTGTGCTCTTTGGAAAATTGTATCAAAACTTGCTACAACGATCTGCTCGAAAAACTGTTATTGGTGGAGGAGAAGATTAAAATTTTTTGTACGGTTATCGAAGATGAGGAGCGAAACACAAACCACTATGTCAACAGCGAAGACCGCATCAGAGAGTTGATACAATCGTCTCCAACGTATGATGAGTCATCTCTGATCGATAACGAGCTAGTTGCACTGGCAGCTGGACAGCTATCTACCATGTCATCCTGATTAGCTTATATATGGGGAATTCCACCCCAACCCGACCCACGTCTGACCCTCACCCCTTTCGATTTGGATCATAATTTTTTACATTGTTCCACCCTTTCGAAAAAACACTCTGAATTTTTTTTCAGATTTTTTTGAAACCGGCCGTTTTACCTATGATTTTTGAAAATGAACACATCGATAGCCCGAATTGAAAAATCTGAAAAAATTCTCAAAAATCTTGCTTGAGTTATAAAAATTTTTGGGCCTATAGCCAAAGTGGGCAAACGTTTGCTTCTCGTATTATTTAACGTTATTCTCGGAAAAAACTCTAAATATCATGGAAGCGAACGTCTGCGCACTCTGGGTCAAGGCTTGAAAATTTTGTTCAACAAAGCAGGATTTTTGAGAATTTTTTCAGATTTTTCGATTGAGGTCAACATTTAGAATTTTGGGAAATTTTGGAAATCTTGACCCTAATTGAAAAATTTGAAAAAATTCGCAAAAATCCTGCTTTGTTAAACAAAATTTTCAAGCCTTGACCCAGAGTGCGCAGACGTTCGCTTCTATGATATTTAGAGTTTTTTCCGAGAACATCGTTAAATAATACGAGAAGCAAACGTTTGCCCACTTTGGCTATAGGCCCAAAAATTTTGATAACTCAAGCAAGATTTTTGAGAATTTTTTCAGATTTTTCGATTCGGGCTATCGATGTGTTCATTTTCAAATATCATAGGTGAAACGGACGGTTTCAAAAAAATTTGAAAAAAATTCAGAGTGTTTTTTCGAAAAGGTGGAACAATATGAAAAATTATGTATTATTCATCATGAAGGTAACACTCGAACTTCTTAATTTTTAGAGGAGGGTCTCAATCAATCAAGTCGAGTCACTTTTTCGTTTTGTTAAGAATGCCTGACGTTTCGGCTGTCATGTTCTGCCCTCATCAGAGGCTTAATCAATTGGTGTTAGGTGAAAAAACTTGGCATCCTTAATTTAGCCATTGTCACACAACAGGATGAGCAGTCTGTCATCCTGTGATCGTGAAACGTTTTTTTTTTTTTATATAAAAAAATTTTATATATAAATTTTATATATATATGATCCAAATCGAAAGGGGTGAGGGTCAGACGTGGGTCGGGTTGGGGTGGAATTCCCCATATATATATATATATATATATTAGGGTGATTCAAAAAAAAAAAAATTTTTTTTTTTCCTTTCACTAACAGGCTCAAAAGTTTCATTTGGGTCAAAAAGTATGCCTGTTAAAATATGAGCTCTTAATATTAATATTAAGAGTGGGCGCATCGCACTTTTCGATTTTCCGTAAGAATAACATGGGATAAATCATTCTTGCTTCTTCTGATTTTTATAACTAGCAAATGATATGTCACACAGAAAATTTACAGACACTTTTTTTGTAGAGAATTGAACGCTCTACAAAAAAGTTCTTAGTTATTTTCCAATAAGTCCACTCGTTCAAAAGTTATTCAAGGTCAAAGTTTAATTTATTTTAATTGATTTTAATGTTAATTTTTTCAATTTTAATTTTTTTATTTTTTTGTATTTTTCGTTTTTCATTTTCCAACCAAAACATGTCTGTAGATTCTTTGTGTGACGTATCATTTGCTAGTTATAAGAATCAGAAGAGGCAAAAATAATTTATCCCATGTTATTCTTATGGAAAATCGAAAAGTGCGATGCGCCCACTCTCAATATTAATATTAAGAGCTCATATTTTAACAGGCATACTTTTTGACCAAAATGAAACTTTTGAGCCTGTTAGTGAAAGAAAAAAAAAATTTTTTTTTTTTTTTTGAATCACCCTAATATATATAATATATATATTTTTAGGCTGGCTGAAACGCCCTATAGCTATAAAATCACCAATATATAATTTGTCAGATCATCTAGTAGCTATGAGATAAATGAGGTACCTCTAAAACATACGAGCTAGGTATCTAGATCAACAAATATTATTTTACGTGTCATAGGCCGTAAAACCGCGATTTTAACCTCGCTTCGCTCGGTTTAAACGCGGTTTTTGGCCTGGACACATAAAATTCTGTATGCCATACGGCCGAAAAAGTATTTTCTGACAAATTTCATCAGAATCCTCGCCTTCGGCTCGGATTATAATAATAAACTCAAATTCGTCGGAAAATACTTAATCGGCCTAGTGACATAATGTACTAGTAAAGACAAATCAGTCTCGTTCTAGACCTTAAATTGAAGACTTGTATTTCAAATATAAACATTTTGCTTGAACCAATTTATTTGTGTCTTTCGAGTCACTTATTTCGCTCGTGAACTGGGGCCGGTTCAGAATTCCGATATTTCAAAGCTCCGAACGGTCAAATTTCCGAATTTATTGTAAACGATTTCGAATTTTCAGAAAGACTAAAGTTTAGAAAATTAAAATTCCGAATGGTCGAAATGTAGATAGCTCAAGGCTCCGACAGTCCGATGTTCCGACTTCCGAAAGTCAAAAATTCCGAAAGTCTAAAATTCCGAAAGAACGAAGGTGTTCTTATGTGTCGACTAAACGACGTGCGACGGCTTGATGTTCAAGTTTCGGATTTTTGGCCTTTCGGATCATTGAGTTTTCGGAGTCTTGACCTTTCGGGTCTTTAGCTTTCGGAATTTTTTAAATCGGTTACATAGACTTTCGGTGAAATACCCTTTCTGAACCCTGTGAGTTCGTTGCACTAAAATTCGGAAATTTGGCCGTTCGGAGCTTTGAAAATTCGGTACTTCGAACCGGCCCCCGTGAACTCACTGCTTTAATCTCTTAGGTAACTCCTCAAGTTACATTTGGTGTCAGAAGTGGGATATCGTTTCGAGCCCGATAAGTAGATTTGTTCTGACACATTTCTTTTGGTCCTTGCTGATTGCTTGGATTTGAATTCACAAGCCTTTCACGCTTTACTTGCTCTGAGAATTTCTCTTTAAAAAAAAAAAAAAAAAAGAAAAGAATCTACTCAATTATGAGCATCCGACGAAAGACTCGTCGCCAAGTCTCCCCGGTCGCTGCTGCTGCTAACCAGCCGAATCAACCTCCACGAGCACAAGAACCAGAAATAAACCCGATAACTGCCCTGGTGCAGCTCCTGCAACAACAAGCTGCTCACCAAGCCGCCCAACAGACCGCTCAACTAGCCGCCCAACACGCAGCCCAAACTGTTCAGGCCAAACAGCAGCAGCCCGGGAAAAAAAGTTTCATACATGATCAGATATGGCCATATATGAACTTCCATACATGATCAGGTATGAAATTTGACCTGATCTGAACATACATGAGCATGTGGGAGCATATATGAGCATGTGGAAGCACATATGAGCATATCAAAGATGACATGAAGATGTATGGGCATGTAAGATCATATATGAGCATGTCTGAACATATCCGAACATGTCTGAGCATTTGTGAATATATATGAGCACATTATATAAGCTAAATGAGCATTTAAAAGTAAAAGTAATGTGACTTTGTAGGAACGACACTTCTTCAAATTAGGCAAAAAAATCACGGCAGTTTTTGCATGTCATCGAGTTTGATGTTACGTAGTGCTGACATGTGGGTTATGCAATTATTGAATAATTGAATTTTTGCCTAATTTGATCATTTGTTATGTTGAATAAAATAATAATAATAATAATAATAAGGCACACTATTCTCATGGGATACCCCATTTGTGATTCTTTTATTTTTCACTGAAAAGAAGATGAATCTCACTGAATAATCGAGAATATTCATTTTTGGCTTCACGATTAACCATGAAAGAAAATTTAGTATGAAATATAGTGAATAAGCATGTTTTTGAATCATTTGAAAATTCCTTTTCGAATAGGGAGACTAGGGGAACAAAATAAAAATCTGGAAAAATTAGGGAATTTTTTTTAAATTATTTGGAGCTGATTTGGGGGGATCCAACATGATTTTTTTTTTTTTTTTTTACGCTATCTAAGGACCACCCTATATGGAGCGTTTCACTTCAAACCGACCACCCCAATTTTGTGAGTTACTTTGATGAAATCAAAACAATAACAGCATATTAATCGACGATATTTTTGCATGGTCTTGATCGGAAATTGTATAGTCATTATTGTTGAACACACAGGCATATGATGGATAGTTTTTATGTGTTATAATTGGTGACAATCTCAGTACTGTGAAACGCAGAGAGGAAATTCGAAGACCTAGAATATTTGAATCGTATTTCCGTGAGTTCGATAATTCTATTTGAAGGCTTCATTGCATCATATACACGACGATATATGGGCATATACAATCATATATGATCATCAGGGTGGTCCACTTTTGACCTTTTTTTTTTGATTCTGCGGGGCACCCCTGAACATTGTTCCAAATCACGTAGAAAAAATCTGTGTAAATCATGAATCCAATCGGAAAATATTTAGAGGTCGCTACCGAATATTATGGTATTTTCTCGATTTAATAAAGCTTTTCCTGTACAGCTTCACTTCTGATGCGTCGGGAGCTTCTAAATCTTAGTGATACGACTCAGTCTTACCGCACGAGGTATTTCTTCAATTGATATTGTAGTATGTTATACAGGGTGATTCAGAATTCGTAACGAATCTCTTGAAGGGTTAATACTTGTCAAAATTGGGATTGAAAGTTCCTCAGCCATTTTTGCGAAAAGTAATTTTTTTCCTCGGAACTAAAATTTTTCCGACAAACGATTTTTTCCAATTTTTTTTTCTTCCTATCATTTGTCAATTTTTTAAAATCCCAAATGATGGCAATGATTTTTTTTTTTTTTCACAACATTGGAGAGATTTCTCGCTGATAGTTTCTTATTTGGTGGAAGATGCTAAAAAAAAAAAAAAAAAAAATGTGTTATAGTTCCAAAGAAAAAAAAAAAATGATTTTTCGGAAATTGATTTTTGAGAAAATAATCGTCTTAACTAAATACTTTTGCTTGTAGTTGCAAATAAATGTTCAATTTGATTCATCTCAATATCATTTGCGGTACAAATGAATGTCACCTAAAATCAAGCAACTATTGAGTTGTTAGTCCAGTCAATAGAAATTGGATTTATATGGTCGTAATGCAAAAATTCTGATAAGTTTTTTTATTGTCGCAATCGTTTCATTGGCAGATAAGGAGCTTAATTTCAAAAATCTGCGGTCCCCCCTTCCCGGTGTCTGTCGCCATCTTGAGAAACGCGTTTCATATTATCATATCTCGGAAACGGCTGACTTGAGGATAAAAAACATTCGGACTTTTTTGTGGATAATTGAATTCCTCATCTTTTTTATTCCAAACTTTTTTTGATTCAACTTACCGTTTTTCTTCTCTCAGGAAGAAAGAAGAAGGGAGTTTCAGAGGAGAAAGAAAATTTGCTACACTAAACAAGCTGTAATTAAAAAACGGCAAGTCGAATCGAACAAAGTTTGAAATAAAAAAGATGAGGAATTTAACTATCTACAAAAAAGTCCTAACGTTTTTTATCCTCAGGTCAGCCGTTTTCGAGATATGATATTAAACGCGTTTATCAAAATGGCGACTGACGCCGGGCAGGGGGGACCGCAGATTTTTGAAGTTAAGTTCCTTATCTGTCAATAAAACGATTGCGACAATAAAAAAACTTATCAGAATTTTTGCATTATGATTTGTGGTCTATTGACTGGACTATGTAGCGCCAACCGTATTGAGATGAATCAATTAAATATTTATTTGCGACTATATGTGGACAAAAATATTTAATCGAGTCAATTATAGTTTTTTCTTAGTGTGGTAAACATACAACATACTACATTACTACAATATTGATATAGAAGAAATACCTCGTGCAATAAGACTAAGTAATCCGACTAAGGTTCAGAAGCTCCCGACGCATCGGGAGTAAAGCTTTGCATGAAAATGTTAAAAAAATCGAAAAAAATACTAAAATATTCGGTAGCGACCTCTAAATATTTTCCGATTGGATTCATGTTTTACACCGATTTTTTCTACGTGATTTGGAACAATATTCAGGGGTGCCCCGCAGAATCCAAAATAAAAGTTAGAAAGTGGACCACCCTAATGATCATATATGATCATATATGATCATAGTTTGTCATGTATAGTTCAGATTGGGCAATTATTAGTATGTTCAGATACGAGTGTATTTGCTCATTTATGATCGTTTATAACCATACATGGTCATACATGGACATGTATGAGTACATATGGGCCTGTATAAGTCTGATTATTACAGCCAGGTTACTAACTGAAATGACCGCACACGATCATGTATGAGCTCGTAACATCATATATGGCCGTGTATGATCATATATGACGCACGTGATTAGACATGATCATGTCAGGTCAAAATTCATATACGAACAGATATGATCGAGTATGAGCATGTCCTATCATATATGATCATATATACTTTTATACATGATCATACATGACCATACATGGAACTTTTTTTCCCGGGAGGTTCTGTTACAGATTCGTCAAGATCAGCGGGTAGAACGTGAACGCTCTGAAGAAAGACTGATCGAAGTAAGGTAAGCGCACCAATAGTGAAACGCCCACCGCTGTGTCTCGATTATTAACGGCAATAAAAATAATAAATTTGAAAGTTCTGGAAAAATTTTTATTCTGGGCTCACAGTCAAGTTTTGGGGCTGTAAACTAACCATATATTAGGTCTATATTAGCTCATAATGAATTTTTAAAAGAATTTCAAAGACTCGAGATTTTCGGAACAGAAGTGAAACAGCCAAATGAGTGGGGAACCAGTAGTGAAACAGCTAGATGACCAATTGTGAAACGCTATCACCTGTCAAACAGCATATACCTAACCTAAAAATGATTCGTCCATTTGCTGCCCTTGAAACTCGAAATTCTTTGAATTTTATACCTAAAATTTATGTAAAACTATCGAAAAAATCAATCTGATAAAGAAATTCACAGTTTAACATTGTCTGGGCACAGAAAATTGAAGAAAAAACCACAAAAAGCAGCTGTTTCACTTCTGGTTGCATCGCTCTTCCGAGGCAACCAGAAGTGAAACGCGGCTTTTTTTATAGGAAAAACTGTAATTTATTCTATTTATCTGCTCTTCAACGATAAATAAAGTGTCACTGCTACCGTTGTTGGAGTTTTTCAGCACTTGATTGAAAGAAATTACGTGCTAGCTCTCTTTTCGATGCAGAGCGACAGCACCCCGGCGACGGGTAGACGGAGGCTAAAGAGCCCGCTCGTCGGAAGGGGAAACAGAAATATGACATTTTAAAATTCTTCCAAACGTTTTCGGCGAAAAAAAAATTTTCTTTTACTTTGTAAATATATTTCTTAACTAAAGCAATGAATTCCCCAAAAAAAAGTTATTGATAGAATTTGCAGAAAGAGAAATAACTCCGCTGTTTCACTATTGGTTAGTGTTTCACTATTGGTGCGTTTACCTTACTCCAGGATCAACAGCAGTCCTTCTCCCAAATATTTTCCACACTGCGGAATGACGGGCGAGGACCCGGAGGCGAGCCCCACTAACTCCAGTCCATAACAGCCCCAGTCCCGTCCACTTTCTCTTGCTTGCCAGCCCAGCATCCCTCAACCCTAAGGTCTGTGCCAATTATGACGGGAGACGAAACTCTCCCTCCTTTGCCTATTTCCCGGACGAATGAGGTGGTGACCTTAGTTGCACTACCCACTCAGTCAAATTCGAACGCTTTAAATACTCAAAACCGCGTTGCTAGATTAGAGACTGTTTCTAATTCATCAACGGTCAAGGTGGCCACGTTTGACGGCACTAGTCCCTGGGCCGATTACCAGAGACAGTTTAATTTAATAGCAAATATTAATGGCTGGAATAGCCAAGTAAAAGCCGCAAATTTAGCAGGAAGCCTTAGGGGCCAGGCGCTAACGATCTTGTCCACTTTGGCTGACGACGAGATTCAGGATTTTGAAAAACTTAGCTCAGCCATCAACCTTAGGTTTGGCAATCGAGAGGAGGGTCTTGCCACTCTAGGACACGACGTAGAACGTCTTTCTAGAATAGCTTTGCCAGCCTGCGATGAAACCACCCGTCAAACCCTCGCGATTGACAGATTTATAAATTCAATTCTTGACTCAGAATTTAAACACGCCCTGAGTGTAGCAGGACCCACCTCTCTACGCGAGGCCATAATAAAAGCCCTAGAATTAGAGGCATTGAACAAGCAGTATCTAGGGGCTAGTCGCGTTCGGCAAATAGAAGTAGAGAAGCCAGCCCCCCAAAAGCAAAAAGAGAACGAGCAGAAACATTTTTTCGCTGAGCAGGATAGATAGATAGATAGATAGATATTTTATTTAATACCCATGGCAATGTTGGGCATCACAATATATACAAAGACATATAATATAGGTAGTAGTAATACAGTACATAATATATATAATGGAAAGGTGTGAGATAATGATAGAGACGAGCAGAAAATGGTAGCTAAAAAGTAGTGAGTGAGGTGAGCGAGCGAGAAAGCGAGGGAGTGAGAATGAGAGCTAGAATAGAGCAAGAGAGAAGAATGAGTGACACTGAGCAATATGAAACCAACAAGAAAACAACAAAACAGATAGTGATGGTCGCAATCAAAGTAATGGTCAGCGCCCTGGGCCGGGATTCTGGATATTTTAACGCCGCAGATAGCGACTTTTTTCATAGCGACTACGACTGTTAGCGAGCCTCGTCGTAATGTTTTGCGCGAGCAGTCGGCTGCTAACAAACGATTGATGAATATAAGAGCTGTATGTGACCCTGCATGAGGCTAGTGCTTGTAGCCAATGAAAACCCTGTTCGTACAGCTTCCGTATCAGTGGCGCCTTTCGAATAATTTGCCGCCACGTCTGTTCAACCTAATTTTGAATTGTGATAGTAAGATACCCATAAATATGAAGTAAGTACCATTTCATATGTAAACTGATAATGAAAGAATGAATGAATGAATGATCATTTCTCTTACAAAAGGTATCACTTTAAATTTTATGTTCAATTCGTAATTATTAATAGCAAAAAAAATGTGCCACGAGGACCAAAGGTGAATACCGAGCAAAGGGAAATCCTCGCGGGGTACATGCTAGGGCATACCGATTGTGCGTCGGGCCGATTCACCGGGGGTACGGGTGTCGCTGCGGCGCGGCAAAAATGGTCGGATTTAACAGATACCCTCAACGGTATTTATTCTTTCATCGTATTTTTTTTTTATTTCAATGCTGCTCACTGTAAAAATTCATTCATTGGACTACAAATTAGTTGTAAAGAAATTAAGTTTCAAAATTGAGATTTGAAGGTCGCTCAAGACCATTGGAGGTTTATTATAACTTTTTGTGTTGAATTATTGAGCGACCTTTTAGTAATAATACCATTTTCACTTGAAATTTCAGTATGTTTCTCTACAATCTACATACAGTCGGGACTCCCAATAAGAGCGCTTCCCCTAATCCGTGGCCGAGCAGTACCCCCACCACCGTGCTTGTTTATTGAGAAACCGGTTTACGTTCCGAGCGAGCGAGCTTTTCAATACAGAGTGGGGGTACCACATTTCCTTCTCCTACAGCCCCGTAGCGCTCTTATTGGGAGTCCCAACTGTACCTAGAAAAGATTGAATTATTGAGGAAATTAAGAATATTGAAATAAAAACCGGTCTTTGAATTTTGACATTTTAAAAATTATCGAGAGCCTGCTAAAATTGTTCAATTCTGCTAAAATTTATAAAGGGCCCTTAAAATGCATCAAACTAACAAATTTCAAAGTGATCTTGAAAAAAAAAAAATTATTACAACCCTAATACACATACACTTCCAATATAATAATTATAATAATATGAATAATAATAATAATAATAATAATTGTAATATAATAATTATAATTATAATAAAAATCATAGTATAATATAGTATAATAATAATAATAATAATAATAAATTTCAAAACAAGGCTGAATTACGTCAACTTATGGCCGGGGACCGAACACCGCTTGCAGTCAAACCTGTGCAGGGAATCCGAATATTTGACAAATATAACATAAATGTAAAAGGTAATACTACAAATGATCACAAATATTATATCATCGGAATGCAGAGTTGATTGATATACATTGGTTCAAAATTTAGTTGAATTGAATGTTAACTTATAGGACATAATTGTCATTACTCACAATTCACGCATGGTCCATATCCCACTAGTTGAATTGATCTCCATTCAAAAGATAAGATTCGTATAACGTATCAAATGTTTGATAGTGCTCAAGTTTCGTATTGCAGTAAGTCTGGCAAAGGAGGAATGAATATATTTTATTCATCTTCAGGTTCAAAATTACAAGACGATGTCATCACCAATAAAAAACTAAAACAATCCACACAGACTCATTCACGCTACTCATCACCAATCAACACATACACAACATACTCGCCCGCTACAGCCATGCCATCAACCCATACAGTCAACTCCAATACACCCACATGTTCATCGCCTACACCAATGTCATCCACACTTTCTTTCCATAGCCATACACCACCCTCACCATCATTAGAAGAAACCTTTACAAATATTAATATGCCATCAACCAGTAGGAGTACAAATCCTTTCAAACCAAGTGAAAATCCACCTGCAAAACGAAATAGCATATCGAATAGCCTTACAAAACTCAGAACGAAGAGATGGTGTGAAGATAGAACTGTGGGTTTCATGCAGCTACAGTCTGAACAAAATAGAATTTTAAAAGTAAGAATTTACAGATTTTAAGGCCGGTATTCATAGTCAGTTCTTAAGGAGGTATACACATCTTGAAAATAATTTTTTTCAAAATCACTGCTACGCTCTGAGAAAACATTCTAGTGACTCAGTTCTTTGACAGTTTATTAGTGCTATTTTGATACATAGTTCATGATTTTTACAGATTTTATGTCCTCCGCTGAACAAAAATTTAGTCCATCGAAGAAAGAGTAGTTGTCTGTTCTAAACTAGGAAGTTTTAGGTAAGGATGGTAGTGAATAGACTCTTATTTGTTCGGTATACTGATTCTTCTTTATTCTCGTTTACATACTCTCGCTTCAACGTTCGGTCGCCGACTGCCTGTCCCGACCTCCCCTCTCCGTCGAGTCTACTCACTCGACGCTCTTGTTCGAGCGTGTCGCCCTCTCTGGCCTCAAGTCGGTAGCTTCAGCTTTCGAAATTCTTACATCCTCCCACCTTGAGGCCTTGACTCAGACTTACTCTTAAAATCTTTTTTCGTTACATCTAGTACATAAACTTAAATATAAGATTTCTTACTTAATTAAATCTATTCGGGTTTTTAACAATACGCCCACTTCTAGTTACTACTTCCGGTGAATCCGAAATTTTCGGTTCGCAAGACCTTTGTTCTAATGGTTCTTTGCGTATTTTTTCATTTTTTCGCAAAATTTCAGCTTCCCCGCTCTTTTCCTCACTTATTTCTAATGGATATATACGTTGGATGGGTCGTTTACATTGACCTTCCTTTGTTTTTAACTCAACTACTCTGATTGTGCCGTCTCGGCCAACAATCAATCTTTCAATGCGGGCTACTGGCCAATCTATGCGCTTGTGATTATCATTGCCGATTAACACCAGATCTCCCACCTTTACTTGACGGGATTCTCTAACCCCGTTTTTGGAAACCAGCTGACTAAGGTATTCCTTTCGGAATCGTTTTCTCAAATGCTCTATAATTTCCTGTTTATGCTTGTACTCCGAATTTAAATCCAGCTTATTTATTATATCTAAATCTGGAGTTTCCGTCTCTTTGATATCGTGTAAGAACATCGCCGGGGTGAGCGTTTTCAGATCATCGGGTTCACCTGATATATACGTTAATGGGCGAGAATTCAAAATCATTTCGCAATCGCATAGAACAGTACTCATTTGTTCGAAATTTAAGCTCGATTTTCCCAGAACTTTACGTAGAATATTTTTGAGTAAACCTATCAACCGCTCCCACCATCCACCCCACCACGGCGCGGAGGGTGGATTAAATCGCCACTCGATTCGTTTTGCCGAGCTGAATTCCGAAATGACGTTCCAATTCAGTTTGTCAAAAGCGTTATCGGTCCCAGTGAAGTTTGTCCCGTTGTCGCTATATATAATATTTGGCCTACCTCGACGGCCTATGAACCGACGGAGGCAATCTATGAATGTTTTGGTCGATAATGATTTGACCAGTTCCAAATGTACGGCCCGGTATACGGCGCAAGTAAATAAGCAAATCCAACCCTTTTGCTGTCCACTCAGAATTACGGGTCCTGCGAAATCTACTCCCGTTACTTCAAATACGGCTGCATTCTTTACCCGGGGTACTGGCAACGGAGCTGGATTTACTTGTACATGTTTGACGTTCTGTTTTTTTGCATACAATACACTTAAAAATTACGGATCGTATTGCTTTCCTCATACAAATAATCCAAAACCTTTCTCTCAGTTGACACATGACCGTTTGTACTCCTGCATGACACATGTTTTCGTGAGTTTCGCGAATCAATAGTTCTACTGCTTTATGTTTGTAATCTAATAATATCGGGCACAAAAATGGAAACTTATCGTCCCGTTCGAGGATCTTAGTTTTTAAACGTATCAGACCGTCGGTATGTATGAATGTTTGCAACGTCGTTAATTTCTGATCTTTTTCTTGTAAAAACATTTCCTTTTGTATACCTTTTAAGAATTTTAATTCGGCCTGATGCATTTCTTGATAAGTAATCATTTTGTTTTTATTACAGTCTTTTTTCAGTAGGAAATCTTTGAATCTTATCATAATACAGAAAAATCTGATCATTTTATTATACGAGGAAAATTGTTCGTTCATGTCTATCTTTTGTTGTTTCGTATTCAACATCGACATTTGTGCTGACTTTTTTAATTCCTGATTCACTTCGTTCTCGTCGACTTTACCGATCAGGCTCGGCCAGTTTTGCTGCTTTTCGCGAAGCCAGCTGGGTCCCTCCCACCAGCGCGATTCGTATAGCTGTCTAGCCTGACATCCGCGTGAAGGTAAATCAGCTGGGTTTAGTTCTCCCGGAACATATTTCCACGTACCTGTGGCCGTCAACTGTCTTATTTCGCGGACGCGATTCCATACGAAAATGCCCCACTGTTTATCTGTATTCAGCCAGGCGAGAACGGTAGTTGAATCTGACCAATAATAAACCGGTATCTTGTCATAATCTAGGGCTTTTATGATATCTTGTGTTTGTCGACTACCGATTGACGCAGCTAATAGTTCTAAACGCGGTATCGTTGTTTTTTCTGGAGCTACTCGAGATTTCGCGGCGAGGAATATTAAACTGACATCGTCTTCGTCCTCTACTCTTAAAAACGTTGCGGTAGCATATGCCAACTGACTTGCGTCACAGAAAGTGTGCAATGAAAAATTTCCTGTTCCAAACTTTCTTGTAATCTTTATCTTATTTAAAAAGTCCAGTTGGTTGTACCATTGTAAATATTCCTTTTTTGTTTTTTCGTCAACGGAGTCGTCCCAATCAATTTTTTGTTCATGCAAATTTCTAAGCATTAATTTAGGTAGGAGCGTTACCGGACAAGTGAACCCGATCGGATCAAACACCTTGTGAGCTGTTGAAAGAATCGATCATTTCGTGATTTTTTCGTCAGCTGCTTCCCTCAGAATCAGTGGATTAATTGAAATTGTATCGCTAGCTTTATCAAATAGGACCCCCAATACGGACGTGGTACCCCTTTCTGTTGAATCACGAGTGTATTCCCACCCTCTTAAATCGAAACCGCCCGCAGCCATTATTTCTTTCCCTTGCGATATAAAGGTATTCAGCTCTTCCACCGATTTTACGCTCGTCGTGCAATTGTCTACATAAAATGATTTTGACAATTTTTTGACGATTTCCGTGTGCCACCGGTCTCTATATTTTTCCAAAACGTTGGTGAAATGAAATTCAAGTACCGCTCCTAATATAAATGGGCTGCACGTGAGACCAAATACCAATCGTTTGTGTCGCAAGACTTCTACCTTTTCGTTCTTAGTCCATAAAAAACGCAAAAAATCCCGATCTTCTTCGTTTATTTCGATCTGTAAAAAGGCTTTACGGATGTCAGCAACGACCGCGATTTCATGTTCCCGAAATCTCAACAAAGTCGACGGTACCAATTCAATTAGGTTCACTCGTTTTTCAAGACACTGGTTCAACGCAGGAAAACCTTTTTCGCTAGCTGACGCATCAAATACCGGTCTGATCGGTGTAGTACTTCCTGGTTTTATTACCGGTCGGTGTGGTAAATAATGAGCGAAAGAGCTCATCTGACCTTCTGGTACGAATTCAACGATACCTTCTTCACCCCATTCACCCAATATCTTCTCGTACTGATCGTAATATCCGTCTCTCTTTAACTTTTTTACGGTGTTATCTAATCGTTTACTAGCTAAGTCCAAGTTTCGAGATACCGGCGCGTGATCTTCGACCCACGGTAAACTTACAGAATATCGACCCTTTTTGTTGAACGAAACTGTTTTCAAAAAGTTTTCTTTAACGATCTTCTCCCTCAATAGTTGATCAGATTTTTCTGCGGGATCTTTAATCCCGAGAACGTCGAGATTCCATAGATCAGAGATTTTTGCGTCGTTTACGAACATCGAAACTGTTTTCGTTGCCGTATCCTTTCTTTCATGCGACGGAATTTTTCCCGTAACAGTCCATCCTAATCTAGTTTCTAAAACGGTAAGCCCATTGGACAGATCGTGTCTTTTCCCGGTTTTTAGTTTCTCTGCTATGTCCGCGCCTATTAGGAGACCGATCGCATCGTTAAAATCACCCAATCTAGAGTTTACATCGCTTAAAAGAATATTCTTATCTTGTATTTCTTCGAACCAATCGGCCTTTTTTACGCTCGGAATATCTGTACAAATGATTTGCTTACTCATAACTTTAAACTCGCATGCATAATTACCGCTAGTGCTTTTCATACAAGCCGTAAAAATATCATGTTGCTGACTTTGGGTACTTACACCGCCAAATAATGAGTGTACTACTTCAACGCTACCCTCGGACTCATATCCTAAGAATCGCGCTATATCTGCTCGAATGTATGATCTTTGTGATCCTCCGTCTATCACGGCCCGAACCGCTTTTTCTTGGTTCTTTGAATACAATATGACGCGAAGAGTTTGTAAATAAACGTCCGGGAGGTTACAGAAACTCGCTAGGTTGTGTTCGGTAGTGGTCTTTTCGTCGGGACCTTCTGTTTTGTTTGTAGAAATATTATCGTTATTATTAATCGACTGACAAACTAATATCGAGTGTCTGTACCCACACCAACTACATGAAATCTTTACCTTACATTCTTTTGACCGATGTCCGTGCTTTAAACATTTAAAGCAACACCCGTTATCTTTGATAGCGTTCTTGCGAGCTTCGAAAGTGAGTTTTTTCGCCTTTTCACACGACGCGTTTTCGTGCTCATTCTTACAAAAAATACATTTTTATAACACGTGCATGAAAAGTGGGGCGTTGCATGTCAGTTTAGCGGGACGAAAGTGGCTGAATGCATACCAGGGACGAAAGTAAGGTTGACGCATGCGCAGTCCACAATTATTTCACTTTCGTCCCTTGGGAACGTCCCGCTACTGACATGCACGCCCCACATTCATGCACTTATTATAAAAAATATCGTGCGTTACTATGGCCAACAGTTGCCGATTGCAACTCGTGTGATTGCAGCCCTCGCTTCGCTCGGGCGGCAAACTTCACACTCGTCGCAATCGCCAACTTTCGTCCCTAGCAACGCAATATACTATTCTTACGCTTTTCTTCGCTTGTAAACAAAGCGCTCGCTGTAGCTTGTTCCTGGGGTGAATCCGTCTTCTGTTTTGCCGCCTTGGACTTTTCTCGCTTTTCGCCATCCGCTTGAACCGAGAATCCGTTGACTGCCATTGTGAATCTTTCTTCATTTTCGACCTCAGCTTCCAGGAACTTGAGAAGTTTCGCGAGACGGTTCGGTGTCCCTTCTCCGTCTTCTGTGGGCTCGTTGCTGCTTGCCGCCGAACGTTGCCAAGTGCGGAGAATTTCTTCGGGTAGCGACGATTCGACTAGAGGGTATAACATTGTCGCGCAGTTATCCGTTGTCACTCCCAATGTCTCTAGCGCACGTATATGCGCCGATACTTTGTCGTAGACACTGGATACACTTGTCTTTCTTCCTTTATTCGATGCATTTTGTAGCACTAACGACAGCAACTCACGAGTATAAAACTCTACTAACAGATCGTCTCGGCCGAAACGATTTTTGAGACTGTTAAAAGCCTTTTCGTAATTCTCGGCCGTAGTCGGAAACCCTCGCACGACGTTGTCTGCCTTCGATTCTTTTTCTACCGCTTGTTTTAGATACTCTAGCTTGTCTTCTTTCGAAATGTTTGAGTCCTCGTGGATTTTTCGAAAGTGAGACCAGAATGGTAGCCATTTACTGACACATCCGCTGAATTTTGGTATCTCTAGAGTAGGTCGTTTAAACGGTTTTTCACGCGAACTTGTCTGGTTTGCTCGGGTTGTGTTATCTTGAATTGGTGCTTCTGCTTCTAAGAACTTCGCTTTCTCTGTTAAAAATTTGGTTTTGTAAAGATCTTCATGCGCTTCGATTTCCCTTTGAATTTCTTCCTCTCCTTCATCTGCCGCAATAAATAAATCTACGATTTGTGTGTTCACGGCGTCCAGTTCTGCCATTCTAGATTCCAATAGTTGTAGTGCGACGTATCGGTCCGCTTGTGTTGCATTCGCGTTCTGACATTTCGCAATAAACTGATTTAGGCTTCTCGTAAATAACGACCGTTGCACCTTGCGTAGTTTCTTGGCGTTTTCCATGATGAAGTTATGTAGACGCGTTTCGTCCACGATTCACGGAAGATCACTTTCACTGTTAACTGTTCACTCTTCACTACCGCGTCCTGTCACGGTCGCCAGATGTTCTAAACTAGGAAGTTTTAGGTAAGGATGGTAGTGAATAGACTCTTATTTGTTCGGTATACTGATTCTTCTTTATTCTCGTTTACATCCTCTCGCTTCAACGTTCGGTCGCCGACTGCCTGTCCCGACCTCCCCTCTCCGTCGAGTCTACTCACTCGACGCTCTTGTTCGAGCGTGTCGCCCTCTCTGGCCTCAAGTCGGTAGCTTCAGCTTTCGAAATTCTTACATTGTCACTAGAATGTTTTCTCAGAGCGTAGCAGTGATTTGAAAAAAATTATTCTCAAGGTGTATGTATATTAGGGTGCATATTAATGTTGATTCGTGACCGTGTTGTGTAATAAGGAAGATTCGTCGGAGGCGGTCAATGTTACTTTTCATGTTTTTAAAAACATGACTGTCTCCGACGAATCTTCCTTATTATATTAGGGTGCTTAAAAAAAAAAATGTTAATTTTTTTTTTCAACTCTGACCCTCCCAAATGCTTGAGCTGGATAAGAAAAAAGTCCTCCCGAAAGTAGGTCGCTGTAGTTCAACTCTAAGAGGTCGCTATTTTCATTTTAGTTTCCTATTCATTTAATATGGGATTTTTTTTTTTTTTTAATATAAACTGAAATTACACCTATTGATTTTAATTTTTGGGAAATAACCATTCTATATTTAGAAAGCTGGTTTTTTAAGCTTTCCAAACCCATAGAATAAAAGTCGATTACCTCAATTAGAAGATTAAATAAAGTCATTTAAAATCTAGATTTTATTGCTACAGAATAATAGTTGAAATAATTTTTCATGTACATGATTTATTAAATTAAGGTAATCGACTTTTATTATATAGATTTGGAAAGCTTAAAAAATCAGCTTTCTGAACATACAATGAGTCGACTCAAGATTGTTTTACTGTCTATGAATACCGGTCCAAGAGTTTGAGTCAGCATATTGGCTTTAGAATGCTTTGAACAATATTAATGTGATCTCCCGCACGGAAATATATATATGCGAAAAATATATGCGACATATTTGTTTTTTGCGCTAAAATATAAGTAACATTTATTTTTTATAAGTTTGATATAAATGTCAACATACATGTAGTGACATGTATGTCGACATAGATGTCGACATAGATGTCAACACTATGTAAAATTCATCTAACATATAGGATACATATATGTAAATGCGTACATATATGTTATAATATATGCGAACATCTTTGGATTTTGCGCACATATATGTTATAAGTGCGACATATATGTTGCATATATTTTTCGCATATATATATTTCCGTGCGGGCTCAAACACACAGTGTTCTAGAAGCTGAAATAGGTTTTGATACGATGACGACGCAAACCGAAACTGGCAAGTTGTAGAGTAGACCTTCACAAACTCAGAAAAACTTGGGTTTAAATCATAGCGGTTTCTGTTGGCTAGTTATTACGATTTTTAGCCATTAACATCCCTAAAACAAATTTTACATTACGAGTAAAAATTTTGCGTCTTTATAATCCATATACAAATGTATATTACATATGAACCCTGATGGGCCGATTCAACGAAATTGTCGTTGGAAATGTGTTGAGGTGATTGAGATATCGTTGATCATATATTGGTAAAACATTGTGGACGTTGGAATTGTATTGGACGCGAGTTCTTCGTTGGCCCGTCGTTGTCAGCGCGTTGGAGGACAACTATTGCCGCATGGGCGAGCGTTGGAAATCTGTTGGCTCACCAATATAAGATACCGCGTTGGCCCGTCGTTAACAGCGCGTTGGAGGACAACTGTCGGCAAGTTGGGCAAGCGTTGGGAATCTGTTGGCTCACTAATATTAGATACCGCGTTGGCTCGTCGTTGACAGCGCGTTGGAGAACAACTATCGCCGCATTGGGTGAGCGTTGGAAATCTGTTGACTCACTAATATTAGATACCGCGTTGGCCCGTCGTTGACAGCGCGTTAGAGGACAACTATCGCCGCATTGGGCGAGCGTTGGAAATCTGTTGACTCACTAATATTAGATACCGCGTTGGCCCGTCGTTGACAGCGCGTTGGAGGACAACTATTAGCAAGTTGGGCAAGCGTTCGGAATCTGTTGGCTCAAGCCGGCGACACAAAGTTTTCCGTGCGCCGTAAGACGCATCACCTACAGGCCGTTCGGTCACGCACACCAAGCGCCGACCAATCACGTACGCGTGTAGGTGACCGACCGGCCTGTAGGTGATGCGTCTTACGGCTTACGGAAAACTTTGTGTCGCCGGCTTCACTAATATTAGATACCGCGTTGGCTCGTCGTTGACAGCGCGTTGGAGGACAACTATCACCGCATTGGGCGAGCGTTGGAAATCTGTTGACTCACTAATATTAGATACCGCGTTGCACAGTGCGGCCGAAGGCCCCTTTATGCGGCCAAAAGACGAAAAAAAAAGTTTTTGGTTGGGGATATTTTGTCATTGGGTTGGCTAAAGGAGTCCCCTAGGAGACGGAAAACGTTCATAGTAAGGTCCCTTGCCTCAAATCCCGCCCATAATCTCAGTCTGAATATGGCCTTCGCACGACGACGCGCGACGGTTAGGAAAGTGCGACTGGCGACGCGTCGGATAAACAGGCGTCAAATTTTTGTTTTTAAAGCGATTTGAACAAAATAAAATGGATTCTACAGCTGAAGGTGAGTGGAATAAGTAAAAAAAATTCCGAATATAAATTCCTGAATAGTACATTGTTAGAAGGAGATATGTAAGGACTATTTTTTGGTTATTTTTCGCGAATTGAATGGATTTGATTGAGTGAATACTTTTTTATCTTACTACATCTTGCTCTCTAAGTCATTTGAGGTTTTAGATAAAAGTATTATGTACTAAATAAAATCAATTTTAGCTGCCCTTTGCTGCCCGTTCAGTTTTTGTGCACTGTATTACAAAAAAAAAGTAAGATATTCGTTTTAACGATCACAGTAATACATGAAAAACAAAATGAAATAAAGCATAGAATTCAAAAACGAAAGTGAAAAACAAAGATAAAAGTGAGCCTTCGAAGGAAAACACATCCATACAGTAAATCAAAAGAATATGAGAAAGAGAGGGGGGGGGGGGGGGGTTATACGCAGGGGGCAGGGTCAGGCAGGTATAGGGATTGAGTTAGAAAAAAAAGAAATTCTTTCGCGAGCGAGCGAGCGAGTGAGACAGCGCATACACCTGGAGCTGCCTAATGTAACTGTGATGTATGCGTGCGTAAAAGTGTTTTTTTTTTTTTTTTTTAGGATCCAGTAATGTAACAGAACGTAAAAAAAAAAAAAATAAAAAAAAAATAAAAAAAAAAAAAAATATAATAAAAAAAAATAAAATAAATAAAAAAAAAAATAAAATAAATAAAATAAAATAATAAAAAAAAATTAAAATATAATAATTTTTTTAGAATTTTTTTCCTGTATAACATCGCCATATTGCACCCCGCCATTTTTAATTTGTTCATTCTCAATTACATACCCTAACAATCTCAAAACAAAGACTTTTAATCAATCGCCCAATTCATTTAATTTTTTATGAGTTTTTTCGTATGATATGACGCCATACTAGGTCGGCCATCTTGAATTTGCTAATTCTGATGATGAATTCATAATCAGCGACCCCAAAAACCCCCATATACCAATTTGTGGATCATTCTCTACATTTTTCGACTTTTGGCCGCATAAAGGGGCCTTTGGCCGCACTGTGCGTTGGCCCGTTGTTGACAGCGCGTTGGAGGACAACTATCGGCGCATTGGGAAAGCGTTGGGAATCTGTTGGCTCACTAATATTAGATATCGCGTTGGCTCGTCGTTGACAGCGCGTTGGAGGACAACTATCGCCGCATTGGGCGAGCGTTGGGGATCTGTTGGCTCACTAATATTAGTTACCGCGTTGGCCCGTCGTTGACAGCGCGTTGGAAATCTGTTGCCAACGCTTCCAACAGGATTCCAACGCGTTTTCAACACACCTCCAACGCGTTTCCAACGCACCTTCAACGCGTTTTCAACGCACCTCCGACGCGTTTCCAACGAACCTCCAATGCATTGCCAGCGCTCCCAACAGTGTTCCAACGCGTTTCCAACGCTTCCAACAGGTTTCCAACGCGTCTCCAACGATATACCGGCCACGGAGCCGGTACCAACGCGCTTCCAACGCACCTTCAACGTGTTTTCAACGCTTCCAACAGGTTTCCAACGATATACCGGCCACCGAGCCGGTACCAACGCGTGTCCAACGCACCTCCGACGCGCTTCCAACGCACCTTCAACGTGTTTATAACGCTACCAACAGGTTTCCAATGAAAAAGTCGTTGGAAAAGAGTATTGGATTTGAAACAAATCAACTGATCTTCAACGTACTCCATCCGTTGACGTCCAATGATTGCTCAACGGGATATCAACGGTTGGAAATACGTTGGAAAATCGTTGAACTGGCCCATCAGGGAATATATATATATATATATATATTGCAGATTTTGAACATTTCTATGCATATAGTACGTGCCTAGAAACATGCTATCATCTTTGGTACGATTACGATTTTTAGCCATTAACATCCCTAAAACAAATTTTACATTACGAGTAAAAATTTTGCGTCTTTATAATCCATATACAAATGTATATTACATATGAATATATATATATATATTGCAGATTTTGAACATTTCTATGCATATAGTACGTGCCTAGAAACATGCTATCATCTTTGGTAATTTTATAACTATTAAATACTGAATGAAATACAATGCGAAATCATATATGTTTCGAGGAAAAATCAACGACAGCTGCCTTCAACCTAATAACATAATCTGCATCTTGCATATCATTCATTTTTCTTCTTTCCCAAAATTTTAGAAATTCTCGATGAATTGATTCGCCAGCTTGCTCGGACCATAAGCCCAACCCTTCTTCTTCGTCTAGGACATCAAGGGATTCTTGAATGTGTCTCAAGGCTATGTGGATTTTCAGAGTCTCACTTACATCGGTGGCGAGGAGAGCTTCTCTTAGATCGTTGATGGACACATTGAGATTTGCTTGGAGTCTTTTCACTCCAAAATAAGAGTGCACGATTTTGTCCATGGCTTTAAGGGCGGCCACAAACGGCAGGAGAGGTAGTGATCCTCCAATGTGTTGACAAATTGCGGGATCCAGTAATCTATCTGGCGCTCGAAGCAGTTTTCGGCACGCATTTCCTTCAAACGCTTCCCCGTGGTAATTTTTCGAAACTAATTTCAAGCTCTGAGGCCAGAGAAGAGCTTTTTCTCTTCCAAGGAGTGGTACAAGTCCTTTCCAGAATATATGATTCACAAATCCTTGTAAGATATGTAGTTCGGGAATAACGCATTTTTCAATTACTTCAATGTTGTCATCATCGTTAAACAGAGGCATGTTTACTGTACTTCTGCTTTGAGCAGCAAATTTTTTGTTACTGCCATTGGATAGGAATTGTGCGTAGTCCTGACGTAAATCGCCGTAAGTCTTGCTAATTGAAGTTTGATTTAATTCGTTTTCAAGTTCTCGTCGATCTCGCAAGTCTTGTAGCGTAATGAAGCAATACGGACACGGATACGTGGATGTTGCTGTTTGTTGCCCGTTAACAAGCAGTAGTAATTTTAAATCGCAAACTAATTTCATCGAGATGTCGTTTAATTTAATTAGATCCAATAGAATTCTGACATTCTCGTAAGTTTCTTTGATGGCTGGCACAATTGCCAACATTATAAGTTTATGCACGCCCGTCAATTTCATAACCGTCTGTTTTTTTGGTGACGGTGCTTCATTGTCAGAATCGGCTAAATATTTCGATAAATAATCTTCTGGGATTATGGACATACAGATTTTAAAAAATCCCTGACCACCATCAATCATGACTTTAACTTTGTAATTCCCAATCAAATTTCGTATCTGCAGTATATTTTCTAGAATCTCTTCGGTGTTGCACCAGACTACAGGCCGCTCTAGTTTGCCAGGATTTTTTTCGACGTCGAATTTCAAGATATCGTGTTGATAAAAATCTTCCAACAATCTAGCCCGTTTGGAAACCTCTACAGAATAATGGGCCGGTATAGATTTCCTTCCAGCAGTAGCTCTGATGAAACGGGTCAAATTGTTCATTTGGTTGC
Source organism: Tenthredo mesomela (assembly GCA_943736025.1). Taxonomy (NCBI): domain Eukaryota; kingdom Metazoa; phylum Arthropoda; class Insecta; order Hymenoptera; family Tenthredinidae; genus Tenthredo; species Tenthredo mesomela. Next base: position 40,231,066 of record OX031014.1, on the reverse strand, counting down.
CAGAAGCCCCAGATTGTACTTGATAATCATTCAAATCTTCAATGGAAAAAGTTGCCAACTTTCCAGCTTCTTTCAGAGGAATTTTTTTTTTTTTGAACCTCTCGTACTCAAGCTCACTGAATTCTGAGAATCACTGGTTGAAGAATCGATCTCTTTCATCTTAGCAGAGATTATAGAGCTACATATTTGTTCTTGATGTTTTTGCGGCAGATGGTTCGTAAATTTTTGTAAATTTTCTCGTGCTCTTGATTGAGCAGACGAATTTGGTATGCACTGATGTCGTTTCCCTCTCCCTAATTCTTGAAAACAGATACGGCATATCGCAATTGCATTTGAATTTGCTGTTACAGAATTTTCTTTTTTCTGCAATCTAGTGACATTTGAGTTTGAGGAGCCATACATACCATTGCTACTTGTAATTTGTATTTTGAGATCAAGTGTTTCACCGACCAATAATTTTTTCTTCATATTAATGTGTCCCTTATGTCTTGCAGTTAAACAGATATAACAATTACAAATGGAATCACTTTTCACATTTCTCGTTTCTTTCGGCAAGCATATATCCTCATAATTGGGCATTTCTTTAAATGCTCTCTTCTCAATTAATTTCTCATGTTGTTGGAGAATCAGACGACAAGTTGTACAAATACTTGAAGGGAATTTAGGATTATTCAAATCAAAATCGTTATTAATGAAACTTTTTATAAGTGATTCATGATGTGCATTGATATGGAAGTGTTCTAATGTTTTTGAACCGCGATTTATCTTTCGACCGCATGGGGAACACACTTTTTGTCTATTTTCGTCATGAGTACAACGGTGGTCTGGATTGCAGGACATTATGGCAAAAAAAAAAACTCACCAAGTACAGAATTACACAACTGGTTGAATAGACAAAAAAATACTGAATAAACAAACGAGAAACAAATGAATAAATAATAAATGAACAAACGAGACCGAGTGGCACCTAATCTATAATATATATATATATATATATATACATACATATGTAATATACATTTTTATATGGATATAATCGATTGAAATTTGTTATAGAGATGTTAATGGTTGAAAATCGCAATAACTAGCCAACAGGAACCGCTATGATTTGAACCCAAGTTTTTCTGAGTTTGTGAAGGTCTACTCTACAACTTGTCAGTTTCGGTTTGCGTCGTCATCGTATCAAAACCTATTTCGGCTTCTAGAACACTGTGAACAGACAATGCCAGCTGCAATGTTACTCGCAGCAGAAAATCAAAAGAAAATTATTGAAATGGCAAAGGAAGGACTCAAAATGATTGACATAGTAAAGGAAGGACTCGAAATCAAACGGCAGAAAATTGAGGAACAAAGAAAATTTAACGCAAGACTGGGCGAATTATTTGAAATCTTAAAAAAAAATTGAGACATTTTTAAAAGCAAACGTGTAGAGTTTAACGTAAAATAGTTCTCATCCGTGATAGTTAACAGACTCATGTTTGAATCCATAAGCCATAAATAAGTGTAGGTGGTAAAATGTCATCGATATAGTATTCACCAATCATCTAGAAAATGAGATATACATAATATAATATAATATAGGTATTATGATATGATATGTTTTTTTAATCGAAAATTTTTGATGAGAAAAATTAACGGACGATCCGGGAATCGAACCCAGGAACCACGGAAGCCTATCCGGGGACTTACACCCGTGACCACCTAGCTCGCCCACAGATCGCCGCAATTCTTCTCATCATATTCTTTGTGTTCAAATGTGTTTGTGAGTTGTTTTGATTCTTGAGATTGTAACACACTAATATCCGCAAGGCAAAGTTGTATACACTATTACACCTGTATGACGGGATGTGTCACGACCAGGTTGAGATGAGTTTATTGCATACTGCGGCCTGTTTTTGTTGCGACTTTTATTTTTATTAACCAATTAATTGAATTCAATTAATTAGTTACATTTTTTCTACCTCTGAGTATTTTTTTAATCGAAAATTTTTGATGAGAAAAATTAACGGACGATCCGGGAATCGAACCCAGGAACCACGGAAGCCTATCCGGGGACTTACACCCGTGACCACCTAGCTCGCCCACAGATCGCCGCAATTCTTCTCATCATATTCTTTGTGTTCAAATGTGTTTGTGAGTTGTTTTGATTCTTACTCAGAGGTAGAAAAAATGTAACTAATTAATTGAATTCAATTAATTGGTTAATAAAAATAAAAGTCGCAACAAAAACAGGCCGCAGTATGCAATAAACTCATCTCAACCTGGTCGTGACACATCCCGTCATACAGGTGTAATAGTGTATACAACTTTGCCTTGCGGATATTAGTGTGTTACAATCTCAAGAATCAAAACAACTCACAATATGATATGATATGATATAATATAATGTAATATTATATAATATACAGTATTGTTCCGAATTTCGAGTATAAGTGATCGACCTCTAATTCTAAGCTTTAATGTGAGAAATTTATTTCAGAGACTGATTATATTATAAGTCGACCTCTGATAATAAATTGTAATTTGTATTTTTATTTATATTTAATCGTCGTAACCATTTTGAATTTTGTTTTTAACCTCTACCCAGCAAACCAACCAACGTAACAAACACGCTAGATATGCGTTAGCGACTAACGTGACGTTAGTAAATAACGCAAATAACGTAGAGTGCTGTGTCGCTATAATCCTCCATATCTCACGTGAGGCTGTGGCGTTACGCCGTGACGTAAAATTGGCGCTACTTTTGATTTAGCAAGAAACACGAAAATCTTGCCGCATTCCAACGCCATTCTAACACCAGCCAGTGGCGTTAGAATGCCTCATAAAGTTGACACTACCTTCGCGTCAATCAGTACCGGTACAATGCAAATATCATAAAAATTTTAAAGAAACTGAAAAACAAATTGACCACACGAGGACTTGAACCTACGACCCTCGTCACATGAATCCGAACTCTTGCCGTTGCGCCAACAACTGCTTATGATTTATGTAAATATAAAAGTCTTATGTAGTAAACCAATTCGCGATACACTATGCGATTCTTGGTACATTTTGCACGAAGAAAGTAAAGTGAGACTGTCAATGCAGTTCGAACTTAACCAATAATGTGGTTAATGGTGAACGCTAGTATGCCGTTTTCACATAACGCTAGAATGCTGTCACAACCTAACGCTAAGATGTTGATATGGCGGCAGTACTGAATGGCTATATATTTGCGCCAGCTGTACGTCATTCGGTAACGTTACTCACTGACGCTAGAACCGATGCAAGTAGCGACACAGAAGTCTATGGATCAGGCGCTACAGCACACCTCTATATACCTCTACGTGTATATCTCTATATACACCTATGTGGAGATAGCACCTTCTTCAAATCAAATCTGAGATAGCACTTTTTTCACGGCGAAGCTGAGATAGCACCTTCTTCAAGTCAAAACTGAGATAGCACCTTCTTCAAGTCAAATCTGAGATAGCACCTTCTTCACGGCGAAGCTGAGATAGCACCTTCTTCCTCCCAGCCGACGATATCATCTAATTGCTGAAAATATTTATGTTTGTTGAATAAAAAATTTAAAACCATAGCATTTTTTCAATCAAGCAAATAATACCAATTATATTTCAATTCTTTACTTCGCGTGTCTAATGGCAAAAGGTCGTAAGGGCCAAAAAATATTTTTTTTTTTGCTGGCAAAATTTTTTTCATGCAATATCACGTCTTTTGAGCATATCCGCAGAATTTTTTTTTTTTTTTTTTTTGGCGCTTACGACCCTATGGCATTAGTCACACGACTTATCTTGGTTTGTGGAAGTTTCTCGTGTGACATCCTTGGAATAGCTGTATGCACAATAAGGTTTACAGTTGACACTGCAATAAATGATGAACATGTTTCATGAGACTATTAGTTGTTGTGCTGATAATGATGAAGATTTAAAAAATATATTTCAAGCATGACACCTAGCTCTGAAAAATTTTGCATAACTAAGTATCTTTTTTAGATTACTGATTAGTTCCAATTCGATGCAACGATGAATTATTCTGTGAAGTGATTGCGAATCACTTCGTTTCTAATTTGTCTGGCTGCTGCAAGACGGTCTCTTGCTTGCAGTGGTTCGTCATCTTGCACCGGCTCGACACCTTGCACCGGTTCTCTAACCGCAGGATCGTCCTGGACGTCGCCCACCTCATTTCCCATGCGGTAGTGGATGCGCATATTGTGTAAAGTTACACAAGCGTTGACGATCCTGCCAGCAGTTTGTACGGGGTACATGAGGATGCGTTGCTATTGCATTGAACAAATTAAACTGCAGTTAGATATCGTGCAGGACTCATAATTGAGTTCTCATCTTCGAAATAAAGCTAGTGTGCAACTTGTGACTCATTATAATGATAAAGTAAAATAGCTGACCACTGACAAGCATCTGAAAACCACCTTGATGACTCCGTAGCACCGTTCGATAACAGAGCGAGCCTTACAGTGTGCTTGGGTGTAAGCAAACTCAGGCGTTTCAGCCTGTGCATTCACTATTGGGGTCAACAGCCACGGTTCAAGTGGGTAACCTGAGTCTCCTGTTAGATGGTAGAATGAGACAATTGGTAACAAAGATTTACATATCTGTCAAATAATATTACATTGCGCATACTCACCTAGCAGCCATGTGCCTCGTTCTCCATCTCCGTAACACAACTCCATGAGTGTACGTATCGGTGATTGCATCCATATCGCTGCGTCATGCCGTGATCCAGGGAATCTGGCAATTACGTTTAAAACACGTAATTCTGGATCGCATATCTGTAATGTATGACTTTGATCGAACTGAAGGTTTAATGTATTGTATCGAAAGGGCAATGCCAACCAACCATTTGGATGTTGAGGGAGTGATAGCCGTGATGGTTGACGTATGCTTCCTCATGTTCTCGAGGAGCAAGGATTGCCACGTGAGTGCAATCTATGGCCCCGATTACTCCTGGAAATGGCTGCGGCGCGAGGTTAAACTTACGACGTGCAGCCTCTCGCCCCTGCGGCGTTGCTGGGAACTTTACCCATTGTCGCATCAGGTTGTCGTTGATGGCCTCTGTGACGTCGTGTAGGCAGCGACTGACGGCAGTTTGGCTGATTGCAACCATGAAATCTTGTCCGATGGCTCGCTGATATGAACCAACGGCATAAAATCTCACAGCACACAGAACCTGTATATAACACAACGTGATATGAGCATAAGGTGTTTGGCATTGTGATACCTTGAGTCACTGTAATCCAATAGAATGTCCCTTACTTGACACTCAGCAGAAAGCCCATTAGACCTTTCACGAGTAAGGTGTGGACGAAGTTCTGCGATAAGATCCCACGCCAATTCCCTCAAAAGGCGAAACAATTCACGAAACTGAATCTCTGGCAACGCGAAAGGATCCTGTTCGTCTCTCAGACGTCTCCGATTCATCCGTATTAGAGCCACCTCGTTCCATTCCTCATCAGCCAGCAGCTCGTCATCGGCTATCCACCCCATAGCCATCTTTGACAGCACCTATTACCTCTTAAAAACTAAACCTACACAAGAGGGATTAATAGAAAAACAGATTATGAACTTAGCCTAAAATAAAGCTAACACAAAGTTTGTGTTATTATATAAATATGAGTTCACTGATTATAAAATTATTACAGTTTTAAATATGAATAAATGGTTGATGAAAGATGACGTGAATACTAATGAATACAGACAGCACTTATTACCTCTTAAATACTAAACCTAGATAAACGGAATAATTAAAAACAGATTATGAACTTAGCCTTATATGAGTTGACTATTTATAAAATTATTATAGTTTTAAATATGAATAAATGGTTGATTCAAGATGTGAATATTAATGAATACAGCCAGCACTTATCACCCCTTAAAAACTAAACCTATATAAGAGGGATTAATAAAAATACAGATTATGAACTTAGCCTAAAATAAACCCAACACAAAGTTTGCGTTATTATATAAATATGATTGTGTAATGACTCTATCGTTCGAAACCTATTAATTCATACCATATGTGAATTTATCGGACCAGTCGAACCAAATTTTTAAGTCTTCTAACTGAAGCTCACCTCTATATAGAGCGTGCAATCTCCAGATAGACCGAAAAAAACAGTTACAGATCCAGAATCCCGGCCCTGAACAACGCTCGGTTTAGCGCCTGGAGGACTCCGAGTCAAAGAGGTGCTTGAAGAGGCCAGCCTTGAAGGTGGCCAGCGTTTGAGCAGTCTTAACTGTCGGAGGCAGCGAGTCCCACAGGTGGACCCCCTTTACAGAGAAAGAGAGCGCACGCGATTCCGTACGCATCCGTGGGAGGCGGAAGTTACCCCTTGGAATCCGACTCGATTCCTGCTTCTGGGTTCAGAATCCACCAACAGTTCGCGCAGGTAAGCTGGTCGACCAGTGCGCGTGACGACAAAGAAGAGCGAAGCCACGAAAAAAAATGCGCCGATCGCTGACAGTTAACCAGCCAAGCCTACGACTATGGGGCGAAATGTGCTCATCTCTGGCGGCCCCGGTTACAAAGCGCACGCAGGAGTTAAGCAGCCGCTGCAGTTTCAAGTTCAGCTGCCCAGACAGATCGGTACACAAAACGCAGCAATAGTCAAGCAGTGGGAATATGAGCGAGACAACGAGGTACCTCCGCAAGAACGGCGATAAGATGCGTCGAGAGCAAGCAAGCTGACGAAGTGTGCCGTGTACGCGGGCAGAGACAGAGCTGACCTGGACCGACCAAGAGAGCTTACTGTCAAGTATCACTCCGAGGTCACGTACAGCATCAGAGAACGGCAGCGAGGCTTCGCTTACCAGAAGAGGTGGCAGTGAGGCATGGTCAAGTCTGGTGATGTATGGGGTACTGCCGAGAATGCAGACCTGTGTTTTGGCCGCGTTCAGGCGTAAGTCAGACTCCGTGGACCAGTTCAGGACAGATTGCATGTCCTCGTTCATCTTGGCGATGACGGACGGTGGATCGCTTGGGGTGCACTGACAGTAGATCTGCAGGTCATCTGCGTAGACAAGGTGGTCTGAGTAGGTGAGGACTTGCGAGATGTTGTTTATGAAGACCGAGAACAGCAAGGGACCTAGAACTGAGCCTTGAGGGACCCCCGCATCGAGAGGGAGCCAGGTGGACAGCACTCCATCAGAACCCGCGACCGCCTGCATCCTACCTGATAGGTAGCTGCATACCCAACGAAGCACGTGCTGAGAGACACCGAGCTGGAGTAGTTTGGCTAGTAACATGGCGTGAGAGATGGTGTCGAATGCTTTGGAAAAATCAAACAGCACAAGCAACGTGACCATGCGATTGTCAATGCCCATGCGGATGTCTTCCGTGAGCCGGAGGAGCGCAGTTTGCGTACTGAAGCCCGACCGGAAACCTGACTGCCGAGGGTCAAGTAGGCCACGGCTCTCTAGGTGTTCAGTTAGTTGCTCCAGAACAACACGTTCAAGGATCTTGGACATCAGACAGAGGTTAGAAATAGGTCGAATCTGCTGCAAGGAGGTAGGTGTTTTCACCTTTCCCAGTGGTAGAATCCGCGCACGCTTCCAGCTGACTGGAAAAGTAGCGCTGTTGAGCGATTGGTTGTAGAGAGCTAGTAGGAATGGAAAAACCACCGGAAGGGCCTCCTTGAGATTACGCAGAGATATGTCATCTACCCCGCGTGACTGCGAGCTGAAGTGCGCGATCGCCCTCATAAGCGCGATTGGGGTCACGTCCTTGAAATAGAATAACGCATCATCGTAGGCAGGCGGAGGCAGACTGGCAAAGAAGTCCGAAACTTCGAGGGCTGCATCGGGTCTTCGTGAAACTGCGACAAAGTGAAGGTTAAGCTCTTCCGCGGTGAAATCTCCTGTACCGTTCGCAGGGCAGCCGGCAATTCCCAATAGGTTGTCCGTTATTTACCAAGTTGTTTTTTTTTTCTTTGCAGCGCCCCCTAAATTTTTAGTTTATGATCTAAAAAAAATACCAGACCAGAATAAGCCCTTAATGTTCATATTCAACCGTGCCTCAAAGACGATACATTTACCTTTTAAATAACATGGGATTTTGTCACTTTTTACATTTAATTATTTTTTTTCTGAACAAGTGAATATATAGCAACAAAAGATATATATTTTTGTAGGAAATCGAACGCTCTACAAAAAAGATCTCTTATGATTTTTCGATAAATTAACTTTTTTCAAAGTTATTCAAGGTTAAAGTTGACTTTATTTTTAAAATTTTTCTACTTTGACAGCAAAAGTATTACCATTTAGATATAAATGCATTGTTTATATCGAAGAATAACTGGTTCCCACTGTATTATATAAAAAATTACTGAAAAAAAATTTCAATGCATTCAAAATTTTGTATTACATTGCGCGTATTTGGTACTAGTTTCAATTATTCTTAGGACAATTACTTTTTGTCACATAAGCTATGGATTTCTACGAAATTTCAGAAAACTTCATACGCTTTTGTAAAATTTTATAAAATAAGAATTTTGCAGCAGCACAGTGAATGACCTAGAAATTATTTTCACAATCATTTTTACCAACAAATGACACTTTTACTCACGCAAGCGCAGTAAAGTTTTTACCAACTTTTTCAATTTAGTACCGTGACTAGTCAAATTTCTAGGTCATTCACTGTGCTGCTGGAAAATTCTCATTTTATAAAATTTTATAAAAGCGTATGAAGTTTTCTGAAATGTCATAGAATTTAATAGCTTATATGAGCGGATCCACGTCACTTCACTAAAAAAAAAAACCGTCAAGTCACGGATCTTTGCGCCATTCGACATATCTTTAGTACTATGGGGAAAAAAAATACAACTTCAGGGATTTTGAAAATTTTTAAAAAATGGCGGAGTTAGAGCTATTTGAATTTTGGTAAGTCGCTGTTGCACCGCTATGTTTGAAAAATCATATCTCCGAAAGTATTTGGCTGGTTCTCAGAAAAAATCGAAATTTAGGTCCTTGTCGATTCCCGTCAAATGGGATCGTAAGTTATAGTAAGTCTTTTTCTTTTATGAAACTACTTCACTAGACGTACCAAATCATGAAATAAATTTATTTCTTTTATCACAAATAATAAATATATGTTCAAGTAAATACCTTAAAAATCATTCCCTCATTATGTCCCAACCCCCAAATTCAAATAGATTCATAAACCTAATACGAGTAGTTTCTTATAAACTGTTTGCTATCTCATTTTTTATTCATATATGATAGTACCAGCTATACATAAACGGGTGTATAGTTCAAAAACGGCGAACGGAAAAATCACAAAATGTATTTTTAAACTCGTCCTTAAAAAACGCATCATTCCCTCACAGTTGCGTAACATTGGGATTAGAGCATAATTTAAACATTGTATTGAACGCATCCTTATTGTTTTCAAAAATTCACAACATCAATATTAAAAACATACCCCAGACTGGGCTATGGGTGATGAGATTATTTGTTAAAATTATTTTGAGAGAAAATTTTTTCAAACTTACATTTTCAACCGTCATTCCCTCACACCGTGTTATAAAAAGGTAAACGCTTATTTATGGACAATTTATCATATATTTGTATATGTTTCGAGTAGTAATAAACTATCGTAAGATGATGTTTGATAAGTAAGGATACGTTTCCTACTTTGATGCAATAATAGTTCGTTTCGTCATTCCCTCATCGGTCATCCCCTCATAAAAATTGTTGGTGAGGGAATGATCACTGAGTAAAAGAATGATATTTCTTAATAAATGTAGAAGAATTATAGTTGCTTGGCTTGTTTCAGGGCGCCATATGTAAAAAATGTCAAAAATTAAAAAATTAACGGAAGCAGAAGCTATCATTCCCTCATTTTTGAATTTTATTTTGAACCCGCTCACCCCCTTTTAAACTCAAAAAAGTTGGGGACCACTATAATGTGTTAGTCAATTAGGATGTGTACTATCAAATTAACAAAAAAAAAATCCATAATAATTAAAAAAAAATTCGGTCAAATTAATAAAGTCATTTTTCGATTTTTTCTGAGAACCAGCCATTTACCGGACCGGACTAATCCTGGAATCATTTTGCTCGTAAAAGAATGCGCTTTTATACAAAAAAACTTTGTTTGAATGAAAAAAAATTCTTTCAATTTTTTTTCGTCGTTTTCATTTTTAATTTCGCTGCCATTTCCGCGGGACCTACAGGAATCCATGGAGATCATTTTTTTCGGATAGCCGAATCCTTCCCCTACAACCCTAAAAAAAAAATTTATGGAGAACCTACCTGGACCGGAGAAAAAAAATAAAACGTCTTGTCGTGCGTCGCCGCGCGCGTCAATCCACGTCCGCGCGGCGAGCTCCTTGTGTTGCGTAGTGGAGTTAAATTACATTTGATGCTTCTCTACTTACCCGGGCTATTAGCACTGCTGGGTAAAATGCTTTAATAAATCCATTTAAAATGAAAAATGGAAAATGCTTTTAAAAACATAATTTAAATGGGTAAATGTAAATGGTTACTTTGAGAACATTTAAAATGAAAAATGAAAAATAGGTATTTAAAATGGTTCATTAAATGTAAAATGGTTTTCATATTGAAATCGTTTTTATATCTCATCTATAATACTGTAATACAAGACATGTCGATTATCTTTTAGGTTTCTCTTCGTTTTCACTTGATGTATGCATGATTCGCTTTGAGGAGCAGCTGCTTCTCGAACGTGTCATCGTTCATGCTTCTCCTTCTTGGTCGCATAATCATAGAACCGTAAGAGAACAATCGTTCCACTGGTGCAGATGACGGCAAAGGCGTATTGTACTTGACAAATAACTTTTGAATTATCGGAAACTGTTTCAGAGATTCTAGCGAGTCATTATTATTTTGAAGATATTGCAAACACTGCAATTGAATGCTATTCTTTGTAGAAACATTAAGCATGCTTTCATCGGAAGATGTTCCTTCCTCGAACGTGAAAAAGCTTTCACTGCTTTTATTGTATTGGCTCGATTCGTTTTCTTTTTGTAGAGTATCATGTGAACATAGTGATTCGGCTTCATTGAAGAGAAGATCCTTCACATCGTTCCTTCTTTCCTTAGCTACCCACCGTAATTTGAAAAACGGATGGCTGACGGACGCTAAGATAGCATCATTCGTCTGTGATGAAAATGAGTAATACTCACTGAACCTCTTCTCAAGGCTTGCCAAAAGTACTGTAACTAATTGTGGACAGTATTTCAAGTGGCGGAGTTTCAACTTCTGTAGAGTCTTTCTCATTTGCATCAAAATTGGGAGTAGCTCGCCGTAAAAGCAGTTTTTATCGCCTTGAAGTCTGTCTAAAGCTATCGCAATTGGGCGATTGCACTCAATATATTCCTCCAAAAATTCTATATCAGTTTCTTTGAATTTGGGGAGCTCCAATGCACTGCAAACATTACCAAGGAACTGTTTTACTTTCATGAAATCCAACAAGGAGTCGTAGGTTGAATTCCAGCGTGTCGGACAGGGGAAACTGGACGCTTTTCCTGTAATCTCTAAGTATATCTCTGCTGCTTTGGGAGATCTTGACGTCAAATTCCATATGGCCTGGCATTTTCCAAATGCTGAATGATGAGCTCGACTGTAATTGACTCCACTGTTGACAGAGGGCTCTTTGAACGCAGCTTTGATATCGACAGAAGCTACCAAATTGAGCGTATGACTTGCACAGCGTTGATGTTCAGGTAGGAACCGGAGTGCATCAGAAGTGAAATCATCCTCCAAAATTCCTGTTATGACAAACTCGTCCTCATCATTTTCATCAGGATCATCTGAAGTACCCACGTCTTGAGGCTGACTGAATACGTTAAAAGCCTTCACCATATTAGACGCGTTGTCAGTCGTCGTCTTCAAAACTTTCTTCGGGCTCAGTTTAAATTCACTGTGGACCTCGTGAATTAGTTCAGCAATTTTGTCATAAGTGTGACTTCCTCTGAACCTTCGACAAGCCAAAGCCGCACTTTCCCTCTGCAGGTCCTTATTTATCTATAGTGGATCATAAATCAATTGTGGATATATGAATGCACCCTGATACGAACGAAGATTCAATTACTATCAAGACATTAATAGTTGAGATTCCAATTTTTGTACTATTTTAGATATATATTTACCCAGTGCACAGTGATTCCGAGAAAACTTCTCTTCGACGATGACCATATGTCCGCAGTTGTACAAACATATTCGGTCAGTTGCAATTGCTCCAGCAAATATGTCAGCATTTTTGAAAACATTACGTCGATCTTTGTCCGCAAAGTCTTTCTAGTCATCACACTGACTGGATTTTGGAGCTTGTTAATACGTAAATGACAAATTTGGTAGTGATTGGAGAAAAATTTATTAAATACTATCTTCAGAAAACTATAATCCACAATTGTCAATTGCAATGCCAATATCTCTGAAACTGGGTTTGTTGAATGCAGCACTCAGAAATCGCTATTACAATTACTCAAAATATATATTTATACATCGCTATGCTATTTTACTAATAGTAATATGTTACCATTGATTAATTTTTTGAACGCTGCATGTTCGACGATGGATAAAGGGCACATCGTATCAACCACAAAAGATGTTATAAGTGCGTCTGCAGACTGTTGGCTGGTATGAGAAAATGCACGATTCAACGTGGATTGATGTTGCTTTTTCGACGTAGCCGCTTGCTGGTCATTGCAGTCACTTTCTAGTCGTCGTTTGCGTGGAATCTTGACCCTGGTAGCCTTGTAGTCAGCAAATTCTTTAGCCGGATGACCTTTTATCTGAAAATGAAGAAATCGTTTTTGAACTTTGTGTTTTCTCCTAAGTTAATATTTTATTCGTGTAATCATCAATCAAACAAAACAATATAATATCAGATTGAGATGAATCTCAGTGATCTTGCTGGACGTCAGAAAAGCCAACAACTTTCAACGTACCTTCAAATGATTGAGGAAGTTAGTTGTGGCATCTATTCTTCCTTTTATCTTTCGTTTGCACTGCGTGCATTCCGCTTGAACATTTTCTTTGTCACAATGGACGATTTTGAAAAATTTACCATCTAGTATTAACGGTATAGTACGGTCGCTGCCAATAGTGCCACTTTCGCCTTGGGGGTCGTCAACGTGCTCTTCTTCCATATTTTATTTTATGCAGGAACACTTGTATTAGTTATTACTGATTACACTACACATTTATTACACTATTGTCTATTTGATAAATGATACACCTAATCTTCGAAACAATATTTACTTTTGTAAAACCAATGTGAAATACACGTATCCGAGTTCACAAGCAATCACGAGTGTGCGTAAAAAGGTTATGTTCGGTCGCATGCTCGCATCGAAATTGGCGGGAACAGTACTTGGGCTTCTAATTACATGATTCGATGTTCGAGAGTCAAGTGTTAGCCTTAGGTGATGCGCAAGCGCAGATATCATCTGCAACATGAAATACGCAACTCCTGCGAGACGAAAAAAAAAACCATTTGACGAATGGCTAAATGCTTAAATGCATACTTTTTTTCATTTAAAATATGAAATGGAAATGCTTTTTGGAAAATCATTTAAAATGCTAAATGCAAAATGCCATTTACATTTTAAATGCCTATTTTAAATGAAACCATTTTAAATATTACCCAGCAGTGGCTATTAGTTTTCCAAAAATAGTTGTTGAACCGCCTTATCCCTCGCTTATTAGACGGTGCAACCCATCATCGTCAGCTTTTCATTCTAGTGATAGGTACAAATACACACGGTATGTGTATACCACTCGGTCCTGCTAGAATACATTCTTTCGGGCGCAACTCTGCAAATTTGGAAGAACCGATTTTTTTATCCGGATAACGATCACGAAACAATCGGTACAATTCTCTCAGATTATTCAACATCAGATGCTTTTGAACCGATACTTTTTCACCATTTCTTTCAACGGTTGCGCAGCTTCTTTGACCTGGTGTTATGCGACTGACCTCTTCACTTCGATAAAATTCTACCACGAGTGATACAACTTCAGATGATATCGTCTTGCCAGGTCTCGAATTTGATGAGGATAATATTCCTTCATCTTCAGCTAACCTTTTCGCCGTCCGAGCCATATGATTTGTGACGTTAAACTCTTCCTCGATTCTTCCCACAGTCCAACTCTTTGGAAGAGCAGTAAGAATAGTCAATCTGAATGCCTTATCATCTGTTTCGTTGAATCTATCTTTTAACTGAGTTAACGACTCGTTATAATCGGCACTCTCGCTTTTCGTAGGTACACAGTCCGGAGTATGTTGTTTGAATGCAGTTGAAAGTTTTCCTAATACCTCTACTTTCTCCGAAACCGTTTTGATTTTTTTTACGGGTATCGGTGATTCACCTAAACTTGACAATGATGAATTGATAGCAGAGATTACATTTATGGTATAAACCTCGGGAAAATTAATACATGAATTTCTGGATCTACATTCGCTTGATGACGATGTCGAACCATTCTCGGGGACTGCATTATCCTTCAACATCAGCCGACAAGTATCACAAATCGGACAACCGTGTGTGATCGATGTCGCTTTATCGCACATCCACTGTGTTACCGGGCATAAATTTTTCGAATGCTTTGGCAGGCCGAACGGATCACAACAATGATTTCTCGGCATTTCGATAGCGAAAGAGTTGTTGACCGTTCAAGTCCGAGTTTGTCGTGAGACTGATTACGGAATTGCTGAGCCTTTTATTTCAGGTCAGTTCAAAAGATGCCTTACAGTAGGTGCAGGCAACTTGGTGAAATTGTTGCACTTGGTGAATGCGGAAAAAAAGGTTTAACTTAATCCTTACACGTAGGTCACGCATGAAGGACCAATTTGACCGCGATCGACTGTTCCGGTCCGCTTGGGCCATACGAAACAATAGATTCTTCGAAACCTATAGTCTTTCCTGTCACAGGCAATGATGGCTCGATGATTTTCTTTTTCAAAACAACCTCGTAGATTGAGGGATTACATTCGGATACAAGTGAAGGGATTAGTTACTTTTAGATATTTAAAATAAAAGGATCAGATGTTGTGCACGTGATGGCTCCGAGTTTCCAGAACAGGTATAGGTATATAACTCCGAGAAAACATGACTGGTATCCGTCCAATAAGCAAGGGATAAGGTGGTTGAACAACTATTTTTGGAAAACTAATAGCCCGGGTAAGTAGAGCAGCATCAAATGTAATTTAACTCCACTACGCAACACAAGGAGCTCGCCGCGCGGACGTGGATTGACGCGCGCGGCGACGCGCGACAAGACGTTTTATTTTTTTTCTCCGGCCCAGGTAGGTTCTCCATAAATTTTTTTTTTTTGGGTTGTAGGGGAAGGATTCGGCTATCCGAAAAAAATTATCTCCATGGATTCCTGTAAGTCCCACGGAAATGGCAGCGAAATTAAAAATGAAAACGACGAA
The DNA here is from genome assembly GCA_943736025.1 of Tenthredo mesomela. Classification (NCBI taxonomy): domain Eukaryota; kingdom Metazoa; phylum Arthropoda; class Insecta; order Hymenoptera; family Tenthredinidae; genus Tenthredo; species Tenthredo mesomela. The sequence goes on along the minus strand of OX031014.1, from coordinate 40,215,649 downwards.
AAAAATTGAAAGAATTTTTTTTCTTTCAAACAAAGTTTTTTGTATAAAAGCGCATTCTTTTACGAGCAAAATGATTCCAGGATCAGTCTTTACCGGTCCGGTAAATACTTTCGGAGATATGATTTTTCAAACATAGCGGTGCAACAGCGACTTACCAAAATTCAAATAGCTCTAACTCCGCCATTTTTGAAAAATTTTCGAAATCCCTGAAGTTGTATTTTTTTTTCCCATAGTACTGAAGATATGTCGGATGGCGCAAAGATCCGTGACTTGACGGTTTTTTTTTTTAGTGAAGTGACGTGGATCCGCTCATATGGGTCAAAATATTTGATAAGGAGGTCCAGACCTGTCTCCGCATTCTATAGTCTTTAATCATAACAAAATCATAATTACAAATGATTCAGAGTCTCAAGAAATCGTTATAGTAAACGATCAATAAGTTTTGTTCAAGATGGTTTTCCATATTTTCCGCAATTTTTCACTATAGTGCCGAATTGTAATTCCCCTGCTATGTCTTCTTTGCGATATCAGTCGTCAATATTACACTACTATTAAAAATAACAGTAATTTAGAAATTGTTTCAATGATTAAATGTTCTAAAACGAATTATCTAAATGTTCAAATAGTTATTAACTGACGAAAAATTCTAATAAGGAATTAAATGTCGTTTAAACGTGTGTCTCCGTATATTTTAGTAATTCCCCTGTAAATATTTTGACTTCAAATTTCGTGCATAAAATTAAATGCAGCCTTTTCTCATTGTAAGATTGGTAATGCTGTGTTGCAAACTTAGTCCTAAGTGATACCGGTCGTCGTTTGTTTTTCATAAATAGTCGTCAGTTGGCAAGCAAACGCCTGAGCTGTGTTGTAGTGCCAGTTACGCTGTAATTCCACTGTGACGAGTTATTCGTACAAAAAGTAAGTATTATATTAATATTATTTACCATATTCTGCATGAAATCATGGACTTGAGTCACAGCCTAAATTATACAAGTATACACTGGATTTTGTATCATTATTCACTTGTTGAAGAAGAATCCGTAATTCCCCTGGTGTATTTCCCCTGTGAAATTGAGCACCAGGGGAATTACTGTTCTCCCAGAGGAATTACTTCATATTCAATTATTACCCACATTGATGCCTAATTTATTATTTTTAATGTCTCTTGAGTGAATCGCTGCCAATAATAGCGTATTTATCACAGGAGCATGTGAAAATTACCCAAACAACGAAATTAACGCGAGAAGAATTGTTGACAAAAAAAAAGACAGACTGAAAGGGCAAGATATGAACGGATCAGAAACGATCCCGTAAAGCGTGCGGAACAGCAGGAAGAAGAAAGGTTGAAGTATGCACGCAAAGAAGAACAGGGCAAAGTTAAAGCTATCAATGACATGACTCCCAGAGAGCAGAGACTAATACGAAAACGTCGAAGAGAAAATGTTGCTGCCTATCGAAAGAGACAAAAGTTAAAAGATATCACCAACAGATACGTTAGTGAGAACACGCCAGACTCTTCAGCCGATGAAATACCTACACAGAGAATTAGAGAAGATGGAAGAAAATTGGCTGCAAAAAAGAGATCGGAAAAATTACGAAAAATTAGAAATAATACATTACAAAAAAAAGATAGCGAAGTGAAGGCACTGAAAAAGAAGCTGTGGAAGTACAAAAAGCGATTGCAACGTGTCAAAAGAAAGATGAAGTCTACACCTCATACATTATTAACACCTAACTCTAAAGTGAATAAAATGTTGAATGACTCAACTCCTAGCGCTAGAGAGACTGTGAAAAAGAACTTATTGTTCGGTGAAGTTATGAAACGACAGCTTAATGAAAATTTCTCAAAATTGAGTTCCCTCAAAGAAAAAAAGACTTTCACCCGGGCTGTGACGGGTAATTTAGTAAGAAAATATAAAGTTCATACAGAGATTGGAAAAATTTCAAAAAAAGTGATGATAACAGCTACCAAAAGTCGTTCTCGTTTCGACTACCGCAGAAAGCCTAAACAAAAAATAAATTACAACATAATTAAAAATATTGTTCAACAATTTTTAGGAGAAGACGTTTATGTGCTGGAAAAAAAGAATGTATAACGAGAAATAAAGTGAAGAAACAAAAGCGGATATTAGAAGACACCCTGAAAAATTTGCACCAAAAATTTTTATCATCTTGCCAAATAATAATTAGTTACAGCGTTTTCTGTCGGTTTCGTCCATTTTGGATTGTGCAACCGCAAGTTAATGATCGTGATACATGCTTATGCACTACTCATGCCAATTTCGATCTTCTTTTACAAAGTCTCAATCAAGTAAATATAATTACTGTTCCCAATCATCAAAAGTTTCTGGAATCTATCTGTTGTGATCGTTACAGTGACACATGTCTTGCTCGCAAATGCCAGCAATGTGTAACGAAAACCATTGAATATAAAGAATTTAATAATTCATACCCTGTCAATTTAAAACAATGGGAGGTTGTTACAGAAAATATAGTGGACCCTAAAACTAAAAAGCCACGCAAAATTCGAAAATACGCAAAAAAAAATTGTGAAGCTTGCTCCTCGTGATATTATTATGCGACTTGAGAATAGTTTTCCGAAATTCTTGAACCATCAGCTTAATATCGTTCACCAATGCAACGAATTTAAGAAGTTGAAAGATACTATCTCCCAAGATGACTGTATAATCCACATGGATTTTAGCGAGAACTATAATACAAAATATGCAGAGGAAATTCAATCCTTCCATTTTGGGGGTTCAAGAACACAGTTGAGTCTACATACGGTTGTTATTTACACACGCAATTCTGATAATTCTATGTCTACCGTTTGTGCATGTAGTTTTGCAAATAATTTAGCTCATGGTCCGGCTGCTATCTGGGCGCACCTGAAGCCAATTTTCGAATTGTTACCGCAACAAGTTGTCAACATTCATTTTTTGAGTGACGGGCCAGTAACCCAGTACAGAAATAAGACTATGTTTTAAATGTTGGCTTGCCAAATACAAACTGTCTTTCCGGAAATAAAACGGTTCACTTGGAATTTTCACGAAGCCGGCCATGGTAAAGGTGCACCAGATGGGGTCGGGGCAGTGTGTAAAAGAACTGCAGATAAGTTTGTTGCTTTAGGTAGAGACATCTCGTCTTTAGATTCACTAGTCAGTATAATTGAAGAGAACTGTCCAGGAATCCGTGTTTTTGTCATCAACAACGAGGATATAGATGGAATGGCTTCTTTAATCGCTGCGAATGCGAAAAATATGATTTCATTCAAAGGAACGTTGCAGGTACACCAAGTTTGCGGGAATGTTTATATCCCAAATAAGATTGTCATGAAGTCTCTGAGTTGTTTTTGTAAGGAAGAAGGTTGCAATCATTATAAATTGGGTGAGCTCAAATATCGTAACACGACTTCCACAGTTTTAGCCGTTGATGACGTATACTCGTCATCAGAAAACGAATCAGATGAAGTTACTGCAAATCTTGACATTGCTCAAAATCCTGGACCCTCGGGGGTTTCTAGTCTTAAAAAGCTTTATTCACCAGGTGATTTTGTACTAGTCCAATTGAGTGGAAACAGAAATAAATATTATAGATATGCAGCAATATGCTCTTGAGATATAGACGATGAAGAAGGGGAGATTAAAGTTACTTATATGAAAGTATGCGATAATGAAGGCATCCTTTTTAAGGTTGATGATGATGATATGTCCTATGTGGCATTGGATCAAATACTATGTTCCTTGCCAGTGCCTGGATTGGTTATGAAAGCCCTAACGACTTTTGACCAACGTATAACATCGGTATATCAACCGTGAACACGTGGTATTAGTATTAACAGAGTAAACGCACCGTAGTAAAACTGTGTGTTGTAGGGATAGATACCGTATTTTTGAGCTCGGATGCATACCGTCTATACACCGTAGGTAATCACTAATAATACGGTATTGAAGCGGAATTTTCTCAGTCGTGATGGCAGATGAAGTACGCATGAACAGGGTATGAGACACGTATGTCAATACGGTATGATTGTGGTGAGAATACGGTATGAATGTGGTGAGAATACGGTTTCAAAACTGTGGAACTACGGTACACATACTGCGGTCAAACCCAATTGCTTGAGCTGGCCAGAAAATTTGACGGTTTAGGCAGGGTATGGTAACTGTGTTCATACCGTATGAAAACTGTGTTCAGTACCCGTGAATACGATGGAAGTGCCGGTAAAACACGGTACGCAGAAAGGCGCAAATATACCGTATTTCTGAAGTGATTACCCGTGGTAAATCCGGAAATATACCGTTCAACATCGGTATATGAACCTTCTCTCAACCTTGCGAAAAAGTCGTTATGGAGGTGATAGATGTTTTTATAAATTTTCTACTGCCGTAGATGTTCTTGAAAAGTAAAATTTTTGTCATAGTTTTAAGTATCTTTTTATAATGATATTGAAGACTGCAATATACCAGTTGATCTCGTAATCGTTTTAATTTCGATATGATCACCAATCACTATGATTACTGTCACTAATATGTTCGAATTGTTTGTATTTTTTTTTTTTATAAAATTATTTTACTATATGGGTCATTCTCAGTTAAGAGGTAAATTCAACGTTCACGGTGAAAAATCACCTTTTTCAAAAAAATTTATTAAAAATAATGTAATTATCTCTTAAAACTCGTGCTCATGTAAGTGGTCATTCAAATTCATTTCTTAATTTTATTTAATTTAGTCACAATTTCATCTCAAAGTCGGAAAACATCTCTCCCCTGGCCTGTCCCCGGGCTGATTCTGTTTGTGTATTAGTAATTTAAAGTACTTAGAAATCAAATATATTATTTAAATTATATATTTCAACAAAATAAATTAAATAAATTATCGTAATCAAGCAAGTAAAATTGCGTGATATTTTTTTTTCTTAAAAGAAATTACGTTTACGTTTGTCCCCCGCATTTTACGTCTCGTCCCCTGGCATGTTTATTTTCCTGTAAAATCGGCATTTGTTTACTGACTCGCGGGGATTGAAGACCTTGAACAAACGTCGTTGAGTTTATAGTTTGTAATCAGCGCCAGTCGAACTAGGTGCGCAGTAATTTTGTCATTTATTTCATTACTAACACTCTGTGGATACAGTTGAGAATGAGTGAATAAAGTCTCTCCCCTGGTAAGTTTTATTTTAAAAATATTAATCTAAAAATTTTAATTCATCTGTATATTTACTTCTTGTTATGTATAGATTCTAAGTTTTCTTGGTTAATCACGTACAATAAATACATTTGTCAATATTTTTGTTTTTGTTACTAAAAAGTATCTACCCTGTTTATATCTCCCCTGACTTGTAAGGGCCAGGGGAAAAACACGATATCTAGGGGAGATATGAAAACTTCAAACCATAATTTTTTTTACTGTTTTTTTTATTGTTTAAAGGTTGACTATTGTTATTTAATTTAACCTATAAATATATTCACAATCTAGTTCATTGAAAAAAATCGATGATTATGTTTTTTTACAGAACATTTTACCCCTGGATTGAGTATCTCCCCTGGCTTCTTATAAAACAAGATAGAATTAATAAATTGACTGACCGCCTTGCAGACACGTTTGGAATGATTGTTTTGATCGAAACATTATAAAATTTGATTAAATTTTCAAAATTTTTATCGTGCCGCGTTTTATCAATAAGCGATTTACCTCTTAACTGAGAATGACCCATATATATATACAGGGTGTCCCAGAACTAAGTGCAATAAATGTTAGGGGTAATAGAGGGGGTCTAGCTAAGTAAATTGATCTAAAGAACATGTGGTCTCCGAGTCAGCGTTCGCGAGATACGACCGGTTAAAAATCGCGTTGGGCGCCGGCATGTAGGCAACCGCGGACACAGCAGGCAGCGGTTCGCTGTATTTTTGATAAGCGCAATCTTTCTGATACGAGTCATAAGACTTTTGAATTCGAAAATTTCAAACAAAAACACTTTCGACATTGATTTTCCGCCATTAAACACAACAACATTACTTGTTTCCATAATAAAATTTCATATCGAAAGTATTATTGTTTGAAATTTTCGAATTCAAAAGTGTTATAACTTGCTTTAGAAAGATCGCGCTTATCAAAAAGACTGCTAACCGCTGCCTGCTGTGTCCGCGGTTGCCTACATGCCGGCGCCCAATGCGTTCTTTAACCGGTCGTATCTCGGGAACGCGGACTCAGAGGCCATATGTTCTCTGGGTCAATTTACTCAGCTCGGCCCCCTCTATTACCCCCATCATTTATTGCACTTAGTTCTGGGACACCCTGTATATCTATCTATCTATTGATCCTTGTCTTTCCACTTATGAATCGAATGTGTAATTTCTGTGGCATGAAACGTAATTCCCCTGTGTTAGTTTCATTCCCCTGGCGATTGTATTTCCGCTGGAGTTAAAAAAACACTATAAATATGAAAAAGAATATCTGGCCCGCTTAGAATTTCATTGTATGTAAGGTCATTCCTATAAAAAGTGCAAATGTTTATAGAAAATCTTTGACTGACTGTGTCGCCACTAATGATGGTCAGAAAACCCCATTATCAAATATTGACCCATATGACAAAAAGTAATTGTCTTAAGAATTATTGAAACTAGTACCAAATACGCGCAATGTAATAAGTAGATAGGCAAGGGGGGTTCTGGACCAATCTAGGTCACAAATTTTGGTCCAGAAACCCCCTGTGTTCTGATTGGTCAAGCCCCCTCCCACTTGCTGCAAAGACGTCCCCCTAAGACGTCCCCCTAACGGTAATCGAAGATTTCAGAATTTTTAATGGGTACTTTCTAACGGAATCTACCCCGGTAATGCAATTCTAACGGAATCTACCCCCGCTAGAACCGCCCCTTTCACAATTTTAACGACCGCGAGTACCGCCTCCCCCTAACGGTAATCGATGATTTCCACAAAAAAGGGATCAACCGCGCAAGGGGGGTGCCCGATCACGTGCGCACCTCGTGTCCGAATTTATGAAATCTGAATTTATGCGACCTGCTGAATTTCTGAATTTCTGATTTCTGATTCTGAATTTCTGATTTCTGAATTTCTGATTCTGAATTTCTGATTTCTGAATTTCTACGACCTGATTTTTTCTGAGGATCGATAACGTCGTCATCAAGATCTACTTTTTTACGGTCGATGCGCAATCGTCGATGCCTACTTTACCTCCGCGCGCGCTCTTACCGACCGTCGAGTGTCTAAACGATACCGACGAACGTTCAATTGCTTTTGGATATGTATTGGTGGTCCTGAAAAGGACCGATTTGATGGTCCTGAAAAGGACCGATTTGATGGTCCTGAAAAGGACCGATTTGTTTTTTATATAAGCTCTCTAATTTTTCCTCCTCCTCTTCTTTTGCGGGGGCTTTACCCCGCGGGTTGAGGACCCAGCAACGGCAGCAGCTTCTAGAAACATAGATCAATGACATTTAATTTATAGAATGAACAAAAAAAAAAAAAATATACTTTTGAATTGCACAGCGCAGGTAAAATTTAAAACGTATGCTATTTGTTTGAGAGCTCTTACCTTTATCATCATCCATCTCTGCGTTCAACGCCTCCGCGATAACCCCCGCCAACTCTTCTGATACGTTTCTAACGTCGTCGTCGTTTCTTTCGGCTAAAAATAAAATCAATGATATTTGATTAATAGAATAAAAAACTTTTTTTTTTTTTTTTATTTTTAAATTACACGGAGTAGGTGAATTTTAGTGTATGCTAATTAATTGAGAGCTCTTACCTTGGTTATCTAGCGCTTCGGCGATTACTCCCGCGAGGTCCTTGGGTGCTGCTTCTTCGGGCTTATGAATAAGATCAGAAGCATCGTTACCTGGAGCCTTTTTTAATAGACCCTGCTCATCATAATGATGCTTCTGATCTGCAGTTAGGTACGATTTGAATGCTGCATGACAGCGGCAGCATTTCTGCCAATTCACTTTCACCAAGGCGATGCCGCATTTCTCGCAGAAAAACATCGCCGGTAATTGGTGAATCGGTAAAATGCTATGATGCATTTCTACACCCCATGGACCAGGTAATTTAACTACGCATCCCTCGCAGTATAAACCTGAAGTCGGAGAGTTCTCCTTCAACTGGAGGGATGTATAACAGCGTGTAAGCGCGCTAAAGGCTGCGAGCATCGCAGCCTCTCGCGCAACCCATGTATCTTGAAGGGGCATCGCCCATCTCTCTATCAGCACACATGATTGCTTAATGCAGGGAGTTAAGAAAAGATTCGGAAGCGCTGCGATAAACCAGAAAATCAAAAAATCAAAATAACGCCAAAGAACTATTTTCACTAAATCACAAAATTCACAATGATACTTACACATTTTTTCTTCACAATTTTTTGACTGATTTTTCAAAAAAAGTTTTTAGAGTATCGCGATGAGACACTTTCAAAGTCTGAGCTGCGAATGAGCTCGGTATGTAACCCTTCATTAGTATGCGATCTCTTAAAACTAATGTACAGCGATAAAATTCAATACCTCGAATTGGTCATCAGCCTAACCCATGATGCCGGAACGAAATTATTATCCTAAGCCTCAGTGTTGTTTATAAACATATCGAATATCAAAAACTAGTGTTCTACCAAGCTACCGCACTACAACGGTTAAGGAGTCAGATAAGCTACTGGAAAGGAATTACAAATAATTTATGTACGAAGACTGTAAAATTTACAGTGAATTCTTTTTATTCTTCAAATCAGAGAACACACAAATTACAGAAAGCGTAAATTTATTCAATCATTTGACATTGTGAGCAGTCTCCGATCATGGGAGGAGGTTCAGCGAATTCTCCGCTCTGCGATCCGTAATGTATTTGGCATCTCCGGCAGTTTGCGATATCTACATCCTTCTTCATAGCCTCCGATAGTTTGTCCCACACCTCATCGATGATACTCGAGCCGTAAATAAGAATGAAATCTTTGGTTAAATAGGCGATGTCTTCGGCCTTCATTCGTTTTAAACCTCCTACTTGAATGGATATGAGCAATGATTTATAAACGACACGGTTTGCACTCCTTCAAATACCAAGTTTTCAATCGCTGAACGTTTTCGAAGGCGCACTGATATCCGGGAAGGTTTCCGTGCTTATCTTCGTGCCAATGAATCACCTCGTAGTCTCGCATCCGTTGAAAACTTGGGCATTCCAATTCTTCTAAATCGATCACAGGCTTGGACTCGTCGTTAATGATTTTTTTAATCCACTCTTTCTTCTCCTTCCCCTTAACGTAGATATAACTTGCATGCTCGACAACTTTTCGTACAACTTCCTGCACCTTGTCGTAAGATATATTGCCAGCGTTCCATGGTATTCCATGATAATTTCGCATCAACCAAGTATTGACAGCTCTACATTTGGCGGATAAGATTTTCCAAGCACACGGCGGCTTGAAGAGAATGCGTGCCAGGCCTTGCTTACCCGTCTCATCCGCTTGAATGGTAATTACACCGAGCTCTTTCAGCACGAATTCGTTGATAGGATGTCGGAAACCTTGTACATCCAATATCATCTCCATTGTAACAATTTTTAAATTTCTAGAATGGTACGATGCGGATTTCAGAAGGATCAAACGTAAACTAATTTGAAAAATGTTCAAACCTCACTTTATATATCGTATATCCCCTCTTAACAAATAAAATACACATATTTTTTCTTTCAGTGCTTACATATATTTTATAATCATAGTAAAGTACAGTTTCATAAAAATAGGTGTAAGTACAGTTATTGTCAATTATAGATTGCAGAATCATAAAATGTAGGATGGCATAGTTTTTTCTTATGTTAATTTCTGTACACCACCGCTGATCGGGTTGTACTCAATAATACGATCGTGTAAAATCACACAATAGACTGAAGTTTGCGGTGGAAAAGGATACGATGACTCGAATTCAAGACGAATATCCACGGGTCCGGATTTCAGAGAATCGTTTTGCTTCGAACAATCGATAACGATGAGCGGTGCGTATTTCAGAAATTCGTTCTTACTCAATAACGGTTCGGAATCTTTAACGTAGTACGATGTCTGGAAGTTTGCATACATATCGTAGAGCAAAGCATACAGGTTGCGAGCAACATCGAGATTTAGGTTTCCGTAAGGATAACTCTGCGAGTTGAGAAAAAGCTTCACATCTCGGATGCTGCAGTGACCAAAATGACTTGCGTTCCTAGCTGCATTATTTTTTCGATCCGTCTGAAAGCCGACTACAACGTATCGGGGTTTTTCCAGCTGAGTGGAGGTTTTCACGACCCAGACATGCTTCGAGGTAGCGGGTACTAGTGGATACTCGTATAATTCCCACGAGCGGTAACTGATAGGGATGGGTGTATCTTTGGCAATATAGTTCAGCAACTGGATTTTTCGTTGATCGGAGACCTTGATGTACGGAATCATCCACTCGACTTTGAGTAGTGAAATTTTAAACTGTTCCACAGTACCATCGGCAGTTGTCTGTATAATTGCATTCGTGTCGGTGTTTGTCCTTGTAAGAATCAACTCGTGCTTAGCATTGACGATGATTCGACGGTAGTCCTCAGCGAAACCCAGTAACCAACTCAGCGGTATAGAGACATCGAAGTAACCGTTCTCATCAACTATTTCATTGTCGTTGTCGATCCAACCGGCGTTCTCCCGCAGAGCCCTTTGGCTAGGACTTTGTGATATGTAATTCTTCATGAGGGTTGTGATACCGACGTTCTTATTTCGATCGATCTCAACAGCATTCAACTCGTAGCGTATATCCTCAAACAGATGACAGATGGAATTGTTGACTAACTTTGTGGCAGTGACCGGAGTTCGTCCATCGGCCTTGGTCAATCTGCCGTATACGTGCAGCGAGCTCCTACTCGGTAATAAGCACAAATCTTGATGTTGAACGGCGATCCGAATTTCATCGTTGTTATCAAAACTCGTTGATGCGAAGGGTTGATGCCCGTGAGTCTCGTAGTGCGCGACGGACTCGTCAAAGACAATTGGTCTTTGTATCTTTAGGATCTCCTCCATGGTAGAAAGCAGACGATAGCGACAAAGCAGAATTGTATTCTTACTTTCCGGAAAATCCTCTTCCACGAACTCTGAGCCCCAGACTCTTCAGGAACTTGATGTTTTGACGTCTGAGCTCTCCGGAGGGTGTGCGACGACTGCTCACCCCCCGACATGTCGGCTCTATTTTATAACTCCGTCCGACTTTAGTTTAAAAAACGATACCCATTACGATTTCACGTGCAGTCTTATCGTTACCACTTCACCTTGGAAATTAACCAATCTTCCGTCTTGATCGACTAGTCTGAGCTGAAGATGATCTATTGCTTGAACGGTGATCGGGAGGTAAATGACGTTCGATGGTACTTCTATGATCTTATATCCAGGTGGGACGACGGGGAAAAATTCGTGAATGGTGTGCACTCGTTGTCCGTTGAGGTACGCACCCGTAGTGACGTTGCACTCGACTCGTAGGGAGTTCACCTTGAGAATAGCCACAGGCAAATCAGATGTGTGTGTAACATCTGCTTCAAGGGTGCGTGGAGTGAAGCCCAACAGTCGACCGATAGAGTCGGAGGGATTAAAATTTATCTTACGATTGCACTTGATTTCGCTACACAGCGTATTGTTGTTTGCTCGCAGGTTGATGGAGATGTTACGATCTGCTAATACTTTTTGCACATAACTCTCGATGTCCTCAATTTCGTAGCTTCCGGTGGGTATGGTTATGACTTCACTTCCGTCGATGTGAAGCTTGTTGTTACCCTCATCGATGTTGGGAATCGAGTTAAAGGTTAGCAACTCGACAAGTCCTAACGTGTAATTTTTGAACGGTGATAGCTCGATGGGTGGGAAATAATAGGCTTCTAGTACGGGTGACGTACCCGATAATGTTAACGTAAAAGAATCACCCATGATGATCCGCGCTCAACTGATGTTTTGCGTGACGGAGGAAAGCGTTTTATAGCAGTCCGCCGAGGAATTTGAGACACAGATGTCCGCCCACCACCGTATCATAGTCTTGATATTTTTTATGATTATACATTACAATGCTACCACCACCGAGGTATGTCATTAGATCTTTGGGTGGCTGTAAATCACCAAAGCTATCAAAGTAAATGACTTTGTTGTTTTTCTTTCTGTACGCAACCCAGTGTGTACCAGAACCTTCTTTATTGTCAAGATTCACTATGGCAGCTTCGTACTTCCTGGGTCCACCTCTCGGCATTTCGTTTCTCATGTACACTCCGCGAAACCCAGGAATTTTCATGATCTTAGCGTACTTCAGCAGATCGAAATCGGTGAGAGCTCGGTGTGGTAGCCTTACGTGTTTTTTGAATTCAACTGAAGACCTAAACCTTTTTTGTAGGGCTTCAGGTACAGCCCCTTTCCTAAAGCGATCGCCTCCATAGCCTCGTTGTGACGTTGTCGCTCCTGTAATTCGCGTTTTGCTGCGCTTGCCTCGTTCACCACTTTTGCAATACCAGCTGCCCCACCGGCTAGAGCTCCGGTAGCACTCAACCCCGCGAATAGAGGTATGAGAAAGGGTAAGAAACCTCCAATTTTGGCCGGTATGGGAAGGATGCGTGGAGTTTGCACCTTGTTCCGACCACCCGCATTTTTTACAGCTTCGCGTGCCCCTTTGAGAGCCGCCTTGACGGGGCTGGCACTGTTCGATCCCATGGAAGCTCTTGCCGCCTTTACTATTTGTTTCAATGAGATTTTTTTCTTATCGCAAGTTTTTTTCTTTCGCATACCCATGCCTAACTTCCTTTTCGCTTTCATGGCGTTGGTCACACCCCAGGCGGCTGCCTTTTCCGTAACGCTTGCGTCTTTGGCGAGAACGCGGTGCCAGGCCTTCTCCGCGAGTACTTTGTCCGCCTCGTGTCGAGCAGCAAGATTATCCCGATCTTTGGAGTAGGCGATGTCGTGTTCCTTGCACGCAGCGTCGAGAGGATTGATGCCCGGATCACCGCGTGCAAGTCGCGTTTTCAGTTTTGTTCCAGGGCCGCAGTACTGGTAGCCCGGTATATGCAATTCAATGGGAAGTTTGTTGATGATTTTGTTGAGAAGACCTTTCCCTCTTGGTCGCTTGCGTTCTCCGTCACGTTTATGTACGATCATGGTTCCAGCACAACTGACTCAAATCCAATAAATAGCGAGCATTTATAGTTTCGGAGGCAGTCAAGATACGTCGGTGGAAAGCGCTCATTGGTTGCACCTCTCACGTTGGTCGGCCATCATGAAGTTCAAAGAGCAAAGTACCAAATTACCGGTAATCAATTTCGACAAACTGACACAAGCAAATGTGAAGGAGCGGGGGAAACGTCACGGTCCGCTACTACCGAATAGCGTGCGCGCAGTGATTTGCGGACCGTCCAATTGCGGCAAGACCAATACCCTCTTATCTCTGATCACACATCCGAATGGCCTAAAATTTGCAAATATCTACGCTTATTCAAAATCGCTCAACCAGCCCAAGTACCAGTTTCTCAAAAAGCTCATCGATTCGGTCAAGGGTGTTGGATTTTTCCCGTTCAGCGAACACGAGCAAGTGATCAGACCGGAAGACGCGCGACCGAACTCTCTCATGATTTTCGATGACGTGGCCTGCGAAAAACAGGATAACATCAGAGCCTTCTTTTGTATGGGAAGACACAACGCGGTCGACTGTTTCTATCTTTGTCAGACTTATGCTCGTATTCCCAAACACCTTGTACGTGACAATACTAACATGCTAATACTTTTCCGACAAGATGAAATGAATTTGAAACATATATACGATGATCACGTCAACACGGATATGTCCTTTGCGCAGTTCAGAGACCTGTGCTCAGCCTGTTGGAGCGATAATAAACATGGTTTCGTGATGATCGATAAAGATAGCGATCTCAACGGGGGTAGGTATCGCAAGGGTTTTGACTGCTTCGTAACCATAAATATGAGGAAAGTGTTGTGACGACAGCAGTTATATGTCAAACTCAGAAGCATCAACATGCAAAGTGCTGATTTTCATCAACAGAAAGATGCGTTGCAGCAAATTGCAAAAGCGAGCGATGCTATTCGCCGCAAGCATAAAATGCTGAAGATGGGTCGGGATACCAGCGAAAAGGCTATGATTGAAGTTTTCAAACCTGTAACGGCACCTCTTCAGCAGCTGGTGAATCAGTCGCTGAAACAGGAGACTATCAAGAGTGAAATTCAAGAGACGTCTACGAAACGGGAATTCCCGCAAAGGACCACGCGGGAGTCGGCTGAGTCTTTTGTAACGGCTGACGAAGAATCCTCCGACGAGAATGAACCTGTTACCCCCTTGGAGCGTGAATCTTCCACCGATGGCAATGATTTACCTCAAACGTATCTTCGAATGTTCGAAACAAACGAAGCGAAAGCCTTGGATACTTCGTACGGTGTTCGTAGATTGAAGAATAACGTTTTAAAGATTGGCAACTCTGAATTGACTTTTGACAACGATATCATTCGTATTGGAAGCACGAATTATCAAAAAACACCAGGCTTGCTCGAACTACTGTTCAAAAAGTCACCCAATGACACCATAGTGAACCAGGCTGATTTGGAGAATTACAACAAAATCGTGTTCAACACAAACGCGCATCGAAAGTATTATCGTAGTGATACGGCTGTTCGTTCTGAGAATAGCGATAAATTCAGAAAAATTATCTCTAAAATTCCCACCTCTGTGAGAGAGAAGAAGGGTGAAGCCTTACCGCGCTTCAAAATTGTCGAAGGTAAGAAGAGCCGAATGGATTACGTGTATTGGGACGATCCCAATGAGCTAGTCGAACGACTTCGATTGCTCTACGCGTCCCAGGCGGCCGGTAACACGAGTCACTCCAATGAAATTATTTCCATCATTGAGGAGTTGCGTGAGGCTAGAATTATATATTAGACTCTTGAAACAATTGTCATAGCTCAGTGTTAAAATGAGCGTTGACGTGTTTGGTAGGCAATTGACGAGGATGAAGAGTCTGTCGGGAAACCGCGGTCCTCCCGGTTTTGGTTTCAAAATAACCCTCGACGGACAGTACGATATGGATAACAAGAGATTGAGCAACCTCGCGGATCCTGTGGAACAAAATGATGCAGCCTCCATAAGAGTGGTGCAAAGCGCTGTACGGCAGGAAGCTCAACTCTTAGGTAGGAGGATCGAATCTCTGGAAAACCTTGTCACTCACCATTCTCAACTCATTTCACAACTGGAAGAGAAGCTGACAACATCGGAGAAAATCAACGATAGTGAAAACAATTTCATGATAAGAAGCCTGGAATCGAGCGTGAACGCAACTCTGAAACGTCTCGAAGCGGATAACAAAACCGGACAAGACTTGGCAGTTCATAATTCAGGAATAATAGTGCGATTGGACGAGCGTTTGACCAGACTGGAGGATGGAAGACAAAAAGCTGACGTTGGTGGAGGAACTTCATAGACCCGCACGAAGAAATTATCCGCGTCGCCGCGTCATCATGCGAGGAGTGGATGAGACCTGGCAGGCTGATCTAGTGGATATGATTGCTTATGCGAAATATAACAATGACTACAAATACCTACTGACGATCATAGATATTTTTTCAAAATTTGCCTGGGCAGTGCCGATTAAGACCAAGAGTGGAAAGGATGTGACAAATGCTATGAACTCTGTTTTCAAAAAGGTTCTTCCAAACGTTTTCGCCGAAAACGTTTGGAAGAATTTTAAAATGTCATATTTCTGTTTCCCCTTCCGACGAGCGGGCTCTTTAACCTCCGTCTACCCGTCGCCGGGGTGCTGTCGCTCTGCATCGAAAAGAGAGCTAGCACGTAATTTCTTTCAATCAAGTGCTGAAAAACTCCAACAACGGTAGCAGTGACACTTTATTTATCGTTGAAGAGCAGATAAATAGAATAAATTACAGTTTTTCCTATAAAAAAAGCCGCGTTTCACTAAAGGTTGCCTCGGAAGAGCGATGCAACCAGAAGTGAAACAGCTGCTTTTTGTGTTTTTTCTTCAATTTTCTGTGCCCAGACAATGTTAAACTGTAAATTTCTTTATCAGATTGATTTTTTCGATAGTTTTACATAAATTTTAGGTATGAAATTCAAAGAATTTCAAGGTTCAAGGGCAGCAAATGGACGAATCATTTTTAGGTTACGTATATGCTGTTTGACAGGTGATAGCGTTTCACAATTGGTCATCCAGCTGTTTCACTACTGGTTCCCCACTCATTTGGCTGTTTCACTTCTGTTCCGAAAATCTCGAGTCTTTGAAATTCTTTTAAAAATTCAATATGAGCTAATATAGACCTAATATATGGTTAGTTTACAGCCCCAAAACTTGACTGTGAGCCCAGAATAAAAATTTCTCCAGAACTTTCAAATTTATTATTTTTATTGCCGTTAATAATCGAGACACAGCGGTGGGCGTTTCACTATTGGTGCGCTTACCTTACTATGCGGAATATGCTTTTCGTACAAGGTTTCATTTTCCGTCGGCTCAAGGATACACTCTATATCAGCGTATACGACGAACGGTACAAACTCCTTATATCTATAATTTCTAAAACTTAAGATCTTATCTTCTTCTGTCGGCAATATCATCTTACACTTGTTTATATTTTCACAATCTTGTTTATGTCTTTCGTATGAGGTTTGAACTTGGAAATGACATAGACATCTATCACACAGATATTTCGCGCTTTTATGCTTCGACAGTTGTGAACTTAACAATCTAGATAGATTTTTGATCCAAGCAAAGTGGAAAACGAGCTGATCATTGATTTCTATGCAACTATCTATAGCAATAAGGTGGATCGTAGGTTTAACTGACTTATTTTTACTCAAATACAGGGGTACTATTTCACTAGGTAATCTCGATTCGGTTTCCACACCGTACACGTTAATTGTTAGACAATTGATTCGTTCAAATTTCGAAATATCTTTGAGAGTTATAGGAAACTTGATACCCTCACAGTTGAATATCGTGCTGTGATGGGGATAAGAACTTGTTCGATCAACATGATTATCTGCGGGATAGAGAGCTGCAGCGATAGCCCACAGAAAGCAGAATTCGTCGCTGCTCTTGACGTTCACCACAGCCTTCTTCTTCTGTATATCCGGAGGTAGATCCACGTAGGTAGATAAACCTCCACGTAGCGGTTCGTACCGATTGATATTAATCATTAGGTTAACAATTTCGATTAATGTCCAACCCGAGTCCTGCTCTTGAAAATCCTCAACTTTCACCAGGAGACGATCGATCAAATTCTCATCGAACCATCTCTTAATATCCGTGGCTGGAAGGATAACTTCATTTTTTGTGTTGAAAAATTTCATCTCTTCGACGGTTTCAGAGTTTTTCAGAATGGAAAACTTACAAGCCAGTATACCGTTCACTTTCAGATTACCTCGCTGCTGTAGAGAATTCTTTAATCGTATGACAGCTAAGGTTTTTGAATCCTGCAAAAAAGATCTTAGATCTTTGTGACGTAGATTTATAACAACACCAGTGCGTATTCGACCTTTAAATACAGATTCCAAGTCCCTCCACTGAACTCTGTCTTTTATCCTTCTCCGCGATCTTCCGATACCTTGACCACTTCGTTGTTTATCTTTGAATTTCTCACCGAACGATTGGAGTATGGATACTGTTGTAACGATTCTGTGTCTTCCTCCAACAGAAAGAGTAACTGTTCGCAAGATTTTATTTAAGAGTCTGATATTACGATTACACAAATTTTTCCATCGCTCGATTTGATGAGATGACGCACCGTCCAACAGTTTATAAGCACTTTCTATAATATTGATCAACTTCAGGCACGTTTCCGCATCCATTTCTGAGTCTGCAACTCACTTCAGAGGTACACAGATGAAATTTTTTAAATTTTTTAATATTAATTGTTGAACACCCCGACTTTCAGAAAAAATCGGTATAGTAAAAGATTTATTAATGATTTTACAAATAAAGAAATTCACACTTGTTATATTGCCCACCGAGGTACCGTAAGCGTAGACGACCTTCCGCAGCAGCAGTTTTATGAAATTCTAACTGATCCTCGTCATTGTTGAATAGCTCGGTTACTCTGGATGGTAGAAACATCATAAAACTATCCTCCATCTCCACCATGACTTTAGGACCAAATCTGGTGTCAACAGATTTGAACGATGAAACTTTATAATCTTTCCCAACCTCCAGCTCTGATATTTTCTTCGTAGGTAAGAAGTCATCCATGCGACAAACGTTGTTTATTTTTTCAGAAGCCATTTTTAATAAAATTCAAGACAGACACCAGTTTTCAAGAGTATACACTAGGGCGGAGTGAAAAATTCACTTTTTTCAAATCGCTATCTCCTTAGCAATCAAAAATTACGTCTTGACATCCTGAAAACCCACACCAAAGGATTTTTTTATCAGACCACATCTTGAGGTGCCTAGACGAAGATTACATTTTTACTTCACTTTCGGGAACTTCCAGACTCGGATATATCCTTCCTTTCACCAGAATGCAATTTTCAGCTCACAATTAAAATTTTGAATAATGATCTAATTGGCTTCATTGCAAACCTTCAAAAAAACAACAGAAATTTGGTTATTTCCGTGTCATACTCAGAATAACCAAATTTCTGTTGTTTCTTTAAAAGTTTGAAATGAAGCCAATTCGATCATTATTCGAAATTTTAATTGTTAGCTGAAAATTGCATTCTAGTGAATGGAAGGATATATCCGAGTCTGGAAGTTCCCGAAAGTGAAGTAAAAATGTAATCTTCATCTAGGCACCTCAAGATGTGGTCTCATTAAAAAATCCTTTGGTGTGGGTTTTCAGGATGTCAAGACGCAATTTTTGAGTGCTAAGGAGATAGCGATTTAAAAAAAGTGCATTTTTCACTCCACCCTAGTATACACCTTCTTGCACGACTAAAATTCGAATAACTGAAAATCGCTATGAATACACCATTTTATAGGGAAGCGAATTTAAAATGTGTGCGTACGTGCTCCTATATTCCTGGAAAAGCTTATTATGCGAATAAATTATTTCGAAAGTTTCTTCGCTCTACATTCGTTCTTTACGTGGCAATTAAATAGTGGATTCAGTTTATGTAGATTTCGATACCGTTAGTAATACCTAATATGTAGGTACTGTATCGTTAATGTTTGTATATCTCTATAGAATTTAACGTCGAGCCATTCATGTTCGCTCAAGATAACGCGCATTCGTATTGTTTAATATATTCGAATATTATATATACAGCTTGGCCTACGTTTATTTTTTCTTCCTAGTTTATCTAAGTATCAGCTATCGGTAACGTTCCACTCGAGTTTGTATGTGATACTCCATAAAGTAATTATATGTGACGAATACTTCTAAGTAAGTATATATATATATATATATTAGGGTGGTCCTTAAAAAAAAATTTATCGTGGCGCCCCCCAGATCAGCTCCAAATAATTCAAAACAAATGTGGAAAAAGTTGCAGCCCCCCATCTTACAAACCGGCCATTACCAGAGGGGGTCTCATGTGCTCCTTTGAAATAAACGTGTTTTTTTTCGATTTTTCAAAGACCTGCGTACTAGAGCGTCCTAAACTGTTTCTAAAAATCCCAAATACTTACGAACGCATTCCTGGTTCCCATAGGGTAAATGTACCAGTGAATGAACACGCACCAGTGAATGACCATTTTCACGCAAAGTATATCTGTATACAGTGATTTTAACATGGCTGTTCATTCACTGGTGACGTTCCTTAACCGTTCATTCACTGGTACATTTACCCTATTCTATATCCAGATCGATAAATCGAACTCCTGATTCAATCCTGACAGCTATATGGGTCATCCCATTGGAGAAAACGTATTTTTTTATTGTCTGTAAAATTATCTCAAAATTTCAGGATCACAATTTTTCATTTCGTTTACGTTAACGTATTTCTTTTTTTTTTTTTAGCTGCCGGAAAATTTTGTCAGAACAAAGTTCGACATTGAAAATATTGATCATGAAATGAAAAATTGTGATCCTGAAATTTTGAGATAATTTTACAGACAATAAAAAAATACGTTTTCTCTTATGGAATTACCCATATAGCTGTCAGGATTGAATCAGGAGTTCGATTTATCCATCTGGATATAGAATAGGGGAACCAGGAATGTGTTCGTAAGTATTTGGGATTTTTAGAAACAGTTTAGGACGCTCTAGTACGCAGGTCTTTGAAAAATCGAAAAAAACACGTTTATTTCAAAGGAGCACATGAGACCCCCCTCTGGTAATGGCCGGTTTGTAAGATGGGGGGCTGCAACTTTTTCCACATTTGTTTTGAATTATTTGGAGCTGATCTGGGGGGCGCCACGATAAATTTTTTTTTAAGGACCACCCTAATATATATATATATATTTTTTTTTTAAATGTATTGATGTGTACGACTTTTGGGAGCTTGCACACTACTCCGAAGGGATGCGTACTGACCTCATTCGTAACTCAAACGGCATAGAGGTAAGTTCTTTCAAATTGAAAAAGAAATTATAAATCTATACGTTTCATTTTTTAGTGGATTACAGTGATTTTTAATTTATTGAATTCTGATTTCAGCGTTGACGAAACCTTTCAAGTATTCGTAAAAAGTAAGTATTTTCAAATTATTATAAATTGTTATTTACATCATTGTTTATCGTTATAGTTTTTTTCATTCATCATATTTTTTGATAATCATGCGACATAGAACGTCAACTCATCCTATTCAACTTTATTTCTTTACCATAGTTTTTTTTGAAAAAATAATATTATAATTTTACAGGCATGGAGAACAGAAATTTCGATGCTGTACCTGCAGAGGTCCTCATCCACGTCGATCCTCGGGATCTGTGGATGTACGAGTTGGTGGTAGACAGATACCTCCTCCGCTGGGTAAGGGAGGGTATGGACCTTGGCTATGAAAGCGCGTATGATGAGGAGGAAGTGGAGGAGGAAGTGGAGGAGGAGCTGTCTGACACCGACTCGGACAACTCGGACGATGATGATCGGCCAGAGTTGGGGGCCATGTGGATAGGTTTTTTATGGCCAGATGATGAAGGTTACGGATCCTCGTAAGTTAATAACGTAATTTTTGAATACATAATTATATCGTTCAGTTAGTGATATTAGGAATGTCGTTCAGTTGTTGATATTAGAATATCTGTATGTTTCAGAGCGGATGACGTTGAGGGCTAAAAGCAAACAAATCGGTCCTTTTCAGGACCATCAAATCGGTCCTTTTCAGGACCACCAATACATATCCAAAAGCAATTGAACGTTCGTCGGTATCGTTTAGACACTCGACGGTCGGTAAGAGCGCGCGCGGAGGTAAAGTAGGCATCGACGATTGCGCATCGACCGTAAAAAAGTAGATCTTGATGACGACGTTATCGATCCTCAGAAAAAATCAGGTCGTAGAAATTCAGAAATCAGAAATTCAGAATCAGAAATTCAGAAATCAGAAATTCAGAATCAGAAATCAGAAATTCAGAAATTCAGCAGGTCGCATAAATTCAGATTTCATAAATTCGGACACGAGGTGCGCACGTGATCGGGCACCCCCCTTGCGCGGTTGATCCCTTTTTTGTGGAAATCATCGATTACCGTTAGGGGGAGGCGGTACTCGCGGTCGTTAAAATTGTGAAAGGGGCGGTTCTAGCGGGGGTAGATTCCGTTAGAATTGCATTACCGGGGTAGATTCCGTTAGAAAGTACCCATTAAAAATTCTGAAATCTTCGATTACCGTTAGGGGGACGTCTTAGGGGGACGTCTTTGCAGCAAGTGGGAGGGGGCTTGACCAATCAGAACACAGGGGGTTTCTGGACCAAAATTTGTGACCTAGATTGGTCCAGAACCCCCCTTGCCTATCTACTGTAATACAAAATTTTTAATGAATTAAAATTTTTTTTCAGTAATTTTTTATATAACACAGTGAAAACCAGTTATTCTTCGATATGAACAATACATTTATATCTAAATGGTAATACTTTTGCTGTCAAAGTAGAAAAATTTGAAAAATAACTATAAGTTCAACTTTAACCTTTAATAACTTTGAAAAAAGTTAATTTATCGAAAAATCATAAGAAATCTTTTTTGTAGAGCGTTTAATTTCCTACAAAAATATATATCTTTTGTTGCTATATATCTACTTGCTCAGAAAAAAAATAATTAAATGTAAAAAGTGACAAAATCCCATGTTATTTAAATAGTAAATGTATCGTCTTTGAGGCACGGTTTAATATGAACATTAGGGGCTTATTTTGGTCTGATATTTTTTTTTTAGATCATAAACTAAAAATTTAGGGGGCGCTGCAAAGAAAAAAAACAACTTGGTAAATAACGGACACCCTAATGCCCAAGGCCCTGAGCTCCTTCCAGAGTAGGCGAGGGCTGTCGATGGTAGAAAGACGGGCAGCGTAAAAATCCGAACGGCTAGCAGCAATACGCTTATGAAGGTCATCCCTAGCTTCACGATAGCGCAGGACGGCTATCTCCTTTTTACACTAGTCCATGTATCATATGTATCATATACATATATTCGACATCTTTGAATCAGTATGGCGTGTACTTAGGGACACCGGAACGGTATGGCATGGTCATAATCGGTGATGAGACATCTTTTTGAATCGTTGGTTAAAAAATTAGCATTTCGCTAGTATTTCAAGAGAACATAAAAAAAATGACACATTTAATTCAGTATGGCGGACAGTTTGAGACGCCGCATCGGTATGGCATACGACTCCTTCATACTCTGGCTATCGAATGAATGATATAAAACAAGAATTACCTTTCAGCTCATCCCCAAGTGCATAGTTTTTTTTGACACATCCAAAAAATTGCGCAGCGCAACGCCGACACCTACGGGCCGCCATACTTGCGTTTCCCTGTTCTTTATAACACTGGCTAACTTCTCAAAAAGTTTCAAAGTTTCGCAAATCATACGTCGTTTTTCTTGCTGGCTCTCGGTCTATTAGCATTGAAGTCACCGAGGATGATTGTTAGAGGATAGCTTACGCAGAGCCGATCGTAGTCAAGTGCAAAGTTGGCGAGGTTGGCAGCTTTAGGCGGACGGTAAACAACTGCCATGAGTAATGCCGGGCAATTAGGAGGCTTGATGTCAACGAGTAGATATTCCGGGCTGCAAGTGTATTTCGGCGGTGAAGACCCCAACACTTTTACCCGCAGCATCTCTTGGACGTAGAATGCAACGCCGCCACCAATTTTCCCAGCCCGATCGTTGCGATAGAGAGTATACCCGGGTAGCATGACTGACGAGTCGGTGACCGTGGAGTTAAGCCAGGTTTCAGAGACTGCAACGACGTGGACATTCTGGGCGTGAAATTGATATCGCAAGAGATCAATGTGACCCCGGACCGAGGTAGCATTTAGGTGACAAACTGATGGTGCCGTCCCATGTAGGCCCGGATCGCCGGAATCCGGAATCACGGAACGGAATAGACGGAAAAGTCACTAGAATCCGCGTTCCGCTAATTTCAGTCCGTCGTATTTTTACGGAGTGGTGGATCCGTCCGGTATTCGCAAATTATAGTCGTGAATAATTTTGCTTTGAGAAATTGATGCACTTTTGGAAGTCTTGAATAAGGGTCATTCTTTTACAAACCGTACACTTTTAAAACTTGACAGTTTAAAATCGTCTGAAATTTTTTTTACAGCTTACATACATCAAATTACTTCACACGTATTTCAGGATTTTGCTGGAAATTTTTGTTGTTTTTTTTTTAAATATCTGCAAATGAATTTTTGATAATTTGCTGGATTTTCTTCCATCTTCTCCTACTTGAAATTCATCATCTCCAATCAAGATTCGCGGCAGCGAATCGCCGCCAAGTACCCGTAGGCAGGCGAGAGCTAGCCGCGAGACTATTTTCTCGGGGGAACTCTTTATACCTGTAAGCACGGGGTCATAACTTCGGAACGCGTGGATATTTTTCGATCAAATTTACACAGCAGATATTCCCCCACCACACGACTTCGCTGTATAAATTAGATCGAAATCGGTACACTGGTTTCTGACATATTAGTCACCAAAGTTGATGAAAAAGCATCTTCTTCTTCTTCTTCCTGGTCA
This sequence comes from Tenthredo mesomela, assembly GCA_943736025.1. Classification (NCBI taxonomy): domain Eukaryota; kingdom Metazoa; phylum Arthropoda; class Insecta; order Hymenoptera; family Tenthredinidae; genus Tenthredo; species Tenthredo mesomela. The sequence continues at coordinate 40,191,557 of OX031014.1, read as the reverse complement.
TCTGGTTTTCGCAGACGCTTGCTTGTCCTCACGTTTCCGAACGAACGGCGTCACGGATCGACTTGAACTTCGAAACGTGGTTACAAGCCATTGAATTCTCGCCCCCTATTGATTTTGGCATGAATCGGAATCCGCACTCGGTCGATATGTGATAATAAAGTTACCAAGTGAACTACAAAGGGTCGACGAAATCAAAATGGCCGTCGGATGGCTGTCGGATCGCGTTATTGACAGTTAAAATATTCATAATTGGGTATATAATCATATTATACAGTTATATATTTATATTATATAATAATATAATGTGTTATCGGACATGCTAATAGTTTTATATCAGTGAATCAGTGATCAGTGAATAATATAAGAGTGAAATAATGCGACGACCGTGGTTTCATGCCGATGACTGTCATTACTCATTAATAATAATTATTGACTGCATGATGGCATCTTGCAATTGCACGGAACAGATCCTCTGAGCTGGGTTCAAATATAGAGAATAAACCAACGAACCTGGCAAAATATTATTTTACTACTGACCGGAGGAAGTGCAAAAAAGGTTACGATGAAAAGGTTATGATTTTCACTAGATTTGACATTTGTTCACACAATAATAGATGAATAGAACAGCCTCAACTTCTTTTAGTTCCACTAAATGCATGACTGGTTATTTGTTTATTGATTTGTATGTTTCCTACCATCTCAAAGGGACAATTCTGGATCTCTTGACGTTAACATGCCGCCGACGTTGACTTTTAGCGCCCGTGCTATCTTCGTGTTTCTTTGCTACCCCCGTTCACCTCCGCCGGCCCCTATATATTTTTACAATCAACAATTGAAGACGAGGAAATCCTGACTCTACGATAACGCTACCCACCGATCAGGCACTATCGACAGGAGTCTTCAGGAGTTGTTACCGCCCACGATAACGCCAGCCATTCGTTTTGGGCTCAGGCCGTGATTCCATTTGCTAGTTAGCGTCATCACAGCGTTGAGTTTTGCCTGAGTTCAATTGGTGATTGTCGATGATAAACGTTCAAGTTGCTTAGCGACCTTGTATTTGCCAACGGAAAACAAAGCATATAGACGGTAACGGAGGTGAAAGGGGACTCGCGGAGCAGCGCAACGATAGCACGGGCGCTCTGAGTTACCGTTGGGCGCTATGCTAACGTCCAAGATCCAGAATCACGGAACTGTAATATTTTCCAATTACCAAACCGATAGACTGGACGAAGGTGAAGCTTTATGTGAACCGACAACGAACGATCTGATTAGGAACAAAGTCTGCTGTTTACTCCGAACCTTACAATTGATATAGTCCCTTGTGATGACACATGCTAAAAAAATTAGTGGCAATATACTGAAACCTCTGCTTAAATTATTTGTTATTTTGTATCTTTTACAGCCACCTGGACCATTCCTATCCTATTATCAATCTATTGAAATGGACGAAGATAACACTTTGACAAATCGAAATCCCCTAACGAAGGTTCCGATTATTAATCCCGAGATTAATCCGTTGGAATAGACGAACATAATACTTCGGCAAAACAGCGTCGCACGACAAAGGTAGCCCACAGCCCATAGCTCCAAAATGATAACAATGCTAGGAAAATTAGTAATAATATACTGAAATCTCTCCTTCAATTCTTTGTTATTTTATATCTTTCACAGTCACCTGGACCATTCCTATCCTATTATCAATCTATTGAAATGGACGAAGATAACACTTTGATAAAATCACGTCCCTGAACGAAAGTTCCGATTATCAATCCGTTGAAAAAGACGAACATAACACTTCAGCAAAACAGCCTCCCAAGACAAAGGTAGCCTACGTGGAGAGTTGGAGAGCCCAAAGCTCCAAAATAATAACAAGCTACACTAAAAACTCTCTAGCGCAGTCGGCAATATAGCCGAGAGTGGTAGCCGCTCTTAGGCCAGCGCAGCCAGCGCGCTCGCTAGTGCAGCTACTATACTCGAATCGAGTTTAGTCGCTACATTCAACTCCTGGCACTATAGTCAAATCACCTCAGCGCGCTAGCTACTCTTTCAGCGCCAGCTACTACTCTCAAACTCGCATTAGCTACTGTAGCAAGATTTAGCCTAATAGCCTTGCCGCGATATTGCTGGCTGCGCCAGGGAGTTTTCAGTGTAGGAAAATTAGTAATAATATACTGAAATCTCTCCTTCAATTCTTTGTTATTTTACATCTTTTACAGTCACCTGGACCAGTCCTATCTAATTATCAATCCATTGGAATAGACGAAGATAACACTTTGACAAAACGACGTCCCAAACGAAGGTTCCGATTATCAATCCGTTGGAATAGACGAACATAATACTTCGGCAAAACAGCGTCCCACGACAAAGGTAGCCCACAGCCTATAGCTCCAAAATGATAACAATGCTAGGAAAATTAGTAATAATATACTGAAATCTCTCCTTCAATTCTTTGTAATTTTCTATCTTTCACAATCACCTGGACCATTCCTATCCTATTATCAATCTATTGAAATGGACGAGGATAACACTTTGACAAAACGACATCCCATAACACAGGTTCCGATTATCAATCCGTTGAAATAGACGAACATAACACTTCGGCAAAACAGCATCCCAAGACAAAGGTAGCCTACAGCCCATAGCTCCAAAATGATAACAATGCTACACTGAAAACTCTCTGGCGCAGTTGGCAATATAGTCGAGAGTGGTAGCCGTTCTAAGGCCAGCGCAGCTAGCGTGCTCGCAAGTGCGGCTACTATACTCGAATCGAGTTTAGTCACTACACTCAACTCCTGGCGCTGTAGTCAAATCACCTCATCGCGCTAGCTACTCTTCCAGTGCCAGCTACTACTCTGAAAATTGCATTAGCTACTGTAACAAGACTCAGCCTGATAGCCGAGCTGCGATACTGTTGGCTGCGCCAGGGAGTCTTCAGTGTGGGAAAATTGGTAGTAATATACTGAAATCTCTCCTTAAATTCATTGTTATTTTATATCTTTTATAGTCACCTGGACCATTTCTATTTTATTATCAATCCATTGGAATAGACGAAGATAACACTTTGAAAAAACAACATCCCAAGACGAAGGTAGCCCACAGCCCATAGCTCCAAAATAATAAAAATGCTAGGAAAATTAGTAGTAATATACTGAGATCGCTCCTTCAATTCTTTGTTATTTTATATCTTTTACAGTCACCGGGACCATTCCTATCCTATTATTAATCCATTGGAACAGACGAACATAACATTTCGGCAAGACGATGTCCCAAAACAGAGGTAGCCCCCACAGCTGCTCCAAAGTTATAACACTCTACATATCTTCTCCAAATGAACCAACTTCTACCAGCCTACCAATCACTAACTTCATCTAGCTATACATCAGCACCGCAAACTGATTACCAAACAGACTAATATATTTGAAATTGCTGATTATTGAAAGTGTTATAATAGTATAGTGTCGTATACTATTTTTTTAAACTCAGTGTGCGAAATTCTTGACCTGTAAAGAACTCTAGAAAATAGGGAAGTATAGTATATACAGGGTGAATTGCTAACGTCTGAACACTCAGAGCAGCGTTGAGGTGGCCACCACAAAATTGTCAATTGTTATATTGGTTTCAGGCTTTAGCACTAGTTGAAATTGGGAAACAATTGCTGACGCTGGACTCTTGGCCACCTCAACACTACTTCAAGTGTTCAGACGATAGGAATTCACACTGCATATTGCGATATACCTAAGTGCGAGAGGCAGAGTGTGGACGGGGTCCAGGGGCACAGCCCCTGGTAGGGGTGCAGGGGGCAAAGCTCCCCCATTAAACGTTAACCCCGTGAAACAAAATACTTTCAGAAATGATTTTCAATAGCACAAAATTTTATAAATCTTCGTAACTAAAGAAATAAAGAAATCAGAGATAAAAAAACTCGTTTCTTAGGCTTCTATATATCCCTTTTCGTAGTCTATCGATGGAAACGAAACTTGCACAGTTATATCAGAAAAGCAAAGCTCATTTGATTTTGATAGAATTTTATTATTTATAAATAATATGTCATGTTAATTTGACACATTGGTAACGCGATCATTCAATCAGTCATATGTATGTCAACACAACTTGACAAGAAATTGAGAAAGTTGGATAGAAAAAATTATCTTGGAAATTATTTTTAAGCGAAGAGAACTTAATTATTGTTACATAGGTAAGTGTGTGAATCGGGCAACCCGCATACTTCCAATAGGCATGAGGAATCGAGTTTCGCACACTGATTTGAAAATGAGTACATTACAATACGAGTGTGGTAAAACTGTTTCTGACCAGTGTGAGGTTGCAGCACGAGCCAAAGGCGAGTGCTGCAATCACACGAGATCAGATGACTATAACTACAACTGGGTCGGGTAATGTACAAAATTTTACTTCAGGAGGAGTGAAAATGTGAGTTACCCATGCTTAGCATTCTGACGCTTGAGTAAAGTAAAAATATTTCAAGATCTATGAAATGAGTTAGAACATTTAATATCTTCCAAAATCTAGTTGAATCGTTTGATAGCTCGAAATATGCTATCCATTAGATTGTTGGTGAAATTACATTAATTATTAGAAACCATTTGAAATTATGTAGCACCTTTTGATTTTCCGGAAAATTAGCTGTAGTATGTAACCATCTAGGCAATTATGGGTCATTTTAAGCTTATATACACTTCAAATAACAAGTTGTTGACCAATCACTTCAAACCGTACACACTGGCCTGTATCTGTATGAAACAACCTCCGCTGTAAATCCAACCACTGACTCAATCTACCTATTCCATACTACATGTCATTCCTTGTTGGTGTAATATGCTAACTAACTGTGATTATTTAAGTCAAAGGCAACATAGTCTTCCAAGCTATGGCGCAAGAATTGCTGATTAAGTGCTAAATTAAGTTAAAACTGTATAAAACAAAATTGAGTTCCGTTTAATAAATTATTTATGTTTGTCACAGTTGACAATTGAAGTAAATGTGTTCTTCTCTCATGCCCGGTTGCATAAAGGTGGGTTACCCAAAAATTTCAATAACCTCCGCAGATACTACTCGTTCAACCTACATGACTGTCAGAAGTTAACAGCGATTCATGACAGCTGTCAGATGAAAAAACGGTTGAACGGGTAGTATCTGCGGGGTTACCTACGGGGTATTTGAAGGTTCGGGTAACCCACCTTTATGCAACCGGCCATCACTGAATGTTTCTCTCCTTGCCCAAATTCCAAATGTATTTCTTGTGATGATCAGACTATAATAAGTAATAACGTGTAACCCCGCTGAAATTGAATGAGTAATTCCTCGTACGAAGAACGTCCACTTACATGTACGTACACACAGAGAGCGATTCTGTCCCGTTTGCCGACCTTTTAGGCACGTTAATATACACAGAATCGCTCTTATTGGGAACCTTAGAACCTCGATACGCTAACTAGTGGCAGAAAATAGAACGACTCAAAGAAGGCTACAGTAACCAATGAGAGGGCTTAGAACCTCGATACGCCAACTAGTGACGAAAATAGAACTACTCAAAGAAGGCTAAAATTTCAAAGCCACGCCCATTCCAAAGATCCCAATAATATACTTAGACGCGTGGCATTCGTAGGAAAATTGGGATAGTTGGTACGTAAGTCCGATCGAAATCATTCCTATAGGTGCGATAGTTATGACCCAGGGACTCGCAGAATAGGCCACCAACCATAAGAAATAGCATGAGGTGCATCGTCGGTCGCCTATTCCGCGAATCCTAATCGCGGTAGATTAACCCTGGGCGGAAATACATATAACTCCTGTACATACAACATGTCTTGCGTGAATGATCGGGGGTTTGTTGAGATTGTCGGATGTATGGGATAGCGGTATCAATGCTGCGTACTTGCAAAAAGTAGTGAAATCTCACTGAAAACATCCAAAGATGTAAAAACAGCCGCCAAATACCCACACGAAAATCACAATTCCTTTATAACCAAAACGCTTCGCCAGTCTCTGTCGTGAAATCAAGAAAAAAAGCCAAGCACCGAACGTACCTCTGCGATCTTTCAGCGCAAGTCTACGTCGTGAAGTCGGAGTTTCGTGTGAGGATATCGAAACATCATTCCAAGAGCTACGTACTTGGCGGGCACATTCAGTTCCTTAGAGCTATACGGACAACCGGCGTCTTTTTACGCGAAAATTGAGTTTTTAATGCGACAGCAATTAAATAAACTGAAAAACTAGTTATTCTAACCAATAATCGTATCGGAAAATACTTCTACGTATCCTTAATTATGTGTATGACTTCACAGACGTGAATACCGTATATAATAAATAAACATCGTGTTCGTTCCACTGTCATTGAATTATCAGATCAGACTCAGAACTCTAGAATCACGTATACCTCACTATGGAGCCAATGAGCAATGTTACTACAGTAAGTTCTCCCATGATAGGTGACATACCGCAGAGCTCGAGTATATAAGTAGTATTAATTATGGAAGAATGAATTTATTCACTTCCAAAACTATCGAATTAAGAAAACTCTACTTTGCTATTTCGGTATGGAACCTAAAACTTGCAGCTATACGGATACACGTGTATGCTATAACTAGCATAGAGTGTGACAGTTTGATATAATGATGAACATAAAATTCAGTTGATGATTGCTTTGGTGAACCTTATACTATGTCATAAAATATTGCTCACGATGCATGCGTATGTGCAGGTGCACGAGCGTATACACGTAGTGGAAAGGATCAATTTCAATACCTGAAACCCATCCTTATAGCAGTTCGGCCTCACTTGAGTGCAAAAATATTTTGTTGCTCATTCGATTGTGAAGAATAATCATTCGCAACTACACATTCGTGGCAGTTGAGAGATTGGCGCGTGCGAGTTTACGGGAGTGCTGTAGTGCGGGCGCCGAAGGTCGCAAAATTCATGACGTGTATGTATCCAGCGACCGGACACATGGTATACTTGGAGACATCTATTAGCCGCCAAGTACCGATACAAGCACCTGTTCACAATTCGGAAGAACTGTAAGATAAACAGCGAAACACAAAATAAAACTGCAAGGAGTCGTGTCCTATCAATCGATGTATTTTAGATGCCAGATTTGATGAATAGACAATATGGAAAACAGTCGCAAAAAAAAAAATGTTTCACAAAATACGATAAAGTACTATCAATCCGAAGCGAAAGCAACAAACACAAAGAAAAAAAACTGAATGTGCCCGCCAAGTACGTAGCTCTTGGAATGATGTTTCGATATCCTCACACGAAACTCCGACTTCACGACGTAGACTTGCGCTGAAAGATCGCAGGGGTACGTTCGGTGCTTGGCTTTTTTTCTTGATTTCACGACAGAGACTGGCGAAGCGTTTTGCTTATAAAGGAATTGTGATTTTCGTGTGGGTACTTGGCGGCTGTTTTTACATCTTTGGATGTTTTTAGTGAGATTGTACTGATCGGATCGATGTCGGCCTTATTTCATTTTACACTCTGTTTCGTGAGCTTTCAAAGTGTATTTAAAAAAAAAAAAAATTTTATTGTAAACAAATTATAATTATTAACACTTAGATTATTTAAATAGTCTAAACATGCCCTTCCCCCACCTTGAATCCATTTTGAAAAATATGATTTTGTTCATTATTCTCTCATCTACAAGATCCATTTTTTCAAAAAGTGAGGTCCCCGTTAGATCGGAAGATATTGAATATTTCCGAGCGGAAGTCACGCAGCGCGCTCTGCGTGCAGTAAAAATCTCACACGTTTGCACCTATTTTCACTTTTTATTCAATATCTTCCCACCTGGGAAAAAAAGTTCCATACATGATCAGATATGGCCATATATGAACTACCATACATGATCAGGTATGAAATTTGACCTGATCTGAAGATACATGAGCATGTAGGAGCATATATGAGCATGTGGAAGCATATATGAGCATATCAAAGATGACATGAAGATGTATGGGCATGTGAGATCATATATGAGCATGTCTGAACATATCCGAACATATCTGAGCATATCCGAACATGTGTGAGCATTTGTGAATATATCTGAGCACATTATATAAGCTAAATGAGCATTTAAAAGTAAAAGTAATGTGACTTTGTAGGAACGACACTTCTTCAAATTAGGCAAAAAAATCACGGCAGTTTTTGCATGTCATCGAGTTTGATGTTACGTAGTGCTGACATGTGGGTTATGCAATTATTGAATAATTGAATTTTTGCCTAATTTGATCATTTGTTATGTTGAATAAAATGATAATAATAATAATAAAGCACAGGATTCTCATGGGATACCCCATTTGTGATTCTTTTATTTTTCACTGAAAAGAAGATGAATCTCACTGAATAATCGAGAATATGAATTTTTGGCCCACGATTAACCATGAAAGAAAATTTAGTATGAAATATAGTGAATAAGCATGTTTTTGAATCATTTGAAAATTCCTTCTCGAATAGGGAGACTAGGGGAACAAAATAAAAATCTGGAAAGTTGGGGAATTTTTTTTAAATTATTTGGAGCTGATTTGGGGGGATCCAATATGATTTTTTTTTTACCCCATCTAAGGACCACCCTATATGGAGCGTTTCACGTCAAACCGACCACCCCAATTTTGTGAGTTACTTTGATGAAATCAAAACAATAACAGCATATCAATCGACGATATTTTTGCATGGTCTTGATCGGAAATTGTATAGTCATTATTGTTGAACACACAGGCATACGATGGATAGTTTTTATGTGTTATAATTGGTGACAATCTCAGTACTGTGAAACGCGGAGAGGAAATTCGAAGACCTAGAATATTTAAATCGTATTTCCGTGAGTTCGATAATTCTATTTGGAGGCTTCATTGCATCATACACACGACAATATATGGGCATATACAATCATACATGATCATATACGATCATATATGATCATAGTTTGTCATGTATAGTTCAGATTGGGCAATTATTAGTATGCTCAGATACGAGTGTATATGCTCATTTATGATCGTTTATAACCATACATGGTCATACATGGACATGTATGAGTACATATGGGCATGTATACGTATGATTATTACAGCCAGGTTACTAACTGAAATGACCGCACATGATCATGTATGAGCTCGTAACATCATATATGGCCGTGTATGATCATATATGACGCACGTGATTAGACATGATCATGTCAGGTCAAAATTCATATACGAACAGATATGATCGAGTATGAGCATGTCCTATCATATATGATCATATATACTTTTATACATGATCATACATGACCATACATGGAACTTTTTTTCCCGGGCATCTAACGGGGACCCCACTTTTTGAAAAGATGCATCTTGTAGATAAGAGAATAATGAACAAAATCATATTTTTCAAAATGGATTCAAGGTGGGGGAAGGGCATGTTTAGACTATTTAAATAATCAAATTGTTAATAATTATAATTTGTTTATAATAAAAAAATTTTTTATAAATACACTTTGAAAGCTCACGAAACAGAGTGTAAAATGAAATAAGGCCGACATCGATCCGATCAGTACAACTGGAGATAATTGAACGATCAAACGAACTTACCTGTACGTGAAGTTCGATCGTAATTATATGTAATCTCGTTCGAAGATATTACTATGTAGTTCCCCTCCGGCCCGCTAGATGTCACAACCTTTAGCGAAGTTGAAAACTGGGAGGGGGACTGCCTGGCTGCTCGCCAGCAGCCCCACCATCTTCATATTCTTTAGAGGTTTGTCAAAATTTGACATTAAGGGGTGGGGAAGAATGAAATGATATAATCTGGGTGGGAATGTAATATCTTCGAACGAGATTACATATAATTACGATCGAACTTCACGTACAGGTAAGTTCGTTTGATCGTTCAATTATATTCCATCTCGTTCTCAATATTACTATGTAGTTATTTAGCGAATTCAAATTTTTACAACTCATCTTATTTAAAAATGAAAAATTATTTATTTATTATTATATGATATATATATATATATATGAGGTATTCCATACCAACTCGACCAATGATTTTCCCTCACCATTTTTGATTTAATTCATAATTTTTTCTACGGTTACTCCAACTCTAACAACCACTCATGAATTTTTTCAGATTTTTTACATTAACCGTTATTTATTTATGATTTTTCAAAACTTCGAACAGTGCGACACCTTCGATTTTTTTGAAAAAAATCTCAAAAATTCTACTTTCGAAGACGATCATTTTGACCCCTAGTCGAAAGTGGAAACTCTTTTTCTTATGTTTATATTGCTTATTTAAGAAAAAATTATTTCGTAAACGTGGTGGATAATGGCTCCCAGAATTTTTTCAATGCAAATGAATTGTATCTTCAGGATAATGGGTTGTAACCATCAGAGATACGTTTCATTTTATTTTCGAAAATTATTATTATTATTATTGTTTTTTTTTTTATTATTATTATTTTTTCTGGGTTATTTTTTTTTGGGAGGGGGGTTTTAAATATTTTTCAAACACGAAAAACAATTTTCTTTTTTACAGTGCTTCAATAAATTATTGTGAGACAAAAAAAAATCCTTCCAACAAACGACGATTAAAATAAAAAAAAAATAATAATAATAATAATAATTTTCGAAAATAAAATGAAACGTATCTCCGATGGTTACAACCCATTATCCTGAAGATACAATTCATTTGCATTGAAAAAATTCTGGGAGCCATTATCCACCCTAACAGCACGGAACGTTGCAGCAATGTCTCAGCAACATTGCTAAATTTCATTTCCATTGCATTGCACTACAATGTTGCTGCAAGATCTCTGCAATATAACATTTGCAACATTGCATTGCAATGTTGCCGCAAGGTTGCTGCAATGCAACTATGTTATATTTATATATTCACGCATGTGAAAATACAAGAATTCAATTTTCCATGTATCAATCAAACGGACAAAATAATTACGGACAAAAACGGACACTTACAATTAACTGTAACTTGAATGCCATATGGTGACAGAATTTATCACTAGATTTCATCATTTATTTTTATTTCCCCGAAAATTAACCCGCCACGGGTCAACAGTTACAGTTACATACATATTGATGTCAATCCTCACGAATCAAAGTTTACCTATTGAGTCTAAAAGTGTTAAAGATTGTAACAGATGACGTTGGATCCAAATCGATACCGGACGTCAGTTGATCAACGAAGTTAAGCAATCTCATCGGCGACCAGAATTTGGATGGGTGACCCACATGAATAAAAACGATTAGTCTGCGAATAGAAAATTTCGAACACTCCGAAATAATCACTGTGCTCGACCGCTCAAAAAAGAATTAGTTGTGGGTGAAAAAATCTCAATCCGTTTTTTTTTTTTTGATTTTTTTTTTTTTGTGCTAGAAGAAACGAATGGAACCGATAGAATCCTATGTACAAAATGAGAAAGTTAATTGAGTAACACCGATACGAACGAATTGGAAATGTAAATTGGAAAAGGGCCTTTCATTAGGAAATAACTTAAACAGAAATCCGATTACGACCCATACATAACCTTCTATTGGTTTGAATAATTTTTTTTAAGCAGGAAATGTTGCAGGAATATTGCAATGTTATGCAATGAAAAGCGGACATAGAGACATTGCAGCAACATTGCAGGGGCATTGCAGCAACATTGCGCAATATAACTGCAATATTGCCAATATTGCAAAGTTATGTTGCTGCAACGTTGCTGCAACGTCTCGGTGCTGTTAGGGGCACCACGTTCACGAAATAATTTTTTCTTAAATAAGCAATATAAACATAAGGAAAAGAGTTTCCACTTTCGACTAGGGGTCAAAATGATCGTCTTTGAAAGTAGAATTTTTGAGATTTTTTTCAAAAAAATCGAAGGTGTTGCACTGTTCGAAGTTTCGAAAAATCATGAATAAATAACGGTTAATGTAAAATATCTGAAAAAATTCATGAGTGGTTGTTAGAGTTGGAGTAACCGTAGAAAAAATTATGAACCAAATCAAAAATGGTGAGGGAAAATCATTGGTCGAGTTGGTATGGAATACCTCATATATATATATTAGGGTGGCGCAAAAAAACCGACTATTTTTTTTTTTTGAGTCTCGGGTGAAAAAATGTTAGTTTTTGATGTTTTAAGAGCCCTCTCCAAAGGACAGCTAAAAAAAAAATTTTTAAGAGGTCGCTCCAATTTTTTTTAAATTTCAAAAATCGTCAAAAATCGATTTTTTTTTTTTTTTTAATTTTTTTCTCGTTAGGGTATAATTTTACAGTCCAAAAAAAAATAAGTTTCTGAAAGTTTCAGTTCAAAATTTGAATTTTGAAAGGTCGCTCATAATTTTTTAATAATTAAATAATTAAAAAATCTAAAGTATGCACTGATAAATTAAAAAAAATTATGAGCGACCTTTCAAAATTTAAATTTTGAACTGAAACTTTCAGAAACTTATTTTTTTTTGGTCTGTAAAATTATACCGTAACGAGAAAAAAAAATTAAAATTCGAATTAGAAAAAAAAAATTCGATTTTTGACGATTTTTGACGATTTTTGAAATTTAAAAAAATTTGGAGCGACCTCTTAAAATTTTTTTTTTGAGCTGTCCTTTGGAGAGGGCTATTAAAACATCAAAAACTAACATTTTTTCACTCGAGACTCAAAAAAAAAAAAAAATAGTCGGTGTTTTTGCGCCACCCTAATATATATATATATATATATATATATATATATTTTATATATTAAAAAACAGACATATTTCTTCTTATGAGTATGTAACATTATATATTTCTTATTTCTTTGTAACGCTTAACTAATTTAAGGTACGTTATTAGTCTTATAATCACCCGGGAAAAAAAGTTCCATGTATGGTCATGTATGATCATGTATAAAAGTATATATGATCATATATGATAGGACATGCTCATACTCGATCATATCTGTTCGTATATGAATTTTGACCTGACATGATCATGTCTAATCACGTGCGTCATATATGATCATACACGGCCATATATGATGTTACGAGCTCATACATGATCATGTGCGGTCATTTCAGTTAGTAACCTGGCTGTAATAATCATACTTATACATGCCCATATGTACTCATACATGTCCATGTATGACCATGTATGGTTATAAACGATCATAAATGAGCATATACACTCGTATCTGAGCATACTAATAATTGCCCAATCTGAACTATACATGACAAACTATGATCATATATGATCGTATATGATCATGTATGATTGTATATGCCCATATATTGTCGTGTGTATGATGCAATGAAGCCTCCAAATAGAATTATCGAACTCACGGAAATACGATTTAAATATTCTAGGTCTTCGAATTTCCTCTCCGCGTTTCACAGTACTGAGATTGTCACCAATTATAACACATAAAAACTATCCATCGTATGCCTGTGTGCTCAACAATAATGACTATACAATTTCCGATCAAGACCATGCAAAAATATCGTCGATTGATATGCTGTTATTGTTTTGATTTCATCAAAGTAACTCACAAAATTGGGGTGGTCGGTTTGACGTGAAACGCTCCATATAGGGTGGTCCTTAGATGGGGTAAAAAAAAAATCATATTGGATCCCCCCAAATCAGCTCCAAATAATTTAAAAAAAATTCCCCAACTTTCCAGATTTTTATTTTGTTCCCCTAGTCTCCCTATTCGAGAAGGAATTTTCAAATGATTCAAAAACATGCTTATTCACTATATTTCATACTAAATTTTCTTTCATGGTTAATCGTGGGCCAAAAATTCATATTCTCGATTATTCAGTGAGATTCATCTTCTTTTCAGTGAAAAATAAAAGAATCACAAATGGGGTATCCCATGAGAATCCTGTGCTTTATTATTATTATTATCATTTTATTCAACATAACAAATGATCAAATTAGGCAAAAATTCAATTATTCAATAATTGCATAACCCACATGTCAGCACTACGTAACATCAAACTCGATGACATGCAAAAACTGCCGTGATTTTTTTGCCTAATTTGAAGAAGTGTCGTTCCTACAAAGTCACATTACTTTTACTTTTAAATGCTCATTTAGCTTATATAATGTGCTCAGATATATTCACAAATGCTCACACATGTTCGGATATGCTCAGATATGTTCGGATATGTTCAGACATGCTCATATATGATCTCACATGCCCATACATCTTCATGTCATCTTTGATATGCTCATATATGCTTCCACATGCTCATATATGCTCCTACATGCTCATGTATCTTCAGATCAGGTCAAATTTCATACCTGATCATGTATGGTAGTTCATATATGGCCATATCTGATCATGTATGGAACTTTTTTTCCCGGGCAAGTATAGCTTTGGCAAATTTTTGAGAATTCGGTGGTATAACTGGCCTGTTATAGAATCTAGCAAAGGTTTGAGAAGATTCTGACCATCCAGCTGTCCTTCTGATCGTATCTAAATCGATACCCCGTGACAAGGCCGATGAGGTAGTGGCATGACGTGTAGAGTGTGCTGAAAATACAGTCACATCTACTCCACTTTCACTCAAGATAGTCTTGACCCATCTGCCTATTGTCTTAGAGCTCACATCTTTATAGGGTTTCCTAGTACCAATAATCAACCTTTCCGCGTTTTTACGTAACCCTTTGGTGCTTTCTATATATTTTAACACCGTAGAGGCAACACAGATCTTTGGATTTTTCCTAAAATATGGAATTGCCAATAATGGCTGGCAAAGCCCTGGTGCTGACGTCTTGATTTGATCCGTGATATGAATCAATATACCTTCTGGTGTGGACGTAATATTTTCTAATCTTATCTTAGCAATAGTTTGAGCTCTATGGCCCGTACTTAACAATAGTAGTCTCACAGTCTTGTATGTAAGGTCTAATAGTGAAATTTTATCTAATGGATAAAATTGCTCCAGGTACTCAAGTACTATAGCTACGTCCCAAGTATAGGCGTATTTAGGCTTCGGGGGCCGTAATTTGGAGACTCCCTTCAAAAACCTACATACCGAGCTGTCTTCTCCTATTTTATTCTTTGAAATGAGCGATATCGCAGACCTCAGCGATATCATACGGAATTTAACGTTCCGTATCTAGCACCTCCATTATATTTAATGGTTAAATAGGCCAGTAACATTGCCCTTGTTGGGTTAAAGCAATCTATGTTATGATTAGCACAAAATCGAAACCATGGGTCCAAGGCAGTGCCATACTGCTTTAGTGTTGCTGCCGATAATGATGACATAGTTATCTCTAAGGCTTCGGGTGGAATGCCTTGTTGGAGGAAAGCTTTCCTGATACCTTGGCTGCAATCAGGCTTAGTCTTTCTGCTCTCGGATGGTTGAGCGATCTACAGGGAGATAAAAGTAAGTCAGTTCTGGGCTTCAAAATTATTTTTTCTTCAATTAGAGACAGGAGAAGAGGGTACCAAGGCTGACTAGGCCATAAGGGTACTACAATAATGCCTGCCGCTTGTTCTCTTCGTATCTTTGTCAGAGATTTTAATATCACTGCGAACGGCGGGAAAGCATAGAAGTAAAAGCTAGACCAGCTCGTAGTGAATGCGTCTATTAGCATGGCTTGCGAGTCTGGAAGCCAGGAACAGAATTTTTGGCACTTCTTATTGCTATTATTTGCGAAGAGATCCACCTCGGGTGGTCCAAACTTTTCCGTAATTAGGTTAAAAGCCCTATAACATAACTCCCATTCAGTGTCTGGGTTCTTAACGCGAGATAGCGCATCTGCCTCAACATTGTCTCTAGACGCAATGTATGAAGCGAACAAAAAAATACGCCTTTTTTCTGCCCATTGCCATATCCTTCTCGCTAACTTGTTATAATTGGGGAGTCTGACCCCACCCATTTTGTTTATATAAGAAATGGCTGTTGTGTTATCAACACGAAGTAGGATTTGGCAATCCTGTAATTTATCCCCCAATTTTTCTAAGGCAAATTTTACAGCCAACAATTCTTTGAAGTTAATATGCAATTTCTTGTCTTCTTTACTCCAGAAACCGAAAACTTTATTTCTTTTATCTGTAGCCCCCCATCCTGAATTAGAGGCATCTGTGTAGATTGTGTGATTGAAAACAGTGGGCTTAATAATTCCTACTGAGTTTTTAATGCTCTTCTGCCACCATACTAAGTCCTGAGTTAACTTAGTTGGAATAGTCATTTTGGCCGAATAGTTATAATTATTCATTACCAAATTAACTAGTTTACTGGATTCGAGACCCTTGGTGTAGAGCCACCCGTATTCTACTGCTGGACAGGCGGCAATTAATTTTCCTATTAGTTTGGAAAATTCTAAAATCGTACACGATGATTTTCTTCTGAATATGGTCAAACATTCTAATAATTTTTCCTGTTTTTCTACCGGTAGCTCTATTGTGAACTTTGCAGAATTGATGTTGAAGCCTAAAAATCTGCAGTTTTTTGATGGGCACAGGGAACATTTACCCATGTTTATTCTAAACCCAAGTGACACCAATAATTTACTGGAGTATGTTATTGCCTCCTCGCAACTGAACTCATCTTCAGCAATAAATATAAGGTCATCGAGGTATATGACCAACGAGAACCCTTTAGATCTTAGAATTTCCACCGGGGGTTTGAGAATCTTTGTAAAGACATAAGGGGCTGTACATAGTCCAAATGGTAGACACGTGAACTGAAACAAAACTCCTCTGAAGGAGAAACGTAGGTATTTCCTGCTATCGGGATGCACTGAGACTAGGTAATACGCATCTTGGAGATCTAATGTACACATAAAACAGTCCGGAAAGATTAAATTTGTAACAGTTCTCAAATCTTCTAATTTGAAGTGTTCCGGCTGCATAAAGGAATTTAGTTCCTTCAAATTAAGAATAAAACGATCAGACCCGTCTTTCTTAGGAATTAGAAAATAAGGCGATAGAAACTGATTCTTGACCTTCTGACAATTTTCAATTGCTCCTTTGTCTATTAGCTTCTCGATGGCTACTTCATATCTAATTTTATCATTATTTGGTATATCAACAGCCGGTCGTATATATTGGCAGGGTTTCTTGTGGAAAGTTAAAACATAGTTTTTAATTATACCGAGTACAAACTTATTGTTTGTAATTCTTTGCCATTCTGGGTAGAACGAACTAAGTCTCCCAGCCACTGATTTTGGATTTCTGCTTACGTTTATTTCGTCCGGTGTGATGAGCTGCTGCTGTTGCTGCTTCTGAAACCCCGAGTTTTGCTGTTGAAATGCTGTTGCCTGCTCTTGAATGGCAGTGGTGATCTGTGCTGCGATCTGCCTTGGTAGTTGCCCGCTTGGACAGCAAAGGGCTTCTTTGGCTGCGGGCTTCTGAATAAAAAAGGTTTCTTAGAAGATGCTGGCGCCGGTTTCTGTTTTATGTCTTGACTGAGTTTTTCTAGAGCTTTTGACTCTTTGATGCGCTCGCCGAGATTGCTGCCGTAGAGAGTATCGTCCATCTCTGCTTTCTTGATAAGTTCCGCAACCTGTGGCGTTAGGTCAGGAATAAAGATGTTGGCCCTTCTAGTCATCGATATTGCATGATGCATAGCGATATTAATTTTGGCCACGTCGCTTATCTTCTTCAGGAATGTTAACTTATCATATTCATCTTCCCGCATCAATAGCGTGAGCACCGATCCGGCTGCCATCAGCGCAGAGCCCGCCAGCTTTTGAATATCCGCCATGTAAGTATCTTTTCTTACATTTTTTGGTGCAAGAGAAGCCGAGATTTCTGCATTAAGCTTCTTGGCTTCCAGCTCTGGAATCCTCTCATAATTTTTTAGTAATTCCTCCTTTTGTTCTTTAGCCAGGCCTTTGTTGATCAGCTTTTGCCAGATCTTAATGAGCTCGCTGTCGATAGACATAACCTCAGATTTATCTTTGCTGGCCTCTATGCCAAGCATATCAAGGATTTCCGGGTCGACTGGTACCTTCTTGTGGTTAGCCTCCGAATTTTTCCCAGAATTTTCTGTGACAAAATTCAAAATTATATATATATATATATATATATATATATATATATATATATATATATATATATATATATATTGTGACGGGCACCGCCGACGGTGGGGGGATTTATTCCGGGCAGCTACGCGACTACAAAATAAGACACTTCCAACGTTCTGTTTCAATTAGAGTTTGGCTAGCAAATACTACTTCTTATAATCTAGCTTCGTCTAACTGAATTTACGGTATGTTGGGCGCCAGGTACCTTCAGGTACCGCGGTACGAAACGAAACTCCAAAAACTCAAAATGAACGAATAATAATAATTATAATTATAATAATAATAAACGAAATGAATTAAATAAAATAATCGGAACGAAATTAATTAAAGGTAATAAGTGAAATAAAACTAAAGGTTAGGTAATTGAAACGAGTACGGTATTACATGGTAAGCTCAGCGTGAGGGGAACATGGGGGCGAAATAATATAGGGGAAGACTAATATATTTTTATGGTTTATGGATCAAGTCACAAAGAAACCCTTTTATTAAAATTATCGGTAACAACAATTAATCCGAATAATCAAACACACGATAAACTAATTAAACAATCAAAGCCGATCGCTTAGGTCGGGACTAACGCAAGTTAAACAACTTAAACTAAAATAATCGGAAACAGCTGACTGACTAGGTCACCAACGAAAGAGTAGGACATTAGACAATATAGAACATAAGGTAAGGTAGGACACAAGATAATATAAACAAGGTATAGGTAATGTAGAACAAATAAAATAACAGAACAAGAAAGGAAACAAATATCTCATGGTACGGTAGAAATAAATAATAGGAAGGTATTAGCTTATAACCAATAGGTCGATAACATAGAGAGATCAAAAGTCCAGAGTCAATAATTTAGGGACTTCTAGTAACTATAGGAACAAGTCGGTATTACAGAATATTTCCCTAGACAAGGGCAAGGCGTCGGAATCTAATTCAAATAAGTTCGCACAAAGGCCGCCAAAGGCAACGTTACACGAGATACAGGCGTCGTTTACACAATAACAAGTTAACAAAAGGGACGCTAAAATCTATTACAAATAATAATTCGAAACATAATAATTATACCAGCTCAAGGTTTTACTAAGGTCTTAAAGTTACTTTTAATCGGAAAGAGACTAGATTAATCGGAATATTAACACGATATCAGATCTACAACCAGTAGATCGATTCTTCCAGAAACACGTGGCTCAACAAGCCGTCGAGATCAATTATCGTATTTTATTACTCAACTAATTTCTCCACGTGGGGATTCTTATTTCTGGGACTTGACAAAATCAAGAGACTCGGTAGAGTCTCGCGCCAAGTACATTAAAAAAAAATTTTTTCAAGCGCGAGACTCAACGAGTCTATATACCCGAGAGGCAACTACCCTAACCTATACCGCGAATTAGTATCTTCGTTTTCTTTAATTTCACAACATATACGAATTAAAACTAATTTAATCCAGGATGTGGGCATGAAAAGCTTTCATTTGAGCCCTAGATCGATTAAATCGGTGTCCGGAGTGCTGAGATATAATTAACTACAGATTCTGATACCCCGTTTCCTCGTATAATAAAATTCATCTTGGTCGTCAGACCAAGATTCGTTCACGCCAAAACCATTCCCATAAAATCACATTTCGTCGCTAAACGCAGGACGTATGTTGTATGCTTATACACAGAACATACGTCCTTACGCATCTGGGAACATAACATAGAAGGGAAAATCCACACAAAAATTCAGACTAAGATTCATCCCATTCAAACCATTCCCATAAAATCACATAATAGAAGGGAAAATCCACACAAAAGTTGTATCGAGTGGTGTAAGTACGAGAGTCATGACGTAGTCAGCGCTGGTATCGCAGACAGAAACCGTCTGCAACACTAGCAGACGCGTGTTGTCATCCACACTAAAACCATTCCCATAAAATCACATAGAAGGGAAAATCTACACAAAAGTTGTATAGAGTGGCGTTAGTACGACAGTCACAACGTAGTCAGCGCCAGTATCGCAGACAGAAACTGTCTGCTGGACTAGCAGACGCGTGTTGTCATTTCATGTTTTTAAATCCAAATAAAAGAAATAAAAGAGAGTACGAGCAATGCTTAACAAAAACTAGTGAATACCCACTAAAAGCCCCTTGAGTACAAAAACCTTACGCCAACTACATTAATGTGATAGTCACCAATAAAAATGTTTCGATAGGTTGATCTTAAATCCTACGATCTCGAGCTTTTGAGGTTATGCGAATCGACTGACGTGAAAATTCATGCTGATAAATAAAATAACAATCGTGAACGGATGATTTTACGATTAGGTTTACCTTACATGACACAAGATTATCAGATGACTATTAACTGACTATTACCTCTACATTTTGTTCACTTATACATTGTAGATTTGGCCGATTTTCATTTATGAATGCAATTATCGAAGGAAACGTTTTTTTTTTTTAGGAATTCCAATTATTTAGCACGTTACCGCCTGAGGAAGTCTGACAATAGAAAATCAAGAGAAAATGTTGAAGTTGAAAAATATCAGGATAGCATGATTTGATATAAGGACGGCATGGAGCCAGACCAAGAAAGCCGAGTTCAAGCGTTGCATTGCTACGAATTTCACTTTAAGCTCTATGTTAGGCTCATCTTTAAAGGCTCGACTGCTCAGACCCAAATTGTGCGTCAACGTTATGCGTTGGATTCCGACGAGTTCTATAGTCTATGTCGGTATCCTCTAGTCCAAACGAGATTGTAAGTCGACATTGTGCGTTGGACTCCGATAGGCTTTATTCTACACTCCACGACAACGTAGTGCTTTGACCTTCGGTGAAGATAATTTTTTAATCCATTTTTTACAAGCAGCTTAGACCCTCCGCTCGGAACGATCTCAATCAAATTCAGATTAGTGCTATCACGACAAATGGTTGGAATGAAAATACTTATTCAATATTAAAGAAATGATCAATAGACTTCCTCTTTCTCAGATGATAGAGATTTGTATTTAATCATGAAAATTATAAAAACCATTTATTTCTCATTTATATTTATTTATTCATTGCACAACCTTTTTTATGGATTGTTTAATTTTGTAGCGGGTCACTGTATGAGAAGAGAGGATGATGAGAGAAAACGCTGAAGTTGCAAAATAACGAGACAGTGTGATTTGATACAAGAAACGGATAGAGTCAGACGAATAGAGCAGAATGCAAGTGTTTGACTTCAAAATCTTCCATTTTATGCTCTACGCTAGTCTTGCATCAATAAGCTCAATCGGCTCAATTCTATGGATTTCGATACTTTCTGTTCAGACCTGAATTCAAAGTTGACGTTATGAGTACGGGACGAGTACATGTTCTTTCTGCAGAGGACCTAGCTGCATTAAAAAAAAAACTACCTGAGAATT
The DNA here is from genome assembly GCA_943736025.1 of Tenthredo mesomela. Taxonomy (NCBI): domain Eukaryota; kingdom Metazoa; phylum Arthropoda; class Insecta; order Hymenoptera; family Tenthredinidae; genus Tenthredo; species Tenthredo mesomela. The sequence continues at coordinate 40,170,159 of OX031014.1, read as the reverse complement.
GCAATACATATATCTCATATTTATATATATTCAATCATGAGCAGCAACTATAACCCTGCGTGCAAGTGACTCCGCCATTGCCGGTCCCAGGCCTAGATGAGACAGGAGGAGGGCTGCGCGCAGGGTTACACGTTCAGGCATATAGAATTATACCGGATTTTAACGAAACAATTCGTGGAACTTAATAGAAGAACACATGTTACGTCTGTCCACAAAAATTCAAGGCTCACAGAAAAGTATGAGCGTACGTGTATATTATAACACTATTTTCATTCATTTAAAATTATACTACTACATTTAATATTGCTGCTTTTTGAGGAATTCGGATGATACAAAAGGCATCATCGTATACATGCATTGAGATGTTCATAGGAACAATTGACAGAATGCTGACAACTGAGCAAGCCTCGCGAGCGAGGATACAGGAAATCCCAATCGAGCGAGCGTAGCGAGCGAGCAAAATTATTAGATAGTCGAGCAAAATTGTACAAAAAGTGGTGATATCAACCCCAAAAAGCACCCCTGGTGCAAAAACCTTTCGCCAAGTACATTAATGTGGTCACTACCCCCCAAAAAATCCACCAACCAAAATTCCTCCTTAACAAAAGTGGTACCATCAAAATGTCTACTTACAAAAGGATTGAAATCAGATACAATTGCCAAGTACATATCTTCTGTATAACAAAAGTTTACAACAGAAGAACAGAAAACTGAATAGTCTTGTATCGTTCACTCGCTACGCTCGCTCACTCGATCGGCTCTTGATAATTACAGGGAAAAAAATCAGTAAAAAAAAAAAATTTAGGAAGTGGTACTTGGCGGGCCATTATATCAATATGTATCGAACAAATGATACATAGACCGAAGTGAAAACTCTTTTACTTACTCATAAATGGCCCGCAAGTACCACTTCCTAAATTTTTTTTTTTTACTGATTTTTTTCCCTGTAATTATCAAGAGCCGATCGAGTGAGCGAGCGTAGCGAGTGAACGATACAAGACTATTCAGTTTTCTGTTCTTCTGTTGTAAACTTTTGTTATACAGAAGATATGTACTTGGCAATTGTATCTGATTTCAATCCTTTTGTAAGTAGACATTTTGATGGTACCACTTTTGTTAAGGAGGAATTTTGGTTGGTGGATTTTTTGGGGGGTAGTGACCACATTAATGTACTTGGCGAAAGGTTTTTGCACCAGGGGTGCTTTTTGGGGTTGATAATAATGACCGGAACTCAGACTATCAATTAATAACGTTTACAAGAGAATAGGTACGGAAAGATACAACCAAAAGACACAGAAATAACAGTAAGATAATTAAATGACGATATGGTAATAAATGACGATACTATAATAAATGACGATAATGACGATACGATAATAAATGCCGATAAGGACGATACTATAATAAATGACGATAATGACGATATGATAATCAATGACGATACGATAATTAATGACGGTACTTTCTCGAAAAATCGATCAATAAGACAATATTACATATAACCGAGAACACAATAATCGATAATCTAATCAACAATCAATCATTAAACGAAACTAAAGCACAACAATTCGATGATATGTTAATGGCGTCACCCTCATGGAAGCTTGACCCAAGTACGCAATAAGAAATGAATCTTCTTTTAATCAATCTAATATCAATCGAAGGGTTTTCCAGATTTGGAATCTTACCTTGTGTAGACTCTACACTCACTAACTGAGGTGACAGATTCTATAAGGTTTTAGGCGTGATCTTTTATAATTTCGGAATCAAACAAAAATGTAATTAAAGAGTTATTGACACAGGACGTTACTATACGATATCCAAGCAAGAAGTGAAGCGTCTAGCTCTATCTCTACGAAGATGCAATTTTGGGGGTGGAGGGGGTTCTACGCATCTAATTAATGGGCGTATCTTCTTTCTGCCGGGTTTTGTCGCGGGCCTGACAGGGCCTTTTGGCACTTCAAGCTTTCGCCAGGGGGTTGTTAGATGGCTCGTCATGTTCTTAATTGTCGATATCCTGGAAGGCGGAATTACTGCAGTTTGGACCGGTGGACCAAGCCGGTACGGGACAGGTAGAGGAAGGGAGAAGGCTACTCCATGCGATTGATTCTTTATGCAGCGCTCTTCCAGGCATATCTCTGGATACGACGGCAGGATTCCCCCGGTTAATCACTCGAAGGCCGGGTGGCCCGCCAGGCCGGATGATCCGAAGGGATGATCGTGCTCGTTGTTTTCTCGGAACGGTACGAGACATATGAGATATAGGGAACGGGAAAAAGTATTAGTACATGAACTTATAATTACTACAATGGACCTTGGGCACTTGAGCTGGGACTTCTCGCTTTGATTTCAATATTCTATATTAATAAAATTCACTTCTTCATTCTATATTAAGGTGGTCACTTTGGTCTGGGGAAAGAGGAGATGGTTCATTTACGAGGCCTAATAATCCGCCTCGTTACAACACCCCCCCCCCCCCCCCCCCCCCCCCCCCCCCCCCAGACGAAGCGTGCGGTCTCCTAGTGAGACTGGCAAAGCTTCCAAAACCATCAACTCTCTTCGACTGATTTTTCATTCATGGACGTTAATTCTAACTTTTAAATTCTCGAGACCACCGAATTTTTGTGCGTCAGCCCAAGTGCGAAAGGTTATTTCAAAATAACAAAACAGATAAATTACTCTTCAATAGTAATAAATAAACAGTACGATATCATGATTAGGAAAGATATCAACAGGTACGGTATCATAACAAATAAACAAAACTACGGTAGGACTATCACTAAATATCTACGATAACTATAGTACTCGGTACGATAAGGAAAGGTTTTAAGGTTCTGGGGAGTTCGAAAGGGGGGTTCACTAATTGTTATTCCTGAGTCTGAGGTGGTATCCTCGGGGTGGCGAGGGATTCCGGCGAGTAGGGGGACGGGTTCTTTCTTGCCTCCTTTCAGGGGCCTTTTGCGGGGTTTTAGAGGGAGGGGGACCCGATTTCTGAGCGAGACTGACTCTCTCAGCAATTCTGTGAATCGGAATTACCGGTACTTCAGTAGCATTTAATATAACTGGGGGGACTTCTTCTACGATAGGGCGGGCTTCTTTTACGATAGGGGGGACTACGTCTACTTCTTCTACGATAGGGGGGACTACGTCTACTTCTTCTACGATATCTTCAGGGATTTCTACGGTAGGGAAGGTACGGTAGGGCTTAAGATCTTTTATATGTGACTTTCCAATTGGGTTACCATTACAATCTTCTAGTTCATACACTACGGCTGATAATACTTTCGATACTACACAGGGACCCTTAAACTTTGGAGCTAGCTTAGAAGCTATAAAGTCGACGGCAGACGATAGGATATGCTGTCTTCGCCAGACTAAATCACCGATGGCGAATCTTATGTCCCTTCTACCACGGTTATAATATTTGGCTTGTCGTTCGGAAGCACTTTCTAAATTCTTAGCCACGAGATCACGCAAGGCAGATAATCTTCTAACCCGATTTTCCCAGACTTCTGGCGGTATGGGTTGGATTTGGGGAGGGCCTTCTTCCTTTCTCTTCAAAGAAGCGCCGGGTCTAAGTTCACGTCCGAAATTTAAAAAGGCCGGGGTTACTTTCGTTGAACTATGAGTGGCGGTATTTATGGCGAAACGAAATTCGGACAAGTGCATATCCCACGCGCGATGGTCATTCTCTATGAAAGTTACTATCATGGTTTTCAAGACTCTATTGACGCGCTCTACGGGATTAGCTTGGGCGTGATAAGGCGGGACGGTAGTATGGTAAATACCCATTTCTTGACAAGCTTGCTTCATGGCTTTATTCACAAACTCTGTGCCATTATCTGTGAGCAAGACTTCTGGAGTTCCCCAACGGAAGAATACTAATTCTTCGAATGCTTTGATTATAGACTGGGAATTTGCTTTTCGCAGCGCGATAACTTCTACCCATTTTGTAAACAAGTCCTGAATTACCAATACGTAGGTAAAGCCTTGTCGACTAGGGGGGAAGGGACCCATAATATCTGCGGCTATTATCACCCAGGGTTGCTCTAGAACGCGATTACCCATTAATCCTCTGGGACTGGTCTGTTCAACCTTACATTGCTGACAAACCTCACAATTTCTAACGAAGTTAGCTACTTCACGATATATCCCCGGCCAATAGTACAGCAATGCTACTCTAGCATACGTCTTTTCTATTCCCAAGTGGCCAGCGGTAGGGAGGGAATGGTTTTCGGTAATGGCGGCAGTTCGGGATTCTTTAGGAAGGACTAATTTCCAGGCATCTAAATCGGGGAGGAGTGGGTCAGCTAAATCGTCAACTTTATGACAGTAGAGTCGCCCCTCTTCCACTTTCCAATCTGGGTATTGTACTTGACGCGTGTTTACGTTTTCTACGCGCTTTTTATACCACGCATCGGAGGTTTCGGAAATCGCGGCTACGTCGTCATCGGTAGGGTCTTCGAACATACGAGAGAGGGCATCCGGTACGTGATGGAGAGCTCCTTTACGGTGTACGATCTCAAAATCATACTCTAAGAGTTCCAATGCCCAACGAGCTAACCTACCCGTGGGATTTTTCAAATGATACAACCAACGAAGGCTACTATGGTCGGTAATAACAGTAAACTTGTAACCTTCTAAATAAGGACGGAATTTTCTTATTGACCAGATCACGGCCAAACACTCTTTTTCGGTAACGGTATATTTTCTCTCCGGAAGGGTCAAACTTCGACTAGCATAGGCTACTACATATTCGTGATCATCAATGGTCTGAGTCAGGACAGCTCCGACTCCGGTATCGCTCGCGTCAGTTTGCAGGAAAAAGGGGACGGTAAAATTGGGACAGTTTAAGGTAGGGGCGGTAATTAATGCTGCTTTCAGATCTTGGAAGGCCTGTTCTTGGTCATCTTCCCAACCCCATCTCCGATTCTTTTTCAGTAGGATGTTCAAGGGTTGTGCGCGGGTCGCAAAATCATTAATAAATCTTCGGTACCAAGATGCCATTCCTAAGAACCTCCGCACTCCTCTTATATTCCTTGGAGCGGGATATTTTATTATCGCGGAAACTTTTTCCGGATCAGCACGCAAGCCTTGATCATCGACTAAGAATCCGAGATACTTGACACTAGACCGACAAAAGAAACTTTTCTCCCGATTTATCGTTAGATGGGCTTGCGCAATTTTATTCAATACTATCCTCATCCATTTGAGGTGTTCGTCAAAGTCGGAATTTACGATAATTATATCATCCAAATAAACAAAAACATAGGGTTCCATCTCGGGTCCTATTAACTTATCCATTAGTCTCTGGAAAGTAGCTGGGGCTCCTGAAAGCCCGTACGGCATTCTTTTGAACTGGAACAACCCGCGACCGGGGACGGTAAAAGCCGATACTTCGCGACTCGCGGGATCTAAGGGAACTTGGTGATAAGCCTGACTTAGATCAATGGTTGAGATATATTTAGCCTCACTAAGCTTATCTAGGATAGCGGTCATATACGGTAAGGGGTACGCGTCTTTTCTCGCAACTTCATTTATTTTGCGGAAATCCAAGCAAAATCTATATTTCCCGTTTGGCTTTTTAATCATTACCACGGGAGTGGACCACTCACTATTGGAGGGCTCTATTATATTGGCTGCCAACATTGCGTCTACCTCCTCGTACATGGCTTCGCGTACTATTGGTGAAACCGGATAATATCTCTGCTTTATTGGGGGATGGTTTTGAACATCAATTTTATGAACGGTTAAATCGGTAAGACCGGGATAACCTAGTGAAGGGGGAATCAATTCGTCCAAGACTTGTTCCACTCTATCCATTTGGACCTGAGTTAGTTCTACGATACCTGGGTTCACAGGACTGGACCGGATCGGTACGGAAAGGGGGTTCGACTGACGACGAGAAATTTCGGGAGGTTCGGTATAGGTTGATAATTCGAGAGAGTTGACGGGATCCTTGGGAGATTTCTTCTGGCAGTGTAGAGAGGATTTGGAATGACACATCGAGTCTGTCGGTACAGGCGTTAAGTTTTGAGAGGAGAGGTCCGAGTTTTGTGATGGCGGAGGACGTACTTTTAAGACACGCGCGTATGTCCTCGATACAGGCAAGTCCTCCGCTAGACAAAAATTCGGGTCGACGATAGGTAGGGAAGAAGGTTGATTATCGTTAATAATTGGTACGGGAGAGCTTCGAGACGGTACGATATTACTTGGAGGCGTTACGATACTAGGACGAGACGGTACGATATTATTTCGAGACGGTACGGTAAGAGTTTGGGGCGGTACGATAGGGTTGCGAGACGGTACGATATTATTTCGAGACGGTACGGTAAGAGTTTGGGGCGGTACGATAGGGTTGCGAGACGGTACGGTATTATTTCGAGACGGTACGGTAAGAGTTTGGGGCGGTACGATAGGGTTGCGAGACGGTACGATATTAGTTTGAGACGGTACGATATTATTTCGAGACGATACGATAAGATTGCGAGACGGTACGATATTATTTCGAGACGATACGATAAGATTACGAGACGGTACGATATTAGTTCGAGACGGTATTGTCTGGTCTTCTCGTGAAGAACCAGGCCTTTCCTGCCTTACTGCGGCAGTTCTTAGAGATGCAGTCCCAAACGGTTCTCCACTTCGAGTGAGGAAAGGTGTTTCCACGGAATCGGGACTACTCCAACAATGAGTTTGGAAATTAGCCGTTACGTTAAAGGCATTAGCGAAATCCATCCCTAGGATTCCCTCGTATTCGAAAGAGGGCGCGAAACGAATGACAAGATCCCTACGATGATCTTCAAAATAAACGGGGAGAGCTAACTCTCCTTGAGTCTTTTCGACACTTCCATTTGGATAAATTATATCCGATCGATGATTTCGTGCGGCGATTTCCCGCACTTTTGCGAAACGATTTAGGGATAACCGACCGATATACGATACACAAGCACCGGGATCAAACAAGGCTCGAACCGGTTGATTGTCAATTAAAACTTCCAAATAATATCGGTTATCTTGAGAAAGAGCGGCTACCATTGGACTATAATTTATGAGCGGACTTGAAGCGAGAGGTTCGACGATAGGGAGGGAACAAGAGGATACCTCGGTCCTTAGTTCCCGTGAGGGTTTTCCGGATTGGATTCTGAACAACGCGGACAGTTGTTTACTGTAACTCCTGGATTCCCGCACCTGAAACAATGAAGAGACGTAGGTTGAGGACACTCGCGACGCATGTGTCCTGTCTCACGACAATTCCAGCAGTGTACTTCAGTGACCACTGGACGCGAATTTTGAGACATTAGGGCCGGTATGATCGGTACTGGTCTTGCAGGCGGTCTTGTACCGCTGGTTGTAGCGGTCGGGGGATTGACCCGTTCTACCAAGACTTGACGAGAAGGACGGGGACTGACGGAAGTGGAAAGAGGAGCGGTATTCGAGACTCGTTCGGTTCTCGACGTTAACGGGGAAGGGGTAGGTCCAACCCCTCTTCTTCCCCCTTGTTCACCATTCGGCGTTGGTCTCTGAGCCGCTGGGGGGACTTCAGACGTTTCTGGTGTCCCTAAAGCGGCCAAGATAGGTCGGGAAACGATACAGCTGCTTTCGTAAGCATGTTCAGGTAATATTGAGTCGTTAGCGGTAGGGGGTGGGACATACATCCTATCTAAAGCTCGCGAGGACTCCACTTGTTCTCCGACGCGCTCCAGATCATCGATGGTATAAAAGTGTTCACGAGCTAACAATAAACGGAATTGCGGGTGTAGATTGGCATAAGCTAACTCAAGCTTCTCCTGTTCCGGAAGGGGGGGAATTACGTAATTCATGATCATCTGTAGACTCAAGAGATAGTCGGAAATGGGCTCGTCTACTCCCTGGGTTCGCCTACGAGCTTCTTCTTTTAATCGGTATTGAAAATTTACTCCGCCAAACCGCTTACGGAAAGCCGCAACGAACGGCTGCCAGCCAGACCAGGCTGAATTATGTAAACGGAACCAATGTAATGCCTTTCCGGATAAGATAAATGGCAAAGCTTCAAACAGATCTGGGTCGTTAAAGTGACTACTTTTTCGGCATTCGTCGACCCGTTTTAAGAATTCTTCTACGCTGGTGCCGCGCATTCCTGAAAAATTCAAGTTCCAGCGGCGAACGACATTATGTAAGTCGCGGGGGTTATCGGTTTGGGAGCGATCCGAACTTCGGTCTGGGCGACCGGGACTAGTCGCCGGGAATAAACCAAGTGACGGGACTCGGTGGTCTATGACTTCCGGGATTGGAGCTTCTGGTCCTACGTTAGAGATACTAGGAGAGGGTGCTGGCGCTACGGCAAGGAGACGAGTAAGGGGAGAATATCGGTACGACTGTACGGTAGGGAGAGGATTTGGAGCGGCAGGACGATAAGGCGATATAGTAGGGAGGGGGTCGAGAACTGGGGGGTTATAGGGCGGTACGGTAGGGTAATCTGCCACCATCTGCGGAATCAGATGAGGAAAGGAAGACGGAACCGTGTCCACGTAAGGACTCACGTGAGGGGCCTGATAGTTCAATTGTGGCGATATTACATAGGTGGCGTGCTGGTTAGTAGGCATACGTTGCGGAGTGATAGCCTGCGCAATGTATTCCGGAGCTTGGTCGTATCCTGAACTTACTCCATTGACTATTGGACTTTCTGCGAAACTAACTCGCGGTGGATCAACGAGACCGGGATACATTGCGGTAGACTGGCCATTCGGTATGGGGTGGTAAGAGGTTAGGTTCGGTAGAGGTGTGCCGACACCTGCTTGGGGAACTACCGTGATTTCGTTAAGATCGGATAGCTGATTAGCGTTATCTAGTTCAGAGACGGGACATTCATCCTCTTCCGGGATCCAAGTTATGTTTTGCCCACGGCCACGTTGGTGATACCTCAATAACCGCCACCTACTCGCCTCAATGCTACCGGTCGTCCTTAAAGATGCTTGTTGAAGCAACCTATTTAGGTCCGAGTCGGAAAGCGCGGCTAAACTCGAAATTAACACGGAAGTATCATCATGAAACGATATGACAGGAGAATACGGAGCATTTGAAGGGGTAGCGGGAGGGCGATTTTGAGTGGGATCCATTTCTGTTTTGAGAAGAAAATCTACTATACCAAAACCAACTACTTACAAAAGACAAACACAAAGCGATACACACACAAAAAAAAATAAAAAATAAAAAACTAAAAATTAAGCGAGAATCAAGAAACAACTACAAAGTCGTGACTAGTCAGGTACGTAACGATAACGGGGACCTAATTATTGTGGGCCCCACGTTGGGCGCCAAATTTGTGACGGGCACCGCCGACGGTGGGGGGATTTATTCCGGGCAGCTACGCGACTACAAAATAAGACACTTCCAACGTTCTGTTTCAATTAGAGTTTGGCTAGCAAATACTACTTCTTATAATCTAGCTTCGTCTAACTGAATTTACGGTATGTTGGGCGCCAGGTACCTTCAGGTACCGCGGTACGAAACGAAACTCCAAAAACTCAAAATGAACGAATAATAATAATTATAATTATAATAATAATAAACGAAATGAATTAAATAAAATAATCGGAACGAAATTAATTAAAGGTAATAAGTGAAATAAAACTAAAGGTTAGGTAATTGAAACGAGTACGGTATTACATGGTAAGCTCAGCGTGAGGGGAACATGGGGGCGAAATAATATAGGGGAAGACTAATATATTTTTATGGTTTATGGATCAAGTCACAAAGAAACCCTTTTATTAAAATTATCGGTAACAACAATTAATCCGAATAATCAAACACACGATAAACTAATTAAACAATCAAAGCCGATCGCTTAGGTCGGGACTAACGCAAGTTAAACAACTTAAACTAAAATAATCGGAAACAGCTGACTGACTAGGTCACCAACGAAAGAGTAGGACATTAGACAATATAGAACATAAGGTAAGGTAGGACACAAGATAATATAAACAAGGTATAGGTAATGTAGAACAAATAAAATAACAGAACAAGAAAGGAAACAAATATCTCATGGTACGGTAGAAATAAATAATAGGAAGGTATTAGCTTATAACCAATAGGTCGATAACATAGAGAGATCAAAAGTCCAGAGTCAATAATTTAGGGACTTCTAGTAACTATAGGAACAAGTCGGTATTACAGAATATTTCCCTAGACAAGGGCAAGGCGTCGGAATCTAATTCAAATAAGTTCGCACAAAGGCCGCCAAAGGCAACGTTACACGAGATACAGGCGTCGTTTACACAATAACAAGTTAACAAAAGGGACGCTAAAATCTATTACAAATAATAATTCGAAACATAATAATTATACCAGCTCAAGGTTTTACTAAGGTCTTAAAGTTACTTTTAATCGGAAAGAGACTAGATTAATCGGAATATTAACACGATATCAGATCTACAACCAGTAGATCGATTCTTCCAGAAACACGTGGCTCAACAAGCCGTCGAGATCAATTATCGTATTTTATTACTCAACTAATTTCTCCACGTGGGGATTCTTATTTCTGGGACTTGACAAAATAATAATGACCGGAACTCAGACTATCAATTAATAACGTTTACAAGAGAATAGGTACGGAAAGATACAACCAAAAGACACAGAAATAACAGTAAGATAATTAAATGACGATATGGTAATAAATGACGATACTATAATAAATGACGATAATGACGATACGATAATAAATGCCGATAAGGACGATACTATAATAAATGACGATAATGACGATATGATAATCAATGACGATACGATAATTAATGACGGTACTTTCTCGAAAAATCGATCAATAAGACAATATTACATATAACCGAGAACACAATAATCGATAATCTAATCAACAATCAATCATTAAACGAAACTAAAGCACAACAATTCGATGATATGTTAATGGCGTCATCCTCATGGAAGCTTGACCCAAGTACGCAATAAGAAATGAATCTTCTTTTAATCAATCTAATATCAATCGAAGGGTTTTCCAGATTTGGAATCTTACCTTGTGTAGACTCTACACTCACTAACTGAGGTGACAGATTCTATAAGGTTTTAGGCGTGATCTTTTATAATTTCGGAATCAAACAAAAATGTAATTAAAGAGTTATTGACACAGGACGTTACTATACGATATCCAAGCAAGAAGTGAAGCGTCTAGCTCTATCTCTACGAAGATGCAATTTTGGGGGTGGAGGGGGTTCTACGCATCTAATTAATGGGCGTATCTTCTTTCTGCCGGGTTTTGTCGCGGGCCTGACAGGGCCTTTTGGCACTTCAAGCTTTCGCCAGGGGGTTGTTAGATGGCTCGTCATGTTCTTAAGGGGACCAGTACAACGACTTTTCGAGAAATTATCATAGTTCGAAATCAATTTATTTCATAACCAGAGTTCATTTCACATAAAAATATTTTTCTTTTTCAAAATCATGTGTCGTAAGAATTTCAGAGCACCGTTGGACCGATTCAGGTCATCTTGGATTCATTTTCTTCAGAAAACAAATCCTCATCATGTGAATGTAGGAATTTTAAAAATTTTTCGTTTTGGCCAAGTTATTTAAGAAATGAGTGATAGTAATTTTTGGAAATTTGATAAATTGATCATAACTTATGACATAATTTTTTATTTTAAAATTCCTACATTCACATGATGAGGATTTGTTTTCTGAAGAAAATGAATCCAAGATGACCTGAATCGGTTCAACGGTGCTCTAAAATCCTTACGACACATGATTTTGGAAAAGAAAAATATTTTGATGTGAAGTGAACTTTGGTTATGAAATAAATTGATTTCGGACTATGATAATTTCTCGAAAAGTCGCTGTACTGGTCCCCTTAATTGTCGATATCCTGGAAGGCGGAATTACTGCAGTTTGGACCGGTAGACCAAGCCGGTACGGGACAGGTAGAGGAAGGGAGAAGGCTACTCCATGCGATTGATTCTTTATGCAGCGCTCTTCCAGGCATATCTCTGGATACGACGGCAGGATTCCCCCGGTTAATCACTCGAAGGCCGGGTGGCCCGCCAGGCCGGATGATCCGAAGGGATGATCGTGCTCGTTGTTTTCTCGGAACGGTACGAGACATATGAGATATAGGGAACGGGAAAAAGTATTAGTACATGAACTTATAATTACTACAATGGACCTTGGGCACTTGAGCTGGGACTTCTCGCTTTGATTTCAATATTCTATATTAAGGTGGTCACTTTGGTCTGGGGAAAGAGGAGATGGTTCATTTACGAGGCCTAATAATCCGCCTCGTTACAATATATATATATATATATATTTTTTTTTTTTGTTTGTTTTTAGTTATGTATATGTAATAATTTGTTATGAATACATATATAGATTTATATACGTATATACCTATATTTGGCTATGGCATATCATTTGACGAGCCAGCCTAAACAGGTCGCCCACATTGTATATAATACAATGTATACATATATAGATATATATATATGCATACCCTGCACTGCGTGTCGAGTCTTGTCGCGATGAGTTCTGTAACACAAAGAGACAAAGCTACAGGGGGGGGGGGGGGGGGGGGGGGGGGGAGAGGTAGTTCGAGGAATCGAGGATTTTATTTTTTGAACCAAAGTATTCTTATTACACTGAGAAAAAAATTTATTTCGTTCAACTGAATGCATTTAATTGAATGTAATTTATTTGAATTAAATAAATTTGAGTTGAAGAAAAGATATATTTCGTGTTCCGTAATAATCATTACATGAATGCAAGTACTCCGTAGTATTTAGTTTATCTGACCAGTCCGTTATCACGCCCAATTAAATGCTGACTATGTCAATGAAATGAAATTATCACAACACCGGAACTGAATTACTTAATCGACATATAATTTGTCAGTACAATATTTTAGTAATTCGACAAAATCTTTCATCAAAACGCCTCATTCCAAATATTAGAGCTGAGCTATCCTATTTTCGAAAGCATTGAGGTTAGCGCAATAGAAATAATGTTCATTTCTAAGAAATGATTGTTTGCTTCAAATTATGATTTTGTTCGAACAATCAAGTTTATCGAGTTTGTAAGAAATAAACAAGTATGTTGATTCAGGTGCATACTCTTCTAACTTTAATATCGATTAGTACGGTTAAGTGATATATGCATTCAAAGAAAATTACGGGTCTTGTGATGCTGATCTACGTGAGTTTACTTGTTCGGAATGATCTAAGGTTGAATTCGAAATTAAAATTGAGCCAACAGCATGAAATATTTTGCAGCTGGCATCATTCAAAACCGATACTATTTTGACTATTCGTTTCAGCAATGCAAATAAATTGAGCTTTCAATGAAGCGTTGATTCATTTATCTGATGTTTGAACGAAATAAGTATAAGGTTGGTTTTAAGGAACTTGTATAGGAAAATATCTGCATTCAAATGATAAGGTTTTTGCTCATCACAGTATGAGAGACTCCGCAGTAAATCGGAAAAAATCTTGACATTGATAAATGTTAATTCCGCGTTTATGAATGAGCTAGTCATATCAGTAAACATGCTCGATTACGGTGGATGGTGCATGCAGAAAAAGGAATCTTTGGACGAAATAAGACGGAGGACACGGGCTGCGGAACATATATTTAGTCATTTCAGCTGAATAACTATTGATTCGATCATATATATATTTGCGCGAATGAGCGTTATACTATAAGATAAACATTTTAGTTGGTCCAAACATTCCTTTTTCTGCGTGTGGATGTCATATTTAAAACAATCGAACAATCTAACTCATTCAATGAAATGTTCTTGTAGAATCAAATAAATATTTACTTCAATGAAAATAATTTTCGTTTCAATCTAACAAAGTTCGAATTCACAAAAACGATTCAATTCATCAGAAACTATATTTTATTTTGATTTACCTCGACTATATTGGGTATCAGACGTATTTTTTCAAATAAAATATTTCTTTCATACATTCGAAAACAGTTTTATCCTATACAAATAAAATTTATTTTGATTAAATAATCATTTCTCTGTGTGTAAATGTCCTTGTAATCGATCCTCGATTCAAAAATATTGTTGAAACAATGGTTCTTGATCAATTATGTTTGCAGGATTATTTTCGATTTCTTCAAATTTGAATTGTGTACCCAGGGAAATGATTATTTAATCTAAATAAATTTTATTTTTATATGAACCTGATAGAAAATTCATTTGCCGCAAATAGATTTTTCACTTGCGTGAAATATAAGTAAATCACGAATAAATTTTATTTCTGTAGAATAAATAATCTATTAGGTTCATCATGCAAACAAATCTTTTTTCTGGTTGTGCGGGTCTTGTTTTTGACTGCGCTCTGTTCGACAAGAATGACCATATAAGTGTAAACACCTGATGTGACCTGATCGTGCGACGACAAAGTTCAGTCGCGTCTTATGGTTCATCGTGGCAAGTGGGTTGTGACGCATCATTTCGAAATTAATATAAAAACGGTGCCGAGGATTTTGTTTAAAAGATAATAAACCATGGCTGACGACGAAGTGAAAATTTTACTGGAGACGTGGAAGTTATCGGAGTACATTGAAATTTTCGAAAGTAAGTATTGATTTATTGTCCTAAATCTTGTCTTATCGTAAACAAGCGCTGAGTGGAAAATGTTATTGAATTTACCGAATATTATATTCAATAAAGTCAGTAAAAAATATTTAATCGATGCAACTGAATATTAGTTGGTACAGCTAAAGATCGATTGACATCAGCGCGTACTTAGTTCTACAGACTAATATTTATTTGTATCGATTAAATATTTTTTGCTTGACTATGCAATACAATATTTAGTCAGTTCTCATAGCTTATTTTTCTCAGCGTAGGTATCGAAATACGTAGTAAAACGTATATCAGAAATTATAGTATATTATAGTACAATGTATTGTTGGTAATTTAAGTTTTGGTTTCAGTTACATAAAATATTAGTCTGTTGACAGTAATAGAAATAAAAATCTGTCGACCAAACGATGCTTCTCCACCCTGGTTCAAGCGTGAATTGGAGTGCGTCAACTTTTCTATTGCGTGCAATGTTACTAAAAAGTGTTCTTTTCTTTTAATCTGAAATTTTTCACGAAAGATCAACTATTGTTATAGTCGATTCAGGTGCAGTGTCAACAAAATAATAAATCGTGTACATGAGCGGGAACTGACCAGTGAGCCAATGAATGGCATTCTCATATAGTCTTCATTCGCGAAATATTGTCAAAACAAGCATTATTTTGACTGACTGATATGAGTGTATACGTGCATGGTGGAACCTAAAATTCATTTTTCATTGTATGACATTTGTTCAATTGAACTATCGTCAAAACAGGATGTGGAATCAAATCATGTGTCTCCAGATTAATAATGTCCCATTTTGACAAAAGTTCAATTGAACAAGTTCTATGCAATGAAAAATACGAGTGATTTGTATAGGATTTAACATGCACGTATACACTCACATAAGTCATTTCAAATAATACATGCTTTGACGATATTTCGCGAATGAAAACATCATATGACAATGCCTTTCATTGGACCAATAGTCAGTTCCCGCTCATGTACACGATTCATTAATTCAATCTACACTATACTTGAACCTAATATTCTACTAATTGTCCTTATGGAAAATTTCTTCGCGTCAGTATAACCTCATCTTACACAGACTTTTTATTCATTTAAAAATAAAAAATTTCAATGTACAAACAAATATACTTTTTATTTACAAGAAATAAATATTTTGCTGACATAATATGTGTTTATTCATATTGAAAACATTTTTGATTTTCCTACCATACCATTAAGTTGCTTCTACTGATTTAATCCCGAATTCGGAGAATTATTGCCTTCACTAAGTCTTTTCTTTCCCGATTCTCAATAAATATTTTCTCGAGTGTACAAATTCTTATATGATTCACCTCAATATTATATTACTTAAAGAATTATATCACTATTGCAAGTAACAAATATTCATTCATAGCAAATCTCATATCTTTCAAATTGGTGGAAATATTTCTAGGAATTGATTAATCCATTTCTTTATCCAAGCCAATATTTTTTTTATTAAGGTAATCTGTAAGCAACCTCAGTACTCTTTTCGATAGCTTCATAACTGAAAGTTATACAGTATACTATTGTGATACTAGCAATGGAATAAATTCCCGTCAAACGCAATAACTATTTATTAGAATGATTATTGCACTCAATCACTGCGATTAAATGTTTTTTTTATCCACAGTCGCCGTGACTTCAGTTAGATAAGTAATTAACGACAGAAAGAATCTGCTAGTTTGTATGTATTTTCGTTAATTAGACTGGAGTTAGTAATTTCCGGATAGTGCAAAATATTTCATTGATTTGAAATATAAGTTACTTCATAGTAACAACGATTTTCTAGGCTTAGCTTTTGTTTTTATTATTCTGATAATTAATTGATTGTTTTCAATACGACCAGCGTCGATTGAAATATCCATTTCATGCATTGACGAAACTGCTGCATTAGGTCAACTAAATATTTGATCCAATAAAGTCTACATATTTATCCGGTGCAAATAAATGCACTATTGGAAGCCCACAAAGAAGGGATTTCTTTGGTTCAACTAAAATTTTTTCGGATCAAATAAATTTTTTTCTCAGTGTACCTTTGTTCTCCTCGTCCTTCATTCGTCAAAGCTCGGAAGGCTAGGAGTGATGAGGACGTGGATGCCTCGGAATCACTCCCGCTATTAGATGAATTTTCTTCCTCAAGTAAAGGGCTAATATCGCCATTTCTTCTTTGGACGTTTTTTTTTTATTTTTTTTATTTTTCACTAATAGGTCTTGACACTCGCGCACAACAAAGCGATATGAAGATGGTGGGGCTGCTGGCGAGCAGCCAGGCAGTCCCCCTCCCAGTTTTCAACTTTGTAGCGACCGCGTCACGACCACGACGCCTCTTCAGCACCAGGAGAGAACCTCTCCACGCGCACACAGCGCCTCTATTAGAATATAAATAAACTTAATGTATCTAGTCGTTAGTTATACTTTTCCCGCCACAGCTTTAGCGTCATTACTACAAGCAACATGTTCCTACTAATCATAAGTGAAAACTAATAAAGAAATAATAAGTTTTATAGAATTCAGACTCATCAATTTATTTGTGTGGGTAACTCAGCATCCAACCCCACATTTCTGGTGAACCCGACGTGATTGAAGAAAACATAACTGAATTCAACATAAAACATAACCTCCAGCACGGCCATGGCGGACGCACAAGACAATACCAACGATGACCATGCACTTACAAACGATTCTCTCCCAAACAACGAACGTGATGACAATCCCACAAACCGAGATGGCAACGCATCGTCGCGTGAGATCGTTTATGCTGTCAACAGACCTCAACTACCCGGATTCTTCAAGGATCAACCTGATATTTGGTTCATGATAGCCGAAGCAGAGTTTGCCTCAGCACGAACTCGAAGCGATGACGTCAAATTCAACACTATCGTCAGAGCTCTGGATGTCAGCACGCTACGCCAAGTCACTGACATCCTCAATAGTCCACCGACAGGAGCTAAGTATCAAACTTTGAAACAAGCACTCATCCAACGTGTTTCAGATTCGAGACAAAGACAGCTACACAAATTACTCAAAGAAATGGTTTTGGGTGATCGAAAACCCTCACAACTCCTACGAGAAATGCGAAACCTAGCTGCTGGTGCGCTCGGTGACGAAATTCTCCAACAACTCTGGCTCGACCGACTGCCGATGCACATCAAGCCACTTCTCGTAACCTCGAACAACGTTGACCTCACTACCTTAGCTGAACTGGCCGATCGTGTCATTGAAGCATCAAACAGTTCATTTGTCATGGCCACATCAAACAACGTAAACAGGGTAGACACAGGAAAAACCACCCAGAGCCTCAAAAAAAAAATAGACGACATGCAACAGATGCTCGCCTACTGCCTCAAAGAAATCAAGGAATTAAAACAAACACAACAACAGCCACAATCAAACGCCCGCTCAAGATCAAGATCTCACACGCCTGATCGAAAAGGAATTTGTTTCTACCACCACAAATTCGGCGCGCTAGCAAACCGCTGTACAACGCCTTGCAACTATGTCAAACCGGCTTCGGAAAACTAGCTCCGCTGTCACCGATCCTGGCGGTTGGTGACAGCAACAACAACCTACCGCCTCAAGAACTCCGTCTACTTGTGTTCGACAGAAAAACAAACCAGAAATTTTTAATAGATTCTGGATCTGTCGTTTCCATAATACCAGCCGCTAAATTTCGACTTGGCAGTTCACCAAGCGACTTCAAGCTTTACGCTGCAAACAGTACGCAAATACATACCTACGGTACAAGAACACTCGATCTGGATCTCAACCTTCGGAGAAACTTCTCTTGGTCTTTTATTATTGCAGACATACAAACCGCAATAATTGGAGCTGACTTCCTCACTCACTACAGTTTACTCATCGACCTTAAGAATCAACAGCTAATTGATTCCATCACGACTCTCACTTCAAAGGGTGAAATACTGAAAACACCGCAGTACAGTATTTCCACTGTAAACTCTGAGATGCCATACTCCGACCTTCTACAAGAATTCATCGAAATTACAAAACCGCCTGCCACACCAACTCTCAACAAATCTGATTTTGCTCATAGAATCATTACGACCGGACCTCCTGTTACCGAGAGATGTCGTAAGCTCTCTGGCGCAAAAGCAGCAGCTGCTAAAACGGAAATCAAGAAACTACTCAGCAGCGGCATCATCAGATCATCAAGCAGTTCCTGGGCAAGCCCTATCCACATGGTACCAAAGAAAAACGAAGACTGGAGACTGTGTGGCGACTACAGAAAACTCAACGCTGAAACTGTTCCCGATAAATATCCACCGCCTCTGATTCAAAACCTCTTTCCATTACTACACGGCAAAAACACCTTTTCAACACTAGACTTGGCCAGAGCTTATCACCAAGTACCCATGCACGATGACGACATCAAAAAAACAGCCGTCATAACGCCATGGGGCCTCTTTGAGTACGTTGTGATGCCTTTTGGTTTAAAAAACGCCACTCAAACATTCCAAAGATACATCGACTCAATCTTCCGAGACCTCGACTTCGTCTTCGTCTACATTGATGACATTCTGGTAATGTCCGAAAATGAACAACAGCACAGAGAACACCTTCGACAAGTTTTTCAAAAACTCAAAGAACACTCACTAACAGTCAACATCACCAAGTGCATACTTGGCCAACAGAAAGTCAACTTTTTGGGTTACTCAATCAACGCTCAAGGTTTTGCTCCCACCCCAGAACGACTAGACAAAATTCACGACTACGCAAAACCTGAAACAGTTTCGGAACTTCGACGATTCCTGGGAATGATTAACTATTACAGAAGATGCATCCCCGAAGCAGCCCGACTTCAAGTACCTCTCAACAATTTCCTCAGGAACTCAAAGAAAAAGGATAAAACGAAGATAAACTGGACGGACGACACGAATGCAGCTTTCGAAGCATGCAAGAACAGCTTGAACTCTGCAGCAAGAATGGCTTTTCCATCACCAACTTCACCTTTAACTGTTTCGACAGACGCTTCTTCCACTGGCATCGGAGCAACCTTAGACCAACTCACAAACGAAGTTTGGCAACCAATTGGACATTTTTCCAGAAAGCTCAGTGACACAGGACGTAAATATAGCACTTACGACCGTGAACTCCTTGGCATATTTGCTTCGATCAAACACTTCCAACACTTACTAGATGGCCGGCACTTCATCATCAAAACCGACCACAAACCACTAACCTACGCATTCAAACAGAAACTTGAAAAAGCTTCTGAACGCCAACTCAGACAACTAGACTACATCTCACAATTTTCTACGGACATCGTCTACGTCAAAGGTGACGAGAACGTCGTCGCAGATGCTCTATCGCGCATAAACACGATAGAGATGCCAACAACGCTCAGCTCAGCAACCATACAACAAGCACAGCAGGATGATCAAGAACTTCAAGATCTGATCCGCAATTCGACATCATTGCAACTACAGAAGCTAACCATCGAACCCGATGTTAAAATCTACTGTGACATCTCATCTGGAATCGTGAGACCTTACATTCCACAATCTCTCCGAAAAACAACGTTCAACACAATTCATGGCTTATCACACCCCAGTGCAAGAAACACCTCTCGTCAACTTAGGGAAAAATTTATTTGGCCGGGAATCCGCAAAGACGCCATCAAATGGTCTCGTGATTGCCTAGCATGCCAAAAAGCCAAAATACATCGTCACAACAAACTACAACCGAATCACATAGATGTTCCAGACAGCAGATTCAACCACATTCATCTCGACATCATCATGCTACCCAACGTTAGAGGATATCAATGTTGTCTCACAATTATTGACCGCTTCTCTAGATGGTCAGTAGCCGTCCCACTCCAAAACATCACTGCCGATACAATCACGACAGCATTATTCGACCACTGGATTGCTCACTATGGAACTCCCATCACCATCACTTCTGACCAAGGTTCACAGTTTGAGTCTACACTCTTCCAAGCTCTAGCAAAATTCATTGGAGCCAAAAAAAACAGAACCACGCCATATCATCCCCAGTCCAATGGTATCGTAGAGAGATGGCACAGGACCCTAAAATCCGCTCTCATGTGTTCACCCAAGCCGTGGATGGATATTCTACCAACCGTACTACTAGGATTACGCACCTGCTTCAAAGAAGACATGCAATCCACTCCAGCCGAGATGCTCTACGGAACCAGTCTCAGAATACCTGGTGAATTTTTCGTTTCACAAGAAATGCCTGCCGATCCTCAAATATTCGTCGAGAAACATCGAGAATACATGCGTGCTCTCCGACCTACACCTACTGCCCATCACTCTCAAGCTCGTGTCTTCATCTTAAAAAACCTGGACACATGTTCATATGTTTTCCTACGATGTGACCACGTGAAAGCACCGCTAGAAGCACCCTACACTGGACCCTACAAAATAATCGAAAGAATATCAGACAGACTGTACAAAATCAACGTCAATGGCACGGAGAAAAACATCTCCATAGACAGACTCAAACCAGCCTACGTAAATAAAACCGATACGAACATCGACGCAACTCCCAAAAATGCAACGTCACAGACTCCGTTGCAAACACACCATTGGGGTTCGTCCATGGACAAACCGGCAAAAACCTATCAAAGAAGAATCACTTTCAAAACTCCCGCTGAAAGTCACTCAGGGGGGAGTGGATGTAGCGACCGCGTCACGACCACGACGCACAGTGCGGCCAAAGGCCCCTTTATGCGGCCAAAAGTCGAAAAATGTAGAGAATGATCCACAAATTGGTATATGGGGGTTTTTGGGGTCGCTGATTATGAATTCATCATCAGAATTAGCAAATTCAAGATGGCCGACCTATTATGGCGTCATATCATACGAAAAAACTCATAAAAAATTAAATGAATTGGGCGATTGATTAAAAGTCTTTGTTTTGAGATTGTTAGGGTATGTAATTGAGAATGAACAAATTAAAAATGGCGGGGTGCAATATGGCGATGTTATACAGGAAAAAAATTCTGAAAAAATTATTATATTTTAATTTTTTTTTATTATTTTATTTTATTTGTTTTTTTTTTTTTTTTTATTTATTTTATTTTTTTTTATTATATTTTTTTTTTTTTTTTATTTTTTTTTTATTTTTTTTTTTTTTACGTTCTGTTACATTACTGGATCCTAAAAAAAAAAAAAAAAACACTTTTACGCACGCATACATCACAGTTACATTAGGCAGCTCCAGGTGTATGCGCTGTCTTACTCGCTCGCTCGCTCGCGAAAGAATTTCTTTTTTTTCTAACTCAATCCCTATACCTGCCTGACCCTGCCCCCTGCGTATAACCCCCCCCCCCCCCCCCCCTCTCTTTCTCATATTCTTTTGATTTACTGTATGGATGTGTTTTCCTTCGAAGGCTCACTTTTATCTTTGTTTTTCACTTTCGTTTTTGAATTCTATGCTTTATTTCATTTTGTTTTTCATGTATTACTGTGATCGTTGAAACGAATATCTTACTTTTTTTTTGTAATACAGTGCACAAAAACTGAACGGGCAGCAACGGGCAGCTAAAATTGATTTTATTTAGTACATAATACTTTTATCTAAAACCTCAAATGACTTAGAGAGCAAGATGTAGTAAGATAAAAAAGTATTCACTCAATCAAATCCATTCAATTCGCGAAAAATAACCAAAAAATAGTCCTTACATATCTCCTTCTAACAATGTACTGTTCAGGAGTTTATATTCGGAATTTTTTTTACTTATTCCACTCACCTTCAGCTGTAGAATCCATTTTGTTTTGTTCAAATCGCTTTAAAAACAAAAATTTGACGCCTGTTTATCCGACGCGTCGCCAGTCGCACTTTCCTAACCGTCGCGCGTCGTCGTGCGAAGGCCATATTCAGACTGAGATTATGGGCGGGATTTGAGGCAAGGGACCTTACTATGAACGTTTTCCGTCTCCTAGGGGACTCCTTTAGCCAACCCAATGACAAAATATCCCCAACCAAAAACTTTTTTTTTCGTCTTTTGGCCGCATAAAGGGGCCTTTGGCCGCAGTGTGCGACGCCTCTTCAGCACCAGGAGAGAACCTCTCCACGCGCACACAGCGCCTCTATTAGAATATAAATAAACTTAATGTATCTAGTCGTTAGTTATACTTTTCCCGCCACAGCTTTAGCGTCATTACTACAAGCAACATGTTCCTACTAATCATTAGTGAAAACTAATAAAGAAATAATAAGTTTTATAGAATTCGGACTCATTAATTTATTTTTGTGGGTAACTCAGCATCCAACCCCACAACTTCGCTAAAGGTTGTGACATCTAGCGGGCCGGAGGGGAACTACATAGTAATATTGAGAACGAGATGGAATATAATGAATTTCAAGCAGGAGAAGATGGGAGAAAATCCAGCAAATTATCAAAAATTCATGTGCAGATATTAAAAAAAAAAAAAAAAATTTCCAGCAAGATCCTGAAATACGTGTGAAGTAATTTGATGTATGTAAGCTGTAAAAAAAATTTCAGACGATTTTAAAATGACAAGTTTTAAAAGTGTACGGTTTGTAAAAGAATGACCCATAACCGAATCATCATTAATAGACACATTTGAGGATCCATGATCAAATTTGTATCTACACACGCGTCTTTCTACAATTTGCAGGGTTATGTTCATGTAGAAGTATACATGAGTTCCGTGTTCCGTTCCGTCTATTTGCATTCCCCTGCGTCCCATGTACCGAAATTCCGGAACGGAATGCCGGAACGTCAACTTTTATTTGATGAAATAATCAATTATAGTTACAGAATTTCATCTTACATAGAAGCTAATTAAATAAATTACATATGTTCATACAAAAATTGTATCTGAACAGACAAATAAAGCCGAATAGCACAAATATAGATCGGCTCCGTTCCGTCGTTCCGTGCAGTTTTGGTACATGGGACGGCAGGGTTTTTCAAGACCCGGAACGGATTCGGAAATCCACTAGATTTCGTCTGCGTTCCGTTCCGTGATTCCGGCTTCCGGCGATCCGGGCCTACATGGGACGGCACCATGAGAGATAGCCCGTATCAGATCGGCCAGGATGAGGCAAGTTGCAGGTGGCGGAGCATGGGCGTTGACTCGGTTTAGGAAAGGCAGCAGAGGAGCGTTGGCGTCAGTTGGAATCCAGTGCGTTGAGATCTCGCTCAGAGTAAATGCGCTGTATCGGGACTCCATTCTGCTTCCGGACAAGGATTACATCGTCACGGTGCCATACGTATCTGTACCCCTTCGCCCGAGCGGCTGCTTTAGCGGCCATGAGAAGCTTGTAAAGGCTGGGGGCAGAGCTTCGTTGATGTTGATGTCGGTTACGGGGCCTGCCGGCGGAGCTGGGAGATCACTGGTCCGAAGACGCCCCTTGGCCCTCTTGGCCGCTATCAGCCGGGCTGAAACATCCCGGGAACGCAGTCTCACAACGATGGGACGCGGCGTGTCCTTACGCGCATTGGCCTGAGAGACAAGAAAACGCGAAGAGACGATGTCTTCGTCCTCAAGAGGGCAGCCTACCACAAGCGAGACCTGCTTGATTAACACCTGAGCAAGCGCTGCAGAGGCGCAGGGGGCCCCCGACACAATGACCTCAGGTTGTTGAGTGAGCCCAGAGGTTTGCCTGAGCTCGGCCTGCTCAGTTACTTGGGTGCGGCGCAAAGCCGCAAGTTCAGTGCGCAGTTCAGCGTTCTGCCTTTCCAGGTCAGCGATGCGATTCGTGTTGGCTGCGACCTCGGCTTGCAGGGGAAGGGCTGCCTCCAACCTGGCAGAGAGCTCATTGACGCGGGCAGTGAGCTGACGAAATTTCTCTCCGGTAGGACTACTGGGACCCGGCGGCACCGCCAGGACGAGAGGTTCTTGGACGACGGGCAGCGAGCGCGGTAGCGATGACGAGTGCGGCTGCAGAGGCTGGCATGCCTGAGCCGGTGTCGGTTGCGGCGACTGAGAAGGTTGCAATAGCTGCGAAGATTGCGATGGCGGCGGTGGCTGTAATGAGTGCGACGACTGTGACGATTGCGATGATTGCACCCCAGTCACCAAGTTTGTTGAGCTTGGGTTCGGATCTGAGGATGTTGAGCCCTGCGGGATAGCCTTAAGTCGACCGCCAGAGCAACAGAAGCCATCACGAAACTTCTTTTTGGCGCAGCTCGGGTGGAAAAAAGCCTTACAGGTACTACAGTACATAGCGCCTAAGACCACAGGCTTGTTGCAACCCGCACACATTCTACCAGTAGTCATGCTGTCAAGAAGATGTTACCGACACAGGCGGATCCAAGAGATGGCAGCACGGGTCACCAAATCGATCGATGAGCTATGTCGTCACTAAACGTCGGTTCTCCCGCAGGCATGCGCATATGGGCGACAGTTCGCCAGAAGGAGGTTAGGACGGTCTCAAGCGATGAGAAAAGCCACAAAAAACCAGGAGAAAGCAGGCGAGCAGATACAGGTAATGCAAGCCGGAGGAGGCTTGCAATAGGGTGCATGCAAGTATATTTATAAAAAGACGGCCCGAGGGCAAAAGGCGGCAGTAAAAGATCGTAAATGCAGAGAGCGAAGCAAGGCACATGCAGTGGTACTCACATTCAAAGAGAGAGGATCATAGATCGAACGCGATAAAAGATTATAAAAATAGTCCTGAATGTAGATACTGCAGGAAACGCGGTCATAACATAGAAAATTGCTTAGTTTTACAAAAAAAGAACCGACCTGAAAACAATTCATCAAATCAAACCTCTTGGAGACATAATGACAATAGTTTCAGGGGAGGAGAATGCTCCCTTTTGATAACTCGCAATCTTCCAATCAACAAAAAAAACTAGTCTTCGATGATTTCGGGGGGCGGGAATCATCACTAGGAACTGTTAGGAAAAGCCCTGTAGAAAAGCCTTTATTAATTAAGAGTTTAAGGCAATCTGGTCTCTATGCTCAGGGATCAGTCAATGGCGTAGACTGTCTCTGGGTTATAGACACCGGAGCAGAAGTGACTGTGGTACGCTCGGATCTTCTTAAGACATTAAACCCCAATAATCAATTTACGACGTTGAAGACCGCTACAGGAGAGACTACTCCCGTTCTCCAAGAAGTTTCAGTCCAAATAAATATCGCAGGTCGAATTAGTTCTCCTCACAAGGTCTTCGTAGCAGATATTGAAGATGAAGGAATTTTAGGGATCGACTTTTTAACCGAACACCAATGCATCATTTCTACAGTAGGCAATTCTTTACAACTAGGGCGACATAAGATTCCGCTTTTAACTAACAGAAACAAAACCCCGAACCCCCTTCCTTTTTTAAATGATCGTTCACAGGCTATTAGGGAAATAGAAGTAGTAGATTTGATCTCTGACACAGTTCCTGAACAAATCCCGGAGCATCTTGAAGATCTTTCCAAAAGGTCTTCCATTGATTCAGATTCTTCCTCCAAGTCAAAGTTCTTGACTCTCCTTCAGGATTTTAGCGATTCTTTTGCTAAGACTAGCGGCGACAAGGGTAGGTGTTAGGGGGTGTGCGGGTAGACATTTCTCTCGGGTCGGGTCGAGTCGGGTAATTTTTATTTTTGTCGGGTCGAGTACCCGAAAATTTCGGGTACTCGAATCGACCCGAATACCCGAATTTTTTCGGGTACTCGAATGTTTTCGGGAACTCGAATGTTTTCGAGTACTCGAATGTTTTCGGGTACTCGAATGTTTTCGGGTACTCGAATGTTTTCGGGTACTCGAATGTTTTCGGGTAATCGAGTGTTTTCGGGTACTCGAATGTTTTCGGGTAATCGAATATTTCAGATTACTTGCATGTTTACCGGCAATTAGCTATAGGATACCCGCCGGGTTTTAGAAAAATGTCTCCATGCATCCATGTCGTTAGTTAATTCAAATTTATTTGAGTATTGGCTTTGACTTCCAATTTCAATTTCTATATTATTTATTAATTTAGGAAGTACGGTTAGTAGCTAACAATAAGGACTAAGATGCGGGATGTATTCAAAAAATGAAAATGTAATAATCTGTTCATGAATTTATTGAATAATATGACAAGTAGTCATATAATTTAATAAATTCATCGACAGATCAATGCATTTTTGAAATACATCCCGCATCTTAGTCCTTATTGCTAGTCTCCTAACCGTACTGCCTAAATTAGTAAATAATACAGAAATTGAAATTGGAAGTCATAGTCAATGCTCAACTAAATTAGAATTACCCAACGACATGGATGCATCGAGACATTCTTTAAAAACCCGACGGGTACCCGAGCTAAGTGCCGGTAAACATGCGAGTACTCTCAAACATTTGATTACCCGAAAACATTCGATTACCCGAAAACAGTCGAGTACCCGAAGAAATTCGAGTACCCGAAAAAATTTGAGTACCCGAAGAAATTTGAGTACCCGAAAAAATTCGAGTACTCGAAAACATTCGGGTACCCGAAACTGTTCGAGTATTCGGGTCGATTCGAGTACCCGAAAATTTCGGGTCACGAAAAAATCTCGACTCGACGAGTACCCGACCCGACCCGAGCACCGAGTACCCGAATAAATCGGGTACCCGCACACCCCTACTTTTTAGCTACGCAGACTGGGCATACCCTGCACCAATCCTCTACATCCAAACGACATCTAGCCCAGAAATATCTTTGCCTAATCTTGTCTAACGTTTTATTCAAAGCGAAGTGACCACCTGCTGGAGAGTTGTGATAAGACTCGAGGATCTCTCTCACCTTCGCCTTTGGAATTATCAATTGCCACTTGATGTCTTTCATGTCTGGGGATTCCTATCTGCGATAGAGTATGTCATCTATTAGGAAAATCGAGTCCCATTGTGTCCAGTAAATCTTAAGTTGTTGGTCAGCTGGGGAAACGTCCTGCCAGTCTGGGCGTATTTCAGATCTCTTCCAAGATCGTAGTAGTCTTAGGATATCATCCTGTTGTTGGGTTCTTTTCCATTCTTCTAGACTTTCTCCTAGGGAGATCAAACGGATGTTTGGGGAATCTTGTTGCTTCTCTAAGCGTGTGCACTGTTTGCAGTCCTCAAGTTCTTCGCATGGCCTTCTGGAGAGAGCATCAGCGTTCCCATGAAGAGCTCCGGCGCGATGTTGAATCTCAAAATCATACTGCCCTAACCTTTCTATCCAACGAGCTACCTGACCTTCAGGTGCCTTAAAGGAGAGCAACCATTTGAGTGAGGCGCGATCGGTACGAATCAAGAATTTCCGTCCCATTGAATAATGTCTGAAATGTTCTACAGCCTCTACCATCCCCAAGAGCTCTCGGCGAGTAACGCAATAATTCCTTTCCGATTTCTTTAGGACCCTGCTGAAATAACTAATCACCCGCTCTGAACCCTCCTGTATCTGCGACAAAACCCCGCCTATACCGAAAAGGGAAGCATCCGTGTCTAAAATGAAAGCAGTTTCGGCCTGGGGATAAGCTAAAATCGGGGAAGAAGTCAGATGAGATTTTAATTGAGTAAATGCCTGCTCACATTCGAGGGTCCACTCAAAGGAGGTGGTTGTCCCCGTAAGATTGTGAAGAGGCTTAGCGATTGAAGCGAAACCTGAAACAAATCGTCTATAATAGGTGCAGAGACCTATAAAACTCTGAATCTCTTCCCTTTTCTAAGGTCGGGGCCAATCTCGTACCTTTTCTATCTTCGAGGGGTCCGTCCGGATGCCCTGTGCTGAGACGACGTGGCCAAGAAAGGAAACTTCTCGTTGTAGAAGGTGGCACTTTTTTGGGCTCATCTTCAGGCCTGCTTGTTGTAGTCGTTCAAAGACTTTTCTCAAATTTAATATCTCCTCTTCAAAGGTCTTCCCGAAGACAATGATGTCATCTAAGTATACCAGACAGATCTGCCCTGTCAATCCCTGGAGGACGATTTCTATCACTCGTTCAAAAGTGGCTGGGGCGTTGCACAATCCGAAGGGCATAACTTCAAACTGCCAAAGACCTCCCAGGCCGGTGACGAAAGCGGTCTTCTCCTTATCCTCAGTATCCATTTCGACCTGCCAGTAGCCACTCTGCAGGTCGATGGTGCTATACCATTGTGCTCCTGCCAACATGTCTAGCGTGTCCTCTATCCGAGGGAAAGGGTATGAATCTTTCGTGGGGACATCATTGAGCTTCCGGTAGTCGATGCAAAATCGCTTCGATCCGTCCTTCTTAGGAACGATCACGATCGGCGATGCCCAGGGTCCTGAAGATGGCTCGATGACGTCGTTGCGAAGCATGTCGTCCACCATCTTCTGTACCTCTTCCTTTCCATTAAAGGGGATCCATCTTGCGTGTTGTTTTATCGGGGGGTTGGCCCCCACGTCTATCCTATGGCAAGCAAAAGTACACCTACTAGGGGTGTGCGGGTACCCGATTTATTCGGGTACTCGGTGTTCGAGTCGGGTCGGGTACTCGTCGAGTCAAGATTTTTTCGTGACCCGAAATTTTCGGATACTCGAATCGACCCGAATACTGGAACCGTTTCGGGTACCCGAATGTTTTCGAGTACTCGAACTTTGTCGGGTACTCAAATTTTTTCGGGTACTCGAATGTTTTCGGGTACTCGAATGTTTTCGGGTAATTGAATGTTTTCGGGTAATCGAATGTTTTCGGGTACTCGAATGTTTTCGGGTAATCAAATGTTTCAGATTACTTGCATTTTTACCGGCAATTAGCTATAGGATACCCGCCGGGTTTTAGAAAAATGTCTCCATGCATCCATGTCGTTAGGTAATTCAAATTTATTTGAGTATTGGCTATGACTTCCAATTTCAATGTCTATATTATTTACTAAATAAGGCAGTACGGTTAGGAGACTAGCAATAAGGACTAAGATGCGGGATGTATTTCAAAAATGCATTGATCTGTCGATGAATTTATTAAATTATATGACTACTTGTCATATAATTTAATAAATTCATGAACAGATTATTACATTTTCATTTATTGAATACATCCCGCATCTTAGTCCTTATTGTTAGCTACTAACCGTACTTTCTAAATTAATAAATAATATAGACATTGAAATTGGAAGTCATAGCCAATACTCAAATAAATTTGAATTACCTAACGACATGGATGCATGGAGACATTTTTCTAAAACCCGGCGGGTATCCTATAGCTAATTGCCGGTAAACATGCAAGTAATCTGAAACATTTGATTACCCGAAAACATTCGAGTACCCGAAAACATTCGAGTACCCGAAAACATTCGAGTTCCCGAAAACATTCGAGTACCCGAAAAAATTCGGGTATTCGGGTCGATTCGAGATTCGAAAATTTCGGGTACTCGACCCGACAAAAATAAAAATTACCCGACTCGACCCGACCCGAGAGAAAGGTCTACCCGCACACCCCTACTAGTTTTAATATTTATAACAGCTCTTTTCGCTATAATGGCTGGAGGTAGATCTATAAATCCGGATCCACGTACAGGTTCGCACTGGTCGAAGTTTACGGTCAGGTTAATTATTCTGCGCAATGCCCACCCGCTGTCTCGTTCTTGGAACTCTTCCAACTAGTGTAGAATAGATTGAACGACAAATTCTTGGTAACAATTGTTTAAATCGGTCATCATCAATATTTGTTTCGTCGGAGTACGGAAGTATTTGATGTCCGTACTCTCCTTGGTCACAAATTCTCCGGATAACACTAGATAAATTTTCACGCACCGATATTTTTTCTGCATATTTCTCAGACGAGTGCAAATTGTGGATTTAACATCATCGAGAAATTGTTTGACGTCGATATGTTTTAGATTTGTGATGAGGCCGGTTCGAATACGGTTAGCAAAAGCTGATTCAATGTCCTGCCAGATATATGTTCGAGGTTTTTTCCGATTCGCAGGGTTCAATCCGCGGCCCGTTAAAATTTTTTGCGCGATCACCGTCTTATAACTTTTCATTCTACGTATGCGCAGGCCCGGCGCTAGTTGTGTGGACTATGTGGAGCATTCCACATGCCAAATTTTGGTGGGTGTGGAATTCCACACCCCGCATTTTGGTAATGTTTTTAGAAATCTTTAGAAGACGAGGACAGCTAAGTACTGATTCAGAAGACGTTTCTCAGTCAAATCGAAATACAAAACGTGACTATCAAATTACTGACGGATGTGGTGAATTACTTGAAAGCGAATTCAAATTTTGACGACTTTGTAGCGCAATTCATGAAACACATCCAAATCATTCTAACAATACCATCGTCATCATGAACGGCCGAGCGCGTGAAAAAAAAGAACAAAAAAATGACAAACTGCGAATAACCATGTTCGCAATGAAAAAAAAGATAGAATATAAATAAACGTAAGTATGCGAAAAAAAATAGATCATGAAGAAAAATTTCATTGGGAGCCCCCCCCCCTCTCAGCCGCCATTTACTCCACACCTTGCCAAAATTTGCTCCGCCGGGCCTGCGTATGCGAGTTTCATAATTCTGTTTGGACCCGGAGTACCGCGTTGTTTTCTTTCTCGCGTGCAACGATTTAACGACGTTATCACAGTTTTTCATAAACCTTTGACATACTTCAGGATTAGCACTGTTTAGAATGATCTTAAATTGTTCGTTCAGATTGTTTTCCATACGTATTAGAATGTCGTCTGCCATATTTACGAGTATGTTAAGATCCCAGCTCACCGTTGAGCTGACGTACAAGGGTAGTCGAGTGTTTGAGCGCGTTATGGAAAAGATTTTAGTTTATATACATCAGGTTTGCTGGAGGGTTTGTGGGATAAATTGCGTCTGCAGTTAGAATGTTTACGCTTCATAATTATTCATGCATAATCGGTGTAAAGTATAAGATATAAGCAATGTATGACTCCGATTACCCCACTCGGAGGGTAATAATAATAATTTGAAATGATGTACAATTACTTAGGGGGAGCGCTCATGCATGGACTTCTTACCAGGTTTAGCGATTTTACGGATGAGGCTACCGGCTGATGATGTGTAAGTCTGTTTTATCATTCGCGGTAGGGTAACACATCTGCATAGCATTATACACCTCGGTTAAAAAGTTTGCAAACCTTGCCAGGTTAGAGGAAGGGAGGCAGTGGCGTAGCTAGAGTGGGGCGGTTGGGGCGGCCCGCACCGGGTGCCACCTGTTTGGGGGTGACACCCAACCGCGAAAAAAAAATGAAAACTTGCAAAAATTCCTATTATTCAAATAAAATGATACTTAAAGTCCTTCGCATTTTTATTGGTTTCATTCTTGGGGTGACACCATCGATATCCGCACCGGGTGCCACCCATGCTAGCTACGCCACTGGAGGGAGGGAAGACGCGTGTATAATTTATTTTCTGATTCGTACAGCTTGTTAGTTCAATAGTTCAATGATCGGAGAAATCTGTATAATAGTTTTTTCTGAGACTGTAATTGACACGCTTACCTGAGATTGTTACTGATAAGATCTCCCCCTTGTTGACCGAAGAGGTTTAATGAGTATAATTATCAACTTCCTGCTCATAGGGGTGAATATTTAATGAGGTCAATTATGATATTTGCATATTTATATACGTGTGAGGTAATTATGTATGCGTGTATCCATGTGCACTAACACGCGGTGATCCAGAAGTAGCGGATCCCTACTACTCCCGCACGGCGTCAGCCGAGTGTCAATGTGATTCTAAGATTAATAAATCGTGTGGGTACGACCGGATCGGTTGTTTCCAACTCGAACGACGGCAATGCAGTAGGACCAGAACAGAATGCACGCCATTGAGTGATGGGAGACCAAATATTGGCTACTGTTTATAATCGTAACACAATAAGCATGATAAATTTTGCACAAATACGTGAAACAAGCTATTCAACGGTACATAATAACCACATTTTGGAGTACGAAGACCCGCATGGAACTGCACTTCGCGGATATCGACTGAGATTCGAATTAAGTCTGTCGGTTGGACTAGCTGCTAACGTTTTGGAAACTCGCAGCAACATTATCATTCATCCAAAATCAATTTTATTTATTCACATAATAACTTAATCGTATGAAAAAATAGCATGGTAGAAGAATGAATTCTGTAACTTAACGAATGTCGGAATTGATGGGCGAAAAAGAGCCATTTATTCAAAATAAATACCTGTGGAAGCGTTGCGATAGGTGTGCCCGTTCGTTCTACCGCGCAGGCTGAACGGCTAAAACTACGCTGAATTTCTCTGAAATGAGCTACCGGATCTCGTTGATGACATGCCATTACGTATTCGTATACGGGCCTAGGTTCCAGCACGACGACGCCCCTGCCAATGTTGCAGGAGTAGCGCATAAAGTTTTGAATCACATTGCAATGATGCGTGGATTAGTTACGGTGTAACGATAGATTGGCCACCAAGATCTCCAAATCTTACAATACTGGATATCTTTCGATGTGGACATACCGAAGCTTACGTGTACAGAGAAACGATAATTAATAAATCGAAAAACTTGAGGAAAAAATTCAAGAGGCAATTGCGATAGTTAAAAGCCCGCTAATGTTTGAGCGAGCGCAGCAGAGCTTGAAACGTCGCGCGTAGCGCTACGTCCATAAGCGTAACAGGCACTTCGAACAACTCTTATAAGTACATGGCTTATGTTCATGGTGCCGATCCGGTAGAATGATTGTTTTCATTTAGTCACATTTTATCACCTCAAATTAATGTTAAGTGTTCTCAATGTCACAGGCTCACCGGAACTGCTTCGGACTAGAATGCGCTGCCTAATTGAGGTTCGAAATTGTTTTTTACGTTGCAGTTGAAGTTGCTTGTCAATTAGGGAATTCAGTTTTTAGAAATCGAGTTTCTTCATCATTCCGTTTAGCGGATATCACTAGCCTGACGACCTGGATAATGAATGCCACGGAGCAAAAGACCTGGGGAATGTCAGTCACCAGTTTGACCACCTGGACAACGTCAACTACGTGGCAAAAGTCCTGGAAAACGGAAATCAACAACCCGATGACAACAAAAGCGAAAACTATGAAGCAAAAGACCTAGGGAATGTCAATCACCAGTTTGACTACCTGGATAACGTAAACTACGTGGCGGAAGACCTGGAGTACGGGAATCAATAACCCGATGACAACGATAGCGAAAACTATGAAGCGGACGACCTAGGGAATGTAGATCACCAGTTTGACCACCTGGACAACGTGAACTACGTGGCGAAAGTCCTGGAGGACGGAAATCAACAACCCGATGACAACGATAGCGAAAACTATGAAGCGGATGACCTGAATAACGTCAGTCATCAGTTTGACCATCTGGACAACATAAACTACGTGGCGAAAGTCCTGGAGGACGAAAATCAAACACCCGATGACAAAAATAGTGAAAACTACGAAGCGGACGACCTGAGTAACGTAAGTCACAAGTTTGACCACCTAGACAAGGTCAACTGCGGGGCGAAAGTCTTGGAGGACGGAAATCAACGACCCGTTGACAACGGGAGTGAAAACTACGAAGCGGACGACCTGAGTAATGTAAGTCACAAGTTGGACCACCTAGACAACCTAAACTACGTGGCGAAAGTCCTGGAGGACGGAAATCGACAACCCGATGACAACGATAGCAAATTTCAATTTGGTGGATAGGGGTATCAAGCTAGCTAGTCAGGAGTTTCACTCTAAGAATTCATCTTTTATCTACGACGTCCTACGCCGGAACAATTACCCTCCCGGTTTACTCAAAAAACACATCAACGCCACACATAGATTAATCTTGAGTCGCTTGAACTATAGCAACAACAACTCTGATGTTATTAATTTAAACTTAACTCCTACAAAATTCATCTCAATACCTTATGTGGCAGGGCTGTTTGAGCCCCTTAATCGAGTTTTTAAAAAATATAACATCAAATTTGTTGGGAAAAGCGTACACAATTTAAACTATCTTTTTGATTCTGGTAAGGATTCTCTACCTTTGAACAAGCGGTCCAATGTAATTTATAAAATTGGAAGATTAAACGAACTTACTTGTAAGTGAAGTTCTATCTTAATTGTATGAAGCGCCTCTTCCGAAATGATCAACTTGTAGTTCCCCCCACTTCCCACCGATGTCGCCACAGTTTCTACGTCTTCTAAAAACAAACATCGCGCCTGCGCGTCGTGCTGGCGCTGTTGTACCATTCTCACGGTTCCTCATTCTTTCAAAGCTCTGCCGTAACATTTATTGGGTTTCAAGTATGTACCTTGAGATGGGTCTCTTCAGGGTTGGGACTGATCATTTCGGAAGAGGCGCTTCATACAATTAAGATAGAACTTCACTTACAAGTAAGTTCGTTTAATCTTCCAATTGTATTACGCGCCTCTTCCTCATGATCAACTTGTAGATGTTCAACGCATATGTTACGGCAACGAGAAATAACGCTCGTGTTTTTATACGATAATGATTTATTTATACCATTTAGAAATGGAAGACGTTATAAAACAAAGGAACAAAGTTTTTTTTTTTTTTTTTTTTTTTTTATATAAACTATAAAGCCTAGGATCTTAACTCTAACTATGATAGTCTTATTTATTTAAAATGGCTTCAGCGAATGCCTTTTTATCTTTGGCTATTGGGAGGTCGTAGTACTTTGCAAAGGTTCTTGAATTTTTGGTCCACCCTGCCGTTCTGCGCAATGAGTCTAAATCCAATCCTTTTCTCTTTGCGGCTGATGATGCCGCATGTCGTGTTGAGTGCGCACTAAAGATGTCTGTGTCTATATTACATCGTTTGAGCCCATTTTTGACCCAGTGGCTCAACGTTTGTGCAGTGACGGCTTTGAAAGGACGTTTGCTTGAAATAAAGAGCGATGGTGTTTTATCCCGCATTGTTTCCGTTCTACGGAGATAACATTCCAATGCAGTAGCCGCACAGATCTTTTTATTTTTATTGAAATAAGGTAGAACCAAAACTGGTTGATTCCTATTAGATCCAGAAGTTTTGATTCGATCTGGTATTTTAATATCGATTGATTTTTCGTTTGTCTGGATATTCTCAATCTTGATCAATGAGAATGTCTGCATTCTGTGTCCTGTTATTAATGCCAGCAGGCATATAAGTTTCATAGCCAGGTCTTTAATCGGCATTTCGTGGTTATCAGGAA
This sequence comes from Tenthredo mesomela, assembly GCA_943736025.1. NCBI lineage: Eukaryota > Metazoa > Arthropoda > Insecta > Hymenoptera > Tenthredinidae > Tenthredo > Tenthredo mesomela. Next base: position 40,134,508 of record OX031014.1, on the reverse strand, counting down.
GGGACGAGAAGTAGTCTAGCACAATTTGTGGGTCCCATGTTAAGTCGTACTTGGGATTTGAAGGTCTTAGTTTTGAAATACCCTTAAAAAACCTTCTTATTCTATAATCCTGACCAATCTCTGGCCCGATAAGCAACGAGAGTGCTGATCTATAGCAATTAATGGAGCTATATGCAGCCCCTTTTTCGAATATTTCTGTTAAGAAAATTAAAATGTCTGAGACAGATGCAGCGAAGGGGTTCAGCGCCCTTCCAATGCAAAACTGCCACCATCTCTTGAAACAGCACTCGTACTGTTTATATGATGAGTCGGTTATGGATGAAACCATGATGTTTATGGATGTCTCAGCTAGTATGCCCTTCATTTCAAACGCTCTCCTGATAAGACTGCGGCCACCAGGGTAACTCCGCTCCAAAAATCCTCCGGCTCCCTGTTAGAATGAGAAAGTGAATCTTGAGCTTTCAATCTTAACGGATTTAACGTCATCATTGAGCAATACAAGGGATACCAAGGCTGTGATGGCCATTCTGGTACTACCATTATACCGTATGCTTTTTCATTTCGAATTTTTTGTAATGCTCTTAGGATAACTGAGGTTGGCGGAAATGCATAAAAGAAATACTCGGCCCAAGTTATCGTAAAAGCATCAATGGCCATGGACTCTGGGTCTTTTTTCCAAGATACATATCTTGAACATTTTGCATTCACCCTTGTAGCAAATAAATCAATTTTTGGCATTCCAAACCGCAGGGTTATTCGCCTAAAGGCCTCATTGGACAGTTCAATTTCCCCAGTAGGCTCTATTCGTCGTGACTCAATATCTGCCTCGATATTCAACTCTGACGCGATATAGGAAGCAAAAATCCAAATGCCTCTACTCTCGCACCATTTCCAGATCTCTTTTGCTTTTTTATTTAAATTCTCGAATTGAACACCTCCCATTCTATTAATGTAAGAAATTGCTGTGGTGTTATCAATACGCAGCAAGATCTGACAATTTTTGTAGTATTTTGCAAAACATTTTAGACCAAAGAAAGCAGCTGAGAGTTCCAAATGGTTGATGTATTTGGATTTTTCTTCCTCTTTCCAATGACCGTGAACCCGTTGTTCATTACAGAAAGCTCCCCAGCCTGTTAAGGAAGCATCTGTAAAAATCTCTAGCTCATATGTAGATTCTCTTATTGGGTTTTTTGACAGAATAGCTACAGACTTCCACCAAGTAATTTCCTTCATAACCTCTTCTGATAACATCATTTTTCCCTCGTAATTATCATTATTTGCTTTTAAAGCTAGATATTTTACTCTTTCACAGGCTTTCGTATATGCCCATGCGTAGTTTACAGCTGGACAGCATGATACTAAAAACCCCAAAATTTTAGCGAACTCTCGAATACTAATTGTTTGACCTTCTTTTAGGCTTTTTGTTAAACTTAAAATACGTTGTTTCTTTGATTCTGGCAATTCTACTACCATCTTTCTTGAATCGTATATGAACCCCAAGTAACTACACCTCTGGTCTGGTATTAATTGACTTTTATCCTTGTTGATAATAAAACCTAGGTCTTCCAGAAGGGTCTGGGTTGTGGTAAGATTTTTCAAACAACTAGAGTAACTATCACCTATTAACAATACATCATCCAAATAGATGACCGATAGAAAACCTAATTGGCGGAGGTGATGAACGACAGGTTTTAGCACCTTCGTAAAGATATATGGTGCTGTATTCAGGCCAAATGGTAAACATCTAAACTCATACAACTTATTTTCAAATCTAAACCTTAAGTATTTGTGAACAGAAGCGTGAATAGGTATCAAGTAATAAGCATCTTTTAGGTCTATAGAAGACATAAAACATCCTGTAGTCAGAAGTTTCGTTACTGTTCTACCATCTTCCATTTTGAAGTGACTTGTTGTAATGAATTGGTTTAAATTTTTTAGATTTAGTATGAGTCTGTAAGCTCCACTAGGCTTGGGCACTAGAAAAATGTCTGAAATGAATTGAGTCTGATCTTCGCTACACTCTTGTGCAGCGCCCTTGTCAACAAGCTGGCCCACCAGCTCCGTAACCTTAGCTTTTTCCTCTTGAGACCATATTCTACGAGCTGGTTCTATCTTTTGGACCGGTCGAGAGGTGAACAGGATTTTATATCCCTTGATCCACGATAACACAGTTTTATCGGATGTGATCTCGTGCCATTTTGACTCAAAACGACCAAGTCTGCCTACTATTTGACTTACTGAATTGATCAACGAGGCCTGCGATGGTCCTGCTCCTTCCTCGCCGGAGGTCTGGAGTAGGGTCTGCCTGCGTTCCTCCTCTGAGGTCCTTGTTGTCGTTTCTGCCCGCCCTGTCGCATGGGTACTGTAGAGTCCCTGAATCGTGGACGGGGCGGGGCCTTCCCGTTTTTTGTCATCTTATTAGGTTGAGTTTTTGGAGTAGTTTTGAGCTCCTTAGAAGTACTTTCTATGGCCTTAGCAGACTTTATGACGTCATCTAGTTTTTCACTGAACAAATATTCATCAGTCATTGTGGAACTCAAAGAGTCCTTCAATGATGCGTTGATATTGGCCATTATGAGGCTTTTACGAATAATTGATTCGTCGTGTTGTAAGTCTGCCAAGAGACTGCTCATTTCACCTAGACATTCCAAAACTGGAATATTCTCTGCAGTGTCTGTTCGTTCAATTATGAGTGATAAGGCTTTTCCAGTAGCTGCGAGGCAAGCAGTTATCTTTTGTTGTTTTTCCTTTATACGTGTATCTCTCTTAACAACAGCCTCTTGTACCGCGGCTTTTATTTGTGGATTTAGTTTTGGTGGATCCGCCAGTATGCAATTCTTGGGTGCAGGGTATTTTTCAATCAATTCGTTCTTTTCTTTATCGGGTAAGCCCTGTTTTATTATGTCTTCCCAACGATCCACAAAATCTGGGTGTATGGCCGGACCCCAGGTTTTGTCTCTGCATATTCGTTTTCCAATGACATTCTTTATTTCTTCACTTAGCGAAGACTCTTGAGATCCCGTATTCGTCACTGGCTGCGTAGAAAGATTTTCCTTCTCGCTTTCTTCCAGATTGACATGACCTGTGTCTCTTGACAGGGGCCTCTCTGGGGATCTTGACCTCGATCTGCTTCTGTTAGCTAAAAGTAATAAACTTGATTGTGATTTCGGCTTTCTTATCTCGTAAGGTATAACCTGAGAGATAAAACATTTTTCTAGTGTAGAAACATTTTGTTCTGTATTTATACCCTTTGACATAAACGGATTAGTGTCCGTTAATGTCAGACATTATACAACGTACGTACGTATACGTCATACAACGTATATGTACGTTGTACTGATTCTTTCCGTATAGGTTAGGGCCTATAACGGAAAGTTCTCGAACGCATAAGTGAGTCATGTGGCTCCCTCACAGATTAGCGTCTGTAAGCATGCCTTGATTCCTTCTTCTACCGACACATATATGAGATGTGTGCCCTGCTATGGGTTAGAGCCCACGCAAGGATGTGTATTCTTTACACTCGGGTAGGTGCAGAATCTTTGAGTAATAACTCAATATCACGTAGGTTAGAGCCCACTTGATTTACTTACAATCGTATTCCGACTCTGAGCGTGTTGTAGAGTTGTCTCTGCTGTGTAGGTCTCGTGTTTGTGACCGTGACCGTGACCGGCGTCGTTCTTTCCTTTCTTTCTTCTTTTTCAATTTTTTCTTCAGTTGTCTAACTAACTTCTCCAGTTTGTCATCTTCTGAGCTTTCTTCACTTGAATAGTCTTTTCTGCTTCTTTTCCGGCCCATGTTTAGCTGTCTTCCTTTTCTTGACTTTAAATCGCTAACAACGTGGCTACTCGGCACAAAGCGAAAGAATGAGGAACCGTGAGAATGGTACAACAGCGCCAGCACGACGCGCAGGCGCGATGTTTGTTTTTAGAAGACGTAGAAACTGTGGTGACATCGGTGGGAAGTGGGGGGAACTACAAGTTGATCATGAGGAAGAGGCGCGTAATACAATTCCATGTAGGGATTGTAATCAGGTTTATATAGGACAAACTAGTCGCCACTTACAAACTAGGCTCAACGAACACAAGAGAAACATCCATGATAATGTAGATCGTTATACCGCTCTAACCAAACATGTCGTCAACCATGACCACCTGTTTGATTATAGCGGTGTTTGTATTTTAACGGAAGAACCTTTGTATTACAAACGAATACTCTTAGAAATGTGCAATATAGTTAGCCACCCTAACTCTGTTAACTTGAGACAGGATGTGGAACATCTAAGTGAGGTGTATAAGTCACTCATTACCAACAATGTTACACACTAAATCTAACTATTGTGATAACTAACTAGTCAAGTGTTCTATTTCTCTTATACATGCCCGTTTCTATGACACTATCTCGTTACTCTATGACATCACTATATCAGGTCTTTTCTTCTGAGACTTCGCCTAGTCCATACGTCTGTTCTTTCCTACTAAATTGTGAAGGTTAAGATGTTGAAATGGGAGTTACGTATTTCCATTATATTGGTTTCCGGTGTCTACATTATCCGACCTGGCTTAATTAATTAATGTTTAAGGTATTTTCAATTTTCCTTTCTTCTGGTTTGTTCTTATAACTTTGAGTGGTAGCTACAGAAAATTTTAAGGTTAACCCACGTGGGCATAAGCTGCTTGTACAGCTATATTTATATATACTTATCTACTTATACAGTAAGTTCTTCGTAATAAGTTTTTGTAATTTTGACAGAAATAAACTGTTTTCGTCTGAAGAGGGCCCTCATCGGGGTCGAAACGTTACACGTAAATCTGTTTTTTGACTGACCTGCATTTCCAAAATAATTCTCCTACAATAAACACACGAGGTCAAGAATAAGAAGTTCCAACGATAGCAAAACCTATGAAGCGGATGACCTGAGTAACGTAAGTCACAAGTTTGACCACCTAGACAAGGTCAACTACGGGGCGAAGGTCCTGGAGGACGGAAATTAACGACCCGATGACAACGGGAGTGAAAACTACGAAGCGGACGACCTGAGTAACGAAGCAAAAGACCTAGGGAATGTAAATCAGCAGTTTGATTACCTGGACAACGTAACCTACGTGGCGAAAGTCCTGGAGGACGGAAATCGACAACCCGATGACAACGATAGCGAAACCTATGAAGCGGATGACCTGAGTAACGTCAGTCATCAGTTTGACCATCTGGACAACGTAAACTACGTGGCGAAAGTCCTGGAGGACGAAAATCAACCACCCGATGACAAAGATAGTGAAAACTAAGAAGCGGACGACCTGAATAACGTAAGTCACAAGTTTGACCACCTAGACAAGGTCAACTACGTGCCGAAAGTCCTGGAAAACGGAAATCAACAACCCGATGACAACGAAAGCGAAAACTATGAAGCAAAAGACCTAGGGAATGTCAATCGGCAGTTTGACTCAGAGTTGTAAATAATGCATTAAATTTTTTAATGCATTGACATTTTCATTAACCATTAAATTTAATTTTTTAATGGAAAATATTTCCATTAACCATTAAATTTGATTTTTTAATGGAAAATATTTCCATTAACCATTAAATTCAATTTTTTAATGGAAAATATTTCCATTAACCATTAAATTTAATTTTTTTAATGGAAAATATTTCCATTAACCATTAAATTTAATTTTTTAATGGAAAATATTTCCATTAACCATTAAATTTAATTTTTTTAATGGAAAATATTTCCATTAACCATTAAATTTAATTTTTTAATGGAAAATATTTCCATTAACCATTAAATTTAATTTTTTTAATGGAAAATATTTCCATTAACCATTAAATTTAATTTTTTAATGGAAAATATTTCCATTAACCATTGAATTTATTTTTCTAATGGAAACTTTTTCCATCAACCATTAAATTTAATTGTTCAATGGAAAACATTTCCATTAAAAAATTGAATTTCATCATTTGATGAGAAAAATTTTCATCAATTTTTGAATATTTTTTTCTATTCGGAAAAATTCTCATCAACTGCTGGAATTTTCTGAAATTACTTTGGATCACTTTTAATTTTTAAATAGACTTGGCGGGAAAGTAGAAAGCCATTCGCTGTGTGCATGACCGTGAGCGGCTCAGGGTTGTAAAATTTTTAATGGAAAATATTTTCATTAACTCATTCCCCCACGGAAAAAATATATATACCGAGATATATCTGCAGATATATCCCGAAATATATGCCGAGATATATATATCATATATGCATAATATATCCGACATATACAAATTTTTGCCCCTTTATACCGTCAGTGTACCAGTTATGGAACTCCTTACGATTAAAAAGCCCTCCAGAATGCGTTTCAACAGGTTTCTTTTGTTAATTTATGAAATTTAATTTTTCTAATGCCTGAAGCTATATCTTGCCTTTGATTTGTACGCGTTTCTACTCTCACGGAATCAAAAAATTAATTAATATTGAATTAAATGCAACATCTGTCTAATGGCCTAGTTATGGAACCCCAAAAGTCCATTTGTCCCCTTTTTGGAACCCACAAATGTACTAGTTTTGGAACGGAGGGATTGAATTCAGGTTACTGATTACCCCGAGCTTAGAAATTGATATAATCATGAACTAATACTTTATTTGAATTATACAATCTGTTTTCAACAACCACGATACTCTGAAATAATTCATCAAATTAATTACTCTTCTATCTTTCGCTTTTTTGGTGTTGATTATGCGAGAGGTAAGTTTATTGACGGATGGGGGTTCGCTAACTGGTACAAGGCGATGTCGAGGTGTTCCAGTAATGGAACCGCTATTTTTTAAACGAAATTGATTGTAAATATGATTTTTTACGATTGAATCAGGAACCTTACAATTATTATTATACAGTTAATTACTCTTCTATCTTTCGCTTTTTTGGTGTTGTTTATGCGAGATGTAAGTTTATTGACGGTTGGGGGTTCGCTAACTGGTACAAGGCGATGTTGAGGTGTTCTAGTAATGGAACCGCTATTTTTTTAAACGAAATTGATTGTAATTATGATTTTTTACGATTGAATCAGGAACCTTGATCAATTAAGTATAGCCACAAACACTTTTTGAGGCATCAGATACTCACATTTTGTGAAAATAGTCCCTTCGATCATAGACACCGACTGACTGTACGATTTAACCTAATGATTGATGACAGCCATGCAACAGCAATGGCTCACCCGCCCCTTTCAACGATTTGTTTTTAAAAGGTTCTCACTTACTCACCCCGACCAAACCTAACTCTGGGGATACAGAAAACAGCAGACTACCATCGCAGCTAAATTCTTTATTATACCAATACGTTTAGAATTTTATTTCTCGATAACTAGACCAAAGTGTTCCAAAACCCGTACAGGTTCCATAACCAGGACACTGACGGTATATCCACTGGATACATCCTTGGTATATATGTCCGCATATATCCTAACATATATCCTAACATATATCCTAATATATATCCAAACATATATGCGACATATATGCGACATATATGCGACATATATGCGACATTAGGGTGGTCGTTGAAAAAAAAAAAATTATTTTGGATGGCCTTCAATCGGTTCTAAACGTGAAAAAAATAGTTCTCCAATTTTTTCAGATTTTTAATTCGACTCCCTATGGACGCTATTTTCACATGAACTTTTTTTAATTCGTAAAAATCCTAATTTGAGATGGGTCTAATTTAAATCAGCGAGATTACATCGGATACGTCTTGTGATTGTATATTACACACAGCTCGAGTAAAAAAATTGAAATTATTATTTTACACATTTTAATACATTGATTAATTTATTTATTTTTAATTTTTTACTTTTTATCTTTTTTTTTTTTAATTTTTTTTTTTTTTTAATTCTCGCGTAAAAAAATTAAAACTCAAATGATATTGCTCAAATTGATATTGTTTAATTCAAATATAGGCTTCTTAGCGCCAAGCTTGAATATAGTCAGTGACTGTCTGTTTGAGCAATATCATTTGAGTTTTAATTTTTTTACGCGAGAATTAAAAAAAAAATTAACAAAAAAAAAAGATAAAAAGTAAAAAATTAAAAATAAATAAATTAATCAATATATTAAAATGTGTAAAATAATAATTTCAATTTTTTTTACTCAAGCTGTGTGTAATATACAATCACAAGACGTATCCGATGTAATCTCGCTGATTTAAATTAGACCCATCTCAAATTAGGATTTTTACGAATTAAAAAAAGTTCATGTGAAAATAGCGTCCATAGGGAGTCGAATTAAAAATCTGAAAAAATTGGAGAACTATTTTTTTCACGTTTAGAACCGATTGAAGGCCATCCAAAATAATTTTTTTTTTTTCAACGACCACCCTAATGTCGCATATATGTCGCATATATGTCGCATATATGTCGCATATATGTCGCATATATGTTTGGATATATATTAGGATATATGTTAGGATATATGTTAGGATATATGCGGACATATATACCAAGGATGTATCCAGTGGATATATGAAGGGGCAAAAATTTGTATATGTCGGATATATTATGCATATATGATATATATATCTCGGCATATATTTCGGGATATATCTGCAGATATATCTCGGTATATATATTTTTTCCGTGGGGGAATGAGTTAATGAAAATATTTTCCATTAAAAATTTTACAACCCTGAGCCGCTCACGGTCATGCACACAGCGAATGGCTTTCTACTTTCCCGCCAAGTCTATTTAAAAATTAAAAGTGATCCAAAGTAATTTCAGAAAATTCCAGCAGTTGATGAGAATTTTTCCGAATAGAAAAAAATATTCAAAAATTGATGAAAATTTTTCTCATCAAATGATGAAATTCAATTTTTTAATGGAAATGTTTTCCATTGAACAATTAAATTTAATGGTTGATGGAAAAAGTTTCCATTAGAAAAATAAATTCAATGGTTAATGGAAATATTTTCCATTAAAAAATTAAATTTAATGGTTAATGGAAATATTTTCCATTAAAAAAATTAAATTTAATGGTTAATGGAAATATTTTCCATTAAAAAATTAAATTTAATGGTTAATGGAAATATTTTCCATTAAAAAAATTAAATTTAATGGTTAATGGAAATATTTTCCATTAAAAAATTAAATTTAATGGTTAATGGAAATATTTTTCATTAAAAAAATTAAATTTAATGGTTAATGGAAATATTTTCCATTAAAAAATTGAATTTAATGGTTAATGGAAATATTTTCCATTAAAAAATTAAATATAATGGTTAATGGAAATATTTTCCATTAAAACATTAAATTCAATGAGTTAATGGAAATATTTTCCATTAAAAATTTTACAACCCTGGTTTGACTACCTGGACAACGTAAACTACGTGGCGAAAGTCCTGGAAAACGGAAATCAACAACACGATGACAACGAAAGCGAAAACTATGAAGCAAAAGACCTAGGGAATGTCAATCGGCAGTTTGACTACCTGGACAACGTAAACTACGTGGCGAAAGTCCTGGAAAACGGAAATCAACAACACGATGACAACGAAAGCGAAAACTATGAAGTAAAAAACCTAGGGGATGTCAATCACCAGTTTGACTATCTGGACAACGTAAACTACGTGGCGAAAGTCCTGGAAAACGGAAATCAACAACCCGATGACAACGAAAGCGAACACTATGAAGCAAAAGACCTAGGGAATGTCAATCACCAGTTTGACTACCTGGACAACGTAAACTACTTGGCGAAAGTCCTGGAAAACGGAAATCAACAACCCGATGACAACGAAAGCGAAAACTATGAAGCAAAAGACCTAGGGAATGTCAATCACCAGTTTGACTACCTGGGCAACGTAAACTACGTGGCGAAAGACCTGGAGGACGGAAATCGACGACCCGATAACAACGGAAGTGAAAACTACGAAGCGGACGACCTAGGGAATGTAAATCACCAGTTTGACCACCTGGACAACGTAAACTACGTGACGAAAGTCCTGGAGGACGGAAATCAACGACCCGATGACAAAGATAGTGAAAACTACGAAGCGGACGACCTGCGCAACGTAAGTCACAAGTTTGACCACCTGGACAACGTAAACTACGTGGCGAAAGCTTCTTCGATATTGCGTCTTTTAAAATTGATTTCATAAGTTCATTGAAATTGGTTGGCAAGATATCGTTCGAAAAACGTAAGAGAACGTAGATTTTCGTAACGTAATTTCGGTATCTTGATTTTCACGGTTGGTCATCGCGTCCAAATATGCCGAAGAAATCAGAAATATTGATATGAGCTTCCTTTAATTATTACCTGTCGGGGGGCCCGGCTAGAGTGACACAGTTTATCGAAACTCATCCATACGAACAAGTGAGGTGATCCCATTCAGCCGGGAGAGTCGTAATCCGTTCATAGACAGTCGGTTCACGCGATAAAAATTCCAGAGTTCAGTTTGAAAAATATTTAACTCATTCAAAACGAATCGTGGGATAAAGAAATAAGGAGCAAAAAAAAAAAACGTAATTTTCGTAACGTATTCTAGGTATTTTAATTTTCACGGCTGGTCATCGCGTCTAAAAGTGCGGAAAAAATCGCAAATATTGATTTGAGCTTCCTTTAATCATTACCTGTCGTGGGGTCCGGCGAGAGTGACACAGTTTTTCGAAAATCATCCATACGATGAAGCGAGGTAATCCCATTCGGCCGGGAGAGTCGTAATCCGTTCAATTTTTATAAATATAACGTTTTATTTCTCCTGAACGCTACCCCTACCATCACACTTCCAGGTAAGGACGAGAGACCGTTTTCAGGTAGACCGAGGGGATTTACGGTCGCACTAATTGATACTTGGAGCCGGCTGGCTCGGAGAGTCGGCGTGGCCGACCCCTGGACTCTACGCACTTCCCTAGAGATTCCTCCGACATTTAATCCATCCCGCTCTGGTCGCCTTTTATTCTCCATATGACAAATTTTACCGCATGTTTTTCTCGTTTGCAGATGATTCGTGATTTTGATGAGCCCAGCTTATTTGTAAGATGTGTCATCGAAGAAATAAAAAAAAAAGTGGAGTCCATTGCGCCCCGTGTACGGGGCGGAACGGACTTAAAGACACTTTTTTAGTTTTTTCTTTTTTTCTTTTCACAATCGTTTTCCAACATGTATGTCTGTGCGTGTGTACGCCGACGATTTGGGTGTATCCTGAATTGAGGGAGAACGACTTGGCCGATTCGAACGAAATATTGGTGAAAAATCAAGTGTTCGGTGGAGATGATACACGAAACTTATAAAGATGTTACCATTGCCGGTTACGAAGTAGTGAGTGTTTTACCATGAAAATAATTATTATCACGTATCCCGAATCGCGGGAGAACGACCTGACCGATTCGAATGAAATTTGTGGGGGAAATAAAGTGTTTGTTGGAGATGATTAACGAAACTTCTGAAGATTTCAGTACTGCCGGTTACGAAGTGGTAAGTATTTTACTATTCATAGTATATTATGTGGCATGCCCGTAAACCAAGTGTTTTTCGGCGAGAATAATGATTTCAGGACGAGCTAAAGGCGAGCCGAAAGCGAGTTCTGAAATCATTATTCGAGTCAAAAACGGTTTACGGGTGCGCCCCATACTGTATTTTTTTCGAAATAGGCATGAAATAGTATATTGTGTAGCAAGGGCGTAAAGTGGGCTTTTTTAGACCGAGTGTGGAGTTTGCAGTACTAGTCGGAGGCGAGGGAGCACGAGTCGAAGACGAGTGCATCCGCGAGCCGAAGACGAGTACTGCAACCACACGAGGTCAAAAAGCCCACTTAGCCCTTGGTACACACCATATTTTTTGTAACGCATGTATTGATTTCTGCGTTTTTTGTGCTTATAAGCGGCATATATATATATATATATATATGTAGATATGTAGATATCTTAATGCAATCAACGACTTAACCCAAGCTACCTATAACTGGAAATTAATGAGAACCGAAAAGTTCATCGAGAACAACTAATTTGAACGAAATTGTCATTTAAAACTAATTGATCGATTTTTGATAAATATTCTTAAGGGGGGGGTAAGGTTAATTCGGTGAAAAAAAGACATGTCTTGAAGATTTTTTTTTGGCGATACAGATAGTGTTAGTTTATTCAGTCAATTTCCATATAATAATGCAACATTTGAACAATATTTCCCTCAATTTTCATTGCAAAATATTGAAAATTGAGCGAATGACAGTGAATCTCCGGAGGCGCCTCGAAAAAAAATGGTTTTGCGGTGTTCAGCATAACTCGCAACAGAATCATCCGAAACGAAAAAATCAAAATGCATTTTTCAAAGGAGATGTTTCTCGAGGTAATCACGAGAGGATTTTTTTTTTTTTCGATTTTTCAATTTTTCGTAGCACTTGAAAGCCAAAAAACCGATTTTCGCTGAAAAAATCGGCCAATTTTCTGTTGTAACATTAATAATTATTAAAAAAAAAAAAAAAGCTCTCGACAATACCTGGTGAATTATGTGAAGAAGTACTGTGCAAAATTTCAAAACGATTGGTCCAGTAGATTTTGAGTTATGGTGAACACGGACTTCGAATATGACAAGTTTTAGAAAAACGCTCAGCTTTGCACACTGAACAATCCAAAATGGAACTCGATAATTTCTTTTATACTTACACAGAGTCGTCTATACCAGGTCCATGAAGTATAGAGCTGTATACTATGTCTCGAACATATACAAGGTCCTTTTACATACCTATGAAGACCCTTCCACGAAGAAATAAATGTAGGGATTATAATAGAGCAAAAAAAGCGCTTTATGTATTCCCGCTCATAACTCCGTTAATATTGCTCCGATCGATTTAAAATTTTGACACAATATTCTTGAGACGTTATACATGCATATGAAAAAATATGAAAAAAATGCAGAAAAAAAAGTTTAAATACCTTACCCCCCCCTTAACTTATTCACGTAGGTTTCATTCACTTTATTTATCATTTTCTTCAAATAAACGAACATAACCACACTTGTCTACCTTCCGCGATGTATTGACAGTCAGCCGGCTTGTAGCAACAATGGCTGCCGAGTTGCATCGACCGCGTGCCAAAATCACCCAAGGGATTTTTTCAGCGCAACGAGTGGCTATCCCCCTAAAAATACGAAATATTGTCTGCCTGGGCGGATGGACCATTCTCTTTCACCTGATTATCGCGGTATAGGCTATTTTTTTTTTTTTTTTTTGGAATCGCTTCTTCGTAACATAGCGATGGAGAAACGAACTATTCACAGTCTTGAAAAGTTGCGCAACATTTGTTAATTAACAAATTAAAGAAAATTGAGGCGTTTTGCGACACATTTTCATGAATATCTCCGTTTCAACGTAAATTTCGAGGAAAATGATAGGCATCCATTCTGATCAGGATAAAATTTCCTACAAGATAATACTGGTTGGATAGTCGCAAATTCAAAATTCAATCTACAGCGAGCGTGGATTTGTAAAAGTTGGGCTGTTTTTTCAATCTTTTGTACTGACTTCAAAACTTGTTAGATAATCTTAATAATCCTGAGAATGAATGTTCATGTGAATATAAAGAAGTGTGCGAAACACGGTTATGGCTGATCCAACAGTTTTCGAGATAATAATTCAGGACAAAATTTTATCGCCTTAATTGCAAATTGCGCCATGGTAACACCAAATTTTTTCCTCGAGCTAAATTTTTTGTGCATATACTTCGAAATGTGTAGTATCGTTTGAAACTTTAAGAATATAAAAAAAAAAAAATCATTTTTCCATGTTTTAAAAAATATTTTAGACAAACATAAGACATTACAGGACGAAAAAACAGGAATAACTCCATGATCTTACGTATTTTGAAAGTCTCCGTTACGTACTCGATTGGTAATTGAAAAAAAGAGTGTTCGAAAAAAAAAAAAAAAAAAATGTTTCGATCGGATCAGTGGTTCCAGAGATATGGAGGATAACGCAATTCAGCCAATAACAGTGAAAGTATTAAATATTTCAACTTGAAACTTCACATGCAGCTTCTTAAATATATGTAATTTAGTTATAAATATATTTGATCGCAAGATATGCCATGCATTATAAACTGCTCTATAAATGGTAGATTTGTGCGGTCGGAAGCATTATTCGGCTGGGCGCGAGAGAAGCGGCTCGTTCCCTCTCTCTCTCTTGGGCTCAGCTGTGCTGTAAGTATTACTAGTCAAGCCGTATTTCGCTCTGCCTATTTGTGATCATATTTCTGCCGCAAAACGCCTATGGGCATTTATTTTGCAGATACTAGCATGCCAAATTGTGCTCTTTACTTGCCTGCTGATCTTTCTCTTACTTGCATCTGGTTTTTTGGAGTGTGTGCTGCCTTAAATATCTTTAGTTCCTAACCTATTACACTGGTAGCTGTGCCTTGTCATCGTCCGGGCTGTCATCGACGCAGGCGCTGCTCACCACTTTTGTACCTGCTTGGATCTCTCTCTACAGACGTAGCCGGTGCCTTATTTGTTTTTGGCTTGACCTGAACTACGTCCCTCTCCTCGTCTCGCTCTACGCTTCGTTGGACTCAACTGTCACACAGTACTTGCTGTTCTACAAGACTGTTCTACAAGTTTTTCATAGTTTGATTAAAATCGGAGAGTGACACTTGGGTAACGTTACTTGTGAGTGCAGCCACCAGTTTCACCCAAGCTGTGGCGCGGTTTATGTTTTATACAAAAGCGCCAATCCGTGCTGTCTATCTCATATTCGTGATCATAGTGGTGGCAGTAGTAGTTGTAGTAGTGTTACTGATCCCGTAGATCCTGGTGCTTCTACCATGGACAAGGCACTTGTCGATAGGATGATCAATTCTATGAATCGGACCAATGAAACGAATATCGAACTAGCCTCTATTATAACTAAACAAACTAAGATCAATGAGGATATTGCTAATAAGCTAAATTGTTTGCCTGGTTTGATTGAGAGAGTTGATAAGCATGAGGATCTGATCACACGCCTGGAGGCTAACGCTGCCCGTCTTGAGGCTAGCAACGCTCGTATATTACGGGAGCTCGAACTTATGAGGTCCTCTTCCTCCACCTCTTCTGCTCCTCCTCTGATTCAGGCTGAAGTCATTTTAGCGGGTATACCTGTCGCCGTCGATGATCCACCCCGATCTATTGTGCAAAAAGTTTTTGCTGCTCTTGGAATACCGGAGTTGCTTAGCGAAGTTTCTGATATTCGCACCTTGGTTAGGAGAACTACCAATCCGGTGGGTAGCGATCCTGATCCGTCGACTTCGTCTACTCCTAGCACCAAGTCCCTTATTGTGACCCTTAAATCGGCGATGGTACGTGATCATATTATCACTACGAAGCGTGCCAAGAAGGACTTGCCTGTACGAGATGTCTTTGCACTAAATCGTCCGGGTATGATTTTTGTTAACGAATTTGTCCCCGCGGACGTTTATAGTCTGCTTCGCCGCACTAAGACTCGAGCTGCTCAGTTAGGGTATAAATATGTTTGGATCAAGTCTGGCTCAATTCGGGTGCGTAAAGCTAATGGAGCAGCTGTTACTTTTATTAAATCAGACGTAGATATCGACAAATTGGCGTGACATCCGCAAGTACCGGTCCGCCTAGATGTACCGGACCTCCCGGATGCTCGGACCCAACCGCATATTAAAGTAGCCCAGTTCAATGCCACTTCTCTTCAGGGTCATCTTTACCTTCTTAAAGCTCATTTAGCCACTAATCTTTATCATATCATTTCTATCTCTGAAACCTGGCTTCACTCTTTTGTTCTTGACTATTTGGTGCGTCTAGATGACTATGTTTTATGATAGAGAGGGTAAGCGAGGCGGAGGGGTAGCCTGTTATATACACGTGTCGCTCAACGTTAGAGTGTTGGCTACTTCTCCTGGTCCGTTTTCCAATGCACCTGAATTCATCATCCTTGAGATTCGCTGTCCCAATGCTCAATCACTTCTGTTCGCTAGTATTTATAGGCGGCCTGAGGGCTTACTTTTTAATGATTTTATCGCTTCGTACACTAGGCTCGCCGTTGCCTATCCTAATATCATCTGTTGAGAATTGTTACTCAACATTCCATTACATTTCGTAATTAGGCTATCCTAAATAATTAAGGGGGTATGTACACCTTCGGAATAAAAAAAAATCGATTTTTCGTTTATTCGATTTTTGGAACTCGACGGGTCTAAACTACCCGTAAAAAAATCCATTTGTCAAAATTCACAAAAATAGAAAAGTTATAGCCATTTAAACTACGGAGTACAAGATTGCGCCGTACGGCGTGTTGGTGGCGGGTTGACATAGAGTCATTATCGGAAGAGTCTGGACAAAAAATGGCGGAACCAATAGAAATTGATCACGGGGTTGCCAAACTCTTTTGACTACGGCTCCCAGCTGGTACGACGTCGCCTGCGCTTTGTTGTCATTCTCTTGTTTGTCTGCTAGCCTAGTGCGTCTTCGACAATCTTACTTGAGAATAATTCTGATATTTACGAGACTTCTAGAATATTTCGGATCTAATTTAGCTTTCTAGTTATGGATCACGATAAGAGGCACTCCTTTGGCGACAGAAAACATTCTGTTGGGCGCGCCAAAAAAAGGAAAAGGGTATTTTCAGGGAAAAAACAACGCGACGAAAACAACGAGCCATTCCAGAGACCATCGAGCGCGTCGTCCAGCAAAATCAGTGACGATGAATATATCGAGAGCAACAAACTAGGGTATATGCTTTTCGATTTAGATATTCTTTTCCAAAGTTTGCAGGCCCACCTCAACTGTAATAGATGTGGCAGTAGCATTCGTATCAAAGAGGTGAGGGTTCAAGGACTAGGTGGCACCAATAAAATTGAATGCAAAAAGTGTCCCACCAGTCCGTCATTCAACAGCTGCAGAATGATAGGTAAGAACAACAATGTATTTGAGATCAATCGGCGATCCATTTTGGCGAGCAGGTGTGTAGGTCAGAACCGTGCGAACCTTGTGAAGTTCTGTGGTTTAATGGACCTTCCGCCTCCCGTGAAAGCATCCACCCATAACCGAGTCATGAGCAGATTAGCGGAGGCAACAACTGAAGTGGCGAAAACGATAATGCATGCAGCTGTCGAGGAAGAAGTCCGAGCTTCAGACGAGCCAGAAAGCCGGTCCATTACTGTACAATGTGACGGTACTTGGCAGAAACGTGGCTACAGCTCCTTAAACGGTGTATGTACGGTGATTGGAACTGAGACAGGTAAAGTTGTAGATCTTGAAGTTCTATCACGGTTTTGTAAAGCATGTGCAAACTGGAAGGGTCAGCGGACGGGTGACAGGTGGAACGCTTGGTATCAGAGTCACCAGAAGAACTGTAAGGCCAATCACCAGGGTTCGTCCGGAGCAATGGAGGTAAATGGCATGGTCAGAATTTTCAAACGATCCGAGGAAGTTCATAACGCCAAGTACGTTGGGTACATCGGTGATGGCGATACCAAAAGCTATGCCAGCGTTGTGAAGGCGGAGCCCTATGGACCAGATGTTACCATTACGAAGCTCGAGTGCTGCGGCCATGTCCAAAAGAGGTTGGGATCCCGGATGCGAAAGCTGAAGACTCGGATGAGGGGCCGAACTTTATCTGATGGCAAGACTCTAGGAGGCAAAGGTAGGCTGACTGACAATATTATTGACCAGATGCAGTCCTACTACGGCAAGGCGATTCGTGGTAACCCTAAGTCGGTTGAAGGCATGAAGAAAGACATTTGGGCCATATGGTACCACAAGGCCTCAAGCGATGACAATCCGCAGCACCACCTCTGCCCCGAGGGTGACAGTTCTTGGTGTAAGTATCAGCAGGCGATTGCGGCTGGAACTGTAGAAAATTTTAAACATCGAGCTGTTCTCCCACAAGCAGTCATGGACGAGATAAGACCAATCTTTGTTGATCTGAGTGACGACGCATTACTGAAGCGGTGCATAGGAGGTAAGACTCAAAATGCTAACGAATCTCTCAACAGTCTGATTTGGAAGCTTTGCCCGAAGACCATGTTTTCCGGTCGTGACGTCGTTCAAGTAGCTGCCAACATCGCAGCCATCACTTTTTCAGAAGGTCAGCGAGGCATGCTAGAAATAATGCAAAAGATCTCGGTAGAGCCAGGGCGCCATGCAATCGCTGCAGCGAAACTGCAAGATGCAGTCCGTATTGAGGCTGCTGATAGGCGTGCGGAACAACGAACGAAGGAAGCTCGTACTGCTCTCAGACAGTTACGTATGGAGCAGCGGGAGGAGGCCATTGAGATGGAAGGCCTTATGTATGGGCCAGGAGCCTTTTAAGAACAAGGTGGCCCACGACGTTGCCATCGTCGAAAAACAAGGTTTTAACTTCGCCGGTGCCGGTCCACAGCCCGGATCAAAAAGGAGGATGGCGAACCGTATAGAAATATTTCTTATCAAATGTTGAGTTACGCTGGCGAGCATATAGCATATTGTAGCATCGTAGTCAGCGTCCTAAATCTTTATAGTAATAAATAGTTTAAAAGTTAGTTCCCGAACAACTAAGATTTTGGTTGGTTTGCGTAAAGAATAAAATCAACCGTTGAACCGATTTAGATTTTCTTGGTCTCTAATTATTCACAAGACTTCCCTCTCCGGTATGAACGTAGGATTTTTTGATAAACCCATTTTTGATTGAAATACTGTCAAAAAAGTGCGAAAAATTTGAAAATTGAAAAAAAAAAAATCGAAAAAATTGAATTACTCAGGTAATTCTTTCAATATCAAAAATCCCTACGTTCATACCATAGAGGCATCTCCTATGAACAATTGAGGGCCAAACATTTCAAGATTGATCCAACGGTGGTCCTGATTCTTTACGACAATCGAGTGATTTTGTATTTTTTTAAATTCAGCGTAGCCACTATCAGACTGAAACTAATACATGAAGTAAAATATGCGTAATGAGGGTCAAACCCTCCTCAAACATCATGATTTTTCTGGATTTTGTCAGAGTCCTTAAGTCACGGAAAAAAATTAATTTCTTTTTGGCAATTTTCACTCCTCCAAAGGTGTACATACCCCCTTAAGCAAGGCATGACCTGGAATGCGACAAAGCGCATCGCATTGCAGGTTACGCCAATAATCGAGTAAGCATTATGTAACTATAAATTAGGCTAAAGACTGAGCCGCGCTTCAGTCTTGAGCAGATACCTTGACGAAAGCGGTGGCTATCTCCGAATACTCATTGACTCGAACCGGAGCAAGTGCTCCAAACGCAATTCTTTTGTACTTGGTTAAATATTAAATATTAAATAAAACTACTTTGTCGCTATCAAGCACTTAGAGTGATTGTCAAAGATCACCTCTGGGAATAACCCTTTTAATTCCCCATTTCTTGAATAACGGGAGTTAAACAAATTACAACATTGGTGGCAGCGGTCTAGCGGATAAACCAGAGCTTGCAAGATAGTTGACGTTCAAAGAAAAGTAGAAAAGTGAAATAAAAAATAAATAAGTAAAAGAGAGGAAAGTTAAAGGTGCAACACGCAGTCGTTGTAACCTAGTGAAAGATACATCGCAAAGAAAGAGCTACAGCACGCAGCATTCGTGGCCAAGGCAAAGGAACCAGCACGGGGTACTTACAGCAGCAGCAGCAGCAGCAACACACAGCGATTCAGCAGCACCAAAGGATTCAGAGGGTCTGCAACAGCCCGGCAGAAGCGGAGAAGCGAGATGAAGATATTCATTTTTCTGTAAGTCAATTTGAAATCTTTCGCACTTTTAGTATATAAGCCGCAAACATTGTTATTGAGAGCTAACTGCCAGTTAGAAGCGTGCGAGCATTAGAAAATTATCGTGTTTAGATAGTGCAAGGAATTTTAGATATTTTTCCGTCAAAGTAACGAATCAGTTCAGGCTCATCAGGCTTGAATTAGAATTTTTTATTAGAGTAGATGTCTGCTACATGGAATAAAATTGAGGAACTTGTCGCGCAAGGTCAAACCGGGTGGATACAGGAGATTCGGAAAGAGGTCCTCCTACAAGTTTGCAAAAGATACGGGCTAGCAGTCGATGACTCAAACACGGTAGAGGAGATTAGGGCAACTTTACGAGCGTTTATTAAAAGCAATAGAAAAGGACAGCCAACTCCTTCCCCAAAGCCTAAACCAGGCACTTCCTTTTTTCTTGACCAAGCCCAAACAGCATCCCAGGAGACAATAACCATTCCGGGATCGGTTCCTGACGAGAAAGAATCAAAGCAACAGACAGCAACCAAGATGACGGACTACTTGACATTGAAGGAAGTACGACAGATGGTCAACGTTTTCGATGGAAGCGAACCACGTAAAGTGGACGATTTATTGCAAACGATCGAGTATGCGAAGGATAAAGTAAATCCAAATCAGAAACCAGACGTGTTAGAACTGGTCCTAAAAACAAAGATACAGGGCGAAGCGCCATGGAACTTAGATATGAGCAAATCTCAGAGTTACGTGGTTTTAGCGGTTTCGATTTTGGTTAGGGCACTTTTTTGTAGCACATGAATTTTAACCCATAGAATGTGCTTAGGGGACCTCAAAGATAGTGGTTATACGCGTGAACACGTGAAAAATCACGGGGGGCGGCCCACCGGCCCAAAATGGCCATTTTGCAACGGCTCTGTGAAATCAGAATTTCGGGTTGTTGTTTTGTCGACTTATTGCATGCTTCCGACCTTTTTTGACTGTCCAGGCATTTCGGCCAATTCAAACCGCTAAGTAGTGTTCCCCAGGGTCCAATTCTTGGCCACAATCGACTGGAAAATGGACCGATAGGGCCGTTTCCCATACAAATAGCTGAAAATATCACGACCTCCTCGTTTTAATTCTTTGATCGATGTCTTATTGGTACATCCCCCGTAGTCGCTCTGGAGTCCAATATTGGACCAAAATAGGTTGACCAAATTGGCCTCAATTTGCTACAAGCTTGTGGCATGCCATTTCCGGGATATTTCGCCTCCCTGATGACCGTGACGATGCCACATTTGACCCTAGAGGCTCTAGGGCTCTGGTATTGGACCAGAGTCGCCCCAAAATTTCAGGATCGGGCCCATTTACCGTATGTGTATTCGAGATATCCTTTCCGGGTGATTTGTACTTGGTGATCAGCATTCCGTTATCACTTCTCTTCCTAGTGGGCCTGTAACTCCAATTTCGGCAAAAAAACCGGGCACAAAGGCCGAATATAGACCATCTATTCCCAGCTACCTTTGATTCTATTATGATGCTGCTCCTACATTTTAACTGGTGACTCTAGTATTTCAATACTGGGACAAAATAAAATCTCAGTGCAAGTGCCAGATTTCAGCTACCTATCATTTTGACATCTATCCACCCTGTTTAATTTGGTTATAAAAACTTGAAGAAAGTTTTGCTGCCATGGGAATGTATGTTGTTGATATTCTGCTCCTGGTCAAATCCTCGTGTGAAAAACCAAGATGCGTGAGGAAATTTTACGAAAGAAACGCGAGGCAATTAGTGCCAAAAGAAAGGCGGAATCCCAAAAACGAATGGAGAAGAATAAAAAACGAAGTATGAGGCAATTGGAGTCGGCCAGGTACTTTTTAAACTTAAACCACCATTTTTCGATTTTTAGGCTAGGTTCAACCTTTGTTTATGTTTTTGTGCAGCATTGATCGCACTCCCAATATGGTCGACATACTCGAGGAAGAACCTTATAACCTTAGGCCAGTTGTGCTTTGTGAATCAGTACCCGAACCTAGCAGCCCCTCACCTCCTCAAGAAACACCTTCGCGAGCTAGAGAATACAAACTTCGCAGATGGAATCGGCAACTACGAGAGAGAATAAAAAAGTTGGAACAAAAAGTGGCAAAGCTTGAAAGGACATTGAATTATAAGCGAAAGAGGTATGTAAAAATGTCCAATGAAAAGAAAAAAGCACAGGCCAGCAATCGACAATTGACGCGACAACTACAATTCTCAATGGCCCTAGTGGGAAAAATAAAATCGAAAATTGCACAAATCCCTAACCATACAAAAAACGGCAAATATGCTCGAAAAATATTGGCTTCATTGTTGGCACAAAAGAAGCGTGCCCCCCGCCGTCAATTGTCTTTGTATTCGTACAATTTGGTCAAACTTAACAACGAAGATAATGTAAGTGAATCAAAATTGTCTCGGATAGCAAAACTGTCGGACCTCAAAAAAAGCGTGAAAGCTTTTTTCTTAGAAGATGAGCATTCATCTCCAGCTCCAGGAAAACGGGACTATATAACTCGGAACAAGGAGAAAATGCGTAAGCGATATTTGAGTGCCACAATTGACGACCTTTACAAAAAATATCGGTCAGATACTGGTCAGAGAATTTCAAGAGCCCTTTTTTATCGGCTCAAACCGTTCTGGGTAGTTCACCTCAAAGTCAAAGATCGTGAAACATGTTTGTGCCGAGACCATGACAATTTCAAATTGATTCTGGAACGCTTGTGGTACCATAAGATTGTAACAACAAAAAGTATATCTTCGCTTATCTCTCAAATCTGCTGTGATACATCAAACAAGCAATGTTTCTTTCGAGAGTGTGAAGACTGTAAAAATTATCATTTAGAGGCGACTAATATGAAAGACCGCACTTGGTATCGTGCTTGGATTACAGAGAAGATCACTCGTTCTGGTGCCAAAAACCTAACATATAATCCTTCTATAACGTATAGAAAAAATATTTTGTGTACAGTTAAAGACCTAATTGAAAGATTCGAAGCTCTGCTACCCAATTTTCTCATCCATGTTTATCGGATTTCTCATCAATTTAGATCTTTCAAAGAGATTCAATCAAATTTGCAGAATACAGAAGCCTATTTAGTTATTGATTTCTCGCAAAATTATGTGTGCAAGTACAGGTCAGAAATACATTCCACACATTTCGGAGCATCAAAGAAGCAATTATCCCTCCAAACAGGTGGATTTTATACGAGAGGGTCAGATGGTAGCCTTGATTTTCAAGGATTCGCGACAGTTTCTGAGTTCCTACACCATGACCCTGTTGCCATCTGGACACACTTAAAACCAATCCTTGCTCATATCAAGAAGAACTTCCCTCTAGTTTCAATCATTCACTTCCCAAGTGACGGTCCGTTCACGCAGTACAAGAATAGAAGCAACTGTTACCTTCTCCACCAATTTTGCAATCAACTAGGCTTTACCAAAGCGTCATGGAATTTTTCAGCAGCGGGACATGGTAAAAATGCGGCAGATGGAATCGGAGGAACAGTAAAAAATATCTGTGATCGGGTAGTCACACAGGGGGTTGATATGTTGACTAGTGCAGATATGGTCCGCGTGATTAACGAGAAGACAAAGATCCTCGGTTTCGAGGTCCAGCAACAAGAGTATGACAAGTTGAAGCGGGTGCTTGAGCGAATAGGTTCTCCAGCAACTATCAAGGACATCAGGAAAGTTCATCAGATTATTTGGCTCAATTCGAGCTCAAGCGAACTTTTTTTTCGACATCTATCCTGCACAGAATGCCTCACGACATCGGAGTGCATACATTACGATATGCCTAAGAGTGCCATGGATTACGACAGTTCCGGTGATGCTGCAAAATGACCCCATCGGTCAAAGTTCAAAGTTGAAATAGGAAAAAATTTAAATGAAAACAAACAATTGTGTAATAACAATTTCAAAGTAAAGACTTTCATTTTTACCATGATTTTGAGAACCTGACGTTATAACATATTGCCAAGACCCATTATGGACCGGAAAAGATGAACCCATTATTTTAATAGTTACCAAACTTTTATTAATCGCAGGTCAAAATTAAAATGTCCAGCATATGAGTCCGAATCAGGTAGCGATATACTGTAAGTAGGTAAGGTACCTGTAGGTAAGGAAACTGATTTTTGAGCGACTAGGGTCCAATACCAGAGCCCTAGAGCCTCTAGGGTCAAATGTGGCATCGTCACGGTCATCAGGGAGGCGAAATATCCCGGAAATGGCATGCCACAAGCTTGTAGCAAATTGAGGCCAATTTGGTCAACCTATTTTGGTCCAATATTGGACTCCAGAGCGACTACGGGGGATGTACCAATAAGACATCGATCAAAGAATTAAAACGAGGAAGTCGTGATATTTCCAGCTATTTGTATGGGAAACGGCCCTATCGGTCCATTTTCCAGTCGATTGTGGCCAAGAATTGGACCCTGGGGAACACTACTTAGCGGTTTGAATTGGCCGAAATGCCTGGACAGTCAAAAAAGGTCGGAAGCATGCAATAAGTCGACAAAACAACAACCCGAAATTCTGATTTCACAGAGCCGTTGCAAAATGGCCATTTTGGGCCGGTGGGCCGCCCCCCGTGATTTTTCACGTGTTCACGCGTATAACCACTATCTTTGAGGTCCCCTAAACACATTCTATGGGTTAAAATTCATGTGCTACAAAAAAGTGCCCTAACCAAAATCGAAACCGCTAAAACCACGTAACTCTGAGATTTGCTCATATAAAGATATAGATTCTTTCGAAAAGCTAAAAGCCGAGCTCTTGGCATTGTACGGAGTTAAAAGCTCTACGCCAGCACTGTTGGTAGAATTATTTTCAAGTAGACAAAAAACAAGTGAAAATACGCATGATTACGGAAAAAGGGTTACGCGTCTTATGATGGATCTTATTAGAGCATGCGGAGCTAGGACAGAAATAGCAGCGGAAAAAAAAGGAATAGAAGACCTACTCAAATACCAAACACTAGCCATTTTTGAGAACGGGCTAAATTATAATTTGAGAACGATCGTAAAATCATACCATTTCACGGAACTTTCGGCTTCGATAAAGGGCGCGGAAGAGGAAGAAAAATCGCAAAACGGCGTAAACTCTATAAATCGACGGACTAACCAGCCCGGCGATAGGAATACGTCAACAGTAAAGTGTCTGAAGTGTAATCAGATGGGACATTTTGCACGGGACTGTACCCAGACAAAATACAAGCAATCGTTACCCACAGCAGGACAGAGTAGATCGGTGCATCGTGTAGAACTGGTATGTAATTTTTGCAAACGCAGAGGACATCTATACAAAGACTGTAGGGATAGAATACGTCGCGATGAACGACGATCAGGAAATAACGGTAGCGGATCAGGCGAAAACCAAAAAACTAGTACGGGCTACTCCCAAAATTCATATAGTAGAAACGCAGGACACGAAGGATCACAACAATCGACGAGAAATGCAGGATCATACAAATCAATGAACGTCGCCAACGCAAATAGAGCAAGTCGGAACAGAATAGAGTTAAGGGGGTATCCCCACCTTTAAATGGGTTAACATTCTGAGAAAGGGATTGATATTTTACAGCGAATTTGAGAGTCTGATCAAATCCAAAAAAATCATGAAGTTTGGGGAGGGTTTGACCCTCATTATCCATATATAACATTGGATATTACTTTGAGTCTGATAGTAGTAACGCTCAATATAGAAAAATACAAAATTGGTCGCTTGTCGTAAAAAATCAGTAGTATCGTTGAACTAATTCTGGAGTTTTTGGTCCTCAATTGTTCAGAAGAGATGCCTCTATCATGTGAACATAGAACTTTTTGATATTGCAAAAATTGCCTGACTTGCTTAGTTTTTACTGAGATTTTTCTAATTCTTCAATTTTTTTTCTCTACTTTTTCTATTATCTCAACCAAAAATAGTAATATCAAAAAGTTCTATATTCATATGATAGAGGCTTCGATTCTACAAATTTGAAGACCACAAACTCCAGAATCGGTCCAACGATGCTCCTGATTCTTTACGACAACCGGTCAAAATATTCATTCTCCAGAAATCAAATTTGAAACTTTTTATTTTTTTATTTTTTTCTTATTTTCTACTTTTCCCAGACAAGAAAATGTATCTACAGAAAATTAAGTTCTAAGATTTTGCTTATGATTAATATGCTAGATCCGCAGCTGCTCTTGTATCGATGTGTTATGAGTCGAGTCTAGACACATGTGCCAGGCGTAGGCTTGTAGTGAGTTTTGACCTGTTCTATCTAACAACAGTGTCCGGTAGGTGTCCAGTTAGGCTGCTAGAAAAAGAATGAATTGGGTCAGGAAAAATCTGATCAAAATTTTTTGAAACATAAAAATCCTTCAGAATCTTCAGGGGAGACTTTGGTGAAATTTTTGGCAAAAACAGGTTTTTTAATTCTTATAACTTTGAAAAGACGTGTATAAAACAATCCTTGCAGCAGTTTTTGAATAATGTCAGTATAGATAGTGAAAAAAAGTTTCAGTCTCCTGCGATGAAAGTGTAGACGCAAGGAATTTTTGACAGCGGTGAAAAAAATCTTCTTCGCAAGATTCCTTGCGCTTACATTTTCATCGCAGGAGGCTGAAATTTTTTTTGACAGTCTATACTGACATTATTCAAAAACTGCTGGAAGGATTTTTTTTATACAACCTCCAATAGCGATTTTCAAAATTTCACCGAAGTCTCTCCTTAATCTTCAATATTTTTGAGATTCAGAAGATGCTAGCACAATTTTTGTCAGTACTCCGGAAATTCTCCCATCTTTCATCAATCATACCTTTTTTCTTATAATATTTATTAAACTTTCGCAATTAATATATGATAGAAATACTCATCTTTTCAGAAATCTGAATGTGTAGTCTCCTGGCATCGATTTCAAATGCACTTTTTTGATGGATCATATCTTCTTTCGATTGCGACGTTTCATCTCATCTCAGATATATACACTGTGTTTGTTCAATATTGAAAATAACTATTGGTTTGAATTCGTGATGACAGCACGACTATTTACAAACAAGTAGACACCTAACCTCGAAAAAATGTAGATCGCAGCCATGTGTTCTGTCAATTATCACAATTCAAAAGAATATTGAAAATTAAATATGTACAAAAATCATAATTACAAAGAATTGAAAGATCACAAAATAAAATTCAAAAGCAAAATATATAAAAACGTCAAAAAAAGCAAGACAGTGGTGTTGGCGGTACTGTACAATATTTACGGGACCAATATGAGCGTCCGCGCGCCGCGCGGCGGCGCTTTTTCGCAATTCGGGACTGTCATGGCTATAACTTTTCAAATCCTCTAGATTTTCGGGCGCCAATTTATTTGCAGGTAAAGTAGGTCACTAGCATTCAAAAAAAAATATAAAAACAAAAACGATTTTTTGAAGATTTAAAGGTGTAGATACCCCCTTAAAGGCGAACGGAACCACTAAAGAAAATGTGACTCTTTTAGTAGACTCTGGTGCTGACGCCAGCATTATTAAAATAGGAATGTTGAAAGATGATTTGCCAGTCTTAGAAGAAACGACAAGTCTATCAAGAATAGGACAAGGCGTTGTTGAAGCACTTTGTAAAGTCATATTAACAATTCCATTGAAAGATAGAACCATTGAACATCCCTTTTTTGTGGTAAGAGACGATTTCAGTCTAGATGCTGACGGCATCATTGGAATAGATTTCATAGAGGATCATGAAGCCGCGATAGGTAAAAGCGCTCATGCATTCTTCATACACGGGCAGCGTTTCGAACTCTTACGACCGTTGAAAACGGAGAAAATTAGGTTAGCGCCGCGAACAATAAGGAAGGTCAGTGTAAAGACAAACAGCAAGTTCATCGGCATTGTAGAGAAAAAGGAACTCGCCGACGCACAGTGGTTCGAAATCCCAAAAACGTGGCCAAAAGTCAGAAACCCGATATTTCACCTGGTTCGAGTACCCATATTAGGTTTTTTGGGTCGCTGATTTCAAAAATGAAGTCAGAAATCCAAAATTCAAAATGGCAGATCCAAAATGGCGGACATGTTTGTGAAATTTTCTGCGGATTAACTTGAAAACGAGTATAGAGGGGTTTTTTGGGTCGCTGATTTCGAAAATGAAGTCAGAAATCCAAAATTCAAAATGGCAGATCCAAAATGGCGGACATGCTTGTGAAATTTTCTGCGGATTAACTTGAAAACGAGTATAGAGGGGTTTTTTGGGTCGCTGATTTCGAAAATGAAGTGAGAAAATGAGTTTGCTTTTTTTGGAAAGAAGTTGACTGAGAAACAATTTTTCAATGCAGAGGAATGACTTAGAATGTAACAAATTTATTGATAAAATCGTTTACAAATCTGTTGGTACATTTTTTTAGGTACATTTTATGTATGACATTGCATTAGGCGCTATCGGATACAATATCGCGATCGGACACGCCGTCATCGACGCTATAATCGGAAACAATATCCTCATCGGTGTCTATAGAAGTATGAAAGTCACATTTTTCATAAGACAACATTTCGATTGCCTCAGGAAAGAGACTCTTGCCTTTCTTTGGTGGCAATTTTCGAAGACTTGAAATCAAGGGATCGGAAGAAGCGAGGAGTCTGAAAAAAATATCTTCCATGGTTTTCGTCCTGGTACATTTACGCGAGAAATGCTCTCTGAAATTTCTGACATCCTTATTGCGAGACTCCTGCGCTTCTTCGGACAATTGCCCTATTGGCAAAATAGTCGATGCAACAATTGTTGAGCCGTGTATTAGTACTTTATGTACGGTAGTCGACATCTTGTACCACGGATACAAAGATACAAGCAATTCCGCAGTTTCCATACAATACTTATCGAAATGCACTACTTTGACGTTGAACCCACTTGCCAAAACTTGTAAAATTATATGAAATCTATTCACGAGGTCAGAATCAATACCTAAAATCCGCGCCGACGTTTCAGAATTTTCAAAGAAAAGACGAGCAGTATTGCCGTCATTGGAATTTCCCATGCCTTGTTTTGGTTTATCAATGATCAAGTGAAGCTCATCTTTAAATGCTTTTTGAATGGCGACTTTACGTTCATTTAGAATTTTCTTATCATCTCCGCGAACTTGCCACTTCTGGATATCCATTTTGTATCCTAAGTGTAAGAGGCATTCGAACATCCTGATCCAGCAGTGTAACGTTGACAATCCGTATTGCAAGTGGGATTCATTAATAGGTCGCGCCTTCATCGCATAATGTCATCAAAATCTTTCGATGTCGCGGTACATAAGTAGCAACGCATTGCTGACGCAGTCTCTGTTACAACATTGCACACTTTACCGTCTATCATCGTAAAAAACAAAGTATAATCGACCTGAATTTCACTTGCACTGACAGTGTATCGTAATTTTTGCAAAGACTTTACTTGATCATCAACCACGCGCTTTTCCTCTAACGTCGAGTCCTTCGTTTCGCGTATGAACTGAAGGTGAATGGGTCGACAATATCTCGGTGATGAGGGTCTAGGATTCTTCCATACAACTACTTTCTTGTTATTTTCATCAAAACCAGACAGTTCAAGAGGAACGAGTGAAGTTAAGAGAACATTAGTATCGGAACTGCTGTCATCATCAAATCGCTGCTTGTATTCTTTTTGGCCCGAACTTCCATCAAAACCCCACTTTACAAATAATGTTAAATTTTCTTTAACAGTCTTATCCAAACATCCGATAATATCTTTTTGCATTTTTAAAATTCGCGAAGCTGTGTGATTGAGAAGCGACTGTAAGGGTACTTTTGCGCATGTTTCAGAAACAACTACACCGTTCGGATAGCACAGTTTTTTTGCAGACAAAACCGAGTGGTAATTCGGAAATTCATGACAATCACAAGATAAAGAGGCATTTCGAATATTCTGGTATTGATTTTTTGTTAATTTTGAATCTATCACGAGTGACAAAGCAGCGTCAGGTGATAAGCTCTTCGGCCTCGGTTTACGAAATTTTGAAATTGCATTAATGTAATCCTTCGCTACGTCCGCGTCGCCGGGAGATTTTGAAGTAGTAACCTCACTGACTACTTTTGCAGCTTCCATTGCTCCTTCAGAGCGAAGACTCATTTGTGTAGCGTATGAAAGTTCCTCGGAGCTGTATCTTCTACGCAAACCGGCGGTTTTCCTTCGCTTCGAGCGGTCACTGGATGCAACGAAAGATGCCTCAGGTCGTCCGCGACTGCTTGACGAAAGCGTGGAATCCCCCTTAGTATGTGCTGGTTCTTCCGTTGCTTTCTCATCAGGATAGGTTATCTAGTTAAGTAGAAAATTTGTTACTATCTTTCTTAACGACAAGAATTAGATATTGCCCTTTATTTACAAAGTTTTCATTCTTACCGTCACAGTTGAAAATTCATCAAGCCAAGCCTGGTTGTTTTCCAAAAAACGCTGCTTCGTGCGAGAAGCTTGTTGCCAACGTAATCTGAGATCGTAATGAACTTTCTTCAACTTTTTTCGCGACTGGCTATCAATTATAAAGGAATCCTCTGCTTTCTCGAGCAACTTTGCTACCAAAGTCGTTATTTGCTGGTCAATGTTCGTTTCCTTAAGTTCCGGTATATTTTCAAAAATTACACGACGCGTCCACTTGTGAACCTGCATCGCCGAATCTGCAATTAAGAAACCAACAATGTTATTAATTATTTATCTCCTTATTACTTATTTATTATTTATTCTTAATTTATTTCTCTAATTGTATTTAGTGTATAAGAACATACTTTGTTTCACTGACACATGTACGAATATATGAAAAAGTTAACTTTTCTGCAATAAAGAAACCAAAAATCTTCTTCATTACTATTTTTTAATAATAATAGTAATAGTAATAAAATTACTATAATAATTTATTATATTATTCATATATATTTATTGTCATTACTTATTTATTATTATTATTATTATTAATTATATTTATTTTTATTATTATTATTATTTATTCATTATTTTGTTATGATAATTTATTATATTATAATTTTAATAATATTATAATGGTAATATAATTTTTTTATTACTATTGATTTTTTTCTACAAAACATACTCCGTTTTACTGACATATATTTACATGCATGGAACATTTTTAAAATGACCTTCAAATTTCTTTGGAACACCCGATATATTATCCACAATACACATTTACGAAGGCCACATTCCAAAGCCTTTGATGAATAGAAAAATATCTGGAGGGATTAACGGTTGGAGCCCGAGTGCCATGCGGTGCATGGAGAATCACGCTGCGCCCGCCTCCAAATCGTGATTCGGCACGAGAAAAAAAGACTTTTTCCGACCCGGGGCAGCTTGGGGCAGTAAATGAAAACGGTTTCCAAAACTAGACACTTTTCCGCGAATAATGCAACGAATCTCGATACAGAGACTTACAGAGACGAAAAGAATTCTCTACGTGAAGTTGTAAATCGGGTAAAAAAAAATACATATTTCCTCTGCAATACATCGCGCACATCGTAAACACGTTTTCGAATTCTACATGTGTCATTACTAATTCTCAATGTACGTACCTTTGCGAATATTTTCCATGTTGCACGAACTATTTTCACAAAAAACTCACTAAATGGGAGACGTTTTTCTACAACTTTACAAAAATGATCACGCGGCGTCATGCGAGAGCGCGGCGGAGGGTCGACTTTGACGGCTCACCACATAAACAGATTTGGTTGGAATGGCCTATCCTTCTGGATTATAATGCCCCAAAGCCCTCTACACAAGAATATATGAAGCTCAGGGTTGGGCGCGAAAATTGAAATTTTGATTTTTCGCCACGTTTTTAGGATTTCGAACCACTGTGCGACGGAGTATACCTAGGAAATTGCTTAACTAAACCGGCGAACCAAGAATGCATAGTAGACATTTTAAACCTAAACAATCACGAGGTGATATTGGAGACGCCGACCGTGGAATTGGAGGAGTTATGCGAAGAAAATAACGAAACGAAGGAAGAAGAGACGGCCTGCATAAGACTACTTACTGGTAAGACGGGCAGACAACGAATCAAGCTAGTACATGATACTATTCGCACAGATCATCTCAACGAGGAGGAGAGAAATACTCTACTTGAGATATGCGAAAAGTATAGCGAAATTTTCTATTTACCGGGGGATAAGCTAGGCGTTACCAACGCGACCAGTCATACAATAACACCAACGGATGGGGGAAAACCGATTAATGTTCGTCCATACCGTCTACCTGAATCGCAGAAACAAGAGATAAACAAGCAAATAGAAGCCATGTTAGAGAGTAACATAATACGACCGAGTCGCAGCCAATGGAACGCACCGCTCCTGGTAGTACCGAAAAAACCTGACGCATCAGGGAAACAGAAATTTAGAGTAGTCGTCGACTACAGAAAATTAAACGAGATAACGGTAGGAGATTCGTATCCCTTGCCAAATATTACAGAAATATTGGATCAGTTAGGAAAAGCGAAGTACTTTACTACATTAGACCTCGCCTCGGGATTTCATCAAATTCCGATGGCCGAAGAAGACAAGGAAAAAACTGCTTTCTCAACAGCACATGGGCATTATGAGTATAATTCAATGCCATTCGGAATGAAGAATGCGCCAGCGACATTCCAACGTTTGATGAATACCGTTTTAGCAGGTTTACAAGCATCTAAATGCTACGTTTATTTAGACGACATAGTAATTCATGGAGCAACACTCAAAGAGCACAACGATAGGCTCATCGAGGTACTAAAGCGACTGCAGGAGAGCAATCTCATCCTTCAGCCGGACAAATGTCAGTTTCTTCGGAAAGAGACTAGCTATTTAGGGCATGTGATAACCTCGGAGGGAATCCTACCAGACCCCTCGAAAATTGCAGACGTCAAAAAATTTAAGAGTCCGACAAACGTTAAGCAAGTACAGTCATTTTTAGGGCTAGCAGGTTATTACAGAAGATTCATAGAGGGATTTTCAAGCATAGCACGACCGTTAACGCAACTAACACAGAAGGGACGCAAGTTCGAGTGGACAACGGTAGAAGAGAGCGCATTTGAAACACTAAAATCAAAGCTAATTACGGGACCCATCCTAAAATATCCGGATTTCACAAAACCTTTCTTGATAACAACAGATGCATCCGACAAGGCAATTGGAGCAATACTCTCTCAGGGACCAATAGGGCAAGATTTACCTATAGCATACGCAAGCCGAACGCTTAACAAAGCTGAAAGAAATTACTCGACAACCGAGAGGGAAATGTTAGCAATCGTCTTCGGGACTAGACAGTTCAGACCATACGTATATGGGACGCATTTCACTGTGATCACGGATCACCTCCCTCTTAAATGGATTTTCAAAATCGAGGATCCTGGATCAAGGTTACTGAGAATGAGATTAAAACTTGCCGAACACGAGTATGATGTAGTCTACAAACCTGGAAAACTGAATACGAACGCAGACGCATTTAGCAGAATATATAAGATTTACAGCAATAGCCAGGAATTCGAAGAGGATAAACCTTCAGAAGGTACAAAGATTCCCGTAATGTCAGAAGAAGAAGAAGAAGAAGAAGAAGAAGAAGAAGAAAAGGAAGAAGAAGAAGAGGAAGAAAAGGAAGAAGAAGAAGAAGAAGAAGAGGATGAATCGGAACCGGAATACACGGAAGACAAGAGGAAAAAGATCTTGTACGAATATCACGACGCACCCATGGGGGGGCACCAAGGCGTATCGCGTACACTGGAACGAATAAAGATGGAACGCAGGTGGCCGAAAATGCGCAAGGAAATAGAAGACTACATAGGCAGATGCGAAAAATGTCAGAAAAATAAAACACAGAGAAAGCCGAAAGCACCCATGATAATCACCGACACTCCCTCGAAAGCTTTCGAAAAATGTGCACTGGATATCGTGGGGCCATTGACTGAAACTAATTCAGGCAATAAGTATGTACTCACGTTTCAGGATGCTTTAACCAAATTTAGCAAAGCTATGCCAGTGGCTGACCAAGAAGCTACCACAGTGGCTAGAGAATTCGTAAAAAATATTATATGCGAATATGGAACACCCAAAGTAATCCTTACTGATCAGGGAACTAATTTTTTGAGCAATGTATTTAAGAATATGTGTAAACTCTTGAAAATCGAGAAAATTCAGACAACAGCGTATCATCCAGAATCTAACGGAGCGCTAGAACGATCACACAGAACACTAGCAGAATATCTAAAGAATTATATCGAAAAGGACCAAAGCAACTGGGATAAGTGGTTGCCGTACGCTATGTTCACGTACAACACAACCCCCCTACACTGCGACAGGGTTCACGCCATACGAACTTGTTTTCGGGCATCCAGCGGAAATACCATCATCGGTAAAGCAAGCGCCGAGACTTACTTACGCGTAGGGCAGCTCATCTCCAAGCAAAGGGAAATTTGGAAGCGGCCAAGGAAAAAGCGAAATCATACTACGACAAGAAAACGGTGGAGACTAAATTTCAGCTGGGAGATAAGGTTCTTCTGCTTGACGAGACGGTTCGGCGGGGAAGATCGGCGAAATTAACGCCGAAGTATGTAGGTCCATACGAGATCACGAAAAAGGATTCGGATGTCAACTACACCATCCGAAAGGGTCGGAAGGAGACCAAGGTTCACGCCAACAGATTGAAGTTGTTCGTAGAACATTGACTAGAAGGAGCGAAGCATATACTCAACCCTATCCTACCCCTCACTTTATTCCTCACAAATTTTACGATATAACAAAGGGAAGGGATACTTTAGTAGTAATGTCCAAATTAACTTGCAGATCATGGCTGGCGATGGCGCTGCCAAAGGGAGAAATCAGTTCATCTTACAAGATCGAGAGATTAAGGGATAATCCAGGCGTATTCTTCGAGAAAATAGGGACACTGCAAGTGTACAAAGATAGGTGGAGCTTAGTAATAGACATGGACCTCCGCACGGTGTTCGAAAGAGAAGAAAACGTGAAGGCGCATCGAAACAACATACGCAGAACGTGCGAGGGTCCAGATAACGCGGGCTCGCTTTTATGTGAGACTTTGAGCGAATCGGTAGAAAACTTATTAGATAAAGTTGATAGGGGCTTGCAACTAGTTCGCGACGTCACATGCGTCGGGCCGGCACGAAGGCGCCGAGGTTTAATAGACGGTCTAGGCTCGATAGCAAAATCCTTGTTCGGGACTATGGATGCAGCAGACGCGGCTAGAATAGATCAAGAGATCGATGATCTTCGGGAAGATTAAGCCAACTTAAAAAAGACAATGAGCAAGCAAATCCAAATCGTATCCTCGACGCTAAGAGTGTTTAACAACACCATGAGGGTAGTGGAGGAGAATGAGAAAACCTTGCTCGAGATAACCAAACAACTCAACATCAGTCTCTCAAACGGTATAGAACGAACGGTAGCGAGACAAAACCTTGACGAGCACATAGAGGCAATAGGCCTAATAGTAGATGCGCTGCTGAGCGATGTGAAGGACCTAGTACAATTCTTAACGGAAATTAAAAGGGGTATTATCAACCCTACGGTGCTTACACCAGCCAAAATACTAGAGTACCTTTCGTCGGCATTACCGCACTTGCCGGCGGGGCATAGCTTTCCCATACCGTTGACGCGACCAGGAGTATCATTGCTGATGACAGTCGCAGATATTAAATCTTACGGAAGAGAAGACACAGTAGTTACAGTAATAGAAATACCTCTGATAGGTAGCGAGGAGTACAGCATCAATAAGGTATATCCTCTGCCTGTAAGGGCACAAAATAATACGTATTGCTATCTGGAGACGACAGAGGAATTAGCAGTGGTGGACCACGAATATAGAAATTATCTGCGAATGAGAGAGGCAGATTTAGGAACTTGTAAGCAATTAGGTGAGCATTATTTGTGTGACCCAAGGCGCCCCACGAATTCGATAGGAATAGGTTCACCCTGTGAAATTGCAATCCTCTCGAAGTTGGACGTTGAACTTTCACAATGCCCGAAAAGAATAGTTAGGGTACCCTACTGAAAAGTTCCAGGTGGAAAACCATCTGGAAAAGTATGGATGCGAATGGGATTCCATGAAATTCTATAATAATCCACCAGAAATTCAGAAACATGGAATATCCATGTTGCTGATCTATGGTTCTCCTGTAGTTGATGCAGTAGTATTCACATGAATATTCCATGGTTTTTCAATTGAATGCAATAGTAGAAATCCATGTGGATGGGTATATAGATTTCCATTCATATATATTATGGTTTTTCATGGTAAAACCCTACAGAATATATAGATTTTCATAGAAAGATAACGGTAATGTCCTGACCTAATCCATGGGAAATACCATAAATAATCTACCGGCTGTTACCTGAAATTTCTGAAACTTCAACATGTGAATCCATGTGTAATGTACACACTTCTATGGACAGTCCATTGGAAAATATTTTTATTTCCATGTGAATATGGCTATGATACAGTCTCGTTGTTGACGTGAAACGTTGTGTCAAATCCATCGAATCCTGTATGGAATCAAGAGAAAATAAATAAACTTATCTGCATATAATCGCACAGATTGTTGTAGGACGTCCCCAGGAAACCATACGATCTCATGAAAATTCCACTGTGACATCATTTCGTCATCCATGGAAAAATATACACAAAATCCAGCGGAGTATGGCTGAAATTCAGTAAAGGAAGAACATCTGAATTCGGTAATGACCGGACGGGTCATTGTGGAAAGGATTCATGGGGTACTTTGCATGGGGCATTGAAAAATATCATGGGGTACCGTAGGATATCAGTGGACATTCCAGTATACTAAGCGGGGTTCATGGAGATTTCTGTAGTAACTACTACGGACAATCCATAGGATTCAATATAATATTACACATAGGATTCGATATATCATTACACATGGGATCACATGTTCTGCACATGACTACAACCACATGGAATTCCATGGATTTCCAGTTCCAAATCCCGGCAGAAAATTCACGGATTCACATGGATTCTCTACCGGGAGTATTCGTGGATGCGCACCATGCCCAGAACCGAAGATACCCGAACGTGTACGCCGTATTATAGGCAACTTAAGATACACGTATATATACACGCATATACACGTAAGTACTGCCTGTGTGTTTGTTTCGCTCTCGCCGCAGAGTTCAAAATGACGGCAAGCTGTCATCTGTTGTAGAGCTTCTATGTGCATTGGTTTGTAGGTCTATGTTTATAGGTTATTCTTCAATTACAAAACTTGTTGGTTAACGCGGATCAGTGATGAATCGATTTCGAATAATTACGTATGATTAATCAAAAGATATGGTTAAACAATTTGATCTGCCAGCCTGTCGATGCGATGATGTCTTATAGGTTAGAATGTATTCTCCTGCACCGCAGATGTGTTCCAGGTGAACGAAAATAATGTTTCGTCGTATTAGCGATCTACGTGTCAGCAAATCAGGTAAATTCCATTATAATAACTCATTGCAGCATTAAATTTCGATAACCAACGTGATTGATTTACAATAGTAATTATACTCTGTTTGTGAGCACCCTCAGGTAGTCAATTTTTGCGGTCCACAGGTACAGCACCTGCATGATCGCCGGCTTCGACCTCCTACTTCCTATCCGACATCTTTCCTGCTCGCTATACCAGAAATCACCATGAATATGACAGGAATTCCAAGACTCGCATCGTTATCCCGTAGGATTCATTCCCATGGTACTGAGACCCTATGCCACAAGACCATGTTGCAAAGACTCTGCAGCCTAGACAAGCAGGATCATACTATGAAAATTTGATTATGTAAAAATTGTTAAGGGGAGACTTTGATAAAAACGATTTTTTCATGTTTTAAATTAGTAAAAAAGATCCAATCAAAAATTTCTTGCATCAAAATTTAGATTATGGTAGTATGGGTATTGAACAAAAATGTCAATCCTCTCAGTTGAAAGTGTATGCGCAAGGAGTTTTTGGCAGCGCTGCACAAAAAATTTTCTGCTAAAGGTTCCTTGCGCATACACTTTCAACTCAGAGGATTAACATTTTTTTTAAATACACATAATACCATAATCTA
Organism: Tenthredo mesomela; assembly: GCA_943736025.1. NCBI lineage: Eukaryota > Metazoa > Arthropoda > Insecta > Hymenoptera > Tenthredinidae > Tenthredo > Tenthredo mesomela. The sequence goes on along the minus strand of OX031014.1, from coordinate 40,096,739 downwards.
AATTTTGATGCAGTGAATTTTAATTTGGATTTTTCTAGTCATTTAGAGAATGACAAAATCATTTTTATCAAAATTTCACCAAAGTCTCCCCTTAACAAAGACAGATAACATATTTCGACACTCATGTAATGTAATTTCATAAGAGAGACTAGTTTCATATCCAACTACGAAACGACACAGGATAATCTCACAAGTTCTTCTATGCCAGTGTACAAATTGAATCAGTTTCACAACACAGGGTGCCGAATATTTTATATGCAAGTTCTTTAGAGTTTAGAGTTCAGAGTTTATTCACCAGAGATACAGATATTACATAAAATATAACGACAATATCTGTCCTATAGAGGTGTTACCACCTGTCCATAGGCCTGGAAAGAAGAAAACTTAACTAAAATAATATAAATAAAAACTTTCTTCAGTAATAATTTTTTTATGACAGTACACATTAATCAAACTGGTCAAAAAATGAACAAATAGACCGACTAAGAGATTGAGATCAATTGAGCCAAGAGTTAGCCAATAAATATTTCAAAGACGACCTTGGATAATTACAGATACAATATTCCAATTTAAAGGCTGCGTTCAACAATACTACTAAAACTTTTAAAAACGGTGAAACTTTTTCTGACGAGTGTTGCAATCACACGAGATCAGAAGAAGTCTTTCAGTCGGGTATTGTATACAGAGCTATACTTTATAAGGTGTGAAAATGAGGGTGTTACCCACTCGGAAAATTTTAAAAAATATTTTCTCGTCGTCTGTGATAGTATTCTAAGTCTTAGTCCAAGAATTGTCAAAGTTTTTAATGTAATTTTGTGAAATACGAGTAGTTTATGGTTTTATTTTCCTAAAAACGATCAGTCTGAGCATGTATTCTAATTCTGTATCCAATAAATTTTTGAAGTTTCATAAATGTATGAATGAAATCGAATCATCCATATCTCGTCATTGTTATCTATTAGTAGCGTGTTGTCACGTGCTTTCAAATCTTATGAACTTTTCTCCTTCTCAATTAGATATTGATATATTAAATATTTATAATACTTATACCGATGATTACTTTGGAAAGTGAATAAATAATCTGCTGGAACATACGATTTTCATGCACGCATTTGTATTTATTTAGCTTGAAGTCTTGAATTTTACATTATAAGAAGCCATCAGTCGTCCCTGATAATATTTTAGGTCTCAGTCTAAGAATTGTCAAAGTTCAAAATGTAATTCTTTGAGAGATGAGTAGTCGCCGGAGAAGGCATTCTAACTCCCAACTACGATTCCATCTGAACGAGCTTATTACAGTGAATAAGTATTGAAGTACCGTATTTACACGCAAATAAGCCGCACCTTTTTTCGCTTTTTCAACCTCCCAAAACCCGGGTGCGGCTTATACGCGGATGCGGATTTTTTGAAAAAATTTTCAATCATTTCTTAGCCCACTGGGTCATTTTATCACCTACCGGTATTCTGGCTCATACAAGTATAAAATCGTTTTTCCGCAAATGACCCTTCCAAAATCGTGGTGCGGCTTATACGGGGGTGCGGCTTATTTGCGTGTAAATACGGTATTTTATCGACTTATAGATACAGCGTTTTGTAATAGGATAGCTACTTTTCATGAATTTGCATCGTTAAACTAATGTATGCCCCAACTGGGGTTGAAAAAGTAATTGCTTGTGCATTTGAACAGTTAATTTGATGGGGTTGAGGTTGCCATGAACTGTGCTTCACTATACCGAAAGTGTCACTGCACTAAAGTTAAAAATTGGGTAGAGCGTCAACTGCAAGGACTCTTACTACTGAGCTGAGATGTGAAACTTGAGATTTGAGATTGTACCGGATTCATAATTAATTAAAAAAAATTAAAATTCACCGCATCAAAATTTAGATTATGGTATTATGTGTATTTAAAAAAAATGTTAATCCTCTGAGTTGAAAGTGTATGCGCAAGGAACCTTTAGCAGAAAATTTTTTGTGCAGCGCTGCCAAAAACTCCTTGCGCATACACTTTCAACTGAGAGGATTGACATTTTCGTTCAATACCCATACTACCATAATCTAAATTTTGATGCAAGAAATTTTTGATTGGATCTTTTTTACTAATTTAAAACATGAAAAAATCGTTTTTATCAAAGTCTCCCCTTAACAATTTTTACATAATCAAATTTTCATAGTATGATCCTGCTTGTCTAGGCTGCAGAGTCTTTGCAACATGGTCTTGTGGCATAGGGTCTCAGTAGCATGGGAATGAATCCTACGGGATAACGATGCGATTCTGGCAATTCCTGTGATATTCATGGTGATTTCTGGTATAGCGAGCAGGAAAGATGTCGGATAGGAAGTAGGAGGTCGGTGCTAGCGATTATGCAGGTGCTGTACCTGTGGACTGCAAAAATTGACTACTTGAGGGTGCTCACAAACAGAGTATAATAAGTATTGTAAATTAAACACGTTGGTTATCGAAAATTTAATGCTGCTTACGACATGGTCTTGTAGCATAGGGTCTCAGTACCATGGCAATGAATTCTACGGGATTACGATGCGAGTCTTGGAATTCCTGTCATATTCATGGTGATTTCTGGTATAGCGAGCAGGAAAGATGTCGGATAGGAAGTAGGAGGTCGAAGCCGGCGATCATGCAGGTGCTGTACCTGTGGACCGCAAAAATTAACTACCTGAGGGTGCTCACAAACAGAGTATAGTTACCATGTAAATTAATCAGGTTGGTTATCAAAATTTAATGCTGCTTGCGACATGGTCTTGTAGCATAGGGTCTCAGTACCATGGGAATGAATCCTACGGGATAACGATGCGATTCTGGGAATTCTGGTGATGTTCATGGTGATTTCTGGTATAGCGAGCAGGAAAGATGTCGGATAGGAAGTAGGAGGTCGATGCCAGCGATCATGCAGGTGCTGTACCTGTGGACCGCAAAAATTGACTACCTGAGGGTGCTCACAAACAGAGTATAATTACTATTGTAAATCAATCACGTTGGTTATCGAAATTTAATGCTGCAATGAGTTATTATAATGGAATTTACCTGATTTGCTGACACGTAGATCGCTAATACGACGAAACATTATTTTCGTTCACCTGGAACACATCTGCGATGCAGGAGAATACATTTCAACCTATAAGACATCATCGCATCGACAGGCTGGCAGATCAAATTGTTTAACCATATCTTTTGATTAATCATACGTAATTATTCGAAATCGATTCATCACTGATCCGCGTTAACCAACAAGTTTTGTAATTGAAGAATAACCTATAAACATAGACCTATAAACCAATGCACATAGAAGCTCTACAACAGATGACAGCTTGCCGTCATTTTGAACTCTGCGGCGAGAGCGAAACAAACACACAGGCAGTACTTACGTGTATATGCGTGTATATATACGTGTATCTTAAGTTGCCTATAATACGGCGTACACGTTCGGGTATCTTCGGTTCTGGGCATGGTGCGCATCCACGAATACTCCCGGTATATAGATTTCCGGGTGGAAGTCCAGGTGGAATCGTCCATGGATTTCCACCTGGAAATTTGCAGTAGGGTAAATAAGGCAATAGTTTTAGTTTTACAGAGACCAGGAACATGGTTATACCTAGCTCCAGAGGCCGAGGCAATCACAGTAGCTTACGGAGGGTTGCCTTCGGCGCGCGAAACATTAATAGGCACTAGCACAATAACTCTCAACGGGAAATGCGCTGTAACTGCGAAGGATTTTCGTATGGAGACATTACGGCAATATCAGAGTAACCAGGAATTCAGTTACTTGCCGCCGTATAATCTGAGTCTCCACGAAACAGACTGGGAGGCAATCCCGAAGTCTAACGATAAAGGTGTCAGTGTAGTACTCAAGAGCGTTCTGCGAGACGCAAACGAGCTAAACTCATTGGGAACTAGCCTTGAGAACCTAAACAAGGAATTAGATGACAAGAACAATAATCACAGGCGGCCACGCCGTATGTGGCACCTTTGTATCCAATAAGTGGAATAGTATTAGTAGGCATGATAGGTTACACAATCTATAAATGTGTATTGCAACCTGCCGTATTATCGAGGCCTCTTTAACGAGGGTGAGACCTCAATAACCGGGTGCACCGATGGCCTTGCGCGTAATGGGCGCCACCTAATTTAATAAATTAGGAAAATGTTCTATTCTGAATATTGAAATACTCGTTTGTTCTGCCAGGGAAGCTGGTTTAGAGACTCTCAGGGTGAGGTTCAGCATGTAGGCCCTCGTACCTATTTAGTTCTGACGCTGAGGCGTTCTTGTTTCTGTTATATAATAAATCTTCAACAATCTTTGTTAATAATCTACGTCACCGGACGATGTTCTCGATGTTCTCGAGGAAGAATTTGGAGATCCAAGGATGGAATGATTCTGACTCGGTGGTTGTAAATTAGTAACTGATTTATATATTTTAACTTGTCTTGCTTTGCACAGGTAATTTATGCACACTCTCTATATGTTGATTCTCAACATATTTCCCATTCTCACACACTTCACGTGGGTTGGTATAAATAATGTGTCTCAATTCCTAAGGAATTGGTTAAATAATAACTATTTAACTAAGGGTGACTCTGAGATCACGAGGATCACTTATACTGTACTTTACGTAACGGTTATATTCAAAGAATTACTTTGCTCTGAGCAGAACGATTGTTAATCGCGGTAAATACCCATCCGTCTTACTAGAAGATCGGAGCCATACTAACGAATTCTATGGAATTCGTTTGGAATGTGGAAATGAGTGAAGCTAATAGTATTGATTACGATCTGAGGGATGGCATTACGGGTATGATTTGAGAAAATAGGTAATAAGTGTGGACTAAGGAGCCTAAACTCATGTAGCCGCACGGCGGTAAATTGAAATTGTAGGCAATGTGCGAACACATTGTCACAGTATCTACAGGTAAATTTAGATGTAAAGAAACGTCACGACAAACAGTGGCACCGGAGCCTCCGCAACCGTGGAAACGGGTTCCGATGGCCAGGGAAACTGTTATTAATTTCAAACGTAACTCGTCTATCACGGGTACGACGTAATCAGCATTAAGTTATGAATGGGTTTTTACTAGTAAGAAACATGTAATGAATTGGGATAGGAGTATATGTAATATGTATTATACAGGGTGTCCCAGAACTAAGTGCAATAAATGTTAGGGGTAATAGAGGGGGTCTAGCTAAGTAAATTGATCTAAAGAACATGTGGTCTCCGAGTCAGCGTTCGCGAGATACGACCGGTTAAAAATCGCGTTGGGCGCCGGCATGTAGGCAACCGCGGACACAGCAGGCAGCGGTTCGCTGTATTTTTGATAAGCGCAATCTTTCTGATACGAGTCATAAGACTTTTGAATTCGAAAATTTCAAACAAAAACACTTTCGACATTGATTTTCCGCCATTAAACACAACAACATTACTTGTTTCCATAATAAAATTTCATATCGAAAGTATTATTGTTTGAAATTTTCGAATTCAAAAGTGTTATAACTTGCTTTAGAAAGATCGCGCTTATCAAAAAGACTGCTAACCGCTGCCTGCTGTGTCCGCGGTTGCCTACATGCCGGCGCCCAATGCGTTCTTTAACCGGTCGTATCTCGGGAACGCGGACTCGGAGGCCACATGTTCTCTGGGTCAATTTACTCAGCTCGGCCCCCTCTATTACCCCCATCATTTATTGCACTTAGTTCTGGGACACCCTGTATATAAGTAACCACAAATAAATTATTGTATCCAATATCAAAATAATAAAGCCGGGTTTGGGTTAAAGTAAGATTAGCAAATAAGGTTAAGACTGAGGAAATTTGTTAATTAGAACAAAATAGTCCGGAGGCCGATTCTCCTAAGGGGGGAAGGATGTTGAGAATTGTTACTCAACATTCCATTACATTTCGTAATTAGGCTATCCTAAATAATTAACCCATTAACGTCCAAAATGTCGATTCTTGGACACTTTTTTGCCGTGTCTGTAGTTCACGCACTGAACATTCCAAAATTCCGTGACACACGTATCCCTGTAGTTTTTTAGTTGCTCTTTCGATCTAGACCGGTCCGAGTGTCCAAAAATGCATATTTGGCCGTTCTTTGGGGGTTCAAAACGGAAAATCGTGTTTTTTTTTGTGACCTTTTTTCAAATTATGCTGTTTTGGGCCGGTGTCCGCCATTGGATCGGCTTGCAAACACGCTAGAAAGTGCACAAAATGGTGGCTCCTAAGAGCTGTGCAACTCCGGAATTTCGCTAAAACGATTTGGCCCGGGAAAATGGCCCGAAGACGTGTTTCATTTCTGGACATTCGGACATTTATGCATTTTCGCGCTAAAAATGCGATTTTACGGGCAGAATTTTCTGACTCGGGGGTTTTTGGGGATGCTGAACCCGATGGTGAGGTCACCTCTTGGGCAAAATGTGTCCTAAGGGGTGAAAACGGGGGTGCAGGGTGGGAATCCAGCAGACATGCATGTCACAAGGATGAGAAATGTAATATAATCTGCCCAAGACTCGAGACTTATGGTTATCCTTCAATCCACAACCCCCTGGTGGGTCTCAAGGTCATGCTACAGGGGGTTCCTGCGTTTCAACCCCCTCCTGACCTGGAAATGGGGGTTGGGGGTGGATTTTCTCCAAAATTGACTTCTGTGGCCTGAATTTTGTTACTCGGGGGTTTTTGAGGTCGCTGAGTCAATTGCCGGGCTCAGTTCCAAGATTGGCCCTCCCCTAAGGGTTGAAAATAGGGGTTGGGGGTGGATTTTCCCCAAAATTGACTTCTGTGGCCTGAATTTTGTTACTCTGGGGCTGTTGTGGTCGCTGAATCGATTGCCGGGCTCAGTTCCAAGATTGGCCCTCCCCTAAGGGTTGAAAATAGGGGTTGGGGGTGGATTTTCTCCAAAATTGACTTCTGTGGCCAGAATTTTGTTACTCGGGGGTTTTTGAGGTCGCTGAATCGATTGCCGGGCTCAGTTCCAAGATTGGCCCTCCCCTAAGGGTTGAAAATAGGGGTTGGGGGTGGATTTTCTCCAAAATTGACTTCTGTGGCCTGAATTTTGTTACTCGGGGGTTTTTGAGGTCGCTGAATCGATTGCCGGGCTCAGTTCCAAGATTGGCCCTTCCCTAAGGGTTGAAAATAGGGGTTGGGGGTGGATTTTCCTCAAAATTGACTTCTGTGGCCACAAAATTCAGGCCACAGAAGTCAATTTTGGGGAAAATCCACCCCCAACCCCTATTTTCAACCCTTAGGGAAGGGCCAATCTTGGAACTAAGCCCGGAAATCGATTCAGCGACCTCAAAAACCCCCGAGTAACAAAATTCAGGCCACAGAAGTCAATTTTGGAGAAAATCCACCCCCAACCCCTATTTTCAACCCTTAGGGGAGGGCCAATCTTGGAACTGAGCCCGGCAATCGATTCAGCGACCTCAAAAACCCCTGAGTAACAAAATTCTGGCCACAGAAGTCAAGTTTGGAGAAAATCCACCCCCAACCCCTATTTTCAACCCTTAGGGGAGGGCCAATCTTGGAACTGAGCCCGGCAATCGATTCAGCGACCACAACAGCCCCAGAGTAACAAAATTCAGGCCACAGAAGTCAATTTTGGGGAAAATCCACCCCCAACCCCTATTTTCAACCCTTAGGGGAGGGCCAATCTTGGAACTGAGCCCGGCAATTGACTCAGCGACCTCAAAAACCCCCGAGTAACAAAATTCAGGCCACAGAAGTCAATTTTGGAGAAAATCCACCCCCAACCCCCATTTCCAGGTCAGGAGGGGGTTGAAACGCAGGAACCCCCTGTAGCATGACCTTGAGACCCACCAGGGGGTTGTGGATTGAAGGATAACCATAAGTCTCGAGTCTTGGGCAGATTATATTACATTTCTCATCCTTGTGACATGCATGTCTGCTGGATTCCCACCCTGCACCCCCGTTTTCACCCCTTAGGACACATTTTGCCCAAGAGGTGACCTCACCATCGGGTTCAGCATCCCCAAAAACCCCCGAGTCAGAAAATTCTGCCCGTAAAATCGCATTTTTAGCGCGAAAATGCATAAATGTCCGAATGTCCAGAAATGAAACACGTCTTCGGGCCATTTTCCCGGGCCAAATCGTTTTAGCGAAATTCCGGAGTTGCACAGCTCTTAGGAGCCACCATTTTGTGCACTTTCTAGCGTGTTTGCAAGCCGATCCAATGGCGGACACCGGCCCAAAACAGCATAATTTGAAAAAAGGTCACAAAAAAAAACACGATTTTCCGTTTTGAACCCCCAAAAAACGGCCAAATATGCATTTTTGGACACTCGGACCGGTCTAGATCGAAAGAGCAACTAAAAAACTACAGGGATACGTGTGTCACGGAATTTTGGAATGTTCAGTGCGTGAACTACAGACAAGGCAAAAAAGTGTCCAAGAATCGACATTTTGGACGTTAATGGGTTAAGCAAGGCATGACCTGAAATGCGACAAAGCGCATCGCATTGCAGGTTACGCCAATAATCGAGTAAGCATTATGTAACTATAAATTAGGCTAAAGACTGAGCCGCGCTTCAGTCTTGAGCAGATACCTTGACGAAAGCGGTGGCTATCTCCGAATACTCATTGACTCGAACCGGAGCAAGTGCTCCAAACGCAATTCTTTTGTACTTGGTTAAATATTAAATATTAAATAAAACTACTTTGTCGCTATCAAGCACTTAGAGTGATTGTCAAAGATCACCTCTGGGAACAACCGTTTTAATTCCCCATGCCTTGAATAACGGGAGTTAAACAAATTACAACACATCTTATGTGGCGATTTAAACTGCAACTTGCTTAGTAATAATGTTGAGGCCACATTTCTACGTGATTTCGCATTATCTCAAGCTCTTTATATTGTGGACTCGAGTGCCACTTATCACACATCTACCTCTGACTCGTGGCTTGATGTTTTTATGATTGACAGTCAGCAGCATAAGCTTTTAATAAATTTGAAGCTCCTTTTATCGCCGGTCATGACTTGATTGAGTCAACTTATATGTTTAATACTGGGCGACCCTCGCAACGCACGATAACTTGTCGCAATTATGCGCATTTTGAAGCTGATGCCTTTGCTATCACACTCAATAATGAGCTCCTAGCCAATTGTCCCGTCTTACCTGTTCTGCACTCGTCGTGCGATGATCTTGACCGTTTCATGGATGGCTTCAATGGCTCCCTCGTTTTATCCTTAGATCATCATGCACCTATTTCTACCTTCACTGTCAGCAGGCCTCGCGTACCGTGGCTTACTGAGCTCTTGAAGTCGCGTATTAGGAAGCGCAACTCGCTGTTTAAGCAGGCCAAGCGCTCTGGTAGCGTTCTGGCGCTGGCCATATTTAGGCAATATCGTGAACAACTTACGTCTGACTTGCGGCAGGCGGCGGATGAATACAACTGGCGTATACTATCGGGAATTACGGATTGCGCAAAGCTGTGGAGAGAGCTGGCTAAGCTCGGGCTTGTCAAACTCCGCTTGACCTCACCACTCACCTTTTTTTCACCTGATGAACTCAACGCGGCCTACGTTGGCTACTCCAATGCTGCTGCCGTGTCGGGTACCAATGATTTTATCTCCAATGACTCAAATGCTTTTAATTATTTCACTTCTCTGACCCGTATGACGCGTCTTGACAGGGGTTCCTTTGAATTTTCTTTGGTTACGCCAGAACGGGTCTCCACCATCATCAAGACTACCACCTCACCTCTGCGTAGCGCTGGTCCTGATGGCATCTCGCTCTTTGTGATTCACCATTCATTGCCTAGTGTTTCCATAGCTTTGGCTTCACTTGCGAATCAATGTTTTAGATTAGGCTACTTCCCTTCGTGCTGGAAGCGGGCCTTTATTCGCCCTTTACTTAAGGTTAACCCTCCGCGGACTGTGTCTGACACCCGACCCATCGCCAATCTATGTGAACTTTCAAAAATTTTCGAGCGAATTGTCCATGCTCAGATCCTGTGCTATATTAACCAGCATAGCCTTTTTAATCCGTATCAGTCTGGCTACAGGATTGGTTATAGCACACAAACTACCTTGCTTAGATTGTCTCACGATATTAGGCGTGGTGTTGATGATAGGTGCCTCACGATTCTGGTCTTATTTGACTTTAGTAAGGCGTTTGACATAGTCAATCATCACCTGCTGCTGACCAAGCTTGCGATGCTGGGGTTTTCTGAAATTGCGCTGAGATGGGTTTACTCTTACCTCTCGGGTAGGTCTCAAGCGGTAGTAGATGAACGCGGCGCTCACTCGTCCTGGCTTAACACCTATGCTGGTGTACCTCAGGGGTCGGTACTTGGTCCCCTGCTTTTTTCGTTGTTTATTAACGATATAGGTGCCGATCTGCGATACTCGCGTCACCTTGTATTCGCCGATGATACTCAGATATACCTCACTTGCCCGCCCTCTGAACTTGCCGATGGCATAGCCAAGCTCACGCATGATGTTAACGTCATTGCCGATTATGCTGCTGCGAACGGCCTTAAGCTTAACCTGGCCAAATCGAAGATCCTCATCTCAGGCAGTGGTGTGTTTATCAACCGCTTGGACTTAGCTAGTCTCCCTCCCATCGTTGTCAATGGTATTGCACTTCCTTACGTAGATGAGGTGCGCAATCTTGGTGTAATAATGCGTTCGAACCTCTCGTGGCGCGGTCACGTTCTTGCTGTGTCAAATAAAGTTCATTTCACTATTTTTAGGCTTAAGCATCACCGAAACGCTCTGTCTCGTGAGTTGAAGTCCAGGCTTATCGTCGCTCTGGTTTTTTCCTTGTTGGACTACTGCTGTCTTGTCTATAATGACGTTACCGGCGAGCTCAATACTTTACTACTGCAGCGCTTACTAAATACCGCGATTAGGTTTGTTTTCGGTTTGCGTCTGGATGAGCATATCACGCCCTACCGCAGGCAGCTACGCTGGCTTACTGTACGTTCGAGGCGTCTGTACTTCCTTGGTATTACGGTTTTCAACCTTCTCCAGGGAACCTTACCTGCCTATCTATCTGAACTATTTGTCCGTTTTGTACCGCTCGGCAGTCGGCCGACTCGACTCTTGAACTCTGTTGTGTTCAGAGTGCCTCGCCATCGGACTTCCACCTATCGTGACTCGTTCTCCCTAGCCGCTGTTTATTTCTGGCACTCTCTTCCGGAAAGTGTTACTTCCGCCAGAACTTTAGGGTCGTTTAAACCTAAGCTCTTTGATCACCTTTTCGAGACGGGCACTGAGTCTACTTAGATGGCTATTGCAGCGTTCCTTTGTAGCAATAGCCCTCCCTGGCTCGTTTGTCTGGCTCGCTTCTTGTTCATGTGCATGTGCTTTCTCTTCTCATAGGTTGTCTTTTGGTTTTCTAGTGTTGCTAGCTCCTAGTCGCTCTAATTTCTGCTTGCTCTGCTTTTTCACTCATATTCTCCGCTTAGTTTTAGTTTGTTTCTAGTAATGTACCGCTTAGTCATAGTTTGTTTCTAGTAATGTATATATATTTCTAATGTGTGCTTTTTTACCTCTGTATTGGCTGTTTCTTGTGCGGAATCGCAAGTAGTTGTCATGATGTCTTTTCTCACATTTACTCTTGTTTCCTGTAATAATGTATTTTAATTTCCCCATGGATTATCCAGGGCATACCCGTGAAAAAATATTCTGATCAGACCTGATATGACCTGATAAGGCCATATCAAAATTTTTGATATATTTATATCTGGTCTGATATGATCTGATATGCCCATATATAAAATTTGATAGGTCCTGATATGGCCTGATATGAAAATTGGCCATATCAGGCCATATCAAGCCTTATCAACTTGATATACCTATATCAAGCTTGATATGACTTGATAAGTTCATATATAATTTTTTTATATGTCCTGATATGACCTGATATAATCTTATATGAGTATATATACTTTGATATACTTATTAACAAAATTCTGATCAGGCCTGATATAACTTGATAAGACCTGATATGGGCATATGTAACAGTTATTTTTGTGTTTGCTTTGTATAAAAATTTTCGTCTCTAGCCTGATCTAGACAGATACGGCCATATCTAGTCTAATATGTTCACATATAGTTCTCTGGTATGGCTTGATAAGTTCTGATATGAGCAATAATACTTCAATATAATGGTTTAACGGATTTTACGAGAAAAAAATAGAAACAATAAATTTTTCAATAACGTCATATCTGAACAAATCAAACAACATAAAATCGTATTCAAGAAGATATATTAAAGACAATGAATCCAACTATATATAATCTGATATGCCCATATCAGGCCATATCAGGTCTGATATGGCCAATTTTTATATCAGGCCATATCAGGTCTGATATGGACGGTTTATATCAGGCCTGATATGGTCTGATCAGAATATTTTTTCACGGGTAAATAAACGAATCAATCAATCTCTCGTGCGCGCTCGGTCTCTCTCGCTCTCATTAGGACAATCCGCACCGAACTGATTCAACATTTTACTCGACAATGTATTAGTACTTTTCGATACTAGTGCGAAAGTGTTGATTCTCGGACGAGTGTGAAGTTTTTCGCCCGAGCGAAGCGAGGGTGACAATCACACGAGTCGAGAATCATCTTTCGCACGTGTATCGAACTTCATTTTTCAACACAGCGCGCGTTAAGTTGAATTTTATGCACGCGAAGCGTGCGCAAAATCGAACTTTGCGCACTCCGTGTGGAAAAATTATTTATAAATCTCGAAAAAATGTATAAAATAATTCCGTGTTATGTGTATAAAATTGAATAATGTATCGGTAATATCTCAATCAAGAAAAATAAAAATGTTATAGCTTCATTGAATGCATGAATATGTTTTAAAAATGTAGCGAATATTTTTTTAATATATTTCACGTAATTGACAACAACTTTTGTCTCTTGGTTTTTTTTTTTTTTTTTATTTGGGGCCTGTATAAAAAGTTATAGGGCATCAAATGTTGAATCAGTTCGGTGCGGATTGTTCTAATGAGAGCGAGAGAGACCGAGCGCGCACGAGAGAGAGGGAACGAGCCGCTTCTCTCGCGCCCAGCCGAATAATGCTTCCGACCGCACAAATCTACCATTTATAGAGCAGCTTATTTAAGAATGCATGGCATATCTTGCGATCAAATATATTTACAACTATTAACTAAATTACATATATTTAAGAAGCTGCATGTGAAGTTTCAAGTTGAAATATTTAATACTTTCACTGTTATTGGCTGAATTGCGTTATCCTCCATATCTCTGGAACCACTAATCCGATCAAAACATTTTTTTTTTTTTTTATAAACACTCGTTTTTTCAATTACCAATCGAGTACGTAACGGAAAATTTCAATGATCATCGATAATATGTGTCGATGATCATCGATAATATGATATAAATTTCAATGACCATGATTATATATAATACAATGAATCATGGAGTTATTCCTGTTTTTTCGTCCTGTAATTTCTTATGTTTGTCTAAAATATTTTTTAAAACATGGAAAAATGATTTTTTTAAAAATATTTTCAAAGTTTCAAACGATACTACACATTTCGAAGTATATGCACAAAAAATTTAGCTCGATGATAAAATTTGGTGTTACCATGGCGCAATTTGCAATTAAGGCGATAAAATTTTTTCAAGAATTATAATCTCGAAAACTGTTGGATTAGCCATAACCATGTTTCGCATACTTCTTTATATTCAGATGAACATTCATTCTCAGGATTATTAAGATTATCTAACAAGTTTTGAAGTCAGTACAAAAGTTTAAAAAAACAGCCCAACTTCTACAAATCCACGCTCGCTGTAGATTGAATTTTGAATTTTCGACTATCCAGCCAGTCTTATCTTGTAGGAAATTTTATCCTGATCAGAATGGATGCCTATCATTTTCCTCGAAATTTACGTTGAAACGGAGATATTCATGGAAATGTGTCGCAAAAGGCCTCAATTTTCTCTAATTTAACATGGAGGTGGCATAGTTTCGGGCGTTAACTTGAGGTGGCATAGTTTTGGGCGTTAATCTGAGGTGGCATACTCTTCGACTCACGTACCGATATGTCCGTTTTCCACTTTTTTTCTAATTCCACTGGACTAGTAGCCCACGTGAGATCCCATGGCCGTCCCCCTCTGAAAATTTGGGTTTCTTATTGAAAAAATTTCAGCTTTCACGTGAAAAACTTGAAAGTAAGATCAATTTTGGTGGCGCATGAAAAAAGCGGTTTTTTTTTTTACGAAAATCGTGTTTTTGAGACTGATTCCGTGAATGTATCCGGAAATAAATAACATATTCGAAAAGGTGAGAGTTTTTCACATAAGAGACCTATATTTTTCCAATTCTATTATCCCGATAACGATACGAAAACAATTCGCATTTAAAGCTCGATCAGGTCGAAATGGTAAACTTGTACATGGCATTCCTCGCGAACGGTAAGTCCTAGAGGGTTCAGACTTGGTGAACTTTTCGATCTTAGTACACACTACAAGAGGTAAAAATTTGAGACAAATCAATTTTTTGACGTCCCGTTCATTGGTTGATAATTGGTGGACTTGCCCCTATGTACTTTCACTTATCCCGTGTGGAAATTCAATTCGGGGGCTGGCTAGGTGTTGCCTAGTTTCGCTGTTCACTAAGCGGGCGCTGAACGGGCGGGCTGCTTAGTGCCCGGCAACGCATGTAACGCTCAGCTGTACAGCGCGAGCTGGCCAGCGCCCGTCTAACATTCCCGACAAATGCTAGAAGATTTGTCGGATCGGCTGTACAGCGCCCGGCCAGACCCCGGTTAGTTTATTGATATCAGAAAGGGTTAAAGCAAAAGAGGTATGATTGACAAAATGAAACATTTCAGGAAAATATCTTTTTTACATTCAAACTGTTGAAATGCAAAAAAAAAAATAGTTTATTTTGCAACTAGGGGGGGAAAATGGCAATTTCTAGCGAGGGTGAGACGTTTGCACGAGTCGTAGTAGAGGGCGCCGAAGGTGCCCGAGACGACGACAAGTGCTGAAAACGTCTTACCCGAGGTAGAAATGGCCATCCCCCCCTAGTTGCACACTGTACTTTTCATAATAAGGGCACGAAATAGGCCTTCTTTGATGCGCGTCGATCGGAAAAGGGATATATATATAATATATATATATTATATATATATATAATATATATATATATATATATATATATATATATATATATATATATATATTATATATATTATATATATATATATTATATATATATATATATATATATATAATATATATAATATATATATTATATATATATTATATTATATTATTATATGTATATATATTAGACCGTTTCAAAAAAAAATCGATGGCTATTTTTTTTGCTTCAAACAACCTGAAACGATACTTTGACATGAAATAATAACCTGCGTGAAGAATGAGCCCTGTCCTCAAAGATTTAGAGGTGCCGCATCGGACTTTTGTCTTTTTTATTTCATAATTAGGATAAAATATTTTAATTTTTTTTTTATTTTTATTTTTTTTTTTCCCCCAGAGGAAGAATCGAGTCTAATCAAATTTTCTTTTCTAGTCTATTGCCTGGCTAAAGACTAAGAAAGAAAAGTTAATTTGACTTGATTGACTGAGACCTACCTCTGGAAAAAAAAATTGAAAAAATTTAAAAAAAAAAATATTATTTTATCCTTATGAAATAAAAAAACAAAAGTTTGCCTGGTCTTTTGCCTGGCTAAAGACTAAAAAAGAAAAGTCAACTCGACTTGATTGACTGAGACCTTCCTCTGAAAAAAAAAAAAAAAATTAAAAAAAAATAATAGTACATTACAATACGAGTCCGGTAAAACTTTTTCTGACGAGTGTGAGGTTGCAGCATACGAGCCGAAGGCGAGTTTTGCAATCACGCGAGATCAGAAGAAGTTTTTCCGTCGAGTATTGTACAAAATTTTACTTCAGGAGGTGTGAAAATGGGAGTTTTACCCACGCGAAGCGAACGGTAAAACGTCCAAAATTACACGGGCTGTAGTAAATAATATTTCATCTTATAATGAAATAAAAAAGACAAAAGTCCGATGCGGCACCGATAAATCTTTGAGGACAGGGCTCATTCTTCACACAGGTTATTATTTCATGTCAAAGTATCATTTTAGGTTGTTTGAAACAAAAAAAAACACCATCGATTTTTTTTGAAACGGTCTAATATATATATATAATATATATATATATATATATATATATATATATATAATATATTGAAACGTTATACTTTATACAGTAGAATCACTTCACTAGAGGAGTGTACGTGATTCTACCGATATACGGGTTCAGTTCTAGACCCTCTAAGTTTTGAATTCCTCAGATCCAACTTTATCGTATTAAACGATTCAGGTGTCTCTCATCATCGGAATTTTTACTGGTACTGTCGGGAATCTAACTGTCTTAATCGGGATATTGTGTTATGTCCGGGAATCTAGTAGTTCTAATCTGTGGTATTGTCTAGGTGCTTATACTAATATTATGACTATCTGTCCTAGGTAGACCTGTCGCTGAAGGTGTACCTTGGCTAGAGACCATACGTATAGCTTATACTATTCGTTAACGTTATAATTGTAATCGTTCAATTGACGTTCTTAATTTTACATGCAATAATTGCATTTATGATTTGAATTAAAGGATTTTATGTGTGAGAGTTGAATTTACGATGTGTAAGAGTTAAATCTACGCTACGCGAGAATTGAATTTAAGTTATACAATATTTGAATCTATGATACGCAGGAATTGAATTTAAGTTATACAATAGTTGAATCTATGATACGCAGGAATTGAATTTAAGTTATACGATAGTTGATTAATAAATGAGTGGAATACTCGGTTTTGGAAAAATGTTAGTGAGCCTGGGCTATGCTCAGAGGAGCAATTGATGTCCAGCGCAATGCTGTAATCAATTGTTGATTGTAATAGGACGAGGTACGTCGAGGTTATACAGAATACTGAGACTGAGAGTCTGGTGACTCGGGTTTATATAAGTTCGGTTCGTTCGTTCGAGAACATTCGATCGTCATTGCCGGGTGATACGCTAGATGCCACTAGAAGTGCCATTTCGTTACATGGTCCCTCCAAACGAACAGGCCGAGATAGTTTTTTAGATCAAGGTTTGTTCGTTTCGTTTGTTAGATTGGTATAGGTTCTTCCAGGTTATTCTTGTTTGTCTTGGTTTGGTTTCTCCGGTTGGCGTGATTTTCCTGTCGGAGGTCTGGTTCTTGAGTGTCGTCGGATGCACATGGGCATTTCCTCTTCTTCACTACGAGACTGCTCTTTTTCCGTTGACGGTGGCGGTTTCGTATTTTTGCTGAATGTCGTTGTCCCCTTAGGTGCAGATATGATCTTGCGACTCAGTTGGAGTGATGGTGGGAATATTTGGACGCTTCGGACGTATGGTTTCCTTTGGACCATTGGTACTTTTGGAATCCGAGGAATGTATTTCATGGGGATGCGTAGCGTTTTCCCCTCGATAGTGGGTGGTATTCCAAGCGTCTTTTCTACGTCGCGTTTGTCTCTCATCCATTCAAAGAAGATTTCCTCGGTTTGTGACTGAACGTGGCGGATTCCCGTAGGACGGTTGTATTGCGCGTGATGCCATACTTCGTATTTTTTTGCTCTGATGATTTTTAGTGACGTTTCTAGTGTTTCCTCGCCACTTTCGGTTTGTGTGCTAGCTTCGATTTTCGCATTCATCTTGAAGATGTGAACGATTTGCTTTACGATAGCGAACTGGCGTTTCGGATTATTGCGAATATCGGTAATCCTTAGTAGTTGTATAGTCTCAAATCGTGAATATGGTATAACCCCCTGATTTTGCCAGTGTTTATAATCTTCAGCACGTATGATGTGTTTCCCTTTTTTTCGATAATCTCATAGGGTCCCTCATACAATGAGAGGAATTTAGCCGTTTGTTTCATAGCTGGATTTGACACATTCAATGATCTCGCTAGGACAAGGTCGCCGATGTTGAGTTCGGTCAGACGGTGTTTCTCATTGAATCTTTTTGCGTCTCTACCTCTATTATGTTGCATGTTTCTTTTTGCTCGTGCAATTAGCTCTTCCCTAGTATTCTCGGGTGTGATTGGTTTGTTCAGGATTACTCCCCAAGGCTTCGGTGGTCGTACACCGGTGTGCAAAGTCACGGGGATGCATCCCGTTGATTCGTGGTACGATTCATTTATGCAGGACTCTATCGTTGTGATCCATTGACTCCATTGCGTGTGATCTTTCCCCAAAAACGTGCGGAAGAATCGAGCGAGTTCTCGATTCGTTCTTTCGACTGGATTGGCTTGTGGGTGCCTAATGGATGTCAGTATTCGTTTTATCCCCTCACCGTCTAGTACCTCTTTCCACTTCCTAGCTGTGAATTGGGTTCCTTGGTCGGATAATATTGCGCGAGGTTTTCCGTACCTAGGTGCGTAATCGTTCAGAATGCACCGTAGAGTAGCGTCCGTAGTTGCTCTTCTCAATGGGTATATTCGCGTCAGTTTTGAGAAAACATCTATGACTACGAGGATGTATCTCATGTCGTATTTTGCAGTTGGTAGAGGTCCATAGAAGTCCAAGGATACTAATTCTCCTGGTCCGTTGGGCAAAATATTCTTCATTTCCGCAAATATTCCTTTTGCGTAAACCTTGTTGCGTTGACATGAGTCGCATGTTGCAAGCTGTTGTCTCGTCAGCTTGTATAGGTGTGGGCAGTAGAAGTCTTCTTTGAGTAACAGATAGCATTTCTTGGCTCCTATATGGCCGTAAATCTCGTGGCACTCGTGTACTAGGCTGGGAATGTATGTCCTAGGTACTAATGCGCGATATGTTTCGTTAATCTTTTTGTACAATATCCCGCTACTGAGCATATATTCGTTGCCATCGACGTTCGTTGCTGCTTCGTTTCGAAGTTCGCGCATCCTGTCATCGGTTTCCTGAGCTTCGCCCAAGTTACTGAGCATTGCAGTTAATTCTTCGCTGATTCCTCTGACTAATTCTGAGATAATAATTTCGTTGTCTTTCTCTAGATGTCTGGAAATCGGTGGACGACTAAGTATGTCTGCGACTACATTTCTTTTACCTTCACAATGCTGAATGGTTATGTTATAATCCTGTATTGCTAAGGTCCATCTGGTAAGTCGAGCATGCGCTAGTTTGCATTCTTGTAAAAATGTAAGGGCTGCGTGATCGGTAATTACAATCACTTGTGCGCCAAGTAAGTACGATCGAAACTTCATCAGGGCCCATACTACGGCCAGTAGTTCCTTTTCCGTAGTTCCGTATCCTATCTCCGCTCCTTTTAGCGTCCTGCTGGCGAATTGTAAAGGTTCTGATCGTCCTTCATCATTAACTTGAAAAATAACTGCACCAAGTGCATAGTCGCTCGCGTCAGTCTGCACATAGTATGGTCGTGTCGTATTAGGATAGTGCAATATGACTTCTTCGCAGAATTTTGTCTTTACGTTCTCGAATGCCTGGTTTTCATTTTCAGACCATACCCATTTGACCCCTTTTTGTAATAATTTGAGCAATGGTACCGTTGCTTTAGCGTATTCGTTTGTGAATTTACCATAATAATTTACGAGTCCTAAAAAACCGCGTAGCTGCTTGACTGTTTTCGGGGGTGGGAACTCTCGGATTGCTTTTATCTTCTCCGGATCTGGTTGGACTCCTTCGGGAGTAAGGATGTGCCCTAAGAAGTTCACGCGTTGTCGAAAGAACGCTGATTTTTCTAAGTTTATGGTGATCCCGTGTTTTTCGAATCGGAAAAATACTTCGTCGAGGTCTTTAAGATGTTGTTCGAAGGTTTCCGAAGTGCATAATAGATCGTCGACGAAATTTAGGACATTCGCGAGTCCTTTTAGTACCGTTCCTAAACCACGGACGAGACTAGCAGTGCTGGTTCGCAATCCAAAAGGGGTTACACAGAACTCATAGCATCGACCGCGATGCATAAACGCCGTGTATTTCCGTGATTCTGGTGCGAGAGGTATCTGCCAGAAACTGGATCTGAGATCCAATGATGACATGAAGCGTAATCCTGTGCACTCCTGGAATAATTCCTCCGTGGATTGCATACGTTCATTATCCGGATGTAAGACTGTGTTTAGTTTCCTCGCGTCAAGACATAACCTTACGCTACTATCTTTTTTTATCACTACTACCAGTGGATTATTATACGGACTTTGTGAGGTTTGTATTATGCCTTGCTCCAGCATTTCCTCTATCGCTACGTCCACCTTGTGCCTATAGGCAAGCGGAACGGGGTATGGCTTGACTTGAAATGGTGTGTGTGGGACTGTTTTCAACTCGTGGGTGTACGTGTTGAGTAACCCGGGTCTTTTACTGAATATTTTGCGTCGCTTCTCTAACAACGTTTGGAACGCGTGGGCGTCTTCTTCTGATGCCCATTCAGTACGAGCTACCTTTTCTTCGATTTCTTCGTCAGTTATCTCGCAGGTCTTTGCTGGTGATTGTTTTAGTATGGTTATTGGTTGTGCTTTATCCGGGTTTCTTTGTTGCTGCGCGTTTTGACATGAGATTTTCTGCAGTAGCTGCAAGTTATTCGGGTCCGGGAATACGAGTTCGTACTTATTTAGGTCAATGCAAGCCTTGATCTTATTTAAAAAGTCGACTCCAAGAATGCAGTCTATGGATAGGTTTGGTATGATCAACAGCGTTGCCTGTGTTTGCTTTCCCTGTATGCCTAGTGATACAAAGATTTGTCTCGTTACTTTTGTCGCTTTCCCAGCCACCGCTCCCCGTACTGTTACGCCTGATAGTGGCAGTGCCGGGCAACTCCCTAGGATCTGTTTGTATTCTTGGTATAATCGTTCGGATATTGCACTTACTTCACTTCCGGTATCTAATAATGCTTGTCGTGGGATATTTTCGATTTCTATGTCAATGATTGGGCACTTGGCCCTGGGTTGTTTCACAGCGTCATCTTCCTTCAGCAGCATCTCTCTTGTGTCCTCCCCGTATGCACGCGCCTCGGCTAGTCGGAGGACTGTATAGCCGATGCTTCCTCGTTTTCCGGGAGTTCCGTTGATTCCAGTGTTCCCGCTGCGTCCGGTTGTTCCTGCTCCTCATCTTCTTCTTGTAAGATCGTACGGATATTCTGGCCATTGTCTCTTGGTTTGAACGGATATGGTCGCTGATTATTCTCAAATTTCCTTGGTGCATTTGTCGCATTATTCTCAAATTTTCTTGGTGTATTTGTTGCATAATTGTTCTCAAATTTTCTTGGTGTATTTGTTACATTGGTTTTTTGATACGAGTTTTGTGGTATTCGAGGCCATCCGTGCGTCTTCGCCTCTCCACCAGTTGGTTCGCCGTGTTTTATCCCATCGTGTTTTCGATTAGAGTTTAATTCTCCGGATAAGTCATATTTCTCTAACAGATCGCAGAGTATGGGTATCGTAACAATCCCACGAGAGATAATCGCGCTTCGCATCTCTTCGGTGAAGTGTCGGGATAGTTTATTTATAATTTGTGCATCTGCCATGGGAGGTCGCAACTCCCTTGCGATTCCTATTAAGTTGATCGCGTATGCTAGTCGCTTTTGTTTCAATTCGGGATTATAGAAACCGAATTCAAGTTTCTCTCTTATTTGGTATTGTGCATCGTCATTCCAAAATCGGCGGCGAAATTGCACTTCGAAATCTTCCCAGGTGAATATTCCTGGCTCTACCAAATTCCACCAGTCTTTCGCGAAGGCTATAAGGCTCTGCTCTATTACTGTTTTAAAATCGTATTGTGGTCCTAGTGCCTCCTGGTACTTAGCAAGATCAGCTAAAAAACGCATTGGTCGCTCAGATGCCAAGCCTTTAAACGTTGGCGTAGCAAGTTTAGGTGCTCCCCAGGTCTTTGTATTGCTACCGGTTATCTCTATGCCGCGAAGGAATCCAGGTGATGCGGACATATTCGGAGGTCGATTTCTTTCCGCGGAATGCATCCATGGAGGGGATTGTGGGTCAATTTGTCCGTTTGTATCGCGTCTTTGATTCCCAGTATTAATACGTGTGCTTTGTAGTTCTATATTTCGGGTAAAGTTGTCATCTCCTCTCTCAGGTCTTGTGGCGTCGTGGCTTGCGCCTCCCAGTGCGGACGGGTATCTTTTTGCGTTTGGTCGGTGGGTGTTTCCGTTATTGCCTACTTCTGCATGTCCGCTTGTACCGTTCGACATTTCGTTGCGCATTATTGATATGGATTGTTCAAGGTATTGTTGCATATTATCTAATCTACGTGCTAATGCTGCGCTCATGTTCGTAATTCGCTCTTCATTTCTAACTGATTCCTGTCGCTGCTGTAGTTGTAATTGCTCGATTATCTGTACCAGCGGTCGAAATTCGGTTCGGGTTAAAGAGTTTGTCAATATCGACCCTAGACGCGCGTTTTCGGTCGCATTATCGGCTGCGTTATCGGTCGCGTTATCGACACGATTCATTTCAAGTTGGTTGTCTTGGAACCCTAAAGGAATCGTTTCGCGAGGTAATGTCGTGCTCTGCTGGTTACGTTGGTTACCGGTTGCCATTTCTGGCGGCAATTGTTTCGGTGTCGCACCTGTCTGCCTGTTAGATGTTGCCATCTCGCTCTTCCTACTTTTGCTATTTACTATCTTCTTTCTTTCTTTGCCGTGTCGACCCAGTTTGTTTACTTTGAGGGTCCCTGTTCGGGCGCCAGTTGAAACGTTATACTTTATACAGTAGAATCACTTCACTAGAGGAGTGTACGTGATTCTACCGATATACGGGTTCAGTTCTAGACCCTCTAAGTTTTGAATTCCTCAGATCCAACTTTATCGTATTAAACGATTCAGGTGTCTCTCATCATCGGAATTTTTACTGGTACTGTCGGGAATCTAACTGTCTTAATCGGGATATTGTGTTATGTCCGGGAATCTAGTAGTTCTAATCTGTGGTATTGTCTAGGTGCTTATACTAATATTATGACTATCTGTCCTAGGTAGACCTGTCGCTGAAGGTGTACCTTGGCTAGAGACCATACGTATAGCTTATACTATTCGTTAACGTTATAATTGTAATCGTTCAATTGACGTTCTTAATTTTACATGCAATAATTGCATTTATGATTTGAATTAAAGGATTTTATGTGTGAGAGTTGAATTTACGATGTGTAAGAGTTAAATCTACGCTACGCGAGAATTGAATTTAAGTTATACAATATTTGAATCTATGATACGCAGGAATTGAATTTAAGTTATACAATAGTTGAATCTATGATACGCAGGAATTGAATTTAAGTTATACGATAGTTGATTAATAAATGAGTGGAATACTCGGTTTTGGAAAAATGTTAGTGAGCCTGGGCTATGCTCAGAGGAGCAATTGATGTCCAGCGCAATGCTGTAATCAATTGTTGATTGTAATAGGACGAGGTACGTCGAGGTTATACAGAATACTGAGACTGAGAGTCTGGTGACTCGGGTTTATATAAGTTCGGTTCGTTCGTTCGAGAACATTCGATCGTCATTGCCGGGTGATACGCTAGATGCCACTAGAAGTGCCATTTCGTTACAATATATATATATAATAATATATATATATATAATATCCTTCTATATTATATAATTCAATCGCTGCCGCCGCCGCCGCCGCCGCCGCCGCCGTGTCGGATTCCAAGGCCTCCTCGACCCTGCTCGGCTCCCCCCTCCCCCCCGCCTTCCTCTTGCCCTGGGCTTCCTCGACCACGCTCAAATCGGCCGAAGATAGCCGAAGATAGCCGAGGATAGCCGAAAAGAACCGGAGAGAGCCGAGGATAGCCGAGGAGAGCCGAGGAGAGCCCAAAATGTCTGACACGGCGGCGGCGATATATCTTAATAATTTCTACACACGACTTCAAGAGATACGAAGCCGAGGACCTGGACTACGAGAAATACTCGGTGAACGACCTGGACAACGAGAACTACGAAGGCGAAGAACTGGACACTGGAAATACTTAGCGAACGACCTGGACAACGAGGAATACGAAGCGAAGGACCTGGGCAACGAGAACTACGAAGCCGAGGACCTGGACTACGAGAAATACTTAGCGAGTGACCTGGACTAAGAGAACTACGAAGCCCAGGACCTGGACTACGAGAAACACTCACTGAACGACCTGGACAACGAGAACTACGAAGCCGAGGACCTGGACTACTAGAAATACTTGTCGAACAACCTGGAGTACGAGACCTGGACTACGAGAAATACTTAGCAAGTGATCTGGACTAAGAGAACTACGAAGCCCAGGACCCGGACTACGAGAAATACTCACTGAACGATCTGGACAACGAGAACTACGAAGCCGAGGACCTGGACTACTAGAAATACTTGGCGAACGACCTGGACAACGAGGAATACGAAGAACATAAAATCCACGGATTATTTGGGTTTTAGAAACGACTGACACAAATTAGAATGTGGGGGGTTGGCGCGCGTAGCGCGCAGGGGGGCGGAGCCCCCCTAGTATATATATATATATATATATATATCGACAGCTTAATAACATAATCCCGTAAGCGCCAAAAATGGCCTATTTTTCAAACAATTTCTAATAGACGCCAAAATTTTTTTGGAGAAACGTCTGTCAGTTTGCGAGAAATTTTTTTTTTGGCGCTTACGTGACTATGTTATTAGGCTGTCGATGTATATATATATTATTAATATTGATTTTATTATTTTTATTATTAATATTAATATTATATTATTAATATATATATACATCGACAGCCTAATAACATAGTCACGTAAGCGCCAAAAAAAAAATTTCTCGCAAACTGACAGACGTTTCTCCAAAAAAATTTTGGCGTCTATTAGAAATTGTTTGAAAAATAGGCCATTTTTGGCGCTTACGGGATTATGTTATTAAGCTGTCGATATATATATATATATATATATATATACTAGGGGGGCTCCGCCCCCCTGCGCGCTACGCGCGCCAACCCCCCACATTCTAATTTGTGTCAGTCGTTTCTAAAACCCAAATAATCCGTGGATTTTATGTTCTTCGTATTCCTCGTTGTCCAGGTCGTTCGCCAAGTATTTCTAGTAGTCCAGGTCCTCGGCTTCGTAGTTCTCGTTGTCCAGATCGTTCAGTGAGTATTTCTCGTAGTCCGGGTCCTGGGCTTCGTAGTTCTCTTAGTCCAGATCACTTGCTAAGTATTTCTCGTAGTCCAGGTCTCGTACTCCAGGTTGTTCGACAAGTATTTCTAGTAGTCCAGGTCCTCGGCTTCGTAGTTCTCGTTGTCCAGGTCGTTCAGTGAGTGTTTCTCGTAGTCCAGGTCCTGGGCTTCGTAGTTCTCTTAGTCCAGGTCACTCGCTAAGTATTTCTCGTAGTCCAGGTCCTCGGCTTCGTAGTTCTCGTTGCCCAGGTCCTTCGCTTCGTATTCCTCGTTGTCCAGGTCGTTCGCTAAGTATTTCCAGTGTCCAGTTCTTCGCCTTCGTAGTTCTCGTTGTCCAGGTCGTTCACCGAGTATTTCTCGTAGTCCAGGTCCTCGGCTTCGTATCTCTTGAAGTCGTGTGTAGAAATTATTAAGATATATCGCCGCCGCCGTGTCAGACATTTTGGGCTCTCCTCGGCTCTCCTCGGCTATCCTCGGCTCTCTCCGGTTCTTTTCGGCTATCCTCGGCTATCTTCGGCTATCTTTTTAATTTTTTTAATTTTTTTGTAATTATATTCGCAATTTTTATTTTTTTCCTCAGATTTCATGTTTTTTCGCCTCCCCAAGGCTTAAACCTTAGATTTACCCCTCACAATGCACCACGCAAAAGGAATGCGCGGAAAAACCATCCTAAGAGGTCGCTCAATCGATATCTAGTTTTATTGATAAATATCGATTAGCACATCGTGAGAATTTTTCTCGGCGGATTCCGTTTGCGAGGTGTATTTCGAGATTAGGATACACACATTCAGCGGTCAAAAAAATAAATTCGAATTTCGTTTTTTTTTTTTGACACACCCTAATATATATATATGTATACATTGTAACGAGGCGGATTATTAGGCCTCGTAAATGAACCATCTCCTCTTTCCCCAGACCAAAGTGACCACCTTAATATAGAATATTGAAATCAAAGCGAGAAGTCCCAGCTCAAGTGCCCAAGGTCCATTGTAGTAATTATAAGTTTATGTACTAATACTTTTTCCCGTTCCCTATATCTCATATGTCTCGTACCGTTTCGAGAAAACAACGAGCACGATCATCCCTTCGGATCATCCGGCCTGGCGGGCCACCCGGCCTTCGAGTGATTAACCGGGGGAATCCTGCCGTCGTATCCAGAGATATGCCTGGAAGAGCGCTGCATAAAGAATCAATCGCATGGAGTAGCCTTCTCCCTTCCTCTACCTGTCCCGTACCGGCTTGGTCCACCGGTCCAAACTGCAGTAATTCCGCCTTCCAGAATATCGACAAATAAGAACATGACGAGCCATCTAACAACCCCCTGGCGAAAGCTTGAAGTACCAAAAGGCCCTGTCAGGCCCGCGACAAAACCCGGCAGAAAGAAGATACGCCCATTAATGAGATGCGTAGAACCCCCTCCACCCCAAAATTGCATCTGCATAGAGATAGAGCTAGACGCTTCACTTCTTGCTTGGATATCGTATCGTAGAGACTTGTTTTGTTTGAAAAGCCTGAATTGTTTTATTTGTTCCGAAGATATAATTGAAAAAGCCTAAGACCTTGTAGATTCAGTAACGTCTGTTAGTGAGTGCTAAAGAGCCTTAATTAAGGTAAGATTCCAACTCTAGACAACCCTTCGATTGATGATAAATTGATAAAATAAAAAGAGATTCATTTCTTATTGCGTACTTGGGTCAAGCCTCAACGAGGGTGACGCCATTAACATATCATCGAATTGTTGGGCTTCAGTTTCGTTTAATTATTGATTGTTGATTATATTATCGATTATTGTGTTCTCAATTATATGTAATATTGCCTTATTGATCGATTTTTCGAGAAAGTACCGTCATTAATTATCGTATCGTCATTGATTATCGTATCGTCATTATAGTCATTTATTATAGTATCGTCATTATCGGCATTTATTATCGTATCGTCATTATCGTCATTTATTATCGTATCGTCATTATCGTCATTTATTATAGTATCGTCTAAGGGTGTGCGGGTAGCTAAATTTGTCGGGTCGGGTCGGGCCGGGTACCCGCCCGGGTTCGGGACTCGGGTACCCGGATTTTCGGGTACCCGATTTTACCCGAGTACCCGATTTTACCCGAGTACTCGATTTTACCCGAGTACCCGATTTTACCCGAGTATATCTGGTTTTCAGAAAACTTACGACCTTTTAGCATAAGTGACGCGATAGATACTACTTAGTACTACAGTACTTACTATTACCCGGTTCTTCTGAATTTGATTTCCCGTGTAGCGTATCTAACTATCTATCTAATCTATACATCGATGAGAACAACATGATCCGGATGCACAGCTGACTCGGAATTGGGTATCTCTAAGATGGGCATGCCACTACGATATTCTTATTGCAAATAAATTCTTCAATACTTTATTAGTCAGTTATTATTTTATCAAACGTTTATTATTGATTTATCAACATTTAACATTAAGTATAATTATTTATCAGCAAAACAGAGTGCATATATATATATATATATATATATATATATATATATATATACGAGTTGACTTTGGTATTTGTTTTCATTCAATTTTTAAATTAGCATGTAGGAAACATAATTCTTCCACGTGCTCCGGAAGAAGGTTTGCTCGCGTAGGTGTAACGATGTTGCCGGTTAATGAAAACACCCGTTCACTGCTGACCTGCGTAGCTGGGATAGCTAGATAAGTTCTAGCTACTGTTGCGATGCCTGGATATCGCTGTTTATTGTTGCTCCACCAATTTATAATATTCGTATTCTGTGGCACGATTTTGTCGGCTAAATAATTTTGAACTTCCACTGCTATCGGTGAAAGAACATCATCCTCCTGAGCTTCGTCGACTACATTTAAAAACCTCGACAGTATCGATAATGGTTTCGCTGGAATAATACGAAGATCAACATCATGGAAACATTCATTCATCATTATTCAACATTTATTATTTGATTTACACGTAAGATATATGTGGCTGGTATAAGAACGGGTCGCATACTCGATGAGTTATATTTTCCAAGGATCGTAACTCAGAATAAAGCTAGTCAATAGTCAGTTATTATTTGAGAATAGAAAATGCGAAAATTCACCAATGGTTTGAGTATTAGCGACGTTAGGTGTTTCTGCCGATGATTTTACTGGCTGCAAGTTCTCTAAAGCTAGAGTTTTCGCTAGCAACAAGTCCTCCCCTTTACGTTTTTCTTCTGCGTCTAATAATCGGTTCTTATAGCGAGGGTCTATTAGCATCGATAATATTAGAGCTTCGTTCTTATGGGAGTTATTAAAACGGGATTCTAGTGCTTTCAAAAGACTGTTGCCCAATTTTATAGCTTCGGGGCTTTGGTTTTCCGATAAGAACGCTCGTGTAGATTTAATCAGGCTGCTCACAATAGGAATATACATAGAAACGGTCGGATACTCTTCACCTGACATGATAACGGTTGCTTCCTTGAACGGAAAAAGACCGTCCACATAGATTTTGACAAGATGCCACTCCGATCCAGTCAGATTATCCGGCATTCGAGGCTCTGATAATACGGCACCAAGAGACGTGCGTAGTTGCAAAATTCTGTGCAGCATATCGTGAGTCGAATTCCATCTCGTTTCAACATCTTGAATCAGGCTCAATGGGGAGTTTTCGGGATTAGTTGACTTTTGCATCTCTTCGAATCTCGCTTTGGCAGTTGTGCTCCTTGCGAAGAAGCCAACTAAGCTTTTGCACTTTTTGCAAATTTGAAGCAACTCCGGACATTCCTTAATTGCACTCTTTATTGCCAGTTGCAAAGTATGTGCAAAGCATGGTATTCTATGCCACTTTGAATTCAAAGATATTGCTTTAACAATATTTGGAGCATTATCGGTGACGAAATAAATCGAGACGTCATCTGAGAGTAAATGCCATTCAGATAATGCTGTGTTATGATTGAGGAGGAGGTAGAGAGAGAGCTGCCACCATTGTTATGAATAGCGTTGCCACTATTGTTATGAATAAGGATTAATTGAGCTGCTACCAGTAATATATAAGTACGTGATTAGAGCTGTCGTTGAGTTCGTCCCTCGTTTTACACCTTAAGGTAACCGGATTTTAGATGGTAGGTGATTGATGTGAATATATATAAATATAACTAAATAATCGTTTATTGGTAGTAATTACAAGGATGGTAGAACCATCTATATGAGTGTTACACGTTATTAAGTGAAAGCGATGAGTGATTTGAGTTTATGATTTCGAGAGTTATTTAAGAGTCGTTTCGGATGCAAGTTTAAGAACGACTGCTTTGGTTGACGATTTAGGAGTAAGTGAGTAGTTGCAAGTGCAATATTAATAATCGCTACTCATGAGCTGAATAATGAGATCATCTTTTCCTTTGTCCCGGGCATGGGCGCGTTCATGCAGGTGCAGTTTATGGGTGCATAGGTAGGGATGTAGTTCTTGGAATGTAAGGGTGAGACTTCCTCTGATTAGAGGAGGTGAGACTGGATGCATGCAGGATGTTATGTCTTGGGTATTGAGAGTGAGAGAGCATAGAGGAGTATGGAACAGGGTGGAATACGTAACACGCCCATCCTCGGGGGAAAAAAAAATATTGTTCCTGTGAAGCAGGAGGAAAATTTTTTTTTTTTTGTAAAAGTTAAAATGTATATAATAGTATAATTTAGGTATAAGGTCGTATATATTTACGACAGTAAATATACTTATATTTACGTTAGTAGATAGATCTAGGTATACATTCACGTTAGTGAATGTATCTATGTGCATGGATCTACGTTAGTAGATCCATCTACGCGTATGTTCACGTTAGTGAACAGACCTGGGTGTATATCCGCGTTAGTGGATATGTCTAAGTATATGATTTTAATTGAAATTGGAATGTAGTTAGTGTTACTTATTTGCAATAAGATCAGTTAGTTATAAATGTCTTATACTGCGTTAGTGAATGCATGATATATTGAATATGTTTATTACAATGATAAAGATAGGTATATGGTATGATATAGTTAATGTTACCTATTAGCAATAAGATCGATTAGTTATAAATGTCTTATACTGAGTTAGTGAATGTATGATATTTTGAATATGTTTATTACAATGATAAAGATAGGTATATGATATGATATAGTTAATGTTACCTATTAGCAATAAAATCGATTATAATGTCTTATTCAGGTATAAAAAGATGTTTGAGCTGTCTGAGCGGCTTCTATGTTTAGTGTAGTTGGTGTAATTGGTGTAGTTGATGAAATTGGTGCGCATGTGATGGCTGGAGGATTATTTTGCTCGGTAGAGTCTTGATTACGGTTAGTGTTTCTGAATCTGTTAAATATTTTGAGTATTCGTTCAGCTGTTGCAAATTTTCGTGCTAAATAGATTAGCGATACTGAGCCGAATAGGGAGGAAATGTAATAAAGCATGTTTTCGATACGGTTATCGTTGTCTGTGGCTCTTTGGTTCTGAGTCATTTCGTCCGTTCTTTTGATAATGTCGTCTAAGGTTAGTCCGTTCGAGGATAGATCTTTGGACGTTAAGAATGGGGTTTTGTTTAGTATTGATGTTGGAATAAATGATAGGTTTTTGGGTTCGTCGTAGATTTTCGAAATATTTAAGTTAAATTTTGGTGCGTATGAATGTGTTTCTATGGTTTGGTAGTATTTAGTTGTTGATAGTGAGATTGTGTGGGAATTTGCTGTGCATTTGTTATCGAGTTTCAGTATTCCGGAATCGTTCAGAGTTATCTGGATTGGTTCTTCGTTTGCGCATACGATATGCATAATTTCTGGTTTGGTTAGGGAGTAGATCCAGGAATTGGATGTAGTTAGTTCCGTCCAGTATACTCCGTCAAAAGTACCAAGTCTAACGTCGCATGTCTTGATGTCTGTTTCAGTTGGTTGGATGAATAATCCTACTTCGCAGATGGCATGGTTGTTGGAATGGAATAGTGGTTGAGTTTGTCTACATATGTATGTTTCTAGTGAGAGCATACATTTGTTAAATTTTAGTTCTGTTAGTTTGAAGTATAAACTTCTGTCTCTAGTTATCGCTATATAGTCGCTGCTTGGTTTTATGTATGCGAATTTGTCGTCTGTAGTGTCATAATGTTGTTTTACCGGGATAGGGATTAATCGATAGATGTTGAAGGTGTAAGTATTAAGTAGTGGTATTGAGATAATGTAAATGATCTTGGCGTCTATATAGAATATTTCGAGTCTTGAGAGTCTTATTAGTTCTTGTGCGTGTTGGTTTTCTAGAGGGACTGGGAAGTGTTTCATGGGGTTGTGGCTTTGTATTTGTCTTATTGTTGACATGATTTGTTCAGGTGTGAGAATTTTGGGGTGCAGTATGCCTTGTCTAGCAAATAGGATTGCGTCGATCAAGTTGTTCAGGTCGAGTTCGTATTCGTTAGTGTATTGGTCAAGCTTTAGGATGTGGTTGAGGAAAATGATATTTTCGGTGTTAGTTTTCGTGTGTCTATTCATACTATCTATTAGTTCTTGGAGTTCCATAGATTTAATTTCTTGAATTTGTTCTGTGAGTTCTTGGAGTTGTACTCTGTGTTCTCCTAGTGTAGATTGTATAATATGTGTTTGTTCTTTTAATAGGAAGGCTAAGTGATTGGTGTTTGTGTATAGTTTTTCGATTTCTGCGTTGTAATGTTCCGCGTCTTCTGAATCTAAAGTTCCGAATAGTGATTTGCTTATTTTACTTATAAAGTCGAAAGGGGCTGCTGACCTTTTGGGTCTGTAGTTGAGGTATTTTTCGAGGTGTTGGTGTATGTTTGTTTCGTCGTGTTGGCCTATGAGGGTGCCTATCTGGTTTTGTTGTTCTGAAATTATTGATATTCGGTTGTGGAGCATTTCTATGTGTCCATGCATTGTACATCTATCTGTGTAAGAATCGCATTTTTCTGTTAGTATTTGTGAATAGTTTTTTAGTTTTTCAAATTTTTCATTTAGTGTGTCTAAGTCGATAAAGTTTATTAGCTTCCATTCGTCGTTATATGTTTTGAGGTTCTGTACGTGCTCGTAGTATATACCTGGGTTATCTTTGAACGTTGTTGTTTCGTATAGGGTGTCCGTTATCGCGTCTGGTTCGGCAAGTGTGGTTCTGAAATGTATTGGTACTATGTTAGTGTTTTAGGGTGCTGACTTAACGTATTTTGTTTGTTTGTAAGAAGTGATTAGGTATATTGGTTCTGTCGATCGGTTGTGAGTTCATTCGTGGACTGTATTTGAAGCTAGGAGGTCGTGATTTTTTTTAAAAGTTTTTAAGATGGCTAGTGGTTTGGTCGTGGATTCTTGGTTTGAGGATATGAAGGTTTTAGAAGGGGGTAGGTGTTTCTGTCATATTTTGATATTAAGTATTGTGGTTTTCGTTATGGTTATTCTGTTATTTTTCGTTTATTATTCTAGTGTTAAAGTCCGAACTCGAGGCGGCTGGTGTGAGTCCACGCCTGTGGTCAATTGTGAGGGAACTGAGGGTTTCCTATTACGATAAATGGGACGAGCGTAGGGCTCACTTGGTTGAGGCTTGGAGGCACAGTGGTGCATGTAGAGATTTTAAGGGATGGGTACAGGAGGGTTCCGGAGAGAAGATTTGTGGAAGGTGTTTCGTCTGGAGGACACATATGAGCTCCAATTACATTGAAGTGCGGTCTCATCGGTGGGCCTTGCACACTGTTGTGGTTGACTTTTGTGCTAAATGTCATCAGGTTTTGGAGGGTGTCATAAGAGGAGGGTGTGAGGAGTGTCGGGTGGATTTTGAATTATATTTATTAGCAGAGCGACGTGTTTTTTACCCGGACGGTACTATGGTTGACATTGTGGGTTAGAGTTTTTGTGACTCTATATTATTTTATGGAGGATTGTGGTGTTATTCAATAAATTTCCTCTTTGTCGAGTATATATTTTTTGTTTATGTGTTTATTTTGGCCCGTCTGATTAGTTTTAGTTAGTTGTTTATGTAGCTAATTTAATTTTATTTATGTGTACGATTTTTGTTCTGTGGTCGTTAATTTCGATTTCTGCGTTAATGTCGTTAATTATGCGGATTATTTTATAAGGACCTTTATAGTGGTCATCCAACTTCTTCTTTGTTTCGTTGATCAGGTAGACATACTGACCTGGTTGAAAGGTGTGTGTGTTTATGTGTTTGTCGTATCGTATCTTTGATTTTGATTTTGCATTGTTAAGATTTTTTATTGCGTCCTGTCTAGTTTCTTTCAGTCGGGTTATTATTTCTTGTAAGTATTCTTCGTATTTGTTAGAAATGTGTTTGTCTGAACGTATGTTTGATAGTTGGCGTGCTAGTGTACCGAAAATTAGTTCGTGTGGTGTGTAACCGGTGCCTTCGTGTACCGATGTGTTGTATGAGAATGTTGCGTATCGGATCCATTTGTCCCAATTAGTTTTATTATTGATATAGTGTTTCAAGTATTCGATTAAGACCTGATGGCTGCGTTCGAGGGAGCCATTGGATTGAGGATGGTAAGCAGTGGTTTTAATTTGTTTAATTCGGAAGATTTTAGCTAATTGTTTCATTACAGGACTGAGAAAATTTGGACCTTGATCTGTTAGGATTGATTCGGGTGCTCCGTAGCGGCAAATGAAATTCTCTGCAAATGCTTTAGCGATTGTTATTGCCGTCTGGTTTTTTAGCGGTATTGCTTCTAAATATTTAGTTAAATTATCTTGAATTGTAAGCAAGTATTTATTTTGTGAATTTGAGGTTGGTAAGGGTCCGACAATATCTAAGGATACTTTTTCAAAAGCGGTTGTTGGCGTGTCTGTTATTACCATCGGGAGTTTAACTTTATTTCTCACGAGTTTTCGTCTTTGACAGCTTTCACATGATTTTATAAATTTTTCTATATCGGTTTTCATACTTGGCCAGAAGTATATTGCTCGGATTCGCTTGAAAGTTTTAGTTATTCCTTTATGGCCAGCTATTACGGATTCATGGTTTTCGCGAATTATATCTTGAATAAGTTCTGGTTTGGGAACGTTGATCTCGTTTAAGCAAATGTTAACTGTGATATCTGTGTAGTTAAAGACTTTTCTGAGGATGTTTTTTATTGCGAACCAGTTTAATTTGTCAAATCCGCTTCCTAATTTGGAAATTGAAAAGGATTTTATGTGTTTTGTTTGTAGTATGTCGCGAAGGATAGTTAATGTGTTATATATCCCTTCTGTTGTTGATTTTTGGTAGTATTTCTTTTGTGTTACCAAGCTGAAGATAAATTTTTTATTATTTGGTGTTATGATCACGCTATTTATTTCAGGATTTTGAGATTTTAGAAAATTTGTATCTAGACTTCCGATGTCAATTAATTGTTTAGCAACTCCTTTCTTTATAACGCAGTCGGCTGACATGCAATGTACGTAGTTATCTTTCTTCATAAGGATATCGTCATTTGTTTCTTTGATATTAGTTGCTATTGGTGTTGGGTCTGTGTGACTGTGATGTGGAGTCGGATCTTGAGGTGGTGGATTTATAGGTACATTCTGAGGTGGGTTTTGTCGCAATGCTTGATTTTGTGATGGTGTTTGTTGAAGTATTGGATTTTGAGATGTTGGGTTCGGGGGTGGGTTTATAGGTAGGTTCTGGGGTGGATCTTGTTGTTCTTTGTCAAAATTAGTGTCTTCGATATTGTGTAACTCTTGGTTTTCGTTAAAGAGGGGTACATTATCTTCGGGGATATCGTCCGTATGGTTGTTCTCGAGGTTTCCGGGTACGTCTGAGTAGTCGGGTTGCACGGGATTCTCGTTATTAGAGTTAGGGTTTGCAACGCTGTCGTCTTGATTTTGTACGGTCATTGGGGTTGGTTTAAAATCGCAAATAGTTATTTTTACGTTAGAATTTTGGAAGATGAAATAAATCATTGATCGAACGGTTTTCCAGTTCAGTTTGTCGAGTCCGCAACCAATTTTTGGTATGGATATTGATTGTACGTTATTTGATTCTAGTTTTCGTCTGAGTTTACATAGAATTAGGTACATAGTTTCGTACGTTGGTTTGCCGTGGAATTCGGTTTTGGTGATTAGATTGTATACGTTGTTATTATCGTATGGTGTTACTATGATGTCACCTACTTGGGGGCTCTTTGATTCTAACACGTCACGGTTTATAATGTTTCGTTCAATCATTGCTTGTGCTATGCCTTGTCCGATTAAACAGTCGGCTGGGATGCAATGTGCTATGTTGTCGCCTTGTACGAATAGGTCTTCAGTAGTTTCATTTATAAGTTCGTTTGTCGGGTCTGGTAATATTTTCAGGAGTTCTCGGAATTGTTTATAGGATGGTTTATGATAGATTGATTTTGTGATTGGTGGTATATTGTGTTGTGGTGGGGTGGTGGATTTAGGTATTGTCACTTGTTTTTCTTTGACAACGTCTGAGTATAGTTTTCGTGGATTAGGTTTAGAAATCTGTTTTTCACTGGAAGTTGGAGGTATTTCTTTATAAGGGGGGTCTTTGGAATTCGAGGTCCATGATTCGTTGGAGGTAGGAAGTTTTCTTTTGTGGTAAGGTGTTTTAGAGCTTGTGGTTCCCGAACCGCTGGAGGTAGGGAGTTTTTGTTTATAGTAAGGCACTTGGTCGTCGTCGGATGATGACGAAGTAGGTGGTGGTGAAGGAGGTTTACGCTTTCGTGGTCGTAGTTTGTATTTGTATTCGTGTGTTGGAGATTGCGCGCTCTTACGTTCGCTGTGTTCTGTTTTATTATTATGCATGCCACTTGAGTCTGGATTATCGGTAGGCTGATTTGTTATAGGGTTCGAGTCTGGGTTTTGTTCCTGGTTAATTTCGAACGGAGTTAGTGTCGAAGTATTTATGAGTTTACGTGATTTTTTATTTACGGGTAGGTTGTCTGGGGAGATATCGGTGTATGTAGCGTTTCGTTTTTGATCGATTCTTTTGGACAGTGGTTGGTCGTCGACAGAAGTGTCAGTAGATGAGTCAATTTTCGTTGGTTTAGCAGATTTTGAAACGTTAATTGGGTTCTTTGGCATTGGAAAACTGTCTGTTGAGTCATCCGTCGATAGATCTTGTATCGAGTTATCTGAGAGACTGTCCATTTCGGTGTCGGTCAGTGAGTTTATTTCTATGTCTTCTTCTAATGGGTGTATTAATCTTTTCGTGGGCATTGGGTCGTCTGTAGAACTGTCAGTTGATGAATAGTTTGGTAAAGGTATATTTTGAAAATGTATTGTTTCTTTTCCTGTCGGTAAGCAGTCCATAGGAATTTGTTTGAGTTCGTCTTTTTCGGTATTTGAGTCGACGTCGTCCTTATGTTTCTTCATAGGAGCAGGGTTTGGTGAGTCATCTGTACTTTGTCGCGCACGGGTTGGGAATTGATGAGTTTCTTTTCTTTGTTTTGCGTCGGGTTTTGATATATTGTCTGAACTAGAATTTCGGTTGCGTTTTGCGTTTATTGGTAAAAGTGTATCAGCTTCTACGGGTGGATTGCGTGATAGTGCGTCCGCGTTACAGTTAATTTGGCCTTTCTTGTATACGACGTTATAATCATATTCTTCAAGTTTGAATCTCCATCTGAGTAATCGCGAGGTTGGATCTTTAACGTTGCTGACCCAGACAAGAGGTTTGTGATCGGTAACGAGTGTGAATTTATGTCCGTATAGGTAAGGTCTGAAGTGATGGACTGAATATACGATTGCTAGCAATTCTTTTTCGATTACAGAGTAATTTAGTTCTGCTTTGTTTAGTGTTCGTGAGGTATAAGCTATCGGTAAGTCTTCTCCAATTTCGCCTTGGCTGAGTACGGCACCGATCGCGTAGTTAGATGCGTCAGTTGTTAGTATGAATGGTTGATCGAATTTAGGATATTGTAGTATGGGAGATGTGCATATTGAGTCTCGTAAAGTTTCAAAAGCCATTTGATGTTCAGATGTCCATAGGAATTTAACGTCTTTTTTCAGTAGTGTAGTTAGTGG
This sequence comes from Tenthredo mesomela, assembly GCA_943736025.1. Taxonomy (NCBI): domain Eukaryota; kingdom Metazoa; phylum Arthropoda; class Insecta; order Hymenoptera; family Tenthredinidae; genus Tenthredo; species Tenthredo mesomela. The sequence continues at coordinate 40,059,660 of OX031014.1, read as the reverse complement.
TCTCGCTATTTTTGAAAAGTTTTCGATAAAGCGTCTGTAATAACCGATTAGTCCAAGAAATTGTTTAATCTGTTTGGCTGTTTTAGGAACTGGGTATGCTTTTACTGATGTTATTTTCTTTGGGTCTGGTTTTACACCGTTTTCTGTAATAATGTGTCCTAAATAAGCAACTTCTTTTCTTAGGAATTCGCATTTAGAGACTTGTAAGCTCAAATTTGCTGATTGTAATCGATTAGCTAGTTTTCTGAATTTACTTTCGTGTTCTTCAAGAGAGTGTGCGTAGATAACGATGTCGTCTAAATATACAAATGCTATATTTCCTTCTAAACCAGATAAAACTTGGTCCATTAATCTTTGGAATGTTGCAGGAGCGTTCGTCAGTCCGTATGGCATGTTATTGAATTCGTAATGACCGTGGGGGGTTGAAAATGCTGTTTTGTGAGCGTCAGTCGGGTCCATGGGAATTTGGTGGAAACCTGAGGCGAGGTCAAAAGTTGAGAAATATTTTGCGTTTCCTAGTTGATCAAGTATGTCGTTTATATTTGGTAAGGGGTACGCGTCACCTATTGTTTTATCATTAAGTTTTCTGAAATCTATGACCATTCTCCATTTTTTGTTGCCTTCTGCGTCTGGTTTTTTGGGTACAACCCAAAGGGGGGAATTGTAGGGTGAGGATGATGGTTTGATGATATTTTGGTCTAATAATTCGGAAACTTGTTTCTGTATCTCGTCTTTATGGACCGTAGGGTATCGGTATTGTTTTACGTTGATTGGGTTATCGTCTGTCGTTAGGATTGAATGTTTAGCTAAGGATGTGTTTGATAGCTTGTCACCTGGTAGAAAAAATAGGTGGTTGAATTCCGTTGTGAGAGCGAGTATAGATTCTTTTTCTTCGTCATTAAGATGGTCCAGATGCATTGAGTTTTTAAGGACTGTTAATCTTTCAGAACGATTGTTATTATTATCATCGACGGGTATATGAGATTTATTAGTTTCGATCGTGTCGTTTATTGTCAGCACGTTTGGGTTAGTTTTTGTGTTTTGAGTTTGATTGTCGGATTTAGTATCATAGATTTGTATTGAGATATCGGAGTTGTTGAAGGTTGAGGTTATTGATTGTAAGATTTTATCCCATTTCTGTCTGCCTAGTTCGTCGGATAGGTCAGGAATTGAGATTGATTTTGTGTTATTTGACTTTAAATGATTTTTTAGAGAATTTAGCGTTTTAGTAATGATCGTATCGTCTATATCACTGGAATATGTTTCCATGATAATTGAGTGGTATATAACTTGCGAGCTGTTAGGAATTGTGTCTTTTATGATATCTCCGATTATATCATTTTTCGCGAAAGCAATTAGCTCGTATTCGTTTAGATTAAAAGCTTTTAGTAATTTAACTGAGATTCCTCGTAATATTTGAATTTTTTGTGGTATGAAATGAAGGATTGTGTCTGAAGATTTTTGTATATCACCGTTAATTTTTGAAATTTGTACGGCACCAGATTGGTTTATGGAACTTTTGGGATCGAGTGTACTCAGAGATTCGTTGACAGGTTCTAGGGTTACGGTTGGCACACTTATTTCAACAGCTGATTCGTTTGAGTTTATCGCGAGTATACATGCTTGACCGTTACTGTTTGTAACTAATGCTTTACCGCAGTGAATATTGGGACCTAAATTAATCGTATCTACATAGCCTTCGTTAATTTCTGAATTTGAAACTTTAAGAGGAATTACTTGAGCGGTACGACCTGGTATTGTAATGAGAGTTGTGATTTGTGGTTTGTGTTTTTGGAGTTTGAAGGGAATTACAGTATCTGTCAAAGTTAATGTATTATTTTTATAGGAAATAGTAGCTTTTTCTTTATACAACAAGGGTTGTCCGATAATACCGTCTTGAGCTATTGGGAAATCTTCGCGGACAACGTGAAATTCGTGTTCTTTATTATTAATTTTCAATTTGGTTTCCGCCAAAGTATTAGTAAATCCGTCTGTTATTCCTGTCATTTTCCGCATTTTAGTTCTGTCACATTCGGTTTCTTCTTTTAGGGAATTGATTTTAATAATATTCAAGTCCGCACCGGTGTCTATTATGAATTTTGATTTTGTTTCTAATTCTTTTATATCGATTTCGACGACCGGCAATAATCCATGTGTTGCTTCTGATTCTATTTCGAGGACGTGATTTATTGTGTTGTTGAACGCGGCTGAGTTTGTGTTGGGTCCGTCGGCACGTTCTCCCGGCGGACTGAGTTCGAGTTTAAAGGACTCTGATTTTGCTGTCTTTGGGCGTTATTATAAGCGCGTTTTCGGCAGTTTTCTATCGTGTGTCCCTGACGTTTGCAATAATTGCAGGATACAGGAGGATATTGCGTATTGGGTTGGTTTGATTGTTGATTTGATTGTTGAGGTTGGTTTTGCGACTGTTGCGGTTGGTTTTGGGGTTGTTGTTGTTGGTTAGGAGGTTGTTGGTTATTGTAGGCACGTTGTCTACAATTTTCTATCGAATGTCCCTGTCGATTACAGTGAGTGCAAAATCTTGGGGGATATTGCGAGTTTGGTTGGTTAGGAGGGCGTCTGTTTGGGGGTCGTGACTGATTTTCGCGGGTGCGCTGTCTGCAATCGTCCATCACGTGGCCCTGACGTTTACAGTAATCACAAGAGATAGGAGCGTTTTGTAAGTTGGGTTGTCGAGTTCGGTTATTGTCTGTATTAAGAGCAGTACGATTTGAGAGTTCTTGCTCTTCTGTTAGAGCTAGTTCGATAGCTTTTGTTAGGGTGGTTGGATTTGCACCAGCTACTCGAATTTCAATTTCTGGGATCAAGCCTCTAACAAAGCACTTGAGCACATTAGCCTCAACTGCAGTAATCATACCAGCAGCATCACTTGTGTTTGAATTCTTGATTACTTGTGTTGTGTTGTGTGATATGTCTTCGACTCTTGCGCTATAATCTAATACACGTTGATCGCTTTTTTGTTTGACATTGTTCAACTCTGTCTGCCATTCAAAAATTGTTTTCTTTGGTAAGAAAGCTTGTTTTAAGACTGTTATGATTTCGTCAATAGTGTTATATTCTTTACTTCCTAAGTATGATTCAGCTGTACCATAGATTTTAGTTCTGATCATTCGCGTCAAAATAGGGCGCTGAGTTGGTTTCACAAGAGTTTTGGCATTTTCACAGCTTCTTATGAAGTTATTAATATTCAAGTTTCTCCCATTAAAATAGGGGATTGTATCTAATAAGTCTTTAAGAGACCAGTATGAGGTTTCTGCGTTTTCGTCAGGCATTTTGCGATTTGTGAATTAGATTATTTCGTTCGAGATATGTGTGTACTTATTATAATTAAAGATAACTTACAAGCTGATGATCAGGATTAAGAAAATTTTCATTTTAATACGGATCTGAGTTGATATTGGAAATGAAGCTGTTGTGTTAGACTGCGTCGGATGTAGAGAAGTCGTCGATGAAAGTATATAGATGTCACGGCTCAGGAATCTGCACTTCGTTGTAGCGAGATTGCTAATCGTTGGATTCAGATGAATCTTTGTGGGGCTAGGTGCCTTTGAGGATGATGTCGAACTTCTTTTCTTTTAGCAACTTTGATTTTATTGCTGAGTTATTTGCTTCGATTTTGTAGAAGTAGTTAAAGGACACAGTATTATATTACGTTCTCACTTTGATATCTATACATATATAATATATGCACTTTATATTATGTGGATTTGGTAGATTTTGTTGATTTAGTGATTTAGTAGATTTCGTAGATTTTGTGGATTTGGTAGATTTAGTAGATTTAGTAGCTTTTGTGATTTTGTAGATTTTATAGATTTCGTAGATTTTGTGATTTAGTGATTTGGTAGATTTAGTAGATTTAGTAGAATTTGTCACAATAATTTGAAGTACGGAAGATTTTACACTAGAAATCGTGTGTTTGGGAATAGGTAATCACTCATATCACGTAATATGTCACTTCATAGAATTCACTTATTTTGTCACTTTATTTTCCGGTAAACGAGGTAGTTCCGCTGCCACCATTGTTATGATTGAGGAGGAGGTAGAGAGAGAGCTGCCACCATTGTTATGAATAGCGTTGCCACTATTGTTATGAATAAGGATTAATTGAGCTGCTACCAGTAATATATAAGTACGTGATTAGAGCTGTCGTTGAGTTCGTCCCTCGTTTTACACCTTAAGGTAACCGGATTTTAGATGGTAGGTGATTGATGTGAATATATATAAATATAACTAAATAATCGTTTATTGGTAGTAATTACAAGGATGGTAGAACCATCTATATGAGTGTTACACGTTATTAAGTGAAAGCGATGAGTGATTTGAGTTTATGATTTCGAGAGTTATTTAAGAGTCGTTTCGGATGCAAGTTTAAGAACGACTGCTTTGGTTGACGATTTAGGAGTAAGTGAGTAGTTGCAAGTGCAATATTAATAATCGCTACTCATGAGCTGAATAATGAGATCATCTTTTCCTTTGTCCCGGGCATGGGCGCGTTCATGCAGGTGCAGTTTATGGGTGCATAGGTAGGGATGTAGTTCTTGGAATGTAAGGGTGAGACTTCCTCTGATTAGAGGAGGTGAGACTGGATGCATGCAGGATGTTATGTCTTGGGTATTGAGAGTGAGAGAGCATAGAGGAGTATGGAACAGGGTGGAATACGTAACAGCTGATTTGATGAATTCGCACAGGTTTTCGCTGGTATGACTTTCGGAGACGTGAGTTAAATTTAATAAAAAATGCCGACTTTCAAATTTCAATGTTACGTAGTGAACGGTAATCGTCATGTAGCCTTCAATATTCCGTGATGTCCACCCATCAGTGGTGACAGCTATAGTTGTCAATTTTCCTGTGTAATATATTATTTTATTTTTTTTCGAGAAAAAAAATTAGAAAATTATTTTCTCGAAAAAAAAAAAAAAAAAAATAAAGCATATCTTCTAAACGATTGCGCCACCCATCTCAAAAAAAATACGGGGTTGTTCTCCACACTTGAGAGTATTTTCTGTGATTTATCGAGGCAAATCGAAGGTGACGTATTGATTGAAAAATCGATTTTTGTGTATTTTTGATAAAAATTGCTGTTTTTGGGATTCGAGAAATTCCCAAAAAAAATTTTTCAGCAAGTTGATTCGAAACTGCAACTTTTGTATCTCATAAATTTTCTTGTAGGATCTTATACTTTTGAGATACGGAAGTTTGTAAAAAAATTTGGAATTTGGAAAAAATCCACAAATGCAATCCGAAAATTCTGAAAAAATTCACAAAAATTCTTTCGATATAGTTGTGTTCGAGGACAAAATTACGATTTTTTCGGAAGCGGTGATTTTTTTGACCGTTCGAAACGGCGTGGAATACCTCATATATAAGATATAATATAATATTTTTTTTTTCTTTTTTTTTTTCATCATTCATCGAAGCATAATTGAACACGTCGCTCAAAATAATACGCGATAAAGCCTGCAAAACGGCTAATTTTTCTAATTAGACAGAGATATCAATAAATTTTTACAGCAAAGCTAAATTTGAATAGATATATTACATTGAAATGTTTTTGACCGAGGTAAGCGCATTCATCTTCCAAACCGAAAGGACTTAGATTATAGAATTAGGCAACTAGATAATAAATTGCGCCTTTTTACCTTGGATTATGTCTTCCTGCAGAGCCTGAAAAATTCGTGCCCTTTCATGCTTGTACATTTTCGGTATCATTTCCCGAGAAAACGTAGTCCGAGAGGGAATACAGTATCGTGGTTCTGCTATCTTCAATACCGCTTTGAAGCCAGGATCTTCAACGACACTATACGGCTGTAGATCAACAGCTATCATAATAGCTATAGCTTTCGTTAACTCTCTGGCTTTGGGAGAGTCTTTTCCGTAGGGTGCTACGCGCTCGTAAGCTCCTATGATGGGATTTTTCTTTTGAGTAGCATCATTTTTGGTTTTACTCGTTGAACTTAATTGAACGATCAAACGAACTTACCTGAAGTGAAGTTCGATCGTAATTATATGAAGGGCCTCGTTCGAGATGATTACAATGTAGTACTGCTTACTTCCGCTAGGAGACGCCACAATCTTCAGAGCTATATTTTCAAAGATTTATCCTCTCTATGTTACGTCGGCTTTCTACCTTACCCACGTTCCTTCATATAGTTTAGGTTTAAAAAAAAAAAAAAAAAAAAAAGGAAATTGTTAGATGATTACTTGGGTGTATTTGTTGGGTAGAAATTTGGGTGGGATGTAATCATCTCGAACGAGGCCCTTCATATAATTACGATCGAACTTCACTTCAGGTAAGTTCGTTTGATCGTTCAATTATATTTCGGCCTCGTTCTTCGAGATTACAATGTAGATGTTTAGATTGACAATTTTCTCTTTTTTTTTTTTTTTTTTTTTTTTATTGCAACATTGATCTATAGTCTTATGTGCTTATGTTATAAGTATGAATAGTAATGATTATATTTCTAATATAAGTAATGGTTTTTATTTTTGTTCTAATACCGCTGATGCGAAGTTCGCTCTATCCTCTAATATGGGCCGATTATAGAACTTCGCGAATATTTGGGAACCTTGAGACCATCCGGCTGTATTTTTTATAGCGTTTATGTCCAGACCTCGCTTGTATGCTACTGAGGTGGCTACATGTCGTGTGCTATGGGCTGTGAACCTCTCTGTGTCAACTCCACTCCTTGACAAGACTGTCTTGATCCATCTGCTGATGGTCTGAGTGGTTACAGCCTTGTGCGGCTTGTTGACAGCTAAGAACAGGCTGTCTTCTTCCTTCCTCAAAGTTTCGGTTACCCGTAGGTAAAACTGAACCGCCCGGGCGACGCATAGTTCAGGCGTAGCCGTGAAATAAGGTAAAATCAGCAGAGGCTGAAAGCTGCCTGGCCTGGATGTTTTTATAATATCTGGAATCTTTATTTTCATCCCCGTTATTGAGAAGGATATATTTTGGATCTTGATTAAAGAAAAAGTTTGTACTCGGTGTCCTGTGCCTAGCGCCAGCAGTGTCAGAGTTTTGAGTGTAAGATCTTGTAAATTCAATGACTTTAGTGGCCACGCTTTTGCCAAATAATCTAAAACTAAATTGACGTCCCATATCTCCGAGTATTTGGGCTTGGTAGGCTTTAGCCTAAAGATGCCTTTAAAAAATCTCCGAATCAGCGGGTCATTGGAGATGTCCCGTTCGATCACCAGTGATATGGCGGACCTTAATGAGTTTAGGGTCCCGTAAGATGCGCCCTCTTTAAATCTTCTAGCTAAAAATTCTAAAATCTCTTTGGTTTGCGCTTTAAAGATCGAAATCTTATTATTCTTGCAATAAGCTGTCCAGGTTTTCAGTGCTCCACTGTACTGTTTCATTGTTGATTCTGACAATGATGCGAGTAAGACCTCTATGGTTTCTTGCGTCGAATCCTGGTTTTCAAAGGCTGTCCTGATAACCTCCCTGCCAGCAGGGATAGGTTGTCGGCCATGGGGTGTAAGATCGTCCTACAAGGAGACATAAGTAACTCTGTATCAGGTGTGAAAGTCAACGCTTGCCCTACCAACAAAGTTTTAAAAAGAGGGAACCATGGCTGTGTCGGCCAATTCGGAACAACTAGAATTCCTGTTGCCTCATCGAGGGCTATTTTTCTCAAAACCTTCAGTATCATGGAAAAGGGAGGGAAGGCATAAAATTCCCAATTGTTCCATGGAATCGTGAATGCGTCCACAGCTATAGATTCTGGATCTCTATGCCATGAACAAAACGTTTCACACTTCCGATTAATCCTTGATGCGAAAAGGTCTATGTTTGGGTATCCGAAGGTTTCCACAATCGATTTAAATACTCGGTCATTCAGTGACCACTCAGTATCTATGTTTTTAATGCGGGACTGCTCATCCGCTTCTGTGTTATCTTTAGACGATATATACGATGCGAAGAGCCAAATATTCCTCTGCTCACACCATTTCCAAATATCTCTTGCTAGTTCGTTAAATCTAGGCAATCGTATTCCCCCCATCCGATTTATGTAGGATATCGCGGTTGTGTTATCTATTCTTAGTAATACCTCGCAATCGCGGAGATTTGATGCGAAACACTTCAGTGCAAGAAAGACCGCCATAAGCTCGAGAAGGTTTATATGAAACCTTGTTTCTAATTCCGTCCAAAACCCCCGTGCCTTCTGGCCTTGACTAAAAGCGCCCCAACCCGTTGTAGAGGCGTCAGAAAAAATCTCTTTTTTGTAAATCTCTTTCCTAATCGGGTTGTGAGCAGTCGGAATACTGCTCTTCCACCAAGTGAAATCTGTAGTCAGGTTATCTGGAAGAGTCATTCTTTGTTCGTAGTCTCCCCCACTGATACACAGCGCTATGTACTTCTGTCTTTCAAAATTTTTTGTGTACAACCAACCGTAAGCTATCGCAGGGCATGCTGCTATTAGAGAGCCTATGAATTGCGCGAAATCCCTTATTCTACATGTCTTCCTCTGAGATAGCTTTGTCACCAGCTCTAACAGTCTGTGTTTTTTATCACTTGGTAATTCTAGGCAGAATCGTTTTGAATTTAAAATGAACCCCAAGTACCTGCATTGGGTATTTGGTGTTAGGTTGCTCTTATTTCTATTTATTACAAAACCTAAGTTAATTAGTAATTCTGTTGTTTCTTTCATGTTAGCAAGGCACTCTTCATAACTATTTCCAAAAATTAGAAAATCGTCCAGATAGACTGTAGATAGGAGACTCTTTTGCCTTAGGTGATTCATAATAGGTTTAGTGATTTTTGTGAAGATATAGGGACTCGAGGATAGCCCAAAGGGAAGACATGTAAATTGGAAAATCCTCCCCTCGAAAACAAATCTCAAATATTTCCTACTACTTTTATATACAGGGATTAAGAAATATGCATCCTTCAAATCTATATTGCACATATAGGCGTCTGGCATTAACATCTTTGTCGCTGACCTGATATCCTCCATTTTAAAATGACGAGTATCGACAAATTGATTTAGGTTTTTTAAGTTGAGAATAAACCTATCGGTGCCATCTGTTTTGGGAATAAGGAAATAGCTAGAAATGAACTGGTCCATTATTGGCTTACCAGGCTCTATTGCTCCGGACTGTAATAGCTTTTGTATTGCCAATTGCATACTTCTCTGTTGTCCAGTGGACCGACTAGGTTCCATTGGATAATTTTTTTGTATCGGGTTCTTTGAGAAAGGGATTTTATATCCCTGGATGGACTGTAGGATCACCTTGTCGTCTGTCAAGGTTCTCCACTTAGCAATAAAATTGTTAAGTCTGCCTGGGACGGTTCCTACCTCTAATTCTTGAAGCGAGTGTGTGTCTGCGCTGTTGGTTTGTTTTTGTATGGGTAGCTCTTGGCTCCGTAGGTCATCTTCCCTCTGGGTTGGAACTGGCCTCTGGGTTGGTATCTGTAGTTGCCCACCTGCGGGAATGGCTGGATTTGTCTCGCAGGTGGGTTTCGCCAGTTTAAATTACTGGCCGGCTTGGGAATGCTCTTCTTAGGCTGCTCTGGTTGTTTTAGATTTAGGCCAATCTTTTCAATCGCCCTAACTTCTTTAATTCTGTCCCCGAGGTTCGCTCCATAGAGCAAGTTATCAGTACTCGACTGATCCAGAATTTCCTTCACCTGTTTACTGACTCCTGGTGAAATATAAGCCTTCCGTGCGCTTGATTCTGTGTGGTGCAGGTCTGTGAGTAGTTTGGCGGCATCGCACAACCGTTCCAATAACTGAAGCCTGTCCGTACCCTCGTTGTTTTCAATCAGCATGGAAATCCCCTCGCCTAAGGCGGAGAGGGCAGAACCTAGTGAGTTCTGAGACGCTACAAAGTGTTTGTCCCTTCTCAATGCAGACTCTGATAGTGAGGCTGTCACCTCTGGGTTAAGTGTCGGAGCTTCTAGAGGACAAGGTGCGGATCGAGTATATTTTTTCAGGAGTTCGTCTCTTGTTTCTTTCGCTAGCCCTGACGATAGCCAAATTTTCCAGCGAGCAGCCAAGTCAGGATGTATCTTTGCCTCTTGGGTTTCTTTTGCATTCGGGTCTTCACCGAGAATGTAAAGAACTTCCTGGTCTAAGCCAGGTTGTTGATCCACTTGGATCTCCTCGTCCTGCTCCTCGTTTTCCAACCCAATAGTGTTGTGTGGATTGTTTTCTTTATTCCCAAGGTCGACCGCGGCTGTTTCTAGGCAAAGAGCGTGAAGACTGGATTTTAGGTTATGTCTTACCTCGTGTGTAAGCTCAACCCAAGATATTGCACGTACAACACTGTCTTACCTCTAGTGTAAGCTCGGTTGTCGTATTATATTTTTCTTTGTTTTTACTTACTTGGAATTCGTTCGTCTGCCTTGTCGCGTAGTTCTCGAGACGGTGTGTGTGAATGGCGTCTTTTACGCCTTCTGTCAATTTTTTCCTCTAATTTCCTCAATTTCCTGAGGAGTCGTTCGTCTGGGTCCTCTCTACTCGAGGAACGTCTTCTTTTATGGGATTTACCCATTTCTGCCCCGTTTTCACTAAAATTTACACTTTTCCGCAGTGAAATGCTCTGGTGTTGTGACGCTCTCGGCACAAGAAAACATTATGAAGGAACGTGGGTAAGGTAGAAAGCCGACGTAACATAGAGAGGATAAATCTTTGAAAATATAGCTCTGAAGATTGTGGCGTCTCCTAGCGGAAGTAAGCAGTACTACATTGTAATCTCGAAGAACGAGGCCGAAATATAATTTAGCAGATATCTCGGGATGTGTGAGTAAATGCCTGCGTAAGGACGAAGTACTACTGAATTTTGTTTTTATAATTGTTTTACAAGCTTTACATCTTGCAGTTTGTAAATCGATCGATGTAAAGAAACGCCAAACTTCGCTAGTTTTCCGCGGTCCTCGAGAACTGGACGCCGGTCGAGTCTCGTTTGACTGTGAGCTTTCCGTATCGTCAACGGCGGAATCACTTTGACCCTCATCGGATTGAACACCTTCCATATTTTCCATATTATGCCTATTGCCTTATAGAAAAAGCGCTTAAGTAAGCACTAAGCAGTATACAAAGTTACGGCATGCACGCCGTCTGAATACTGGAGAAGGAATAGCAATTAAAATGCGAACTGTAAGCAAAACAAGTCAAAACTCGCAAAGACAGCTCGAGCTCGTTCATACAGCCCCATCAAGGCAGCGCGGTGCGCCGAGCCTTTGGAACAGAGCGATCGTTTACTCCACCTTCGCTCCACCTAGTACCTGAACCTATACACCCGACTACCCGACTTTTGCCCGGGTACCCGATTTTGCCCGAGTACCCGATTTACCCGAGTACCCGATTTTACCCGAGTACCCGATTTTACCCGGGTACCCGGTTTATACTCGGTCACAGCAATACCCGACCGATATTCACCCGACATCGATACCCGACTCGGGTACCCGACTAAATCGGGTACCCGCACACCCTTAGTATCGTCATTTATTACCATATCGTCATTTAATTATCTTACTGTTATTTCTTTGTCTTTTGGTTGTATCTTTCCGTACCTATTCTCTTGTAAACGTTATTAATTGATAGTCTGAGTTCCGGTTATTATTATTTTGTCAAGTCCCAGAAATAAGAATCCCCACGTGGAAAAATTAGTTGAGTAGTAAAATACGATAATTGATCTCGACGGCTTGTCGAGCCACGTGTTTCTGGAAGAATCGATCTACTGGTTGTAGATCTGATATCGTGTTAATATTCCGATTAATCTAGTCTCTTTCCGATCAAAAGTAGCTTTAAGACCTTAGTAAAACCTTGAGCTGGTATAATTATTATGTTTCGGATTATTATTTGTAATAGGTTTTAGCGTCCCTTTTGTTAGCTTGTTATTGTGTAACCGACGCCTGTATATCGTGTAACGTTGCCTTTGGCCATCTTTGTGTGAACTTATTTGAATTAGATTCCGACGCCTTGCCCTTGTCTAGGGAAATATTCTGTAATACCGACTTGTTCATTAGTTACTAGAAGTCCCCAAATTATTGATTCCGGACTTTTGATCTATCTACGTTATCGACCTATTTGTTATAACTAATACTCTCCCATTATTTATTTCTACCGTACCATAAGATAGTTGTTTCCTTTCTTGTTCTGTTATTTTATTTGTTCTACATTACCTATACCTTGTTTATATTATCTTGTGTCCTACCTTACCTTATGTTCTATATTGTCTAATGTCCTACTCTTTCTTTGGTGACCTAGTCAGTCAGCTGTTTCCGATTATTTTAGTTTAAGTTGTTTAACTTGCGCTAGTCCCGACCCAAGCGATCGGCTTTGATTGTTTAATTAGTTTATCGTGTGTTTGATTACTCGGGTTAATTGTTGTTACCGATATTTTGAATAAAAGGGTTTCTTCGTGACTTGATCCATAAACCATGAAAATATATTAGCCTTCCCCTATATTATTTCGCCCCCATGTTCCCCTCACGCTGAGCTTACCATGTAATACCGTACTCGTTTCATTTACCTAACCTTTAGTTTTATTTCATTTATTACCTTTAATTAATTTTGTTCCGTTTATTTCATTTAATTCATTTCGTTTATTATTATTATTCTTTCATTTTGAGTTTTTGGAGTTTTGCTTCCGTACCGCGGTACCTGAAGGTACCTGGCGCCCAACATACCGTAAATTCAGTTAGACTAAGCTATATTATAAGAAGTCGTATTTAATAGCCAAACTCTAATGGAAATCAAACGTTGGAAGTATCTGATCTTTGTAGTCGCGTAGCTGCCCGGAACAAATCCCCCACCGTCGGCGGTGCCCGTCTCAACATATATATATACATTGTAACGGATCAGGCGACCTAGGCCTGACCGTTAACAATTCAAAGATCAACCGTTGCGCACGTCGAACCATCCAGAAGGTTCGATGAGAGCGACAAGTCGCATGACGTCACAAAGAGTATATAAATCGAGACACAGCTCTCAGCAGCAGCAATTCTACGGTATAGCACCGGGTTGACTCGCAACACTCTTACTCATCAGTCGCAATAGGCACAGCGCCTTGCGTACTAGTAGCTTCACTTTAATAAAATTCTAATTTCTTCTATTCGCAAGTCAACAGAAAATCAATAAACTCTAAAATATCATAAAAGAAATTCACATAGAGAAAGATATTCTATTTAATCAAATTATTAGAAATAAAATAAAATCAAACAAAGTCAAATATTAAATAACCTCATTTAGCAAGATTATCAAAGACATAATCGACATAGCACGTCATTTGAAACTATAGTAAAATAAGGCAACATTGTAAATATAGGATAAGTATTGGTTGCAACCGCAAGTTTAGGTTAAAATAAAAATAAATCGAATTTCTTGATTATCTAAAAGTAAGTTAATCTATGCAGATCCCTTATCCGCCATTTCCAGGTTCTTCTTCATCCGTATAACCAACCAACGCTAGATACAGCCTTAGTGAGTCTCTGACACACTCAGGTCTGGCACAGCAAGTTTTATTGTTTAGAGAATTTGGGGATAAACTAACTTTATCATAACTAAAATCAAAAGGTTAGGTGGGTAAAGTGCAGCTTCAGCGCGTTTACGTGTTCAGGTCTGTGGGGAGGCGGCTTTAGTTGCACGGCGACTCAAGTCCGTAATAGGGAACATTAAATTATTGATATAAAGGTCTAGAACATATAAAATCGAGCAAAGAACTCACAATTACACTCGGTTCGCGTTACCTGAGGTAACGCTCAAGAACCGAAACGTAACAATATATATATATATATATATATATATATATATCTATATTATAAAGATATATCGCCGCCGCCGCCGCCGCCGTGTCAGACTTTCCATGGCCTCCTCGACCCCGCTCGCTACCCCCCCCTCCTCGCCCTAGGCCTTCCTGACCCCACTCGGCTCTTCATGCCCCCCCCCCTCCCCGCCCCCTTCTTTCCATGGCCTGCTCGACCCCGCTCGCTATAATATATATAGTATATATATTATATATATGTAGTATATATGGGGAATTCCACCAATTATAGGCAAACGATCCGGGATCAAAATTTCGATTTGTCTGCAATTTTGATATCTCATAGTGTGTATTGAGATGTAAAAATCCACCAAGTTTTAGACCTCTAAGCCTTACCGTTCAGGAGAGACGCGCTGATTAGTCTTTCAACTTTGAGCACATTGACTTTTACATTCGAATTTTTATCCCATCTCTATCGCGGAAAAAAGAATTTGATCAAACGTGTTTTTCGTGTAAAAATGTCTGATCTTTCCGAATATCACATTCATTTCAAGCTAGATTCTCAAAAATGGTGACAAAAACACGTTTTTTCGAAAAAAAAACCTGTTTTTTCAACGTTCCCCAAACTTTTTTTCAAATTTGATATTTTTATCTGAAAGCTTGCAGTTTTTCACTGGAGAAACTGATTTTTATTTTGGGTGCTCGAAATGGGATCAGGCGGAAGTTACATTTATGTTCATTAAATTAGGTGTAAAAATTTTTTTTTTCTTTTTTTCAGCGATGTATATTCATTTTTCACCACACCTGCACGGAAAGTACGACCTTCGCTCCCTTGCGTGAGCGGGAAGTCGTTCTTTCCGATGCAGGGGGTGGTGAAAAATAGTATACCTCACACGGGAGTGAAAAAGGCCATCCCAAACTGCGTTTTTGTCACCCTCGCCTTCGGCTCGGGTGTCAATCTCACACGCAGTTTGGGTTAGCCTACTTTCCCTCCCTAGGTGAGTAATATACTATTATGCACATTTGTGGAAGTGCTATATTTTTTACATACTATAAAATAAGGATTCTTCGCTGATTGAAGAAAAAAAAATATTTTATACGTAATTTAATAAACAAAAATGCAACTCCCGCCTGATCCCATTTCGAACACCCAAAATGAAAATCAGTTTCTTCAGTGAAAAACTGCAAGCTTTCAGATGAAAATATCAAATTTGAAAAAAAGTTTGGGGAACGTTGAAAAAACACGTTTTTTTTCGAAAAAACGTGTTTTTGTCACCATTTTTGAGAATCTAGCTTGAAATGAATGTGATATTCGGAAAGATCAGACATTTTTACACGAAAAACACGTTTGATCAAATTCTTTTTTTCGCGATAGAGATGGGATAAAAATTCGAATGTAAAAGTCAATGTGCTCAAAGTTGAAAGACTAATCAGCGCGTCTCTCCTGAACGGTAAGATTTAAAGGTCTAAAACTTGGTGGATTTTTACATCTCAATACACACTATGAGATATGAAAATTGCAGACAAATCGAAATTTTGACCCCGGATCGTTTGCCTATAATTGGTGGACTTCCCCATATATTATATATCTCTCTATATTATAAAGATATCTCTCTCTATATTACAAAGATCCGCCGCCACCGCCGCCGTGTCAGACTTTCCATGGCCTCCTCGACCCCGCTCGGCTCATTTTGCCCCTTCCCTCCCCTTAACCCTTAGGATGGGTTAGGTTTTGTCAGGTTAGGTTAGGTTGCCTTGGTCAGGATAGAGTATGTTAGGTTGGTAACCTAACCTAACCTTACCTGACCTAACCGTACCTGACCTGACCTTTGAGGTGAGGTATTACTTGAGGTAGATTGGAGTATATATTATAAAGATATATCGCCGCTGCCGCCGCCGCCGCAGTGTCAGACCAAGGTTTTTTTTGGTCCTCAGCCTCCTTGACGGTCCAAGGGCCCAGGTAAGGGAAAGGGGGAAGCAGAGCCGAGGCAGCCGAGGAGAGCCGAAGAGAACCGGAGAGAGCCGAGGATAGCCGACGATAGCCGAGGATAGCCGGGGTTAACCGAAGACAGCCGAGGATATCCGAGGTTAACCGAAGATAGCCGAGGATATCCGAGGTTAACCGAAGATAGCCGAAGATAGCCGAAGATAACCGAAGGAAGCCAGATAGCCGAGGATAACCGAAGATAGCCGAAGAGAGCTGAATCCGGTCCTTTATCCGAGGTTGACCGAAGATAGCCGAGAATAGCCGAATATGGCCGAAGATAGCCGAAGGGAGCCGGATAGCCGAGGATGGCCGAAGACAGCCGATGATAACCGAAGATAGCCGAAGGGAGCCGAACCCGGTCCTCCATCCGAGGTTAACCGAAGATAGCCCAGGATATCCGAGGTTAACCGAAGATAGCTGAGAATAGCCGAGGATGGCCGAGAATCACCGAAGATAGCCGAAGGGAACCGAACCCGGTCCTCCTCGGGACGGCCGAGGATAGCCGGAAATAGCCGAGGATAGCCGAGGAGAGCCGAGGAGAGCCCAAAATGTCGGACGCGGCGGCGGCGGCGGCGATACATCTCAATAATCTCTACACACGACTTCAATAGATACGAAGCCGAGGACCTGGACTACGATAAATACTCAGTAAACGACTTGGACAACGAGAGCTACGAAGCCGAAGACCTGGACACTGGAAATACTTAGCAAATGACCTGGACACCGAAGAACACGAAGCGAAGGACCTGGGCAACGAGGACTACGAAGCCAAGGACCTGGACTACGGGAAATACTTAGCGAGTGACCTGGACTAAGAGAACTACGAAGCCCAGGACACGGACTACGAGAAATACTCACTGAACGACCTGGACAACGAGGAATACGAAGAACATAAAATCCACGGATTATTTGGGTTTTAGAAACAACTGATACAAATTAGAATATGGGGGGTTGGCGCGTGTAGCGCGCAGGGGGGCGAAGCCCCCCTAGTATATAGTATAGTATATATATATCAATGGCGCTACGCGCGCCAACCCCCCATATTCTAATTTGTATCAGTTGTTTCTAAAACCCAAATAATCCGTGGATTTTATGTTCTTCGTATTCCTCGTTGTCCAGGTCGTTCAGTGAGTATTTCTCGTAGTCCGTGTCCTGGGCTTCGTAGTTCTCTTAGTCCAGGTCGTTCAGTGAGTATATCTCGTAGTCCAGGTCCTGGGCTTCGTAGATCTCTTAGTCCAGGTCACTCGCTAAGTATTTCTTGTAGTCCAGGTCCTCGGCCTCGTAGTTCTCGTTGCCCAGGTCCTTCGTTTCGTATTCCTTGTTGTCCAAGTCTTTCGCTAAGTATTTCCAGTGTCCAGGTCTTCGGCTTCGTAGTTCTCGTTGTCCAGGTCATTCACTGAGTATTTCTCGTAATCCAGGTCCTCGGATTCGTATCTCTTGAAGTCGTGTGTAGAGATTATTAGGATATATCGCCGCCGCCGTGTCAGACATTTTGTGCTCTCTTCGGCTATCCTCGGTTATCCACGGCTATCTTCGGTTATCCTCGGCTATCCTCGGCCATCCTCGGCTATCCCCGGCTATCTTCGGCTATCCTCGGCTATCTTCGGCTATCCTCGGCAAAGGTTAGGTTAGATTACCTAACCTAAGCTAACTCAACCCGACCCAACCCAACGCACTATATCCTGACCATGGCAACCTAACCCAATCTGACCTAACCTAACCTCACCTCAAAGGTCAGGTCAGGTAAGGTTAGGGGTCAGGTACGGTTAGGTTAGGTTAGGTTACCAGCCTAACCTACTCTATCCTGACCAAGGCAACCCAACCCAACCTGACACAACCTAACCCATCCTTACCTAACCTAGCCCACTCTATCCTGACCATGGCAACCTAACCCAACCTGACCTGACCTAACCTAGCCTAGTTAGGTTAGGTTACCTAACACCTCAAAGGTCAGGTCAGGTGAGGTTAGGTCAGGTTACCAACCTAACCTACTGTATCCTGATCAAGGCAACCCAACCTAACCTGACCTAACCCACTCTATCCTGACCATGGCAACCTAACCCAACCTGACCTGACCTAACCTAGCCGAGTTAGGTTAGGTTACCTAACACCTCAAAGGTCAGGTCAGGTTAGGTTAGGTTACCAACCTAACCTACTCTATCCCGACGAAGGCAACCTAACCTAACCTGACACGACCTAACTCATCCTAAGGGTTAGGGGGAGGGAAGGGGCGAAAAGAGCCGAGCGGGGTCGAAGAGGCCATGGAAAGGGGGGGGGGGGGGGGGGGGGGGGTAGCGAGCGGGGTCGAGAAGGCCATGGAACGTCTGACACGGCGGCGGCGGCGATATATCTTTATAATATAGAGAGATATATGGGCGGGAGGAAAAGTACTTTTCTCCCCGCTGCAGCGGGAGGAAAAGTACTTTTTATCACACGTGCACGGAAAACCCGATTTTCCTCGCTGTTATGCGAGAGTAAAATGGCAGTTTGTCTCTCGTGGTACACTAGACGAACTCGCGCATGCGCATGTCGTTGAGAGTTCATTTTCTTCCCTAGGGAGCGGGAAGAAAATGAATTCTCTACGACATGCGCATGCGCGAGTTCATCTTGTGTACAAACCCGTCCGTGTTCACAGGTCACATTGACAGTTGTCACACGTCACCTCGGACATCAATACGGCTTGGAAAATCGGTGTTTTCGTGCACTTGTGATAAAAAATATCGTGTGCATCAAGGAAGAATAGGTGCTTTCTACCTCGTGTGATTGTGCGGCCCTCGGCTTCGCCTCGGGCTGCAAAATTCACACTCGGTATAAATCACCCATTTTCTTCCCTTGATGCACAATATACTATTCCCTCCCGCTCTCGTCGTAGTTCGACACAAGCGATTTTCACCACGCCCGACAAGCATGAAAGAAGGCCCATTTCATGCACGTATTATAAAAAGTACTTTTCTTCCCGCTGCAGCGGGAGGAAAAGTACTTTCCCTCCCGCTCTCGTCGTAGTTCGACACAAGCGATTTTCCCCACGCCCGACAAGCATGGAAGAAGGCCCATTTCATGCACGTATTATGAAAAACGCTTTTCCTGAAATGTTCAATCTTGTCATGTTTCTTTTTGCTCTAACCCTAGTAGAAATTACGATCGGGCACTGGCGAGGGCCAGGCTAGCTGGCCGGGTGTCAGGCTAGCCGCTGACATGGCTAACTGGCCAGGGCCCGGCTAGGGATGTTACACTTGTCCTAACCAGCGCCTAGCTAGCGCAACTGAAGAGGCCCTGACTAGTTCCGCTGCACAGAGCCCTGCTCATTTTTCATGGCCAGGATAGCCCTTCCGGCATCCCTGTTTAATATCACTAGGTTTAAAATCTACTTGGGGATGAAAATAACAAAATGCGCAGTCGAAGTTTATTTCGAAATGATTTATTTATAAAAATTATATTAACTATATGCAATAATTGAATTACCGACAAATTCGTCTTATAATTAATTATTTAGGTGTAATGAATATTATATATCTATATTATATTATCTCAAAGGTGAGGTAAAAAAAAAAAAGTAAACCAAAAGTCAGTATCATTATTATTTATTATTATTTGGATTTTTCTTTCGTGATTAGCGGTGACCATCCCAATCTTTGGCATTACTTATAACATTCCCCAACTGATGATAAAAGGACGTCTGTGTAACAGGTGATTTACCGTTTTTTAAATTTGGTCCGTTGATGACTCCTGAAACGATAGCGTAGAATACAAAAATGAGTTCTGGGTGTATTAATTTTTTTAGTAAGTTGACTAACTGAAAGAAAATTCAGCCATATAATACCTAGCATTACTGAACAGAAATTCGTCTCCTTGAACACTTCTTTTTTAGGCGTCTTTTTTATAGCAGTGAACGATAGTGCTAGATCTCTCGACACGTAATGTTTGAGCATCGACCTAATGCTCTTCGACACTAGTCCACCACGGTCGAGGTCGAGACGGAGAGAATGAACCTGAACAAATTTAAATCAAGAATTAGATAATTAGCTAACTGACATCATTGAAACTAACAATTGTATCTCTAAATGTGGTATTCTCTTCATCCCCCAATTTTTCATCAAATTCCTTGAAGTCCGCCATCTCCGTGAGCGGAATTGTCAAGCCATCCACTTCTGGGAAGCATGGTACGTCATCGTTGGCCAATAAATTGGCAGATTTGATGGTAGTGCCCAAGGATCGAATTTTATCGCTCAACTCTTTCACGACCTAGCAGAGGCCAACCACCTTTTTGAGAATCAATTCCACTAAAACCAAAGAAATTACATGAGCAAGTACCATGAACGAAGAGAAAATTCACACTGTTTATAGCGCAGCATTGTTTATAATGTCACTTGTGCCCACGCAAGGCCTCTTACCGTTTGATAATTCCTGCTTGCTTCCATTTTGCTGAAGTTTATGAAAGATCTTCGGATTGTTCGTAGAGCTCAATTTTGTTGATCCGCCTTTTTCAACCTGTGACTTAGAGTTTCGGGAGCAAGTGTAGCTGGAAGTGTTGGGCGACTTTGGTTTGAAAAGATTTTTGGCACCTGGAAAACAAATAGACTGTTATATTCGGAAACCTAAGCTTAAATAACAAATTACTTACGAATTTCACCAAGTGTTTTTTTGTTGACCTCTCTCTGATGAGTCTGTAAATAGTCCTCTCGGGAGCAAGACTGCCCCGGGAGATTTCTTTGCGATGAAACATTAGAAACTGTCGATCCTTGCAGCTGCTTTTTATGTACATTGACCTTGGAGGTCCTGGGAGTAAGTTTGATGTTTGGTGATATATTCAATGAATGGTTGCAATCCGAGTCTTTCTCCTCTTCTTGATGTTGCTTCTTTAAGTTTTTTTTACATTTTTTTGAAGCATCTTCATTTGACTCTCTATTA
Source organism: Tenthredo mesomela (assembly GCA_943736025.1). Classification (NCBI taxonomy): domain Eukaryota; kingdom Metazoa; phylum Arthropoda; class Insecta; order Hymenoptera; family Tenthredinidae; genus Tenthredo; species Tenthredo mesomela. The sequence goes on along the minus strand of OX031014.1, from coordinate 40,039,034 downwards.
GGACTGGGTGTGGAAATTCCTTGCAGTGGTTCCTTGTAGCTTGTGATTCTTGAAATTCTGGGAGTCGATTCAATGCTCTGTGGCGATTCAGCTGGTAAGTAGTGGTTATGAGGTTTTTCTTTTTCGGCTGACGTTTTTTTTTTTGGTTGCGTTCTCTGGATTTTTTGGGAGTTTCTTGAAATGACTCCGATGAGTATGACTCAGTACAAGTACTGGGAGTTGGAGCTGTGGGAGATATTGCCATGAACCTCTGTTGTTATAATAACTTCATAGAGTTGAAATAAAAAGAAAGAATTGCTCTTACGAACTACAGATCTGGTATCTGATTCAGGGCTTGGCAACTCTTCAATTATTTTCGGTACTTTTAAGAGATCTCTAGTGACGGCTACATCAACTTTTCGTTTTTGGCAGCGATATGATCGCTGTATTGCCTTCGCTATGTCTTCAGGTCTCATGTCAGGGTTGCTCGAATAGGCATATTTTTTGGTTTTCAGGGTTTCCAGTCGATTCAGAGCGTCGCCATATGATTCTGGATTAGATATTGATATCAAAATAATTGTATGAGAATTGATTCGGAAACGTGAGTAACTCAAACAAAGTATCCAATTTCTAAGTACTATCAAAAGGCTTACTGGCTTGTCCTTTTAATTTCACTGTATATGTGGGCCAGGTACTCGGTGGTTCTGCACAATCTTTGATACGTGAATGCAGTTTTTCAGACTGCTTGCGGTCATAAGGCGGGGGCATAAAAGTGGTTACGCATTGACTACTAGTGGAATCAAAACTGATCCACGTTGATGGCACTACATCCACATCCCCAGATGTGAATTCCACGAGTTGATATAGGTACTTCTGCACTGCAGCCATGTTTTTCGAAGTGTGTGTAACGTAGCCCAGGCAACGAAGCAAAAATAAAATTGATGAATACGAAAGTTTTGAAATTTTTGTTTTTTCAAAACAACCCTCAGCCACTAACTAACTCACTCGTGGTTTTCACTATTTGCAGAAACACTCAATTTTAGTTTATATGTTATTTATTTATTTAATTATTTCACATGTGGAGAAGTGGTATGCCATAGAATTTCTGGTCTTCGACACTCAAAATCACCATCCTACTATCAATTGATTGTAGCGGGCATGTTATTCTAATAGAAGATGGTCGTTTTTGAAGCTCCCACATTTTCAATAATTTTGAATCAAAAGGGTACATGAATAATGATTTCTTGATTTTCCATTTTAGTCCAGTGATTGCAATAATTTCTTCATTTTTAGTTATCTTGTCAATTTGAACTATTTCTTGACTATGAAGGATCACATAATTATTAGGTGCAGAGGTAGTTAGAGTAGCTCCACGATACTGTAATTTTTGTATAGAAATATTGCCCAGGCAATCTGTGACACTCTTTTCTAAGATCACATCAGGAGGCAATGTAATCTTTCCACTCTCAGCAGAGAATGCTTCGTGTAATCGACGGCATATTTGAGCAAGCGGTCGATTACCGGTGCGCAGCATTTTCTTAATTTGGCCAAGGAGATTTTCAAATGGAAATGCTGTATAGGTACTGATAGAGCCCTTCATATATTCCACGTCATTGACGAGATGAATTAGATTATGAACATTCATTATCTGTGATTCTGCGCCGTAATACTCCCGTGTTAATAAAAAGAAATTTTTCAGAAAAACTTTCACTGGATCTGTATACGTCTGTTTCAAACATAAACTACTCAACAAAATTAAAGGCCCCCTCCTAGCATAACCTGCCATTTCCAGACGCCTTGACCGATTCACTTGAGATTTGGACCAAGGCTAGTCCAAAGTGTTTCCAACTTGGGCCCGACGCCGATTTTCTGTATCTTTAAGGGTTGCGATGTGGCACTCCAAAAACCAACCCTCTGCGTAAAATCAAAGTCACAGGTCTGTGGCACCGGGTTCCAACACCGATTTTGTGCCCAAAAAATGTTTGAACAACTTTTGGTCGAGCCAGACGATTCGGTCCACTGCTGAATCATACACCCTTGCCTATTCAACCCCTCTGCTTCCATCCCTCTATCATCCGGGGTTGGACAAAACATTTTGACACATTTTCGAGCATCGGAGACACAAAAGTGTTTCCGAATCGTTTTCGCGATTCAGCCGAGCAATTGCAGCCCATCTGTCCCTGAGTAACTGCAACCAACCCCTGAACAACCCTTAGCCTAGCAGTAACTTTTCACTCCCAGCTACGGAATCCTAGGCTAGCCGCAAAATCGATGTTGGAACCCGGTGCCACAGACCTGTGACTTTGATTTTACGCAGAGGGTTGGTTTTTGGAGTGCCACATCGCAACCCTTAAAGATACAGAAAATCGGCTTCGGGCCCAAGTTGGAAACACTTTGGACTAGCCTTGGTCCAAATCTCAAGTGAATCGCTCAAGGCGTCTGAAAATGGCGGGTTATGCTAGGAGGGGGCCTTTAATTTTGTTGAGTAGTTTAGAACCTTGTCGCATAATATCCTACAAGAAACATGTACCAGTAGGAAATGCTTGTACAATGCTGAGTTTAGGAGATTCTTAAGGGGACCCGTACAGTTTGAAATTTTGCAAAAATCGTTTTTTCGTTTTTTGCGGTATATGCTATCTCAGGGTCATATCTATCTCTAAAAAAATTGGCGTCGACGAATTCGTAAAAGTGACAGAGTTATCGACCGAGATTCATAATTGAGCTTTGGCGAACTGGCGCAATTGGCGCTGTCGCCTTATCTACATGTCGCTCACATGTTTTGTGACCGGCCATTGTTTTCTGAACGCTTTCTGAAATCGTGTCAACGTTCCCGCTTTTTAAATCTGTTCCGATTACAATAAATGAAAAAACAGTACTTTTCAGTACTAAAAAATCCGCGATTCAATCGTGCTAAAATCTACTTCTGCTACTTGTGTGTGTGACATCAAGTGACAGTGTGTGTGAGGTTTATTTGTGGGAAACCACCGACTAACCTCAAAGTAAGTATCGTATATACGCGTGTGTGCGGTGGAAGTTTTTTTCTTTTTGTTCGCAGATCTAATAAATTACATCTAAAAGGAGAAAATCATTACAATAGACGAAAATATGAAACGGAGAGAGCGTGTTGCCGGCGAGGGCCGCAAAAGATCGCATGGCCGGCCAGAAAAAAGAGCAAAGACTTTTCATCGCCCTGCGACGGCCGACAACGAAGTTCCAAATACTTCAACAGCTTGCGACGAAAAGATAACTGGCGACTACATAGCCAGCCAATCAGTTATATAATAAATAATAAAATAATATAATAAAAATATATAATATAATATAATATAATATAATATAATATAATAATAAATAATAATATAATATAATATAATATAATATAATATAATATAATATATATAATCAATTCAGTCATATTACGGAAATGCTATCCGTAACAATTCCCAGTCAGTTGAGGACATGACTGAGGCGATATGGGCAATCTGGCATCATAAGAGCTCAACGGACGCAAAGCCTCAACATCATCTCTGTCCCAGTGGGAAAGACTCATGGTGTCGATACAATAAGGCAGTTGCGGTGGGTACAGTGGATGAGTTCAAGCACAAGAATTCCCTCCCCCAAGTCGTGATGGACACGATCAAGCCTGTCTTCGAAAATCTCACAGCTCCAGAACTACTCACTCGCTGCGTTGGTGGTAAGACTCAGAACGCTAATGAGTCACTGAACAACGTGATTTGGAAATTCTGCCCCAAGAGAGGGTACACAGGACGGAAAATAGTGTCTATAGCAGCAAATCTCGCAGCAATAACTTTCTCCGAAGGAGCCACTGGGATCCTGAAGGTCATAACTGCACTTGAAGTGACCCCAGGATCTAACGCAAGAGCTCAAATGATTCAGACTGACCAGATACGCTTGGAACAGGCTCGACGACAGGCAGCTGATAGTACTCGATAAGCCCGAATCGCTATCAGAAGACTGCGGCTAGGTCAAAATGAGGCTGCAGAAGCTAGGGAAGGACCGTCATACGCTGCTGGAGCTTTTTGAAGATGGTACGTTAGAAATATTACTTTGAAAGTTGGAAAGGAAAAGAACAATTTTTTACGTCGAAACAAAAAATGGTCACTTGAGTCAACATTTTTTTACAAACAACTTTTGTTTGTAACAATTTTTGATATCTTGAACTTTTCTAGTAGTTATTTCCGATTTTTCAGTGAAAACTTTAAACGCGTTTATCTCAAAACTATGTTTTTGGAGCTGTGTCGTAAGGTTTTAGGAGTACCGTTGGACCGATTTGGCTCGGCTAGGGCTTATTTTTTTCAGAAAACCAATCCTCATCGTATGAACGAGGGAAATTTGGAAATAAATTTTTGGACCAAGTTATCTGCAAAAAAGTGGCCACATTTTGGGTGAATTTTGATAACTCGCTATAACTTTTCACATGATTTTTTTTTTTACAGATCCCCGCGTTCACACGATGTAGGATTGCGCTCCGAAGAAAATGAGACGTCAAAATGTGAAATTGGACCAACCGTGTGGCTGAAACCTTACGACAACTGATTTGGGCAACATGATTTTTTTGATGTGTAATGAACTTTGGTTAAGGGGTTAGGACACTCTAGAATTTTTGAAAAATCGTTTTTTATTTTATTTTATTTTATGGTCCCCTAGGACCTCAAAAATGGTGTCCCAAAAGATTATGGCCGGGAAAAATCTCCAAGTACTCGGTTTACGAATTTTAGTACAATCAGCAACAAAATTAACGGCGCACCCGGCAATCGGCGAAATAATGCCGACTTTCGAAATGCTGTAACTCAATGAAAAATTGTAAAAAAAAATCATTCGGGCAAGCATTTTGAAGGTTAAAACTTCATCTTCAAGATGGTTCTTGAAAATTCTTCCTACGGCCATTTTTGACGCCATGGCGTAGGTTTGAGTGACGGATTGCGAAACGCCAGAAAAGAAAAGTTTTTCAAAGTTTTTCAAAGTTCTCTACGGGGCGTTAAAAAAATCGCAGAGAACTTTCAAAGCAGCCATTTTGTAGCCTGAAATCTACTTTTCAAAATGGTTCCTAGAAATTTGTCGCACGATTTTTTTTCACTGAGTTATTCAACTTTTGGTGAATTTTCATGATTTTCTACTACTCAAAACTTCAAACGCGTTTATCTCAAAACCGCATTTTTTAAGTTGGCCGGAAACATAACTCAGACAATTTTCAACCAATTCACTTGAAACTTCGAATATATCTTGAAAAATACATTGTCTATGGAAGTACGTAGGATTTTTTTTTTATATTGCACAGTTAATTTGTTATTAACAATTATCTGACGATTTTTTAGGCAAATTTTTCACTTTCCACTTTAGAAGTGCACCATTTCGCAAAAAATCAGTATATCGAAAAAATCCTACGTACTTCTATAGCAGTTATTATGTATAATCTAGAAAAATTCATTGGCTTATCATAATTCAAAAATTACCGGAGCCGTTCGTCCGGCCGTGGGCCCTAGAAAACCGGAGACGTCATCGCAAAAACACTGCACAGCCGCCATTTTGAAATCAATCGCTTCAAAAAAATTATTGTATACAGCCAGTGATATGTATAATAAACACCCATTTTTGTAAACTCGATTTATTTTGTAGTATTTCTGAAAAAAAAATCCTCAAAAAGCCTATTTTTTTCGGCCTCTAGAGTGGCCTAACCCCTTAAGTTATAAATGATTTTTGGAGTATGTTGAATTCATTGGTTCAAACTGTACTGGTCCCCTTAAGTACAACAGGACCACAGTATAAAAGAAAAAATCGGAACTCCGTTGCTTCCCAATGTGCAATCTCGAATGTTGACCTCGGCTTGCGTTGGAATTCACAGGGTGTCTGTGGTCTTAGAGCTTTTATCCTCTCAGACAATCTCAGTTTTTCCACTCGACTCCAACGAATGTTCAAATTTCCCTCCAACCAATACAAAAGTAGTTTTTTCATGACCCTCAAGCAGCACAGATGCATAAAGTCAAGCATGAATTGCGAGACCATATTAATTGCAGGTCTTATGCGAGTCAGAGGGGACACTCCGTTATGATGTTCACGTTGCTGTGTTGCTCGGAAAGAAATATCAGTCCTTTCAGGGCAATCGGCTAAATTATATATCATCCGTCTATTACAGCGTTCTCCGTATACTGTGCACCTTTCACAGGCAGCGTAGCCACCATGGCCTTTCACACATTTGATAAAAGTACGTGCTGGAGTATGTGCGATAAAACATTTGACTTGCACCTCGAAATTTTTGCCATCAATTATAATGCCTTCCTCCTGCAATAGATTAACCTCTGCTACAAACTTTTCAAGATATTCATCAACGCTCTTCGGCTTTTCTTGACCACAGTATATTGCTACTGGAAAGGGTTTATAAATGTCAGGATCAAAGTGAATTTTACATAAAATGGGCCAGAACTGTTTTGTACTTGATCTATATAATGGTAGCCCATCTATATTTATTTGAAGATAAATTCGATTTTCAGCATGAAGTTGGGTATTGAGACATGCTTTAAGCCCTTTTGCGAGACCGAAATACACAAGCTCAGATGTATTGGCCCCATGACTGTCTCGGATTTTTTGAATTTCGTAGCAGGCAGAAGAAGTTTTCAAGAAAGTTTTAGCTGATTTTGGTAGGTCTGGAAGTAATCTTTCTCTCAAAATAGATAGTAGTTCGTCAACGTGCGAATGTCTTATGCTGCATTTCACTGCCCATTTTCTCAGTAGCTTGATTTCATCTACAATTTCATCGTTCACTCCGCCAGCGTCATCTTCAAATTCATTTTCATCTATTTCATTGCACTCCTCTGCACTATAATATTCTTCTTCTACTTCATCTTCTTCTTCCTCTGCAGGATCAATCTCTATTGATTCTGCACTGCTTGACTCTCCACCTTCATCAGTTGAGTAGTCATAATTCTGGGATTGCGATATACAAGGGCTCACTTGGGATAATTCTTCATGAGAATGCGTTTCTCCTGTTAGATCATCGAGATCATCGATATCATCAGTGTCGTATTTCTGATAATGTGAAGTTGAGGCAAATTCTCTCATCGCGTGTTGAATCGCGCGAGATTTTCTTATCCTCGCCCGTGCCGAGTTCAATTTCAATCGCTTACGATCAGGTTCCATGTCACTTTATTATTTTTAAATACACCTTTCAGGTTCAATAATATTAACGCGCGTTATAGAGGTTGAAAAACCAAATCAGCTAATCTGTACGTAACCAATTGAGAGTTTTACATGACATTTTTTTGTTCGTTTTTTTTTATTCATTTTTTGTAGGTGCATATATACAGTAAGGTGTGTCAGATTGACTTTTTTTTTAATTTTCATGGCGCTACCTTGTATAAGTCACTAGTCTTATCAAGAAAGAAGACATATCCCGCATAGTAAAACTTTTTTTCGTCAAGTCTAAGTGGTTAGTAGTGTATATATGACAGTTCTGGACCAAGACTTCTTTACCGGCCGAGTTGTGATGGTAAGTTACCGGCCGTGCGGGGTAAGTTACCGACCGTCGGATGGTAACGATTTGGGTACCGATCGTCGATCTTTGTTACCGACAATCGGATGGCTGCAATTTTCGGTCGTGCGATGGCGCCACTGCCGATTGTTACCGATATTCCGATGGTAAGGATCGAGAATCCCGCATTGCCGATCTCCGCTTACCGACAATCTGATGGTTGCGATTTGCCGTCATGCGATGGCAACCATGGATTATCGATCCTTAGTTATCGATAATCCGATGGTAACGATCCGATCATTAGTTACCGATAGTCTGATGGCTGCAATTCTCCTGCAATTTTCCGTCTTGCGATGGCGCCACTAAGGATTCGCTTTCGAATCATGGTAACGATTACCGATCTTTTTTTTTTTTCTTACCGACAATCGATCCAAGATGGCTGAAATATCTAATTCTAAGCTGATATGTATACGAATTATACTAGCTGAAAAATGCTTGAAGAGTGACAGGGTGTTATATATATATGCAATCAATGACGCGAATTATCTGATAATATATGTGTTTATTTTCCTATGTCTTAAGTCTAACCTATATTCTAAAATGACAATTTTCTTAAAAAAACTCACTTAAACTATGAATACATATATCTAATTTAAACTTAAGCTATATTTACAACGGGTGACGATCATCCACCGAGCTTCACGCATATCATCTGAAACATACAGGTATTTTTTAATAACCGAACGATATGTAATGAAAATTACGTGTACTTACCTAGCAACGGGTCATTCAAAACCATATTCGCGAATGTCAATCTGTTCGAGTGGAATCACCTCCGGCGGTGGTGGTATGTCCGGGGATGAGGACCTTGACGACGATGGTGATTCCGGACTCGATCTCGATGAATCCGAACCGAATGATCGCGATCGACTTCTCCCCCTATCAATGTGCACCGTCTCCGCATCCGAATCTTCCGCATCTTCTTGCGTGGAAGATGTTACATCCGTGCATTGGATGGTCGATTGTGCAGCATTTTCGGTCGCGGCCGCGCGCCTTGCCCAATTATCATTTATTTCATATTGTCTGGTGATGCTCTCGATCATCTCGAAATGGATGCTTGACGTTTCGACCACGAAGCGCTCATCCACATTCTGCTGGCGCAAAATACGCAACACAAGCTGAGCGTTCCGGAGGAATCGCATCCTCAACTCGGCCCTCCGTCGCAGCTGAGCCGCCCGCAGTGAAACTCTTACGCCAGCCGGATTCATCTGGATTGATCACACATTCTTATGTTTAGAATCTGTTAAAATTTGAGTATTCAATGCTAACACAACATACCTTTTTTTCACGTGTTTAGTTTTAAAATTCTTCTTCCCCGTCTATTTCTTCGCCTTGATACTTTTTCCGGCTATTCAATGATCTTCCACTTTTCACCGATATTTTCAAACTGAAAATTGTATTCTTTTCTCAAACCGATCCGGTGGGGTTGGGCTGCAATCCTATCGGCTGCATACCACCCCCAATTCGAAATGAAATCAAGCCTAACCAACCCGAGAGCAGGACACAAAAGACTCCACCTCAACTCATAAAAATGGGCAAGTCTCAAAGGATTTGGTGGTGAATATCATTCAGAAGTTTTTTTCACTATACTTTCGTCGCTCGAAAACGCTAGGATTCCGCAAAGCACGAATATTGCAATAATCAAAAGATCCCACCTGGCCCCCCATAAAAATCGACAAATCTCAAAGGATCAAGTAATAAAATATCATTCAGAGTTTTCACATCCTTTCGCCGCTCGAAAACGCTAGGATTTTACAAAAGATTACAATAATCAAAAGATCCCACCTGGGCCCCCCCATAAAATTGGCAGGTCTCCACGGATCAAGCAATAAATATCGTTTAGAAGTTTTTCACACCTTTTCGCAACTCGAAAATGCTAGGATTTTTAAACACAAAGATCGCAATAATCTAAAGATCCCACCTGCACCTATAAAAGTCGGTAAGCCTCAAAGGATTAAACAATAAACATCATTCAGAGTTTTTCACATCCTTTCGTCGCTCGAAAACGTTAGAAATTTTTAAACACAAAGATTGTTTGGAACACCTGAATTTTTTTTGCATTTTTTTTCACACGGTACCATCTGCACACCTGCACGCATACCGATCCCACGCAATAAATCATCAGCTCAGTCAATTTCCGGCTTTGCTTGAGATCGCACACGAAATCGTCAATATGGAGCTAATATTGGATCTACAAGGTTTTGGACGATTCAGTGATAAATTTGTAATAAAAGAGCTGGCTGCAATAAGCATTCGCGCGCATGAGGAATATCAGCAGGATATCACACGCATTCTCTTCAAAGCACCATGCTCTTGGGTGACTCTTTCACGCGAGTATAAAAATCTCAATTCGTGGCTGACATGGCGTCATCATGGAATACCCTGGATCGCGGGAGAAACACCGTATAGGGATGTAGTGAAAACTGTGAGAAAAGTTGCGCAGGATGCGAGGCGTATTTATGTGAAGGGATTGGAGAAGAAACTCTGGATCGAAAAAATCCTCAATGACGACTCGAAACCGGTGATTGATTTGGACGAGCTGGGCTGCCCGAATTTTCGAATACTACGATTGGAATCGCGTGTATATCGCTGGCATGAGGACTGTCATGGCGATGTATTCGGAGGCTACCATTGTGCCTTTGAGAACGTTCAGAGGTTGAAAAACTGGTATTTAGAGGAGGGGCATGAAAAACCCTCCCCACATGTCTCGATGGCGGGGGATGATGGTTTAAAAGTCAAGAGCTCGCAGGGAGCTGCATCCGTGCATCTCGACTTCTCACCATTAACACATCTTCCTCGTATATACGAAAATGAGCCGTGCCGATCAAGAGTAAAAATGCCAAAGATGTAACAGCTGCGATGAAATCTGTGCTAACTCTGGACCGCATACCGAAACATCTACACGTCGATCAGGGCAAGGAATTTTACAACAAAGAATTGAAAACTCTCATGAGACATCATGGAATCAACATGTACTCGACATTTAGCAACTTGAAGGCATCGATATGCGAACGCTTCAATCGTACACTGAAAAATAAAATGTGGAAGCAGTTCACACTTCAAGGTTCTTATAAGTGGACTAGCATTCTACCAGATTTAATTGCATCGTACAATAATACCGAACATCGCACGATTGGAATGAAGCCGAAAGATGTGACTACGACTAATGAAAAACAACTGTATCGAAGTGTGTATAAACCGCGTCAAATAAAAAGAAGCAAACGAAAACGTAAATTTAAGGTTGGCGATAAAGTTCGAATTAGCAAATATAAAAATGTGTTCGAAAAGGGTTATACGCCGAATTGGACAACAGAAATATTTACGATTCATGAGATGAAAAATACCAACTTACAAACTCACCGATTACTTGAATCAACCCATTGAAGGCGGGTTTTATGAGGAGGAGCTCAGCAGGGTGCAATATCCCGATGGCTATCTTGTAGAAAAGGTCTTGCGGAGGCGTGGTGATCAACTCTATGTAAAATGGTTGGGATTCGACGGTTCACATAATAGTTGGATAAATAAATCGGATATGTAATATAATTTTCATGAATAAATTTATTATGAACTTATTTACATTTGTTTCTTCACCCTCCTCAATCTTAATGCTAGCTTACATGGTAATTGCGGAAAAATGTTTTCACACGCACAAACTTTTTCACATTTTCTCACATTTTCTCACATTTTCTCACATTTTCTCACATTTACGTGTAAAGTAAATGGGAAATTATTTGAGAAAATGTAAGAAAATGTGAGAAAATGTGAGAAATTTACAAGTTTGCATGATCTTGGTAACCCCAGGGCAAAGTATCAGTTTTACCAGGTATTAATTTTCGCTTATCGTCACACCAGCTTAGAGCTAACTTATTCTGTATGATAGTACTAACTTTATGTCGACCACTTTTTATCATACACTGTTTCCTATCTAAATTTTGATAACCAATAAGACATCGTTTGTAATCATCAAACGTGATGGATTTTAATGTGGAACCTTTCACACCCTTTGCACGTTTCTTATCAGTATCACCACAAGTTCTGAATGTATAGAGTTTTGCGCGCAATCCGATAAATTCAGTCATGATTTTTCCATTATTCTCATCCTTCATCAGACCAAGACGTTTTTTATTCAACAAGGGGATGTTATAGGTATTATCGGGTGAATAGTCTGATGTATCGAACATTGTCGCAACATCACGCTTCATGATTTCATAGATATTTGGAACAGTAAATTGATATATCAGGCTATCTGTATCGGTATACATGAATTTTGATTCGGTACTTGAAAAATTATTTTTTACATAATCATAGTGGAAGTTGTATAGAAATATTTTCGAAAGATCGAGAATAGCAGCGCCAATGTAGATAGGTTTGTTAAAATATACCCTGGTTCGACTTAGCTCAATAATTACCATATCTTCATCAAATATGGTACAGCTACGAAATGTTGGCCGTGCAATAAGAGCACGTGCACCGCCCCTACCCTCCCATTTCGTGATTAGTTTCACGGTCTTATGGTTACGCACATTCCCCATGGTCTTGCCGAATACAGCGTTGTTCATAAGCTTGTAGAAATTTTTCTCAAATTCATTTTTCGATTGCTTTCGCATATTTGTATTGAGATCGATGTATGATTTTAACCATGGTGATTGTGCGAACCTTAGAACTCTATGCACTTTTACCAGCTTCAAACCAAATTTAATGCATTGTTTCAAATTGCGATAGTGCAGAACTTATTTTTCCTTGGGTAGAAGCGTTGTAGCAAGTTTTCTAATTTTACTACCCGGCGGTATAAAATGCTCGGGGCAGAGAGGTAGGTCGGCATGCTGTTTATGGAGCTCTACGGGATAATCTAAATCCACCTCTAGAATATAACCGATTGGTGCGTCATCCGGATGGGACATCACATTAATGGCATCATTTTCCCACTCGAACGACCCACTCGGCAAATGCTCACTCATAGCTGCACCATAAAGATTATTTACATCGAAATACATTAAATATGATTCCGCTTTGCTTGGATCAAAATCTTCACCCATAAATCGATTATTTGCTCGGGCATAGCGATTGGAGCACTGTGCCACACCACCCCTTATACTTTTCTCGATGAACAATATCATTTCCGGATCGTCTAGAAGTTGGAGATTAATTTTCGTCTGCTTCAACATTGCATCAAAAGCAAGCCCCGGCGCGGTGTAATAATGCAGAGGATCCAAGTTGTATGTTTTAAAGCAGCTATTACGAAAATTTTGAAATATATCGGCTAATAAAAGTACATCGGTTTTCAGGTATAAATCGGAATATTCGCCCAGAGTTTTCAGACCAAACTTGGTCCAAACATTTTTCGCATGTTCATAATCTTCATTGGAAATATGAGAATCGCTTAGTCTTGAATAAAAATATTTTTCAATGGGTAATTCCGGTTCGCCAAGTTTTTCCCAAGAATCGATGTATTCGTAGGGGAACACACCTTTGCGAATCATCAACTCGAATTTTCCCTGATCGATGTAAAATTTTCGAGTTATTTTTTTATCCGCATCGCACACGTATGACGCCAATTTGTCAATGCTGCTAGCCATAAATCGAAGCGAATCTATGAATCTCAAGCTCATCATGGTGCCGTCAACCCTCTTGGTAAATGATATATACTTTTCCTTATTAATGGACAATAGCGTGATTCCACCCGAAAAATTTGAAGCTAAAGATTTAATTAAGAAATGCGAATCATAGCCCGACAAATTATGAAACACCACCGGAATCGCGTGTTTCTCTCTGAAATTCAAGTTACACCGATTATGGGCGGGGCCGCGATATTTACCCGTGAAATGACAGTGATCGTAACATTTTTTTTCTTCCGGTGAAAATCGCCTTTCACAGATGTAGCAATTTTTTGCGCGCATATGATGGTCGCGTTGTGTCTGATTCAGAGATTCAATTGGAATTATATTTTTTATGCGCGACTCTACTTCAATTGATAATTCGCGAAGCTGCTCGAAGAGCCATTCAACACAATTAGGTCCGCGTTTGTTCTCATATCTCGATAATGTCTCATCATATGAGCAATGTACATAATAGGCGACACTGTGTGGAATATGCTCTTGAGATTCATTTGCAACCGGTTTCAATATACACTCGAGATCCGCGTAAACCACGAATGGCACAGTTCCCTTATTCTGAAAATTAGAAAATTCCAAGTTTTTTTTCTCTGGAAATTCCATTCGGATGCTATTCATTCGCACGCAATCTTGCCTGTGACTTTCATACGCGCTGTGTACGCTAAAGTGACACAAGCATCTATCACACAAAAATTGTTCACCATCATGGTTCGATAATTGTTTGCTAACCAAACGTGAAAGATTCCTAATCCAAGCAAAATGAAATCTGGCTTTGAAGTTATTCAAGTTAGCTTCACCGTCATCATCGTGATCATTATCATCGCCATCTATTTCAATGTTACACTCAATCATAAGTAGGTGAATTGTCTTTTTATCGGGATTTGTTGAATTTTTACTGAGATAAAGAGGCGTGATAATGCTCTGTTTTGATTTTGAATTTGAGGAAGTTTCTTTTTCAATTCCGTATACATTGATTCTTAAATTATTCGCTTTTTCAAGTTTTTCTACGCTACGCAGGGTTGCGGGGAATTTTATACCTGTACAATCTAGCTCCGATATGTATCGTCGATAGCTGTGTGTTCTGGTTGCGTGGCCGTGTACGGGGTGGAGGGCTGCGGCAACAGACCACAGCAAACATCGATCATCGTCGTTCTGCACGTTGACCACCGCCTTCTTTCGCTGAAGATCTTCGGGTAGCTGTGTGAATGTTGAGAGTCCACCGCGAAGAGGCTCGTATCGGTTGATGCAGATCACAGCATTCATGATCTCAATCATACTCCAACCAGAATCTCGTTGTTCGAAATCCTCCACCATAGTTAGCAGAGGATTCGTTATATTATCAGCAAACCAGGTTTTCAGATCCGTCGACGGAAGAATCGTAGCGTTGCGCGTGTTGAAGTTCTTTACTTCCAGACTGATCTCATCGTTTTTGACGTTCTCAAATTTGCACGAAACCCCCACATTCACCTTAATACTTCCTTCTTCGCGTAGCACATTTTTCAAACGTTGCATCGTCACCACCCCAGCATCAGCTAAAAATCTTGCCAAATCTTTATGTTGAAGATTTGTCACAGCTCCGGTGCGTATGCGATACTTGAAGGCGCTCTCCATGTCAGCCCATCGAACGCGATTATGAATATCATCGCCGATATTACCACCAACAATAGTTGCACGATGTCGTTCAAATTTCACCGCCCACGATTGAAGGAGTGAAATTATATGTTGCAATCTTTGTTTTTCACTCACACTCGGCTTAGATTGCGGTAAAATATTGTTCAAAAATCGGATATTTTGATGTGCAATGTCACGCCAGTGAATAAAAATATCTTCATTTGCGTGTTCTGGTGGTAGTGTACACAATAACTTGTATGCGTCCTCCATCATCTGAACGAGATTCATATACATAGCGTTGTCCATTTTTTTTTCTTCGTAGAATTTCACGGTCAAACTGGCACTAGACGATTGCTCACACCCACCCTAGGGTTTGGGGTTTTTATATGCATACGCCCCACCCCTCCACATTTTTTTTCCACCTGGGAGGGTTGGCATCTTTGGTCCATCCGTACGAAAAAAATATTTTCCGAGTTTGCAATTGTTCAGCCCCTATAATATTGGGGGCGTATTTCGGGTTTAGTTGGATATAAAAGTGCGAGTTTGCAATGAGTTTTACACAATCTGCAGTCAGTCGAGAGAAGAAAAATTACATACCAATCTCAACAACCAAATAGAAAGCAAGAAGTAAGTATCGTTATTCTTCGATATCATAGTTTTCATGATGGGCATAGTTTGTAATTGATATTGCATATTGCAGAAATGGATCATTATCAAATCGATGATGATGATGTAGTGGAGGATTGGAGCTCAGACGATGATGGGTATGAAAGCTGTAACGAGGTGGAGGTCGATGGGGTGCGCTGGATTACGGCGCGTTACGATGACGGCATCCCCATATGGGTTGAGGTGAAACCATTGAAGTGGGGGTGGGATGATGAGCAGGAGGTGGGGGAGGTGCCTGCGGTGGAGGAAAATGGGGATGAGGAGGAGGTGCAGGCGGTGGCTGCCGAGGCGCCGGTGGATGAAAATTGGGATGAGGAGGAGGTGCCGGCGGTGGCGGAAAAGAAGGAGGAGGTGGGGGAGGGGGGAGAAGGTGGAGGCGAATAATGCTAGGTAAGTACACGTAATTTTCATTACATACCGTTCGGTTATTAAAAAATACCTGTATGTTTCAGATGATATGCGTGAAGCTCGGTGGATGATCGTCACCCCGTTGTAAATATAGCTTAAGTTTAAATTATATATACATAGTTTAAGTTAGTTTTTAATGAAATTGTCATTTTAGAATATAGGTTAGACTTAATACATAAGAAAATAAACGCATATATATTATCAGATAATTCGCGTCATTGATTGCATATATAACACCCTGTCACACTTTAAGCATTTCAGCTAGTATAATTCGCATATATAAGCTTAGAATTAGATATTTCAGCCATCTTGGATAGATTGTCGGTAAGAAAAAAAAAAAAGATCGGTAATCGTTACCATGATTCGAAAGCGAATCCTTAGTGGCGCCATCGCAAGACTGAAAATTGCAGGAGAATTGCAGCCATCAGACTATCGGTAACTAATGATCGGATCGTTACCATCGGATTATCGGTAACTAAGGATCGATAATCCATAGTGGCGCCAACGCATGACGGCAAATTGCAACCATCAGATTGTCGGTAAGCGGAGATCGGCAATGCAGGATTCTCAATCGTTACCCTCGGAATATCGGTAACAAGCGGCAGTGGCGCCATCGCACGACGGAAAATTGCAGCCATCCGATTGTCGGTAACAAAGATCGACGATCGGTACCCAAATCGTTACCATCCGACGGTCGGTAACTTATCTGCACGGTCGGTAACTTACCATCACAACTCGGCCGGTAAAGAAATCTTGGTCCAGAACTGTCATATCTACACTACTGTGGTTCCGAAACTCTTTTTTTGTTTTCTATTTATTTAACACACACAAAAATCTATTTTCGGGGCAATCCACATAGTTCGGTATAGTTATTCGATATTTTTCAAGTCTAGAGAAAGATTCTGAAAGCTAAAGTTTAAGTTAAAGCGAGTCTATAGTTGTAGTCAAAATAAAAAGCTTCAACTTTCCAGACCTACCAAAATCAGCTAAAACTTTCTTGAAAACTTCTTCTGCCTGCTACGAAATTCAAAAAATCCGAGACAGTCATGGGGTCAATACATCTGAGCTTGGGTATTTCGGTCTCGCAAAAGGACTTAAAGCGTCTCAATACCCAACTTCATTCTGAAAATCGAATCTATCTTCAAATAAATATAGATAGGCTACCATTATATAGATCAAGTACAAAACAGTTCTGGCCCATTCTATGTAAAGTTCACTTTGATCCTGACATTTATAAACCATTTCCAGTAGCATAATATACTGTGGTCAAGAAAAGCCAAAGAGCGTTGATGAATATCTTGAAAATAGTTTGTAGCAGAGGTGAATCTATTGCAGGAGGAAGGCGTTTATTGTAATTGATGGCAAAAATTGCGAGGTGCGAGTCGAATGTTTTATTGCAGGTACTCCAGCACGTACTTTCATCAAATGTGTGAAAAAATCTCCTAAACTAAACGAAAACAAAAACTATGAAGGTTACGGCGTGGACGACGAAAACTACGATGCGGACGACCTGGACGACAAAAACTACGAAACTGACGACCTAGACGACGAAAACTACGAAGGTTACGACCTGGACGACGAAATCTATGAAGGTTACGACCTGGACGACGAAAACTACGAAGCTGTACGACCTAGACGACGAAAACTACGAAGGTTACGACCTGGACGACGAAATCTATGAAGGTTACGATCTGGACGACGAAAACTACGATGCGCACGACCTGGACGACGAAAACTACGAAGCTGTACGACCTAGACGACGAAAACTACGAAGGTTACGGCCTGGACGACGAGTTCTATGAAGGACGAGGAAAGTTACGATACGGACAACCTGGACGACGAAGACGATATGCCAAAATTGAAAGTATTCCAGAGAATCTTTAAAAAAATCAAAGAAATCATGCAAAATCCCCAGTTCTCGTTTTTGCTGACCAGGGCCCTGCTAGAAGCGCGGCCGCGGGCATAGTCAGCTTCGCTCTTGATAGCCTGATGTCGCACAAGCGAGGTAAAAGACTAGGAAATCGCTGACTGGGCTTGCCACAATAGCTCCCTGCAAGTCTCTGACTAGAAAATCATGATCGGGTATGCCCGATTCGGGCACGGCGGGGCTCTGGCTAGAGAATCCAGAATAGGCCTTCCACGATTATGCCCGATCGGGGGCGAGCCTCACCTCGGGCTGGCCCGATCAAATTTCTACTAGGGAACCTCTTTATTTTTAATATCTTCATATATTTCTCATTTATATAATCATTCATCAAAAATTGATTGAAAATAAGAAATATAAAAATTATTATTTTTTCTTCAAATTCATAGTATTTTTCATAATAATTCACGAATATCTATTATAAGTTCATCAATTTGCTGCGTATACAAAAAAAAAAAAAAAAAAAAAAAATTACAAAAAGTATTATCAAAACCATTTTAATCAGAAAAACTTTAATGTCCATTTTCTCAAAACTCAATATGTGTCGTTTGACACACGAATGCGTAACAGGGTCCATATATGGTTACCGTCGAGAATATCGGGTGAATGAATGTTGATCGAAATTGTAAGCATATAAATTAGCTCAGCTACAATTTCGGGCTCTCCCAACTAGGGCCAAGGCAAGTTTTGATGTGAAAACGCATGCAGGGAAAGTATCTGGCCTTGCTAACCGGGGGCTGCACAGCTAAACTAGAAAACATTATTTACAGTTATGCTATCTATTGCCCGTATCCCTGGTGAAAATAATTTCTACGCCAAAATACGAAAACATTCAAAGCGTAAAAAAGCGTAAAGAATCGTAGTTTTTCGTAGGTTTTCGTAGTGGTTTTTTTGGGGGCGAGTGCAACTTTCTCACTGAAAGTCCTTCTTCAAGATATACTCTTTTTTGAAATCTCTTCTCACATAATGAGCCTCTTTTTTTCAAACAAACTGATGTGTTCAATTACACTCTGAACAAGCTTATTACTCAACTTCGTACCTCGATTTTCGTGTTTGCCTCTTTTGTGTGGTGAAAATTTGGCACCTTTTCCCATCTTCATCGTAACAGTATTTATCCATGAATCACAAATACCAAGAGTTTGCAAGAACATGGGCTTGCAAACAGATACTTGTGTACCATTTACTCCAAAAGAATACTTTTTTGATACGTTTCGTCTTGAAGGAAGGTCAGGGTCACTACTAGATAGCTCATCATACACAATCAAACATCGAGCTATGTAATCCCACTGTCGAAAATGATCACTAATCTTCCAGAAATCGGTAAAAATACCTTGCCTTTGTGTTTCGGTAATTTTAGAAGAGCGCTTCAATCTACATTTGTTAAGGTTATTAATAAAGGAAACACAATGGAATTCGGGTTTAAAGAAGAGTTCATTTAATATCGACTAATCATATTTATATTCACGGTCATGCTAAGAATGTAAACCGGCATACGGAGCAGCGTTTCGGTTTAAGTGTATACGATCGACTAACTAGAGCCACTTTGTTTTGGCTCTTATATTCATTCTTAGTAACCTTACAGTACCGAAAGGATTACCTAGCTATCTTCTGCTGGCTCCGGTACACTCGCACTTTTACTATACTTAACACTAGGGTGTGTCAGATTGACTTTTTTTTTTTAATTTTCATGGTGCTACCTTTTAAGTCACTAGGTCTCATCAAGAAGAAGACATCCCGCATAGTAAAACTTTTTTCCGTCAAGTCTAAGTGGTTCCGAAACTTTTTTTTTATTTTCCATTTATTTAACAGACAAAAAAATCTATTTTCGGGGCAATCCACACAGTTTCGTAGTTATTCAATATTTTTCAAGTCTACAGAAAGATTCTGAAAGCTGAAGTTTTTATCTTCGAAATGGTTAGAATTAAACTTTATTCAAGAAATAATTTTTTATAGGTGTGGTTAACTTAAATGGAAAACTAAAAAAAAGTTTCGGCACCACTTAGCCTTGACATAGGACATTTTCCAGGGGGGGAATCTTTTTTTTTCATTCTCCATACCTAAATTTATCAGACATTCAAGATGCTTGGGGCCACTCAACATTTTAGTTAAAATATTCGCGGGCATTCTCTCACTAAATAAGTATTCTACTTCAATGTTCTCCTTTTCATAGTCATCGCGGATCTTATGGTATTCCAACGCTATATGTTTAGTTCGCGGCCGGAATGCATTATTTTTTACAAGTTCAATCGCTCCTTTATTGACATTAAATATCTTCACACATGCAATATCTACATCCATACTATCCAATAATTCGCGCAAATAAACAGCTTCTTTAGTCGCTTCAGACATGGCTACCCTGGTGAAAATAATTTCTAATTTTTCCTTCATAATTTCTATGTGTCCAGGCCAAAAACCGCGTTTAAACCGAGCGAAGCGAGGTTGAAATCGCGGTTTTACGGCCTATGACACATAATAGATATTTACTACAAAGATCGAAATCTTATCGAATTTCGTTCTAGAACTATCTACGAAAAACTACTACTTTGTGCAAAATCTGACTTAAAAAAAAACTACGAAAAGTCCGAAATCCTCTACTTTTTCGTAGATCATTTTCGTAGTTTGGCGTAGAAATTATTTTCACCAGGGATAGCACCCGACTAGTTGGGCCATCTTCGGGATTGCCCATCCGGGGGCTGGGCAAACACCGGGCGTTCCCGGAGAAATTTCCTAACGGGGTATGAGAGACGTTTTAACTATTGAATGATTTTTTCTACCTTCTGTTGGTTCATTGGAAAAATGTACAAATTCAATTTTATTCAAATGTAAAATTATTTGGACACTTAGGCGCGCCTGCTAATCAAACTAAAATTCTCTCTTTCTCGTAATCTTCTTGAGTGAGAACCTGATACTTTCACATAGTTTAGGATTTTTCCAGTAAATTAGCCTCGCAGTGCATTTTTAAATTAAGATCCGTAAAAATGCATGTGTATTATTATTATTCATGTATAAACTGTGGGGCTTCACTCCTCAAGATGGTATTCAACGTCCACCCTAATGTACAGCGGCTTTTAATATAATCAATTCTCAATAATCGACAATTTGAAACGTAAAATTTATGCAAACGATTATGGTTTTTTAGGTAGGACCCTACATGTTACCTGATCGGTTGACGGGCGATGGCTATTTGCACTTTTTGGATCGAGTCCTGCCGGAGTTGTTGGCGGAGGTGCCATCGGAGGCGACCCAAGGTATATACTATCAACACGATGGTGCACCCCCGCATTTTGCGTTACGTCCGCGCAGATGGCTCGACCGGAATTACGCGGGGCAATGGATCGGTCGCGGAGGACCGGTAAGATGGCCACCAAGATCTCCCGATCTCAATCCCCTTGATCATGGGATATGGGGATGCGTAAAAACGTTCGTCTACAAGGTACAGCCGGCTTCCCTAGAGATACTCAACCAAAGACTTCACGAGGCCACCGCAATAATTTCAGAGGAATCTCTAGGGAAGTGCGTAGACAATCTGATACGTCGTGCAAGAACTTGTATTTACGCAGGTGGTGCACAGTTCGAGTACCTTTTGTAATTTTTTTTTTTCAATAATAGACCTTATGTTTACGTACGAGATTTTTATAGTAAAATTATACGGGATATTAATGAATTTTCAATGATTGGTTTTTTCTAAATTACAAGTAGAATATTTCTGAGTAAAAAGTACAAGATATGTTGTACAGTAATGTTCATTAATTGGTTCGCAGTGGCTAACTTTTTCTTCTGACTTTTTCGGAAACGAGACTTCATTCTAGTCGTATTTCATGTGCCCATGGCCGAAATTATGATAATAATAATTATGACCCCTTATAAAAATAATATAATATTATTTTATTTGATTGTATCCGAAAAAGGCTGAACTGAAAAAAACAGTTAGCCACCACTAACCCATTAATGAACATCACTATACCAAAACCCTTACCCCCTCAGAATCGGTTCAAACTTTGTGAAATGTTTTTGTTATAAGTTGATAAGAGTATGTCTGATGTATCACATCGACTGCTAACATCTAAACGCCTTGTAAGAAAAATCTACAAAAAATCAGACATACTCTTATCAACTAACAAAAACATTTTACAAAGTTTGAACCGATTCGAAGAGAGTCAGGGTTTTGGTCAGGTTGATTTCACGTAAAATTAACCATATGAAAATCTCGTGCTAATCTAGGGGGCGTGCTCTGAAATTTCTCAAAATGATGAAAATAAAAGAAACCCCATTGCACGCACGGTTGATTATTAATATAAGAAATTATGTTTTGCGAAAAAAAAAAAAATAATAATAAAAAAAAAAAAAAAATTAATTATTTTTATTCAAAAATACCCAAAATATGTTACGAAAATTCCCGTTTCTTTTTTTTTTTTTTTTTTTGCTCCTTATTTCATTATTCCACGATTCGTTTTAAATTAGTTTAATTTTTTTTTCAAACTGAACTCTGGAATTTTTATCGCGTGAACCGACTGTCTATGAACGGATTACGACTCTCCCGGCTCAATGGGATCACCTCACTTCTTCGTATGGATGATTTTCGAAAAACTGTGTCACTCTCGCCGGGCCCCACGACAGGTAATAATTAATGGAAGCTTAGATCAATATTTGCGATTTTTTCCGCACTTTTGGACGTGATGACCAACCGTGAAAATCAAAATACCCGAAATACGTTACGAAAATTCACGTTTTTTTTTTTTTTTTGCTTCTCATTTCATCATTCTACTATTTGTTTCGAATTAGTCATCAATTTTCAAAACGGGACTCTGGAATTTTGATCGCGTGAACCGACAGTCTATGTCTTCCGGCCGAATTGAATCACTTCGCTTCATCGTATGGACGATTTTCGAAAAATTGTAAAACTTTAGCCGGGGCCTACGACAGGTAATGATTAATGGAAGCTCTGATCAATATTTGTGATTTTTTCCGCACTAAAAAGAATTGGAAAGAATTGAACATTTTCAATTCCCATGAATCCCGTTTTTCTATTCCGGTATTGTAATTATTACGCATAAGGTTACGATCAAAGTCTATTCGTTTGAATTCCGAATATGACGTATCTCTACATTTCTTTCCGAATTGGAATTAACCGGTTGAGTGGTAATGGATCATATATGTACAAAAAAAAAAAGGTCCCCGCAGTGGTAATGGATCATATATGTACAAATTTGAATTACTTGCTCAAATATCAACCCATTTGCACACAAATTGATATATAACCATTTTCGCGGTCGCTGATCACGAATCCGGGATCAGAATTTCAAAATTCCAAGATGGCGAGCCAGTACTGCGCATGCGCTCTAGCAAAATCGATAGAACTTTCACTATTCGGTCTAAAAATCTCTACTCGGGGGTTTTCGCGGTCGTTGATCACGAATACGTTATCAGAATTTCGGAATGCCAAGATGGCCAGCCAGTACTGCGCATGCGCTCTAGCAAATTTGATATAATTTTGATTATTTGGTCTGAAAATCCCTTTCTTCGCCCTCTCCTAAACTAGACCAACCCCACTTATCCGATCAAAGCTAACCTAATCCAGCCTTACCTAACGTAACCCAACCGACCCCTCTGTTGGGTTGGATTGGGTTAGAATGGGTTAGAATGAGTTGTGTCAGTTTGAATTACTTTTGATAGTTCAAACCGAGAAAATACCGCGAAGACCGCCGAGTAGGGATTTTCAAACCGAATAGTCCAAGTTATATCGAGTTTCCTAGTGCGCATGCGAAGTACTGGGACGCCATCTTGGAATTCCGAAATTCTGATAACGAATTCGTGATCAGCGACCGCGAAAACCCCCGAGTAGGGATTTTTAGACCGAATAGTCAAAGTTATATCGAATTTGCTAGAGCGCATGCGCAGTCCCGGGTCGCCATCTTGGAATTTCAAAATTCTGATAACGCATTCGTAATCAGCGACCACAAAAACCCCTAGAAAACATATTCGTATGTATTCTGAAAAATAACTGCAACGTACCACTTTTGGTCAGAAAACTAGAAAAAGGGTCTACCACTCAACCGGTTAAAATAACGTCCTTTAAATACGGATCAGAACGAATTTGGAAGAATTGAGCGATTCAATTACATCGAATCCTAGAATTAGAATACCATTCGGAATCTCGAATGATAAAGGATTGAACCGAATATAATGGTGTGTCTTCATCATTGAAGTAGGATTTTATTAGAATGAAAAATAATCAAGGTGCATGGTATACATAATTTGTTAGAAATTCCAAAGTTTACAGAACCTAATCACATAAGAACTATTTGTATGCACTACGTTGCATCGACTCTATTTTCACATTCTTAAGAACAAGCCTATCACTATCTGCTGGTAAGTACACTAATTCACTTATTGAGAGTACATCTTTGTAAATCAGTGAGTTTTTCAAACTAGTACGTTTTAGTTTTATCTTGTATGTCGCATATAATCTATTGTTATATTTTTAGGAAAAAGCTAATCATTATCAGGTAAGTACACTGATTGACTGATTAACCCTCCACCGGCAACCTATTTTTTTGACTACGCCGCCGGCAACCCATGATGATATCGTCATCGGCTATTTGCAACCCATTTAGGAGTGTCCGAAAATTTACAAAAAATTCAGGGGATTAGTTTCAGGTCTCATCTCGATATTCCAGCGGTTCTCATTCCAAAATGTTCAAGCAATTAACGAATAGAAATTTAGAAAAAACGCGAAATCCGTAGATTCGACCATTTCACCAAAAGTCAGTATGACCATATCGTCATAGGTTGCCGACGCAGGGTTAAAAGAGTAAATCTTTGTAAATCAGTGAATCTTTCAGACTAGTACGTTTCAGTCTTATATTGTACGTTGCATCTAACCTATTCTTATGGTTCTAAAAATAAGATTATCACCATCAGAAGATGAGTAAAACCACTTTTTTTTACTTCATATCACATCTCCACCTTTCAGTCATAAGGTATCGCTTCGATACCTATTGGCTGCCAATTAAAACAGCCATGCTGTCAAAGTACTCCCCTGTAAATTTATCGTTAGTATCCTTCACAACGGATTTCATCTCTGCCTGACTCAGCTCCGAATCAGGCAATTCGTTATACTCGTTTTCTACTTGAGTAAACATTTCTGGTGAACCTTGAGTGAACATATCTTCTTCACTTCCAGTCAAGACCTGTTGAACAATCTCTTGCGAGTCTATAACTTCGGTCTCTTCTGTCTCTTCGCCTATTTCTTCTTCTGAGCTTTGACCTGCTTCATCAAATTCTTCTTCTGATTGTGAGCCTCCAATGGCTTCCTTCATCTCTCCAGGGCTGTTCACGTCTTCTTCATCTTCGACTTGAACATTCTGAACCCCGTCTGAATACGGATCGTCTGCCGATGCTTTACTTTTGGATTCTGGAAATGCAATGTAATGAAATTTCGTAGCACCTATAATTACTTGCTGTAGCTGAGATGTGGTATTGATGTAATATATACTATGAGTAATAATTGTTGAAAGTTGGTGTACACGTTACCCGCGTGGAAAAAAAATATATGCTGACTTATATCACACATATATGTCGATCATATAACATATTGTAACTTTTGGCGAGTATCTTGAACCCGAAAGTTGAGAGATACCCGCAGTTATTGTGAGTTCTTTACCTATAAAAAAGGGATTTAAATTATCAAAATTAATAGGGCTTTTCTTTGAGGTACGTAGGTAGGGAAAAGGATGGGTTAGCCACCAAAAGCCACCTATGCAACCTTGTGATTTTACATTAACTCAGGACTCGGGTAGATTACTCCACCAAAGCCTGTTCCCTTCGGACTCGGGTAGAACCAAAGCCGATCCTTCTCCTATTCGAACAGAGCCGGGAAGTGAATCCAAGCCTGCTTTCCTAAACACAAAACCTATTCTTTACTCGGATCCGGGAACCTTGCGATTCCAAGACCGTGTCTCAGACTCGGAATCGTATTTCCTTGGCCCTCGGACGCGGGAAGTTAATCCAACGCCGTTCGCACTAGGAATGATCCAAAGCTGGTCCCTATAGGCTTATTCAGGGATGGAAATTGATTAGTTAGGAGTCAGTGCTGAAATATCCGACAATGTTCAAATAAGTAAATAATAATTGTATTCAAATGAATTCTAATAAACTAATTTTTACAATGATTTACTTATTCTACTCCTATTCTAATTTCGTGACTCTAGTCGCGTTTGTTTGTTTGTTCCGTTTGGTTTTCGTTCTGTTTGTGTATTCTATTTTTATATTTTAGGCTATGCGCGGTTATGTTTTCTGTTATGATTCTATTTTGATTTCATTATAATATTCTCCTATTCTCTTCTATTATATTTTAAATTGTGACCAATGATATTTTATCTAAAGGCAATTGATTTGATTCTAGTTGCTTGAATTTATGTTAGTTATTCGGATCTAGGCGCTCCGAAGCTATACAAGTGAATTTAATAATATGAGTCGCACCGGTGCTCTACCTGACTACGCTCGGAGTTATGAGTCGAAACGGTGCTATACCAGAATACGCTCGAATATTGGATATTATGAGTCGCAAGGCCTCTATGGCACAAATACGCTAATGAGTGATTGAGTGAGCCGTTTATATACTCTCTATCCCCACTTCTTAGCGTGACGTCAGACACTTGGTCGAACGTAGAGGATTAGTGTAATCCTTTCCTTTGTTCGGTCTTTGGCGATATTCGATGTGCACTATAGCTGGATATGTTACAATATATGTCGGCCAAAAACAAATATGTTTGACGAGTTTTACATATATGTGACATATATGTCGACATCTATGTCACATTAGGGTGGTCCTTAAAAAAAAATTTATCGTGGCGCCCCCCAGATCAGCTCCAAATAATTCAAAACAAATGTGGAAAAAGTTGCAGCCCCCCATCTTACAAACCGGCCATTACCAGAGGGGGGTCTCATGTGCTCCTTTGAAATAAACGTGTTTTTTTCGATTTTTCAAAGACCTGCGTACTAGAGCGTCCTAAACTGTTTCTAAAAATCCCAAATACTTACGAACGCATTCCTGGTTCCCCTATTCTATATCCAGATGGATAAATCGAACTCCTGATTCAATCCTGACAGCTATATGGGTCATTCCATAAGAGAAAACGTATTTTTTTATTGTCTGTAAAATTATCTCAAAATTTCAGGATCACAATTTTTCATTTCATGATCAATATTTTCAATGTCGAACTTTGTTCTGACAAAATTTTCCGGCAGCTAAAAAAAAAAAAAGAAATACGTTAACGTAAACGAAATGAAAAATTGTGATCCTGAAATTTTGAGATAATTTTACAGACAATAAAAAAATACGTTTTCTCTAATGGGATGACCCATATAGCTGTCAGGATTGAATCAGGAGTTCGATTTATCGATCTGGATATAGAATAGGGTAAATGTACCAGTGAATGAACGGTTAAGGAACGTCACCAGTGAATGAACAGCCATGTTAAAATCACTGTATACAGATATACTTTGCGTGAAAATGGTCATTCACTGGTGCGTGTTCATTCACTGGTACATTTACCCTATGGGAACCAGGAATGCGTTCGTAAGTATTTGGGATTTTTAGAAACAGTTTAGGACGCTCTAGTACGCAGGTCTTTGAAAAATCGAAAAAAAACACGTTTATTTCAAAGGAGCACATGAGACCCCCTCTGGTAATGGCCGGTTTGTAAGATGGGGGGCTGCAACTTTTTCCACATTTGTTTTGAATTATTTGGAGCTGATCTGGGGGGCGCCACGATAAATTTTTTTTTAAGGACCACCCTAATGTCACATATATGCTGCAACATGTATGTTGACATATATCTCGACATTTATATCAAATATATAGAAGTATATGTTTCGGCCAAAAACGAATATGTTACATATATGTCGCATATATTTTTTCGCATATATATCTTTCCGTGCGGGTAGCGTGGTATACTTCCTTGGATCGGTATACTGCGCTGTGTTTGTGTACTTTTACAATTTTAATTAAAATATTGTAAATGATTGTGAGATTAAATAACACCTTGAACTATTAAAGTATATATTTTTCGATCGAGTATCCGTAAAGTACGCCTTTTCGGTCGTGTTTTGCGGCCGTAAAGGACTTTACGGACTTGTCCGTAAAGTCGTACTTTACGGCCGCGAAACACGACCGAAAAGGCGTACTTATTACGGATTCTCGATCAAAAAATGTTGTTCGCACCTCGGCCGTAAGATTTTACCGCCTCGTGAGGATTGTGCGTTCCTCGGACGGCTCGCCTCGGCTTCGCCTCGGCCTCGCTGGTCCTCGGACGCGTCATCCTCACTCGGCCGTAAAATCCCACTTTACGGCCTAGGTACGAAAAATACTATTACAGTTCAAATATTTACAAGAATAGATGTTGATTGAAATGAATTGTGATAGAATATTTGAGTGATGACAAGAGTGTGAGTTTCTGTAGATAGTTTAAGTACTCCCGGAGTTATAGATCTTTTTTGATGTAGAAATTGAAATATGGTGAAAAGTAGCAGTGTACTACTGTGTAGATCTTGGTTAACTGATTCTAGTTTTTGAGAAGGACTGACGAGGAGAACCCGCGAAGTGTAACCCTCCGATTTTCCTGAAACTTCGCGGTGTGAAAGGGGGGCAAAATTAAGCGACCACGTATTTCGTATTATCCCTCACCACCGACGTTTATTCGGATTCCGATATCGAAACACCGAGCTGTTCACGACAAGTTTCAAATCAAATCGACAATGAAACTTTCAAGAATGGTGACTATGTTCTTGTTAAATTCCAGCAGCGAAAGAAAGAGTATCGTTATGTTGGTGTATGCTCAGACGTGGATGAAAATGAAGGAGAAGTACTGATTACTTTTCTCAAAACCTGCAATGACAGCGCGATAGTATTCAAAGTAGACGAGCAGGATGTTTCCCATGTTCCATTCGAAAAAATTTGTAAAAAACTACCTCAACCCAGTCTCGTTCTTCAAGGCGATAGAGTATTTTATAAGTTCCCTGAAGCTGTTGATATCTTTGAGCAATAAGATTTTTAAGCCGAATATATATATTATAATGTTTGTTTATCAAATAATGTTAACTAAGTAAGAGTATATTTAAATAATTGATGTTGTTCTCTTGTTGCCAAATGTGTGCTATTTATTTCGAGTTACAATCTAAATGAAAAACCACTATTACCTGTATGAGTTCAAATTTCGTGACAATAAGTTTTGTTGGAAGTTATCATAGTCCAAGTATAATGTAACTTGTTTGTGTTGATTTATAATTAAATGTTCTTTTTTGATGATATTTTTAAGTGAAGATTGTAAGGTTAATTCCAAGTTTTTTTAAGGTCATTGAGACTGATATATAATGTGATATTATAAAAAAGTATGATTCCTGAAAATTTGAGAGTTCCTAATAAAGCTAATAATTGAAATTTATCGCGATGTTTAATTTCATATAAAATCCGACGAACGAAATAGGATATATCACGCACTACATGTCACTTCTCTGCCCAATGTGTCACTACCCTATACACACTGTCACTCCCCTGTCTAGTGTATTTCCCCTGGACACTATAAAACTTAGAAAATTGTTAATATATACTGGCCCGTTCAAGAACTAACATACAAACAACAACGATTATTCATATAATCAAAATTAGACGCTTTTAACTCATTTGTTGCTGGGGGCACTAGTGTATGGGGCCAAATCCCAATAGCGTATATCCACCCGTACATATCTTTATTGTTAATCATTTATATTTGATCCAGAATATATTCTAAACTATCTACACACTCATTTATACGTAACTCCCCGTCATAGTACTCATTTACGTACGTATTTATACTTCATACAATTTCATTCTACATACAGCTTCTTTTTTATATGAACATCTGAGGAACTAAAAAGTTTACATTTCACGTAATTTTCCTCATCTGGAATGATACAATGAAATTTTTTTGTACCCTCAATTGCCGATGCTTTAGCATACCGTTGTTGTAACATTGTCTTAGGGTCCTCAAGTTCTAAGTCTGAGACATAGTCAAATTTCACTTTATTCTCATTTGATTTAGCCCATTCATACAATTTTACAGCGTTAGTGATGGGATTTAGTGCCCCGGTTTGCAAACTGAATCTTCTTGCATTTCGCTTAAAGGAGCCGCCTAATCCATCAGAGGCAGTTTTGCCATGTGCATTAGGAAAGAAGTTCCAAAATGCTGGAATACCGAAATCTCTTTCGTGGAAAATCAAATTCGTGAACGCATGTTTATTTTTAAATTGTTGAGGTGCTCCGTCGGAGAAATAATGGATTTTACTAATGTCAATGTTATGAATGGCAAATGTAGACTTCAAAAATTGAATTAATTTTCCTTGAAATGCATAAATTAGAACGCTGTCATGTTTCAACACGTTAGAGATACCTATCCATGACAAATTCCGAAGTTCATCTCCAACTTTATAATAAATTGTCACAGGAAGTAGAGTAGCTGCCGCATTATTGTAATAATACTGTGAGATCGCTTCTTGAATTTTGAACGCGTAATTCTCAGAAAAGTCTATCAAGACAATCAATTCTCCTGGTTTTAGGCTACTTTATAAACTAGTCAAATAATCACGCTGTTTCTCTACTAGAAAATCGTGTGTCACTAATTGATTTAGTTTTAAAAACAGACTTTCTATACATTCTTTCGTTGAAGATGTGACAGATACCAACGTACATCTTTCCTGCGTAGTCCACAATTTGTATGCAATGTTGTCCATATTTGTTTCCGCGAATCGATTAGCAAATAAGTCTGTAAGGGACGTAGTATCCTTACAAACCTCACACCTACGACTAAAGCAGTCCTCAGTGGAATCTGGACAAATCATTGAACGTAATAATGTTTTGTAGGTAACCACTCCATCTGGTTCATCTGCCCCACATTCTTCGAACAATTCCTGGAATTTACAGGCTAGAAAAAAATTGAAAATCTTTCATTAATCATCATGCATCGAATTCCTCATGTCGGAATTCTATAGAAAATCGAATTGTTACCTTGGAGCATTAGGCTGACATTCTGGTGCATTAGACAAAGACAGGTTGAGTAGGTTCCATTAGCACCAGCAAGTACACAATGCGGAGGTCGAAGTTGAACAAATTTTGAAAAACTGATAATCATTTCTGGATACTTCATTTTAAATGAGGCATAGAGTTCACTCAAATTACATAAAACGATTTTTTTTTTTTTTTTTTTTTTAGAGGAGGGTCTCAATCAATCAAGTCGAGTCACTTTTTCGTTTTGTTAAAAATGCCTGACGTTTCGGCAGTCATGTTCTGCCCTCATCAACGGTTATCATGACCGCCTCCAGTTTACGCATGAACTGGAGGATGAACGTAGGCTTAGTTTTCTAGACATTCATGTAATTCGGGATGATGCTAACATGATAATTACTAATTGGTACCGTAAACCAACGTTTTCTGGTAGGTTTTTAAATTTCAACTCATCACACCCTCAGGCTCAAAAGCGTGGTATGGTTTTCAACTTAGTGGATAGAGCGATATCACTATCCCACCCAAAATTCCACACTGAGAATTTGTATTTGGTCAGAACCTTGCTACGTGATAATAATTATCCTGACTCCTTCTTTGAAAAGTTAATAATCGATAGGGTTAAACATTTGAAATTTAAGAGCCTACATAATAAGAATACCAACATAATGATCACGTTAACCGACCCAGAACAGAACACGTCCGTTATCACAGTGGTCAGTGGTCCAGTCCGGTCGAAACGTAAACTAGTACCGATACCCTACGTCAAAGGTTTTTCTGAAAGATTAGGTAGCTCGCTTAGGAAATATGACTTAACACCCGTCATGAGTGTGAACAGTAATCTTAGGTCGGTCGTTACCAAAGGTAAAGACCTTACGGACAAACTAGATAAATATAATGTAGTTTATAAGATTCAATGCGAAGATTGCTCGGCATCTTATGTAGGTGAGACCAAACGTGAACTGA
This sequence comes from Tenthredo mesomela, assembly GCA_943736025.1. Taxonomy (NCBI): domain Eukaryota; kingdom Metazoa; phylum Arthropoda; class Insecta; order Hymenoptera; family Tenthredinidae; genus Tenthredo; species Tenthredo mesomela. Next base: position 40,007,286 of record OX031014.1, on the reverse strand, counting down.
GAACTAGATTGAAAGAACACCAAGACAATCTTAAGAAAAATCCAGAATCACATTCTGTAGTCTCCTCTCACCAAATTGAATACAACCATGTTTTTGATTGGGATAAGACAGTTATACTTGATAGGGAAGCAGTTTGGTCCAAGCGCATCACCTCGGAGATGTTACGAATAAATTTGCAATCGAATAGCCTCAACAAGAAAGAGGACACTAAAAAATTACATTTACCTTATTCCAACATGCTACACAGATTTAGATCAAAAAGCTGCTCCTAGTTTTATTAGATGTTGTTAATGGTGAAAAAACTTGACTATGAGAGTGGGCTCTATTCGGGAAAAAAATATAAACAACCATTGACGTCAGTCATTGACGTCATTCGCTAACGTCACAAAGTTTGAAATATTCACATTATTACCTGTGATGTATGTCAACAAGACGAGCCTCAGCTGAGTCCGTATATAATAAGAGTTGTCACACCCCTCTTGTTCATTAAACGTTTCACGATCACAGGATGACAGACTGCTCATCCTGTTGTGTGACAATGGCTATATTAAGGATGCCAAGTTTTTTCACCTAACACCAACCGATTAAGGTAATTAGATTTTGTTTACGATTTAGCATTAGGTCTTATCCGTCTCTCTACTTTGTACTACATGTGATTTCCATTTAATGTTTGACTTCCTTTGTATTATTTGCGATAAGCTTGTTTTTAATCATATTGACTTTCAACATAATTTTAATAGTTTGTACACATTGTTAGACATCTAATAATTTTCTGTAATTATTTCTTTAATAAACAGCCTCTGATGAGGGCAGAACATGACTGCCGAAACGTCAGGCATTTTTAACAAAACGAAAAAGTGACTCGACTTGATTGATTGAGACCCTCCTCTAAAAATTAAGAAGTTCGAGTGTTACCTTCATGATGAATAATACATAAAACGATCTTTCTTTGAATTCTTCTCGGTCCTTCGAGTCCTTTGATTGTTATGAAATCTTTCATACCGGCTAATTGGCGCGAGTTATCTTCGTGTTCATAAAATTCTTTTTTTGCAACGCATGCATGAGAAGTGCTACTTCTCATGCCTGCAGAGAGTGGCCTAAGTAGCGCTTTACAGCCAGGGATACAATAATAATGCTGCGCATGCGCAAATCGGCCCGATTTTACTTCTCGCACTAGTGCTTTCTTCTCGCACGCACTTCTCACACTCCTCTCGCGCACTCCTCTCGGCAGGCACGAGAAGCAGCCCTTCTCATGCATTTGTTACAAAAAGTATTATGCGATACACGCGCGAGAGAGCGACCGTGCGAAGGTTGTGAAGTTGGTCGGACTCGCCGTACTCGTACCACGAGCAGCACTCGCCTAGCTAGTTGAAGTTTGGATCGATCCTGGATCGGAATTATAAAATCTGTTTATTCCTATTCAAATTTATGGTTTTTTTTTTTTGCGCGATGACGTATCGACATCTCAGGAACCCTAATGATGAATGATGCATCAAATTTTCTGAGACCTCCCTTCAATACCTGACCCCAACCCTTAGCCGGAATAAAATCGTAGAACCCGCCCTGCGGGATTGTCGCTGAATTCCTTCATCCGACTGACGGATCGGCGTCCAAAGTACCCTCAAAAAAATATTGACCATGACTCGAGTCTCGGAAAACCTCCCTCCAGCGTCCAAAGCCCACCATTCGCCGGAATAAAATCGTAGAATCCACCCCGAACGATTGTCGCTCGATTCCTCAATCCGAGTGACAGATCAGCGTACAAAGTACCCCCGAAAAAATACTGACCATGACTCGAGTCTCGGAAAACCTCCCTCTAGCGTCCAAAGCCCACCCTTCGCCGGAATAAAATCGTAGAATCCCCCCCGAGCGATTGTCGCTCGATTCCTCAATCCGAGTGACAGATCAGCGTACAAAGTACCCCCGAAAAAATACTGACCATGACTCGAGTCTCGGAAAACCTCCCTCTAGCGTCCAAAGCCCACCCTTCGCCGGAATAAAATTGTAAAATCCACCCTGAGCGATTGTCGCTGAATTCCTCCATCCGTGTGACAGATCAGCGTCCAAAGCACTCACAAAAAAAATATTAACCCTGATTTGAGTTTCGGAAGACTCCTTTTCGTGATGTCAATTTTCCTTCCAAGTAAATCTCACCATAATTTGATTTAATACCCGAAGAATACATTCTTCATAACTCAGTGTGCGAAATCCAATTTCTCATGTCCGTTGGTAGTGTTCGAAGTGCCCGATTCACACACTGTAGCGCGATGTGCTGAGTAGATACATTCGCGTACTGTAAATAGTATCTGTAGAATATTGTCTAAAATATAATATACACTCCTAACAAAAATTAGCGGGCCACCCAATTTTTGCTTCGAAAAATGTTCGATTTCAAAGTCTCCTAATTCGGCGAAAAATTGACTTAGCGAGTCGTTTGTAAAAGCATTTCAAAGCTTAAAGCTTCATCTTTCAGATGCTCACTTTCGATTGCGTTTATGTTTTTCTTGTCTTGAGCTATGGTCCCTTGAACCATCTCGTGCCAAATTTGTGTATTGATGTTCCAACTTCAAAACAACGCACGGGGTCGGTCAGTATCGGAATTCTGATTTCAAGACATTCATTTTGAAGCTTGGAATGTCCTCTTTAAAACCCTTTTTTTTAAATTGCCCTACGATTTTTTTTCATGGAGTTATGCGTTGCTGAAGCAAAAATGGTCTTTCAATTTTTGATCGCATGCCCTGGGCGAACGAGTCCTCGTACCGAGGTTCCCAAATATGGCTTTTGAAGCTCAAATCTTCATTTTTCTGAAATCTCATTGCAATTTTTATTCGGTGACGTTTCCAAGCCATGATCACCATCCAAACGAGACCCTCCAAACCGCAAAATGGAAATTCGAACTTTGACCTCAGGTAGCACGAGCAAAAATAGCGACACAGGTGGCCCAAGGTTAGAACTTCAACTTTGAAGTCTTTCCTTCGAAACCATATCTTGGAATTCGCTCTACGATTTTTTTTCGTAAAGTTATTCGATTTTTAACACATACGGACGATTTAAACAGTACCTCCGGCATTAGCATCACTCAAAGTGGTGGAATAATCACGAGATCGGTACGACCATGCATGGAAATTGCACCACACACCAAAAATTGAAAGACCATTTTTGCTTCAGCAACGCATAACTCCATGAAAAAAAATCGTAGAGCAATCTCAAAAAAAGGGTTTTGAAGAGGACATTACAAGCTTCAAAATGACTGTCTTGAAATCAAAATTCCGATACTGACCGACCCCGTGCGTTGTTTTGAAGTTGGAACATCAATACACAAATTTGGCACGAGATGGTTCAAGGGACCATAACTCAAGACAAAAAAGAACATAAACGCAATCGAAAGTGAGCATCTGAAAGATGAAGCCTTAAGCTTTGAAATGCTTTTACAAACGACGCGCTAAGTCAATTTTTTGCCGAATTACGAGACTTTGAAATCGAACATTTTTCGAAGCAAAAATTGGGTGGCCCGCTAATTTTCGTTAGGAGTGTAGTATTCACATTCTCAGCCGGTTTTCGGTTACCGATAAAAATTATGTGTAGTAATACCCCAAGACCTTTAAAATCATCGGATATTTCCCGATTGTCTTGCTGCGTGGCATCGAAAGGGCTAAGTTTTGCAGATCAAAAATCACGAGCGCGCAGCACGAGTGGTTTTTGTGCAAAACTTGGCCCGTTCGTTGCTACGCAGGATCAAAACATGAGGGAAATAACCGATTAATTTTGAAAGTCGTGGGGTATTCGGAGAATTATTTCTTCCATTACGATCCGGCCGAACAGAGTGCACTACCTATTCGAGGAAAGTTTCCGATATTCGGAAGCTTAAATAATGGCTTGGGTTCTCACGATCTTACTGGGCGCAATGTTTTGTATTTTTCCATAGATTTCTGCTAATGAGCTGTGTCGAAATTGACTCATTTTGGGGTTAGCGTCTTGAAATTCATTCAAACTGGAACACGAGTTTGACAGATATTTGAATGAAATCTGTCACATTCTGGGAAAACAATTGACAGGCTACTGCGAAATTATCGGTCTGATAAAATACTCGTGGCCAGGGGTTTTATCAGATTGAAACAGGCCACGTGACCGAGAATACTGTACTCTGATTGGCCGAGATCGTACTGGAGGAAACAATTATTTTTAATTTCTTCAAAATGACAATAAATCTAGTAGATTGGTTCGATTACAGTCTACGACGGCTTATTTACTTCAAGAAACTATTCTGTATAATCTGACTGTGACACTTTTTTGTCATCATGCTGGTGACGGTGAATATTTAATTTCACAAGATTGCACGTATATCGATTTCAAGCAACAAATAACCGCATTGAATTACTGATGGACAAAATAATCCGTCGCAGTGAATTTGTGGGAAAAAGTTTTCTGGACAAAATGAGCCATCGTAGACTTACCCAGAAAAAAAGTGTCTTGAATCAAGTCAGTTTAAGGATTGGTTCAAGTATGAATAAGTCCGATCCCTCAATAAGGCCTCCCTCAATAAGCCCGCTTCCCCAGTTTGTCGCTCGCAGCGTTCCCCCACTCCGCCTATTAAGACATAGCGTAGCGAGGAAAGAGAGAGACGGAAAACCATTGGTGCGACTAGCGAAGAAGGCAGAGTGGGGGTACCTCATTTCGTGGAAAAACACTTCCCCTTGGCGGCTTGGGAGGGCTTATTGAGGGATCCCACTGTACTTGATTCAAGTAGTACATCATTCCTCATATCATTCCGAATTCAGACTCCTTATAAGTGGAAAACAGTCTCAATTCAAGAAATAGACTTGACATTTTCGAAACAGGCATGATTGAAGCTGTCTCCAGCAACTTGAATTGTGTCGACTCTCGACTTGATTCATGCCGTTTCATATCAAGTCGGTATTGCCGGTATGAATCATGACACTTTTTTTCTGGGTGCTGTAATCGAACCAATCTACTAGATTTTGTATCATTTTTAAGCAATTAAAAATGAAAAGTCGATATCTACACGGAGAGAAATTTCGAGCGAAAACAGCGTGTCGCTTTTTCATGCGAATATAGCCCGTGATTCCCTAGCAGAAGCCGCTTGTCTCTCAAGCGTAGTTGCATATGAGCCATGCCGATTTTGCTGTAGATGCGCGCTAACTACGCATGGAAACAGTAGCATGCGTTTTTAGCGGCAAGGGCCACGCTGTTTTCGCTCGAAATTTCTCTCCGTGTAGTCATTTCATAATTTAATTACTTCATAATTTGGGTATTATTTTTTTTCTGGACATGTCAGGAAAAATCATCAGTTTACGAATATAATAATTCGATGAATATACTCAATGTGGCGACTATGCCGTAATCCATTCCCTTTTGCGGGAAAAAAGTAAAATTTGCGGGAATAAAGTAAATTTGCGGGAATAAAGTAAATTTTGCGGGAATAAAGTACTTTTGAAATAGTACATTATGCAACAAGGGAATAAAGTCGAATATTATTCCCGAAGGTGAGTTTACTGCCCGAACGGAATTCCCGCGGGTGGGTTTACTGCCTGAGCGAAGCGAGGGCAGTAATCACCCAAGGGAATTTCCGCGAGGGCAGTAAGCCTGAGGGAATGATGGACTTTATTCCAGTGTTACATATAGTACTTTATTCCCGGTTCAACTGTGGCCACTTTATTGACCTGAAGCGTGGGACCCACGAAAAAACGCTGAAATTGATCAAAAATCTATATAAATATGGAAAAAAGTTAAGTCAGGAAATGGAAAAAAAATTTGAAAAAAATCATTTTTCAAAAGTACTTTATTCCCGCAAAATTTACTTTATTCCCGCAAAATGTACTTTATTCCCGCAAATTTTACTTTATTCCCGCAAATTTTACTTTATTCCCGCAAAATTTACTTTATTCCCGCAAATTTACTTTATTCCCGCAAAATTTACTTTATTCCCGCAAAATTTACTTTATTCCCGCAAATTTACTTTATTCCCGCAAATTTACTTTATTCCCGCAAATTTTACTTTTTTCCCGCAAAAGTGAATTTGCGGGACAAAAAGTACAATGGGGAATCAAATGCCACTTTTGTCCCGCTTTTCAGGTCAATAAAGTGGCCATTACAGTTGAGCCGGGAATAAAATGATTTTTTTTTCCATTTCTTGACTTAACTTCTTTCCATATTTGTATAGATTTTCGATAATTTTTAGCGTTCCTCCGTGGGTCCCACGCTTCAGGTCAATAAAGTGGCCACAGTTGAGCCGAGAATAATAGTACATTATGCAACAAGGGACAAAAGTCGAAGATTATTCCCGCGGGTGGGTTGACTGCCCGAGCGCAGCGAGGGCAGTCATCACCCGAGGGAATGATCGACTTTGGTCCCGCGTTGCATATTATACTATTTCACGAACGTAGGTCCGTAAAATAATTTTTTCTTAACTGAGTGCACAGGATTCGATTTTTTTCTTAATTTCAACCATGATATGATCAATGTTTGAACGTCAAATTTTCTGCAATTTCCATTTCTGGAGTAAAAAATAGGGGTTTTCATTTCACAAAATGAAGTTCACCCTCAGTTGATGACCTTGAAGGTAAAGGTAAAGGTCAAAATGAAGGTCACCATCGCGCGAAGCGTCACGCGAAGCGTAGGTAAAACGTCTGAAATCACACTGAGGGAAGTAGAAGTATTTTTACGAACGAAAAAAATTCATGCAAAACTAGGGCTATAATTAGGGCTCAAAATAAAAATATGAAAAAAATAGAGAATAATTTTCTCGACATTTAGAGTCGATGTACGGTCATTCAGCATTGAAATTCCGAAAAAACCTATATATAAGGACCACCCTAATACACTGTGACGTTGCATTTTGCAACAGCCACAGTCGGGTAATCCCAAAGCTATAAAACGTAGGACGACACAGGACTCAGCCTACTTCTACGCTTGTCCGTGCTCACGTCGAGACTGTTAATCACGATATCCCGAGTGTCCCGACAATTACAGTGTGTTATTATATTCTTTCTTCTATTCTGTTCTTCATCTTCAATTCTGTTCTTTATCTTTCTCTTTATTCTGTTATTTCACGTAAATTATATTTAGCTTCAGTTATAAGGAACACTAAGTGTCTCTAGTTTAATCCCGTTTATACGAGGAAGTTATATTTCATCGATAAGGTATAAGACCTATTTTCTGTAAAACCACGAGTTCGCTCTCGAATCCCGTTTAGTTCTGTATTCTATTATATTATATTTGGTGTGGCGTAGGTCACGATAACAGCATGTAAGTCTCAAACTTAATCCCGAGTAATTAGTATTTTATATTATTAAAAACGGATTCCCGAGCTAACTCGTGCTTAGCGTCTATTTGTGGGCTTTCTTATCTTATTGCTTTCTTTCTTTCTTCATCTTATTCTGCTGAACGCATGTTGTAGAGTTTACTCGCTTTTTTTCTTTCTTTTCTTTTCTGTAAAAATAGAATAAACGATAGCAATCGACCTGTAAAATAATAATTCTGGAGATAGCGAGCGTAGAAGCAAGCATTGTTATTTAATTTATATTTCTTAGTTCTTAGTATTTGATCTGATTTATTCTGCATGATTATTATTATAATTATTATCGTATGACATGTTTTCCCGTTCAATCTAATATTGTAATTCGCATTATATCGAGCCGCACTGCTTTGAGTATTTTTCTATTCTTCTATTATATTTTCTGTGAATATTCTTTACGATCTAATCCCGATATTCCCGAATTAATCTGAGACACAACGATAATTTTGTAAAAACGAATTCTATATATCCCGTAAATCACGTATTTGATCAAATAAATCAATCAGAGATAATATGTCGATTATTATTGTTTAATTAGGCAACCCAGCCCCTCTACCATTAATAAATCTGAGCTAACTGGTAATTTCCGCCGTCAATTCTTTGATATTTAGTGTATTTCAATCGATGTTTTCACGTCTGGCGCCCAAACATAGTTTTGTTTAATTTCTTAATTAACTAATCCTCTCGTACTGACGACGGAGGTGCACGGAGCTAGGTTCACCCTTTGCTCTTTAAAAGTTTCTTCGTTGCAACACATGTATAGACATTTTTTTACCAATAATTACGGACCCTATGAATTATGTTTAACTGTGCTATCGGTCATTGTATATCAAATTGTTATGAGTGAAAGGTCGTACTCACGATACATTATCACAGAACTTCATATTTAGAGAAAGAATACAAAGAACTACGACTACGGTCCATTCTTCACGATTTCTTTTCAAAATTTATTTAACCATTATTCCGAAAAAGTAGAAGGTAAAAAAAAAAAAATTCGTCAGTCCGGGAAAATTCCAATTTTGTTGGAACATTTTGATTTCCGGTCTGATCATTTTTTCTCCAGTGTACAGATATGTTCAGACTATCTATTCAACTTCCGGAGCTCAACATTTCATTCGCTGTTACTCTGAGACGTTTCTCGGACGACTTCGAATTCAGAAAACCGCAGCGATTTAAGAATAACATTTCAAGTGCCTCCCACGCACACACTATCGACTTTCCATAAATGCTCTCACTGACTTTTTTGTTCAAAATTTTGTGCTCTACACATTGTTATCATACAATTTTTTCGTATTCGACACAGTTCTCAGAGCGTCCGGAGTTCAAGCTAGAGGCGCGCGATTTCGGGTCATTTTTTATGGTTTTGATTTGTTTTTGCATATTTTACAGAGATTTTTTTCTCAGAAACTTGCATTGAGAATCACTAGAATATCCCCCTGTATAGATATTTTTAACCGTTCCAAAATCAATTGCATTTAAAGCCCAAAATCGGTAGAATTCGCCTAGCGTAATAAGCGCATTGATACCGTGCTTATGGCCAGACGATATTAGCGCTACATGTAGTATTTCGGCGCTCGCGAGAGATGCTATTCACAGCCCAATTGGATTCTACGCTGAAGTATTATTCTGCGATCTTCGGTTCTTGCAAGTGTCAGTTCTACGTTCAAAGTTTTCACAGAAGACAAAGAAATCAACATGGTTCGTTCGCGCAACAAAATTAAGTGTAACCAGGATGCGAGTACTGTAACACTAGCAACGATACTTTGTAACCTGGTGAGGGATATAAGTGAGGTCGATTTTAGCTTTCAAGGGAAAGACTCATTGTATGATCAGGTAAGTGCGAAGCTTCGTCTTAAAATATATTTTGTTGCCATAAGGAAGTATCAAGAGTATAAAATGAAAAAAATAATAATAAGCTTATTATTTCAATTCATATTCTATCCAGACAACATTTTCCATATTTTATTTCTAACAATTATATATCGAATAATATGACATTACCAATATTCGTTATAAAATTATTATAAACGAATCTTATACTTCTGCAACATTTATTGTATAACGAAGTAGTCTTTACCTTACCATTTGAAGTTTGAATTGAATAACCATTTCTTCGTACACGTATTTTGATTTTATATTTTATACATAGATTTTACAGATTTTATATTTGAGTATAAGGGACTTATTTATCATAGTTACACAAAAGAAATTATGAATTTCATGAGGTTTTCAATGTTTGTAGAAAGTGTATAATTTCTTACATACACTTATTTTTACATGGAAAATTACATATTATATTCACATTTCACAGAAGGCATATTTTCTATACTGTAGACTTTGCAATAATTCTTTAATTTCTTCTTGTATAATATCGTAATATGGAAATTGTTATCTGGGTATTTAGATATCCTATTAGCAAGGGGGGACGTATACAACTTTGTTACATATCGACTCGCTTTTATTTACTCTCACGCGTTTATCTAATGTTTCGATGCTACACAGTAGCTTATTTCGTCCATTGCGCAGACACATTGTATCATTGATAAATGCAGCAGTATTTGTATTATTATTATTATTATTATTATTATTATTATTATTATTATTATTTATATTTTTTTAATTCTGCTGTAAATTTTGAATCGTCATAATCGGTTTGATCAAAATTTCACTGACCTGAAAACATTGGGCTGACCCTATACTGAAAATGATGATGTGATAAATCACATGATGTTATGAAAGAAATTAGTAGGGGATGGTGGGGCAAAGCCGGCAGTGGGGGCAAAACTGGTACCAAAAAAATGACCTAATGGTATTTTCGAATTAAGGCAAGTACAACAAAACGCCATACCGAGTGTCTCCGCTGAAAGCGATAAAAATTTTAGAGGGTGGGACAAAACCGGCACCGAAAAAAAAGGCTAAATCGTATTTTCGCGTTGAGGCTAGTAAGAAAAAGCTGTATCTAACGTATCTCTGCTGAGAACGATAAAATACCGGGAAATGGGGAAAAACCCGGCCAGACGCTCTCTCTAATTGCGTCGAATTTTCTAATTTCTCGAAAACTGTATAAATATTAGCACTTCTGATTAGATTTTTTTTCGTTCATTTGAAATGATATAGTAACAGCTCTTTTGTTAAAACACATCTAGTCTCTAAAACTTTTCTATTTCTTCTTTCATTAAATTGATTTTTCTATTCTTGAATTGTTACATCGAATTTGTATTCGTATATAATTTTCTTGTTTAGTGGGCGGTTTTCCACCATTTCCCGGTATTTTATCGTTTTCAGCAGTGATACATTAGATACAGCTTTTTATTACTCGCCGCAACGCGAAAATAATATGATTTAGTCTTTTTTTTCGGTGCCGGTTTTGCCCCACCCTCCAAAATTTGTATCGCTTTCAGCGGAGACACTCGGTATGGCGTTTTGTTCTACTCGCTTTAATTCGAAAATACCATTAAGTCATTTTTTTTTTTTTTGAGGTGCCGGTTTTGGCCCCCACCGACGGCTTCGCCCCACCATCCCCTATGTATTTTGTCATGTAATTTAACATGTGATTACGACTCAATACATGACAAATCACATGATAAATCATAAAACACGACTTATAAGGTACAATAATTACAAATTACATACCGAAACTTATCATTTGTCATATGAATTGTTATATACTGGGAGTATTCGTGGAAACGCTTCATAGGAAAGTAAATACGCCTACATACAGCCAAAACCTAATCGCTTGATATTTGAGTTGCATGTATGCAGGCGTCCTATGAAGCGTTTCCACGAAAACTCCCGGTATGTATTTTATGCGACCCGTTGTTTGAAAGTTCACTTTTTGAGCATCGGATTTAGGCCGCAAAGTGACCAATTTCAAATCACTGAAATATAGTGAAATATTATAGGACAGGAGCCCATAATGAAATAGTATATTGTGTGACAAGGGATGAAACAGTGTGAATGCAGGCAAGGGTGCAGTTGTCAGCCCGAAGCCGAAGGCGAGGGCTGACATCACCCGTGCCTGCATTCATGTTTATGCATCTGGGGAATAAAGTGCGTACTTTATTCCCGGCTGCGCGCATAAATATAGTATATTACTCACCTAGGGAGGGAAAGTAGGCTAGCCCAAACTGTGTGTGAGATTGACACCCGAGCCGAAGGCGAGGGTGACAAAAACGCAGTTTGGGATGGCCTTTTTCACTCCCGTGTGAGGTATACTATTTTTCACCACCCCCTGCATCGGAAAGAACGACTTCCCGCTCACGCAAGGGAGCGAAAGTCGTACTTTCCGTGCAGGTGTGGTGAAAACGCCCTTTTTGCCCTACACGGAGAGAAATGTACAGTCAATATTACTTTGCACGTAGAAAAGCAGAGTAAATATTACCTTGCTACCTAGTATTCAGTCCGTGAAAAACGAAACGTTGGAAATATCACTATGTCATATGGTAAATTCTACTATTTTTAGTGTTGTTAGTCCCATGTTTCCCGGTTTTAGGTTATGTGAATACTCGATAGATCGCGCTGAAGCAGGCGGCATGGTAATATTTACCGTGCTGGCAAAGTCGTCACATCTATGTTTTTCAGAAAGCCTAGTAACATTTACTGTACATTTCTCTCCGTGTAGGATGCATAATATACTATTCATCCCGTATCACACACTATGTTTTTCATAACATCTGCAAGAAATTTCAGGTCTGAAATGCTTCCCTCCCAAGGGACGAAAGCAACGCAGCTTTCAGACGCAAAACATCGAAGTCGCGATTGCAGCGTACGTCACAGCTTTTCACGGCATTCGCATAAAATTAGCTTGTTTCGACTCGCTAAACAGGCACTGAAAGCTGAAGTTTCAGAGCGGATGTTATGAAAATATTATCGTACAATATAAAAACCCGACCCCCGAATTTTTTTCGGAGGCCCCTCTGAAAAGCTTCAGGACGATGAAAAAAGATTCTTCACGCTCGATAAGCGAGAATGGATAAGATTTAGAGGTCGCTCAAACGCGTTTTCTGCCCAAATTCGTAGTTTTTCTCGTTTGCGCGTTTTTATTAAAAAAAAAGGCTTTCAATCAGATATATTTCAAATCAAGGGCTGCCGATTTGTTCCCCCAATCGAACACACCACAGAGACTCGAGACAAAATTCAAAAACCGTTACCGAAACCATAGATGATGAGATAAAAAATCTTTCGCGTCATTTTTTTGTGATTTTCACTTGATTTGAAAAAAATTCCCGCTGGCATGATTTTTGGGGAATATAACTTTTGCGGGTCAAGACTTGTTTATCAAGATCTATAGTTTCATACAACAATTAAGGAAATCATAGAATGATTCATTCGCGAATTTTTATATTCGCCTAAAAAAAATAATGCCTAAAAAAAAATTCGCGAATGAAGTATCCTATGATTTCCTTATTTGTTGTATGAAACTATAGATCTCGATAAACAAGTCCAGAACCGCAAAAGTTATATCCCTCAAAAATCATGCCAGTGGGAATTTTTTTAAATCAAGTGAAAATCACAAAAAAATGACGCGAAAGATTTGTTATCTCATCATCTATGGTTTCGGTAACGGTTTTTGAACTTTGTCTCGAGTCTTTGTGGTGTGTTTGATTGTGGAAAAAATCGGGAGCCCTTGGTTTGAAATATTTCTCATTGAAAACCTTTTTCTTTCAAATAAAAACGCGAAAACGAGAAAAACGACGAATTTGGACAGAAAACGCGTTTGCGCGACCTATAAATCTTATCCATTTGCGCTTATCGAGCGTGAAAAATAGGGTGATTGGAAAAAAAAAAAAAAAATTTTTTTCCTTTTACTAACAGGCTCAAAAGGTAAAAATTTCTTTCATTCAGGTAAAAAAGTATGCTGTTAAAATATGAGCTCTTAATATTAATATTGAGTGGGCGCATCGCACTTTTCGATTTTCCATAAGAATAACATGGGATGAATCATTCTTGTTTCTTCTGATTTTTATAACTAGCAAATGATATGTCACACAGAGAATCTACAGACATATTTTTGTAGAGAATTGAACGCTCTACAAAAGTTCCGAGTCATTTTCTAATAAGTCCACTTGTTCAAAAGTTATTCAAGGTCAAAGTTTGATTTATTTTAATTGATTTTGATTTTAATTTTTTCAATTTTAATTTTTTAATTTTTTTTTATTTTTCATTTTTCATTTTCCAACAAAAACATGTCTGTAGATTCTTTGTGTGACGTATCATTTGCTAGTTATAAAAATCAGAAGAAGCAAAAATAATTTATCCCATGTTATTCTTATGGAAAATCGAAGCGTGCGATATCTAATATTAATATTAAGAGCTCATATTTTAACAGGCATACTCTTTGACCTAAATGAAACTTTTGAACCTGTTAGTGGAAGAATTTTTTTTTTTCCATCATCCTAGTGAAGGATCTTTTTTCGTCGCTCTGAAGCTTTTTAGGGGGGCCCCAGAAAAAAATTTGGGTGTCGAGTTATTATGAACCACCCTAATGAATATGTTTCATTAAAATAAACATAGTCAAGTTATTTTTGACTACGTTCACACATTATAAAACAAAATATCTGAAAATGTCAGATGTCTGAGTCAAAACGTTTTGATACAGAAAGTCGCAATAACACCAGTAATTTTAGAAACTAAAGTGAGTATAACACCGATTTTCCAAAAAGTGAACCTTCAAACTTTTAAATTAAATACTCAGTGGTTTTATACTGTTTTATATAACGCAAGCATGTTTTCCTCGCTTTTTGATGCCTTTGTATGGGACCTAAAGTAGTTCTTTTAAAAAAGTGCCACTTAAAAGTTCCACTTTACGACCTTGGTGCGCAATGTACTATTAATTATAATATTATACATAGCTGGTGTTCTTGAAATACTTTCAACCATAGACTATATAGTTTTATTTAACTTATTATAAATCTAACACAAACAACGGATCGCATAAAATATTTTTTCTCATCCCCTACCGTAAAGTTCGTACTTCTTTCCCGCTGATCAGGGTAAGAAGTGCTATATTCAGTCCCTGGTTTTACTTTCTTCCCGGCGTCACGCGCATGCGCGAGTGTCTAGCGCTTCGTACAGAGCCCTTTGATACCTATGGACTGCTAGTCCATATACCCAAGATGTGACGTGACCTTAAGAAGCAACGGCTGATTTTAGTACTACGATCAACTGATCGCGACTGCGTGTGTTACGTTGGTGTGTCACCTGGTTGTGTGTGTTACGTAAGTGTTTCTTAACATCAACGTGATACACACAACCGAAGCGTCACACCTATAGGCCTAATTTCGTTACTAATTTTCATTACTAATTTTAGTTATTGAAATAGGCAGTTCTAAATATCAATATTAAGAGCTCATATTTGGCTGAGATGTTCTATTTGAGATGCTCTACCGAAATTTTGATGCGCAGTTGAAAAATAAATTGTTTTTTCCAGAGTCGTATGACTCTATGACGCTATGCCTCAATGTTTATAGGCGAATATCTCTTAATCGGTGAGACTTAGGAAAATTCTATCTCAGTACTTCTTTGTAGAGCTTGAAATTTCCTATAAGAATCTGTATTCAGAAAGTTTCTCAATCAAGCCATTTACGAGAAAAAACAATTCAAAAATTTTCCGATTTTTTTTCACGTGTTATTCAAATCAAAAATGGGAAAACTGAGTTAGGCAGTTCTAAATATCAATATTAAGAGCTCATATTTGGCTGATATTCTATTTGAGATATTCTATTTGAGATGCTCCACCGGAATGTTGATGTGCGTTCAAATTTTTTTTTTTTTTTGGCACACCCTAATATATATATATATTCAGACTATAATGAGATACATTTAGCGTGAACGAACTTTCCGCTGGGGATGAGAAAAAATTGTATATAGCACTCGGAAAGAAAGTAAGCTCCGCGCTCCCGCGTACGTGCCGCCCTCGCTACGCTCGGGCGGCAACTACACGCGGGAGCGCACAGCCTACTTTCTTCCCTCGGTGCATAATATACTAGTATGCGCCAAGTCCGAGAAGTGTCAAATCCGGTATGGGTAATTTCCAAAATTCGCCTCTGAGTGTGTTGTGTCACAGCATACTCGATCGGCTCACATTAGAAATCACCCATACCGGATAGTGACACTTTTCGGACTTGATACATAAATAGCTATAGTTTTTCACTCCTTTAAATTTTTTTTTTGATTCCACTTTTTTTCCCGATGTTTTTTTTTCAATTCTTCAGCACGATGGGAAAAAAAATTCTTACCTTATATTTCCGTTAGGGAATTTTGTGATCAGTCTCGAAAAGTCAAGGAATTATGCCGGCCCATATGGAATGGTTTTTTTTTTTTTTTTAATTTTTCCCGATTTTTGCTATTTCCGAACTTACATATTGTTAACTCCAGACGTGACAGCTACCGCTACGTCGTCTGAAGGTATCAGTCATAGACATATAAAATATCAGTAGATAGGTCGTCAGTTCCGAAAACAAAAGAAATGCCCCGCCGTTAGACTAGCTACTATCCACAGAATCGCTCTGTATGTACGATCTTTTTTTTTTAGATTTGCCGCGTCAGAAAAAAAAGCAGTACCAGAATGGAATTCATCAAATACCAGAGGAATTGGGAAAACAATCATCAGGATATTCGAGGTCACGTCAAAAAGTTGCTAGATGTAAAGTTGGCTCTTATGGTGAAAGACAAAAATGATTCGGATAGCATGCGTGAGGGTTGCATAACTGGCGGACCATTAGCTAAAAATGCTTGCGAAACAATTGAAAATGACGATGTAAAAACCGATTCAGACAAGGTCAATACTGTGGATTCATCAAATACCAGTACTGATTTTCAAGAAGAGACTGTAAACAGTTGCTCTAAGGAAATTATACAAACGCAAGCGGTCTCATATTCAAACTCGCCACTATCTTCACGTACTTTGCTACAGCGTGGTCCGAAAAAAATCTTGCAAGATTATTTTATTGGCAATTTATGCTGTGACTTAGAAAAACATGAATGTGGAACGTACGGTAATGACAGTGATGGAGATAATGAGAATCCCGATGTTGTTCATGAAATTGAACGTCCAAGTTGTACGGATGACAATAATTCAGTTTCAATGAAACGGGTAGAGGGTAGGGATATACAAAAGTTAGAGGTAGAGAGAAGTCAAACGGATACAAATAACAAAAACGATACTGATGACGAGGGCACAAGTTCTGTCAGCAGCATTGGGAGTAATTATTCCGATGAAAGTATTTCTAAATACAATCCACCGCCGAAGTCGTCGACTACGAAGACCATTTTTTCCGTGATGGAAGGGCAGTATTCGATTGCGTCAACCAATTTACTGAATGGAGTTGGCCAAGTTGATGCTGATAAACTCAGGCACGAACTTGAAAGTATTATGCTGGATGAGGTGAAATATGCTTGCCCTTTAAGATTTTATTCGCTCCGACACAACATAAACTGTATAGTGATATATGCGCGATGCAGATATGTGACTCACCAGCAGAGGTTTCGGTTTGACGTAACGGATGTGCGAAGTCCTATAATCAATATATATATATATATATCTAGCACTAGGTGTGAAGACATTGTTCACGATGGCAAACCAATTTTTCGAACATTGAAAGGCCAAGAACGGGACAAAGTAAAAGCAGAACTACGGCATACATCTCCTAGACTGTATCAACTACAAGTAAACGAAAAAATCGATCCGGAAATTGCTGCGGATGGTCATTTTCAGAATGCAAGAAAATTGAGTACGTATCAGAAAGCGAAATCTGAGGACAACTGTAGAGATGATACCCTACTGCGATCCCAGGATTTATCTGATTTATTTCAAAGACACATTTTGGAATTATCTTTAAAGGATCCATACATACGGAGGACGGGGATTCCGTTATATGCTCATTTGTACTCTGAGGAGCAGTTGAATATTATCAGCAAAGAAAATCGTATAGTGCATTTCGACGCCACCGGTTCTATCGTGCGTAAGCCAAAAGATGTTAAAAGCAAACGCATTATGTATTATGCGATGGTAATAAACCAAAATGTTTCACTGATTCCAGTTGCCGAAATGATCAGTGCTGAACATGACATCGCATCCATAAGCATGTTTCTGAAACACTATCGCACTTTCATACAAATGAAGAACGGAAGCTGGCCGTTATTCACAGTGGTGGCTGTGGATTGGAGCTGGGCTTCAATCCATGCTGTAATGGACGAGTGGAACAGAATGACGATATTAGATTACTTAAGAGAAGTTTATGTGTGTCTGGTGAACGAAACAGAAATTCGATCGAATCTAATCGTTGTCCACAGCTGCTGTGCACATTTTCAAAAACGAGTCTCAACCAAATTGCATCAGAAATTTCCCCAAGATGTCACAAATAAAACTTTCATTTTAGAATGCATGGGCCTGCTAGTACACTGTAATGATATAGATAGTTTGGATAACGTCTATGTAGAATTCATGACTGTATTACTTGATAAATCCGCCACAGTTGCTAATAAATGCATAGTAGAAATTCATAGACTGCATAAAAAAATTTGTGTTACGCAACTGCATGTTGATTCACTAGACATACATGACGAGGAAACATTTGAATTCGTTCCAAAAGATAGACGAGGGGAAAAAATATTTGCTGACTCCCCATTCTTTGGTCGATATTACGCCAAACTAAGCAATATAAAGAGTAAGATCTTGGAAGATGTAGAGATCACGAATCGATATTACAATCCTGAAATAGCAGAGTACATAACTAAAAGGTACATGCCCTTCGTACCGATGTGGTCGGCTGTGCTGCTGAAGAAGGTGGTACCGGGTGTGACAAGGCTGAGTAACGCAAACGTTGAAAGTTTTTTCAATATCGTGAAGAAATTTGTACTGAAATCTCAAGTTAATCTGAAAATCGGACGTTTCATCAATGATATGAAAACCTACAAGAGTCAGCTCTGCGCAGAACAGGCATTAAATTTACCACTGAAAAAAAGGCGACACAGAATTATACATCAATCCCGACAAAACCCTGAAAATCCACTGGTTCAAGAAATGTGGCAGCGTAAGAGAAGAGCTCAGTTCAGCCACTTTGAAGGCCGGTCTCTCGGTCGCATCGCAAAAAAGATCAAGCCGATGACAAGTACACCACTCCGTCATTCGGAAATGGAGGATAATGCACCACAAAATGAACGGAATTTATCTATGCTTAACGACAGTGAAAATTCCAATCATGCGAATTCGATGGACAATGGCTTATTCGATGACGTCGAATATTACTGGCAAGATATAAAATGCCAATTTACAGTTGGGAGGTATTCGGTCTCACATTGCGATCCAATAATCGGTTTCGATACTCAAGATCTCTTTTCAGCCGAATATCATACTTTGAAAGATCAGAATTGGATCGACGGGCATGTCATTGATGCTTTTGCAATCAGTAACTTACAACGTAATTGGAAAAACGTTCTTTACGTACCTACTGGCTATACAAATTACATGATCGGTAATTCGTTCGATAAAGACAAGGGAAACAATTTCCGTATGTATCAGATCTCACATCGCCTTACGGGGAAACTGTTGCTGCCCTACCTTTTCGCGCAACACTGGTGCTTGTTAGTCGTCGATATAGATAATCAATCGATCACGCATATTGATCCCAAATTTAAAAAGAGTTCGGACGAACATAGAGCCATAACGGCGTTTAAGACATACCTCAAAGAATGTTCCAGAATTAACAAAAATAATTTATCGACATCCCATGGAAGAAAATAGCATCTCCCAAAGATCGACCTATGCAAGCAGCTGACGATTGTTCGAACTGTGGGGTTTACGTCATGTATTACCTCGACTGCATCGGAAAAGATCAACCTTTTGAAATGGCTTTCGATCCACAAAATTATAGGCTAAAAGTTGCAAGAGACCTGTTGAAGGTTTCCGAAAATATGTCAACACTTTGTCAATACTGCTTCAGTTTGGGGAGCTCCTCACTACAGGTAATGTGTAATACATGTCGATGTTGGTCTCATCAGCTTTGCCTGCAACGTCAATTCAATGACGTAACTGATTACACATGTCCAAAAACAAAGTACAGATGTGCTTTGTGCCAAAATGGCTTTCGGCAGTGGATGCTGTACAAAAGAACACATTAATTTTATATCTGCTCAATAAAAAAATCGTACAAATAGATGTAAAAATAAGCAGAAAAAATACTATTTCCTTCGTTTATGTAATGTATAATATGTAATGTAATAATAATGTTTATGTCAACAAATCAAGCGAACCAATGAGAATATCGACGCACGATACGAATAACAGCACATTTCAGATTCCGGGTGAAAAAGAGCACGTTTCAAATTCCGGGTGGAAAAGAGCACATTTCAGATTCCGGGTGGAAAAAATCACGTTTCAGATTGTGAGTGAAAAAGAGCATGTTCCAGATTCCGGATGGAAAAGAACACGTTTCAGATTGAGAATGAAAAATAGCACGTTTCAGATTCACTCGAAAACTAGCACAATTCAAGTCGAACCGAATATTACTTATTAGCAAGTGTCAAGTAGGTTTATCATGAGATTGAATTAATCATGCAATGATAAAATTGAATCGAGTTTTTGTGCATAATTGTGCATTTTCAATTTCATAATAAACCTACCTGACACTTACTAATGAGTAATATTCGATTCTAATGAATTTTGCTAGTTTTCGAGTGAATCTGAAACGTGCTATTTTTCATTCTCAATCTGAAACGTGTTCTTTTCCATCCGGAATCTGAAACATGCTCTTTCCACTCAGAATCTGAAACGTGCTCTTTTCCACCCGGAATTTGAAACGTGCTCTTTTTCACCCGGAATCTGAAATCTGCTGTTATTCGTATCGGGCGTCGATATGATCACAACAATGAAGGGATTCGAATAATTTTTTCTCACCTCATCCAATCACAAATGAACAATGAGGTTGAAGTTCATAACGTTAACGCAACAAAATAATTGGGGAAATTCCTTGATTTCATGACTTGATCGGCTCAAAAACAGCAAAATACGATCCAGCATTTCCCAAATTGAGTAAAACAACGTTTGAGTCATGAAATAATGAATTTTTTCCAAAAATTGTGTTACATCAACGTTATGAACTTTAACTTCATAATGAACATGACTAATCATTGCATGTTCTGTCAATCAAACGATAGGGCTAAGGTGGTTGACCATTTATTTTCCATACCAGAATTATTATTCGGAAGTCTGAAGATAATTTCACTGTCTCTCATTTATCTCTTGTCACAATTGACCCTCAGGTTGTTACATTTGTCCTTGTCTCAGGTCTAATGATGTCACATTTTTCCGTCATGCAATAAATGTTTTTGTATACTATTTCCCCGGAGATTTGAGTTAAAATTTGTATGACAGGCCTAGAGGTGTGTAGACATGTTCCTGCTATAGTGTGCACTGTTTTCAGTCAGAATATTCATTTGTACAAAAGTTACACCAACCAAATCCCAAAATGTTACGTTTAACCCCACTCTCCCCTAATATATTATCGTAAAATTATCATCAGCTTCACATTAAACACATTCAGCGCTGAATCTCGCTACCAGTAGCAAACAGATTAAATTAGTGCAATAATAATTATATGCTTCCTTTTGCATCAATTCAATCTGTTTGCTACTAGTGGCGTAAATCAGTACTGAATGTGTCGAACGTAGCTAGTATGTTATAGAAAAACAGCTGAAGCGAGAGAATGAATTTGCACGAATTCCAAGACTCCACCAAATATTATATCATCTTACATCATAACAAGATCGCATACCAACCATACTCATTGTCAGTTTATAGTCAGAGGACAGAAACATTTCACTACATCTGGTATATTCCATCCTTCGGCAACAGTACTGCATTGTGGTCTGTGTTTTTAAAAATTCTACTTTCAACTGCTACTGCTTGTGAATTCACTGATTTCCTTTGCACAGAATACGTTCCGGATTAGTAGAGAATACCTAGTTGCCGCGATATCAAAATATGGTATGATATGTGTAATAGAGAGCGGATGACATTAAGACGGATTTTGTATGAATGACATCTGTGCAGCCTGACTGGTGGTCACCATCGTAATAAAAAGAGTTCCCGGCATAGAAGCCGCTAAGAAGAAGATTGAAGGTGAACAGAATATTGTATATAACAACGTATTGGAGTCGAAAATACACATACACACTAGGGTGGGCGTTGAGTCGGGGAGAAAAAACACATTCCCAGGCCGCGTCCCAAATCGACTTCAAATGATTGTAAACAAACCATGTAATTTTTTTAGATTTTTATTTGAACGCTTGATTATTGACCACAGAGTTTGAATTTTTCCATTTCAAACACACGGGGCTTCGCAGTCTTTCCAGTTATTATTTTACTGTGGAACGAATTATGGGCATACAAATTTGAAATCCTTCTAAATTGGTCTACGAGAATGCTGCTCTGTGGAAAAAAATCGCCACCCCCCTGCCCTCAAAATTTTGTATGGGTCATCCCGTGCCGATGTGATGATTTTTTTTGTCCCAATTTCATCGAATGTTGACCAAAAACATTGGAACTACATGTTTTCCGATAAGGGAATTAAGCGACAATCGCTCCGGGTGGATTCTACGATTTTATTCCGGCGAAGGGTGTGCTTTGGACGCTAGAGGGAGGTTTTCCGAGACTCGAATCATGGTCAGTATTTTTTTGGGGGTACTTTGTACGCCGATCTGTCACTCGGATGGAGGAATCGAGCGACAATCGCTCGGGGTGGATTCTACGATTTTATTCCGGCGAAGGGTGGGCTTTGGACGCTGGAGGGAGGTTTTCCGAGACTCGAGTCATGGTCAATATTTTTTTGGGGGTACTTTGTACGCCGATCTGTCACTCGGATGGAGGAATCGAGCGACAATCGTTCAGGTGGATTCTACGATTTTATTCCGGCGAAGGGTGGGCTTTGGACGCTAGAGGGAGGTTTTCCGAGACTCGAGTCATGGTCAGTATTTTTTCGGGGGTACTTTGTACGCTGATCTGTCACACGGATGGAGGAATTCAGCGACAATCGCTCAGGTGGATTCTACGATTTTATTCCGGCGAAGGGTGTGCTTTGGACGCTAGAGGGAGGTTTTCCGAGACTCGAGTCATGGTCAGTATTTTTTCGGGGGTACTTTGTACGCTGATCTGTCACACGGATGGAGGAATTCAGCGACAATCGCTCAGGTGGATTCTACGATTTTATTCCGGCGAAGGGTGGGCTTTGGACGCTAGAGGGAAGTTTTCCGAGACTCGAGTCATGGTCAGTATTTTTTCGGGGGTACTTTGTACGCTGATCTGTCACTCGGATTGAGGAATCGAGCGACAATCGCTCGGGGTGGATTCTACGATTTTATTCCGGCGAAGGGTGGGCTTTGGACGCTGGAGGGAGGTTTTCCGAGACTCGAGTCATGGTCAATATTTTTTTGAGGGTACTTTGGACGCCGATCCGTCAGTCGGATGAAGGAATTCAGCGACAATCCCGCAGGGCGGGTTCTACGAGTTTATTCCGGCTAAGGGTTGGGGTCAGGTATTGAAGGGAGGTCTCAGAAAATTTGATGCATCATTCATCATTAGGGTTCCTGAGATGTCGATACGTCATCGCGCAAAAAAAAAACCATAAATTTGAATAGGAATAAACAGATTTTATAATTCCGATCCAGGATCGATCCAAACTTCAACTAGCTGAATAGACGAATGCTTATCACCCATTCTTTAATAGAACCTATTTATTGTTTATTACTAATTTACATAAAATTACTCGTGGGTTTGCTGAATAATGCTTGAGGTTAGGAGCGGGGTGTTTTGAACATTCATAGGAGTTGTTCCATGACTCTGGATTTTATTCTACGAGAAACTGCCTTGGCGTACATCGCTGAGTCTTACCGAAGGTCTCAGTGGTCAACGGTGGACTACCCTGGGCTGTAATGCCTCAGCGTACCTGCGCTGGGCATTTTCTAGCCCAGGGTAGTCCACCATTGACTGTCGAAGCCTCCGGTGAGGCTCTGTGATGTAAGCCGATCATTTGGCGGTAGGTTTATGGGGGGATGATGTTGGACTACGTATGAACACGACGCCGCTGCAATGTTTTGAGTAACCCTTAATATTGGGATTGATAAACTCATATTTTGTAAATACGATTGAGGAATTTTCATATATTGGCAGAATTACTATTATACATACAGTCAATAGGTACAGTAATGTTCATTAACCCTTACATGCACGGTGGGATGTTTAACATCCCACCTAGAATCTCTTTGAAGCATACATTTTTTGAATGATCGTATGATCGCGAAAATTCTTACTCGGAGGTTTTTGGGGTCGCTGATAACGAATCCGGAATCGGATTTTCAAAATTCAAAATGGCGGATCCAATATGGGGAACCAAAACATTAAAAATATCGCTCCGGCTTCGAAATTTTGGACAATGGGGTTTTCGGGGTCGCTGATAACGAATCTGGAATCGGATTTTCAAAATTCAAAATAGCGGATCCAATATGGCGGACCAAAACATTAAAAATATCGTTGGAGCTTTGAAATTTCGTACATGGGGGTTTTCGGGGTCGCTGATAACAAATCTGGAATCGGATTTTCAAAATTCAAAATGGCGGATCCAATATACCGGACCAAAACATTAAAAATATCGTTCGAGCTTTGAAATTTCGTACATGGGGGTTTTCGGGGTCGCTGATAACGTATCTGGAATCGGATTTTCAAAATTCAAAATGGCGGATCCAATATGGCGGACGAAAATTCGAAAAAGCCTCAGAATCGACTAAAAATGCATATACCAGGTTCTTGGAGGCTGCTGATCACAAATTTGTCATCAGATGTTGAATTCGCGATTTACTATTGTGAAAACTGTCTTAGAGCGGTATTCTAAACGAAATGATAGTTCTATAGATTTTATCGTTCTTGGCGTAACCCAGAGCTAACGGCGAGGACGTGACGATATCTAGCTTCATTTTCATTTTTTTTTTAATTTTCAAATATTTTTTTTAATTTTTCAAGGTTTATATATTTTTTTTCCATTCGTATGTTTTTTTTTTTTTTTTTTTTCATTTCTATATATTTTTTTATTCTTATATATTCTTTTTATTTTCATAAATTTTTTTATTATCTGTCAGTGTTGTTACGTTGGAATTTTTTTTTTTATCATTGTTTCATATTTTTTGCCAATTTTCTCTATTTTTTTTCAAATTTTTTCCATTATTTATGGTTTTCTGGTTTGTCACCTATTGGTGATACGAGTAGAAGCAATTACGAGTAGATGTCAGGCATAGAGGTACATCACATTCAGTATAAATCCAGTTGCATCTACGTTGATTCTCTTTTGTACTGCAATGAGAACATCGCCAATAGGTGACAAACCAGGAAACCATAAATGATGGAAAAAATTTAAAAAAAAATAGAGAAAATTGGCAAAAAATATGAAACAATGATAAAAAAAAAAAATTCCAACGTAACAACACTGACAAATAATAAAAAAATTTATGAAAATAAAAAGAATATACAGGGTGGTCCATTTTAATTGATGCAGGCGAATATCTCGAAAACTAACAATTATAAAAGAAAAAGTTTTATACAAAACTTGAAGGGTTTCGAGGGGGAAAGATAATGCTGATATGTGTTGACTTGTGGACTTCGCCAATTCCGAGATTTCGCAAGCAACTTCGGATTTTAGATAGGGAACACATGTTTTGGTTTGGGGCATCTGATAGCGCGATCAAAAACTCATTCAAACACGCAAGCAAAAAAAATTGGAAAAAAAAATTTTGCAAAAAAAAATTGGAATAAAAAATTTCGCGAAATTTTTTTTTTTTTTGCAAAAGATTGCTTTTTTGTCCCTAGCTTTCGAACACATTCATTGTTTATCACTCTAGCTCGAAATTTCTCTCGCCAATTTTGAAATTGGAAAGTTTGAACGTACCAGATTAATAAAAAAAATAATTCGTAGATTCGTAGAAAATCTCTTTTCGAAAAGTTTTGGAGGAAAAACATTTGAATCGAAGTATTGTTACAAAAAAAAAAAAAAAAAAACGTCGATAAAGAAAAAAAAAGAATTTATTAAAAATTGAAATTAAAAAGATAACAAAACCTTTACATATCCGCAGGTTTGACGTTGGTGTAGAGGCTCAAGTCCGACATGAACTGGAAGATGTTGTCAGTATAATTATGTCGGACGAACTAAGGCGGTTAGTTGTTTGCGTTATTGATCTACGATTTTTTGTTTTACTAATCTGGTAGGGTGACAGGTCCAGTAGACGGACACTTAAGAGTTTTCTGAAGTTTACATTGCGAGTACTCAATAATTTTTGCATCAAAATACAGTTGAGAATCGATATCTTCTACAGGAATAGTTGAATTACCTAATTCATCAGTGTTTAGATCATGCAAATTACGATAAAACGTTGAAAATACTGAAAATCTCACGTGTGACTAGATTTCCCAGTAGGTGGACACTCTAACCAATAAATGGACAGTCCGTAGACCAGTACATGGACGGGTGTAAATAATCATGCATATTAGAATATTTTTATTTTTTTGCTGCATTTAATGCCATAATTGGAACAAAATCATTTGAGGAACAATAAGTTAACATAAAATTGAACAGTATTCTCAGTTTCAAATAGAATTTCGAAACCCGACGAACCCGACTCATACGGTTATTTTATTAAGATTTCTGCATCTGCAAAAATAAACTTTAGCAAGCCGTAATTTATAAAGGTTTACGAGGTTTACTCTTAACGAAAAATTCTATTAGACTTTTTTCTTCCTCCTTTGATTATCCGATGGCGATATTTTTTAGTTTCTCTTTCAGACTATTTTTCTCAGAGAAAAATTCAATAAGACTTTTTTCTTCCTCTTTCGATAATCTGATGACGATATTCTTTAGTTGTTTTTTCAATTTTTTTTTTTTTTTTTTTCTCAAACCGCGAACCCCGTTTTCACGTGAATTATTCAAGTCAGATCACGTGAATTACTCAAGAATGATCATTGAATCATTCCAAAGTCAGATCTTGCCCTCAGAATAATTCACGTGAAAACAGAGTTGGAGCGGTTTGAAAAAAAAAAAAAAAATCACCATCAGATAGTCGAAAGCGGAAGAAAATAGTCTCATAGAATTTTTCCCTGAGAATGACCGTTTCGAAGTTACGTCGTGCTGAAATACTAATTAACGGAAAAACGGCGTTAGCATCGATCTGAACAAAAAAAATTAAAAAATTTCGCTATCAGATAATCAAAAGAGGAAGAAAAAAGTATCACAGAATTTTTCGCTCGGAGTAAACCTTCACAAGTCACGACTTGCTAAAGTTAATTTTTGCAGATGCAGAAATCTTGAGGGTTATATTCATTTTTTGTAGATTTTTAACTTCACAAGAACATTATTGATGATAGAGGTGTGAAAGGTTTCGATTTTTTACAAAATTTTTAATGTGACATTCATTCTTAATCAAGGAACTACACTCCTAACGAAAATTAGCGGGCCACCCAATTTTTGCTTCGAAAAATGTTCGATTTCAAAGTCTCGTAATTCGGCAAAAAATTGACTTAGCGCGTCGTTTGTAAAAGCATTTCAAAGCTTAAGGCTTCATCTTTCAGATGCTCACTTTCGATTGCGTTTATGTTCTTTTTTGTCTTGAGTTATGGTCCCTTGAACCATCTCGTGCCAAATTTGTGTATTGATGTTCCAACTTCAAAACAACGCACGGGGTCGGTCAGTATCGGAATTTTGATTTCAAGACAGTCATTTTGAAGCTTGTAATGTCCTCTTCAAAACCCTTTTTTTGAGATTGCTCTACGATTTTTTTTCATGGAGTTATGCGTTGCTGAAGCAAAAATGGTCTTTCAATTTTTGGTGTGTGGTGCAATTTCCATGCATGGTCGTACCGATCTCGTGATTATTCCACCACTTTGAGTGATGCTAATGCCGGAGGTACTGTTTAAATCGTCCGTATGTGTTAAAAATCGAATAACTTTACGAAAAAAAATCGTAGAGCGAATTCCAAGATATGGTTTCGAAGGAAAGACTTCAAAGTTGAAGTTCTAACCTTGGGCCACCTGTGTCGCTATTTTTGCTCGTGCTACCTGAGGTCAAAGTTCGAATTTCCATTTTGCGGTTTGGAGGGTCTCGTTTGGATGGTGATCATGGCTTGGAAACGTCACCGAATAAAAATTGCAATGAGATTTCAGAAAAATGAAGATTTGAGCTTCAAAAGCCATATTTGGGAACCTCGGTACGAGGACTCGATCGCCCAGGGCATGCGATCAAAAATTGAAAGACCATTTTTGCTTCAGCAACGCATAACTCCATGAAAAAAAATCGTAGGGCAATTTAAAAAAAAGGGTTTTAAAGAGGACATTCCAAGCTTCAAAATGAATGTCTTGAAATCAGAATTCCGATACTGACCGACCCCGTGCGTTGTTTTGAAGTTGGAACATCAATACACAAATTTGGCACGAGATGGTTCAAGGGACCATAGCTCAAGACAAGAAAAACATAAACGCAATCGAAAGTGAGCATCTGAAAGATGAAGCTTTAAGCTTTGAAATGCTTTTACAAACGACTCGCTAAGTCAATTTTTCGCCGAATTAGGAGACTTTGAAATCGAACATTTTTCGAAGCAAAAATTGGGTGGCCCGCTAATTTTTGTTAGGAGTGTATCAAGATTGATGATATCAAACTCGTCCATCTACTGGTTTGAGTTTGGAAAATTTATACCAGCACATGGACAGACGGTTTTTGAATATTTTGAGTCCTTTTCTCAGTATATCCGATTATGTAATGATAAATTAACAATAACTGAATAGTTTGACATACAACTCACCTTTATCTGGTACCTATAGAAGTGTTTATTCGCTAAATCAAACTTTGTTCACATGCTGCAGCTTTTAGTACGATCGGCTGATTAGCGGTTGCTCTGACAGAACCGTCCTATAATGAATTTTTTTCAGCGGTAGCAAAGATAATTCGACTAAGTATTCGAATGTATGTGTAATGTTCAAGGTTTCATTTTGTCAATGAAATTAATTTAGTGAAAATAAGATTATTTGTTTTTTCTAAATAAGAGCTTAAAGTTCGTTCTGTCCGCCTACTGGTTAGTGTCCCGCTACTGGACCTGTCACCCTACATTCAGACTTTGAAATTTCAAAATTGGCAAGAAAAATTTTGAGCTAGAGTGATAAACAATGAATGTGTTCGAAAGCTAGGGACAAAAAAGCAAGCTTTTGCAAAAAAAAAAAAAATTCGCGAAATTTTTTGTTTCAATTTTTTTTGCAAAATTTTTTTTTCCAATTTTTTTTGCTTGCGTGTTTAAATGAGTCTTTGATCGCGCTATCAGATGCCCCAAACCAAAATATGTGTTCCCTATCTAAAATCCGAAGTTGCTTGCGAAATCTCGGAATTGGCGAAGTCCACAAGTCAACACATATCAGCATTATCTTTCCCCCTCGAAACCCTTTAAGTTTTGTATGAAACTTTTTCTTTTATGATTGTTAGTTTTCGAGATATTCGCCTGCATCAATTAAAATGGACCACCCTGTATAAGAATAAAAAAATATATAAAAATGAAAAAAAAAAAAAAAAAAAACATACAAATGGAAAAAAAAAATATGTAAACCTTGAAAAATTAAAAAAAATATTTGAAAATTAAAAAAAAATGAAAATGGAGCTAGATATCGTCACCCCTCGCCGTTAGCTCTGGGTTACGCCAAGAACGATAAAATCTATAGAACTATCATTTCGTTTAGAATACCGCTCTAAGACAGTTTTCACAATAGTAAATCGCGAATTCAACATCTGATGACAAATTTGTGATCAGCAGCCTCCAAGAACCTGGTATATGCATTTTTAGTCGATTCTGAGGCTTTTTAGAATTTTCGTCCGCCATATTGGATCCGCCATTTTGAATTTTGAAAATCCGATTCCAGATTCGTTATCAGCGACCCCGAAAACCCCCATGTACGAAATTTCAAAGCTCGAACGATATTTTCAATGTTTTGGTCCACCATATTGGATCCGCCATTCTGAATTTTGAAAATCCGATTCCAGATTCGTTATCAGCGACCCCGAAAACCCCAATGTCCAAAATTTCGAAGCCGGAGCGATATTTTTAATGTTTTGGTCCGCCATATTGGATCCGCCATTTTGAATTTTGAAAATCCGATTCCAGATTCGTTATCAGCGACCCCGAAAATCCCCATGTACGAAATTTCAAAGCTCGAACGATATTTTTAATGTTTTGTTCGGCCATATTGGATCCGCCATTTTGAATTTTGAAAATCCGATTCCGGATTCGTTATCAGCGACCCCAAAAACTCCCGAGTAAGAATTTTCGCGATCATACGATCATTCAAAAAATGTATGCTTCAAAGGGTTAATGGATTCGCGGTGGCTAACGGTTTTTTTCTGACTTTTTCGGATACAATCAAATAAAAAAATATTATATTACTTTCATAAGGGGTCATATTTATTATTATTCAAATTTCGGCTATGGGCACACGAAATACGACTAAAATAGTCTTGTTTCCGAAAAAGTCATGAAAAAAAGAAAAAAATTAGCCACCGCGAACCATTAATGAACGACGAGAACGAGCGACGTTAAGGTTAGGTTATCGCCAGTGTTGCCAACAGCGAGTAGCGTAGTGTCTGAAATCATGACCGACAAAAGCACCAGAAAGCACTAGGTGTAATAAATTTCGTATGTATGTAGGGATTTGTCAATTGGTATACTTTTCCCGCGTTGAAACGGTTTCAAACTTTTGGCACTACTCGATATTATTATACCAAATAAATAAATAAATTCGAAAATACACGAATTATATATAATTATTATGTTTATTCAATATATTTCAGACTTATCCTCTAAGATTTCAGGTAACAAATAACAATATCTCCAAAAATTATGACGTCACTCAACTCATTACCACAATACGTATAGATATATATTTTAAATGAACTTAAAACGGTCAGTTGCATGCAATTTACTCGTCCTGAGGTGGTATATCTATCAGAATTTGAGGGTCTAGTACAGTTAAGAACACAAACAAGGAAAAGCACTAAAATGACCTAAAAACACCAGACTTCAGCCGCAGCTGAAAATGTAATTTTTGACTGAAAACGGAACCCCGAAAACACCAGATCTAGTGCCAAAAGCAACAGATTGGCAACACTGGTTATCGCGGAACACGCGAAAGTGATATGAATCTCCGCAAGTTACGCAAAATACATAATAATAAATAGAATATCTTACCTTATCACATGTGCGACCCAAGTCGAAAACTTGATCCCAAAAGGTATTTATAACTGGATTATTTCACTGTTTGTTCCATGCGTTTCGCGTACTGATATTCACTGGGAAAAGAAGCATTTTCACGAATCACAACCGGAACTGCGCGCGCAATGTTTAAGCCGAAATTCCATGAAGTCAGCCTAACGTCGACTACGCGTCGGCATTAAAGTCGACTAAAACCTGACTGAAATGAGTCGACTATATGTCGGCTTTTTGAGTCGTCTAAAAGACGGCCAAAAAAAGTCAACTATAAGTCGGCATTTTGCCAATTGTGTTGTTTGGGTTGTCCTTCAACGCGCTGTCAACGACGGGCCAACACGGTATCTTATATTGGTGAGCCAACAGATTTCCAACGCTCGCCCAATGCGGCAATAGTTGTCCTCCAACGCGCTGACAACGACGGGCCAACGAAGAACTCGCGTCCAATACAATTCCAACGTCCACAATGTTTTACCAATATATGATCAACGATATCTCAATCACCTCAACACATGTCCAACGACAATTTCGTTGAATCGGCCCATCAGGGTATATTATACCTATGCATAAATCCGAGCATATATATATCATACATTAATAGCATACATATAACATACATCTCAATATATACTTAGTTACTCAAATGTATTCTAATAAATCAGAAATAGCGAAATATAAAGTATCAGAGATTCTCAAGCGAGAATTTAGGCAAGAATAAGCAAACAAATAGCGTTAGCAAATCACAAGCAGAGTAAGCATCGATATTAGACTAATTAGCGAAATATAATCAAGCGAAAAGGTACTCAAAATGGCTACAGGCAACTATGAAGTGCTTTCTCTGAATTCTTCTAACTGAAACTCTACGCGATACACAAAAATATACTATAAAATGATCAAATAAGAATTCAGCGATACTTTTTAGTTGATTTCTCAGTAATTATAGATCATAAAGACCTTACCTTAGCGTTGAGCTTCTGAGCACACACTTATGAACTTTAACTTTACTAACTGATTCTATTCTTATCTTAGAGCGAAAACTATATACTAATTAGATAGGAAATGCGAGAGAGGTCGAGACACGTCTTAATTGTTCAAAGCTGGACATAGAAGTGATCTTCCTTCGGCGATAATTTGGCACGCTGGCTCTCTGTGCGGTAGGTCAAGGTGGGGGACCTATTAGGACCTGCTGATTACCTTATTGGTCCGACATGCGAGCAACATGTTTCGAGTAGTCAACTCGTCAGCTGACCGGCTCGAAGCGTGATCTTATTGCAGAGCGCTAGGCGTTACTTCACGCGCTTCACAGCGACATAACCACACTGAGAAGTGATATGTATAGCCACTACCCTTGATGTATAGCAAGAGCTCAAAACAGGGTACTAGTAGCTATCGCGCAAAATGAGCAGTGGCTGCACACTTTTGTGTAGCCACTAGCCATAATATGTATAGTAGCAGCACACCACGCGGATTGTAGCCTGTATACTCGAACTTTTCTCGCCCAATCTGCTGCCACTACTCATTCTTCGCTCACTCTCTATACATACGGCAGGACTCGCTGCTAGCCTAGCGAGTTCTAGTACCTACACAAATCACCTCTCAGTGCACCGTTCTGCGATATTCCAGCTGCAAGATGGCTGGCTGACGGGAGGGTGTGACCTTGGTTCTTGCTGAGCTTATCCGATCCAGACGATATCAATCCCTCGGGATGTCCTCCACAGCGGCAATCTCTGCGGTAGATGACCTACTGCAGACTTCTGCCAGGTCTAGGTGTCCCATCTGAGTCTCCACCTCTTCGTGACCTGACAGAGCACGCGGGACGCGATACTCGTCCACTCTTACGTAGGATGTCCTCTGGCGATACGTTACGTCACTCGTCCAGGTATGGACTCTGCGTAACGTCGTCTTCTGATTGCTGGATCGGGCGATATAAGCTGACTGTACTTGACGTAACAGTCAGATGCTGGATGACAAGATGCATCTGCTGGCAGGAGGTCTTATGGGGACCCTGTTCACTCTGGAGCGGAAGTTCTTGTAGCGGAAGTTCGGAAGTCGTCCTCTTCTTTATCTTCTTTCTCTCTCTCTCTCGCGGTACCTTAACAGAAAAATACTTCAAATTAGTCTAATTCTATTGCTTATTAACCAGGTGTGTCACTTGTATCCCGAGGGTCTAGACGGCGATATTTCTCTCTCTCGATATTCCTACTAAAATATATGCCAGAAGGGCTCTAGTGACGGCAGCTAATCTGCAACGTCACAGTGTATATTAGGGTGTGCCAAGAAAATTCGTTTTTTTTTCTTTTCTCGTTTCCTGTAAAAAAAAATGAGTGCTTTCAAGTATTATGAGAAGTGTCGTCGAAGGGTGGCTCTGACAAGAAATGTTCGAAGGTGTCTCAGTCAACCAGAAATCCCACTGATGAGGCACCTGCTAGACTCGATTGACCGAAACCCCCTTTCGCGAGGTGAAATTTCACAGCAAATAGAATAAAATCACAAAGTGATACAGGAAATAGACTGATAAAGAATGATATTTCGAGAACAAGATTAGAAAAAAAAAAGTAAATGTTTATATCTTAAGGATGTTCTACATGCTTTTTTATGATTTTCAAAAATATAAGAAATTGATGAAATTTTTTTCTAAGCTTCTTCAATCTATCAGAGAACCGTATGAAAAATTCCAGATTTTTTCTCAACGGCATAACAAAGTTATGATTTTTCCAAAAATGGCATTTTAACCCGTGTCCTTATGGAAAATTCACAAAAACTTAGGAAAAAGCCTGAAAAATTCTACTAACGTGATTAAACTTCGCACATAGGTAGATAATGATTAAACGCACAAACGCTATATTTTTATACACAGATGAGATCCCTAACTTGCAACAAAATGTTGAAAAAACGTTGAAAAATTGCCTACGAGTAAAATTCCTGCGCACGCAAGTCCAACGTGCGGCAACGGCGCAACAATTGAAGAGAGGGTTGAGCACGCGCCAAATACAAACCAGCGTCACACAGATATCGGGAGAATTATGCGTAGTATTTTTATAACTTCGTGGATAGGTAAACGAATCAAATCAGTGAACAAAGTTATATGTAAAAGAAAGAACAATCCTTTGTGCAAAATCTATGATAAAACGATCAACGTTAATTTATTCATTTATTCAAACAGTTATAGAATAATGGATCAACATCTATTCATTTCAACACCAATAAAATATCATCCTTGATAAATTATCCATTCGAATCATATAACTGCATAGTACTTCTTCGAATCTACTTCTCATTATTTTCAATCAAAAAATCGATAATTTTTTGGATCGTTTTTCCTTGCAGTTGAGCCATCAATTTATTCTTAATTTTTTCTTTGAAAAAATCCCGGATTCCGTCACCTCCAAAATTGAAATGAATGTTATTGAGATTTTCGAGCCTTATGGCAGCAGCAGCCAATTTATTACGAGTCGCAGCTCCTAGTACATTTTCCAGAGGTTGCAACTGAGTTAGATAGACGTCGTTTTGATCTCGACGATTCCATTCTTCAACCTTCTCATTATAAATCTTTACATTTTCTAGTAACATTGCGTTTGTAATTTTCAATGCACACAATATTTTCGATAAAATCTTGCAGTCACAAATGGCATTGTGAGCCCCAACAACAACGACATTCGGTGATTTCGCTAACCCACCCAGAGAGCATTCCCCCTTTCCCTTTTTACCCGTTACGGACCTACACTGAGAAAAAAATTTATTTCGTTCAACTGAATACATTTAATTGAATGTAATTTATTTGAATTAAATAAATTTGAGTTGAAGAAAAGATATATTTCGTGTTCCGTAATAATCATTACATGAATGCAAGTACTCCGTAGTATTTAGTTTAGGGGCCATTCAACAAATACGTTCGCTTTTAGGGGGGGGAGGGGGTCGAGGTTGATGTGACGTTACAAGTCACGGGGGGGGGGGGGGGGGGGGGGGGGGGGGGGCAAAATGTGACGTTCGGTTTTTACACTGAGAGAAAAAGCTCTTCCTGAATTGACCATAAGTGCAAGGTTAAAATATTTTTAGTTAGAGTCACCTTATTTATGGTACATTTCACCATTTACATGTGGTTATTATATGAATAGAAACATGGTGGACAAGATAATGGTTGCGTATACCACTTGTTCAAGTCAGTAAATGCAACCGTGAATTCATTGTTATAACTACCATGTTGAAGTGGTGGGTAAGCCATAATTATAGTAAAACAAACCACAGGCCAATAGGTTGACTTATGAACTTAGCAAAACTGAGATGTCACCTCACATGAAGTTATATGTTGACCCGAATTAAAGTCGATTTGACTATAAATTCGGCAGTAATCCTACCATATCAGTGATTATACGTAACAATTGGATATTGTTAATTTGAGCTTATGAATGTTCAGCAAATTATTGTTGATGAAACCATAGATATGGTATACTACATTCAAAACTGAGCTCTGACAATGTCATCTGATTGTAAATAGTTGATGCAACTGATTTTGTTCATGGGCACTTCAAGCATAATAATTATAAGGTTGAAGACACTTTCATTCAACCATGCACCATGAGAGAAATAATCTGGTTGGGGGTACTATATTATTTTAGTTTACGTATTTTAGTCAAGACAACCCAATACTTAATACGTTACAGTGAGTGATAACTTTTGGAACTCCAGGAAAGAAATTCAATTAAAAAGATATTTGGAACTCAGATGTTCAGTTAATCAGATATCTTAGCCGCATTAAAACATTGATATCATTGAGACAGATGCTGAGTTCAAAATAAATAGGAAAAAGTGATTAATGATTTCAAGAAATAGTTTAGCGTAGTCGGTAGAGCGTGCGACTAGTAATGCAAGCGAATCCATGCGTCCCGGATCGAATCCCGGCCCCGAATAATGCGATGTTTTTCTAATCTAAAAATCCTTACTTTGTATTAATATGCGGTTGATTACAATTAGTAGGTGTTTCTCAGCGCATCATACAATGTTATAAATTCATTGTAACGAGCTGAATTTATTTTTTCTGCACAGCAGGGGCCTTATTTAACCGTTTAGTTTGGTTGTTCACATAACCATCATTGGTGGTTTATTTAAGGGGAGGGTTTACCCAATCAGTTACCGATTTGTCTATTTTCTCATAAACGGGGTAATCAATCGACTTGTCCTTTCGGCAGCCGATGTTTGACGAGTAATGAGTTCGAACTGGTACGTTTGATCGGATAAAATCGGGATTTTTTTTATTTTTTTCGATCGAAAAGTATTGGCGTGCCATTTATTGCGACTTATATCAAAGCCCACGCATCAAAAATGCAAAATCGACTCCCTGAGCCCGATTCTGTGAGAAATTCTGAACATAACCATCCCAAAACATCTCTGTTTTCGACAACGATGAAGGTGGAAGTTGTATTCCACGTTTTTGTGGTAATTTTCGCGATTGTCAGAGACTGGGGGCGGCCATGGCCGCTACAGCTGCTGACATAACGCGGTGGTTCCCAGAACGCCCGTGAGATGTCGCCACGCGCCCGTCTGAACTTCATCCTTTTACTATAGTATAGTATACTTTCACGGTGACATCTCACGGGTGTTCTGGGAACCACCGCATTATATCAGCAGCTGTAGCGGCAATGGCCGCCCCCAGCCTCTGACAATCGCGAAAATTACCACAAAAACGTGGAATACAACTTCCACCTTCATCGTTGTCGAAAACAAAGATGTTTTGGGATGGTTATGTTCAGAATTTCTCACAGAATCGGGCTCAGGGAGTCGATTTTGCATTTTTGATGCGTGGACTTTGATATAAGTCGCAATAAATGGCACGCCAATACTTTTCGATCGAAAAAAAATAAAAAAATCCCGATTTTATCCGATCAAACGTACCAGTTCGAACTCATTACTCGCCAAACATAGGCTGCCGAAAGGACAAGTCGATTGATTACCCCGTTTGGGAGAAAATAGACAAATCGGTAACTGATTGGGTAAACCCCCCCCTTAACCATAATTTCAATGTTGAAACATCTTGCAACCATATAAAAACTCGTAGAAAATTTGAAATAGTTGGCTCAACTTATTTTCATCATGGTTAGTTGACCTATAATTGCAAGGTTGTGATCATTTTCCAACCAGGCTTAGTGGTTGTAAGTAGTTCGAATAACTATTTTATATGGTTCCCGAAACTATTATAATTTTAGTGTGCCCAACCATGTTCGAAAGGTTGAGGCCTTATTTAACTATTAAAAATGATTAGATTATGGTTGACTGTACCAGATTTTTCTCTCAGTGTATGTATAGAATTCGTGTTTTGGCACGAGAATTTTGTTAAAGTGAAGTGAGAAATAAAGGACTGCTTTTAAATATCTCTTTTATCTCTATTTAATGCCAAGTGACATCGAAAGGCAAATCTTAGAAATAGATCGAATTATGGATCGATAGACCAAAAAAGGCAATAAAGGCCGGGGGGGGGGGGGGGGTCGAGATTTGTGACGTATTATTTTGGGGGGGTCTAGTCAAACGAACCATTGTTACATAGGGGAGGGGGGGGGTCTCAAATCGTCCAAAAAAGCGAACGTATTTGTTGAATGGCCCCATAGGAATTTTTTTTTTCTTTTCTTCAGAATTTCGTAACTCACAAACCAATGAACAAATCCAAATGACTCTTACATATTTTGATAGGGAATTAAACACTCTGAAAAATGTATCTATCATTGTGGAAAAAAAATCACAAAAAAAAAATAGTTTACTCAACTATAAATTGAAATTTGAGCTTGAATAACTTTGGAAGGAGTCAATTTATCAAGACATGATAAAAGAAGCTTTTTGTAGAGTGTTCAATTTCCTATGAAGATATGTTTGAGTCATTTGGATTTGTTCATTGGTTTGTGAGCTACAAAATTATATAAAAAAAAAAAAAAAATTTCCTATGCTATTCAAATGGAAAATAGAAATCCGCGATGAGCGACCTCTAAATCTTTATATTAAGAGCTCCGCTTTTAACAGGCATCCTTTTTCAGCCCCCCGAAAGTATTTCAATGCGAAAATTGAAAGAAAAAGAATAGTCGATTTTTTTTTTTTTTTTTTCGATGGCATACCAGAAAATCTTATACTTTATAAAAAATAATAAATTTTGCCACCTGGTAAAAGGTTTTAGGTCTAATTGCGGCTTAGCTCATTCAAAAATTCGATTTCCCACCTAAATAACACAGGAAAATTTTTTTTTTTTTGTTTAATTGAATTTTTCGTTGTTAAAAATTTTTTTTTTTGAAAAAACCTTCGTATAACTTTTGAAGGAAATTAAATTCTCTACAAAAATGTCTCTGTGGTCGAAGACCGTACAACCAGTAGTTTCGGAGTTATAGCGAAAATTGTTCATGTTTGACGCGCTATAACTCCGGAACTACTGGTTGTACGGTCTTCGACCATAGAGACATTTTTGTAGAGAATTTAATTGCCTTCAAAAGCTGTATTAAGGTTTTTTCGAAAAAAAAAATTTTTACAACGAAAAATTCAATTAAACAAAAAAAAAAAATTTCCTGTGTTATTTAGGTGGGAAATCGAATTTTTGAATGAGCTAAGCCGCTATTAGACCTAAAACCTTTTACCAGGCGGCAAAATTTTTTGATTTTTAATAAAGTATAAGATTTTCTGGTATGCCATCGAAAAAAAAAAAAATATTCCCTAAAAATGAAACACCCTAATATATATATTAGGGTGGTCCTTATTTTAGGTTTACATTTTTTTTTTTTTAATTCACCTCTCAGTTCAACCCGAAATGGTTGGAAAAAAAAAGACCTAGCTGAAGAAGCTGAGGCCTGTAAGTTAACAGCAAGGGGTGCCGGCAAGTACGAAATGGAAAAAAAAAAGGCATTTTATGCTGCAGCGATGTTTCTTAGCATTGATAATACATTTTTTCTAACAAACTGTTGAATTATCGTCAAAGTCTTAAAATTCATCATGAAGGTATCACTCGAACCAGGTAATTAATTGAGAAGGGTCTCTATCAATCAAGTCGAGTCAAAATATTTGATGTGATGGCCTGACGTTTCGGCAGTGATATGCTGCCCTCATCAGAGGCTGTTTATTGAAAAAATTACAAAAAATTACAAATTGGTCAAGCGTGTGACCCTCGTATAACTAATAATCGATTACAAAAGTCAATATACATGAAAGTAACAATCGGTGGTCAATAAATTAACACGGATACAGACGATAATATTTACAAGTCAAGGAAATTAATAACTGCAGTCAAAACAAATACAATGGAAGTCAAAATTGA
Organism: Tenthredo mesomela; assembly: GCA_943736025.1. Lineage (NCBI taxonomy): Eukaryota > Metazoa > Arthropoda > Insecta > Hymenoptera > Tenthredinidae > Tenthredo > Tenthredo mesomela. Next base: position 39,968,419 of record OX031014.1, on the reverse strand, counting down.
AATGCTAACGTAAACACAAAGATTCATTCATCATATGATAGTCGGAAGAAGCTTTAATTACCTTATTATAATAGATGATACGTGAAAAAGAATGGTGACATGAACACCATTGCCACACTGCAAGATGCGCGCTGTGCCATCTCGTACTAGTGAAGACGTTAAATAAAGCAAAGGGGTGTGACAACTCACTTTATATACCTTTTTGGCTAAGCTTAGTCTAATGTTGACAATTCGACAGTGACGTCAATGACTGACGTCAATGCCTACGATTGACGTCAGTGGTTGTTTATGTTGGGGTAGTGTCCGAGACCACGCTTTTCCACGTAAACAATCAAATACAACTAAGAGCAGCTTTTAGATCTTAACCTATGTAACATATTCGAATAAGGCAAGTGCAGTTTTTTTGTATCCTCTTTCTTATTAAGACTGTTAGGTTGTAAATTAATTCGTAACATCTCTGAGGTGATACGTTTTGACCAAACTGATTCTCTGTCAAGCACAACCGCATTATCCCAATCGAACGTGTGATTAAATTCCAATTGGTGTAACGAAACTACAGAGTGCGCTTCAGGATTTTTCTTTAAGTTATCTTTATGCTCTTTCAATCTAGTCTTGAATTCACGTTTTGTCTCACCTACATAAGACGCTGAACAGTCATTACATTGGATCTTATACACTACGTTACATTTATCGTGTTCGTCAATACGGTCTTTACCTTTGGTAACCACAGATCTTAGGTTACTATTAACGCTAAAAACAGGTGTCAAATCAAATTTCCTCAATGAGCAACCTAGTCTCTCTGAGAACCCATTAATATAAGGAATAGAAACTGTCTTACGCTTAGAAGTGGATGGAACGTTAACTACCATGATAACCGAGGTGTTGTCCTCCGGGTCGGTCACAGTGATGACAATATTAATGTTATTGGTATGCGTGTTCTTGAACTTTAAGTGTTTTACTCTTTTGATGATTAGCCTTTCAAAGAAATCGTCGGGGTAATTATTATCCCGTAGCAAAGTTCTTACTAGATTTAAATTCTCAGTGTGGAATTTAGGATGGGATAACGATATGGCTCTGTCAACTAAGTTTAACACCATGCCTCGTTTTTGAGATATAGGGTGCATAGAGTTGAAGTTCAAAAATCTTCCAGAAAACGTAGGTTTTCTGTACCAATTGGTGATTAACCCGTTGGAACTGTCTCGTATCACGTTTACATCCAAAAAACTTAACTTGCGCTCAACCTCAAGTTCATGTGTGAACTGAAGACGGTCGTGGTAACCATTAAAAGTGTTAGTCACATAATCAACATTAGCGCTAGGGATGCACATAATGATATCATCCACATAACGATAATAAAATAATGGTCTAAAGTTCAACTTAGACAGACAGTCGCGTTCCAAATCGACCATAACTAGGTCAGCTAAGATCGGTGAAATTGGGGACCCCATGGGAGAACCAAAGATTTGTTTATAATACTGATTGTCAAATTGAAAGTAAACATTATCTAACAAGTACGTAACACCTGCTAACAGTTCACTCAGAGGCATAGTGGTATGTTTCGCTATAAATGGGTATCTATTTACTATCGCTGTCTTAACCAATTCCATCGGCACATTAGTAAACAAGGACGTAACGTCAAGGGAGATCAAAATACAGTCTTCCGGTACATGTATGTGGCTAAGTTTTTCAATCAGATCCCAACTATGCTTAATGTAAGAATCAGCTTTAGGTATACTCTTGATTAATAGGTTACTAAGAAACTTAGAGATCCCATATGTAGGACTCCCAATAGCTGAGATGATAGGTCTAAGTGGTGTGTCCTTTTTATGAATTTTAGGTAAACCGTACCCTTTAGCAAGACACGTGTTTGTTTGCGTTAATTCATTCCTATGGTATTGCCTAGCTAGGAAACAATTCGAGTTCCACCTATCAAGAATTCTCTGCGAAGTCTTACGTAGTGCGGTTAGCGGGTTCTTATTTACTAATCTGTAAGTGGTGGTATCAGCGAAAAGAGACTTTAATTTAAGTGTGTAACTGTTTCTGTCTAACGCTACTGTGACATTACCTTTGTCAGCATTGGTGAAGAAAATGTCCTTATTACTTTTATCGTCAAAGTCATTTAAGATTATCAGAATCATCAATTAAATGTGTCAAAATTCAAAGATTCATCGAAACACATGATTAGGCGGTGGGATTTCGAATGTGAAATGATTGAAAAATGATATGCAGAAGAAAGAAATTCTTTTGAATTGATTAATAAAAAAACTGTTGCATCAACGGAAATTAAAAAAAATAGCAATCAAATACATAGTAAATACAAATTTAATTGAAATTAAAATGAAGATCGGGCTTGCCGGCACCCCTTGCAGCTAACTAACAGGCCACAGCTTTTTCAGATCTTTTTTTTCAACCATTTCGGATTGAACTGAGAGGTGAATTTAAAAAAAAAAATGTCAACCCAAAATAAGGACCACCCTAATATAGGTATATGTAATACATGTTTGTTCTACATCACTTATTTTCCTGTTATATTCAGTCACGAAATCGTGCATGGTAATAAATATTGTAAATTGACATTCATTTGAAAAATTCAGTTCAAAATAATGGTTATCACAATTTTTATGCGAGCGGTATAGGTCAAACTGACACTGACACTATTATTCAAAGTCTGATTCTCGTGAATGAAGGACATCTCTACAGTATCGAGTGAAATAACATATTCAATGAATGATTTTAATTTATGTAGAACCGAAAACTACGAACGAGTAACCATCAATCTGTGGCATTGAATGGTGGTGTTCTCAATGGCAAAACAAAGATGAAAGAAAAGTATAAGTGATAGTTAAGAGAAGCGAACTTGACTCGCGGATATATACGTGGGGAAGCACTGATCTAAATCTGTTTACATCACAAGTTCAATTATTGCAAAACATCTGCGCTTAGATTTTTTTTTTTTTTTTCTCGACATTATTGCAGTTATTGGTTTTTCCCTTTCCAATTTAGATACGAAAGAGTGAATACACCGCCGGCAAAACAGGCACCTAAGCTGAAAATTCTAATTATTTCTCATTTTGCCGTTGGCGTGATCGGAAAAAATTAAAATTTTGATGGAAAAAAAATATCGATGAGAAATTAATGATCAAAATGTTGTCTTTGTCAAGAAAAGGCAAGATGAGACAAAATTATCAATTTTATTTGTCGTGTCCATTTTGCCCTCAGTTCCCCTATACGCTACTGCTTAGTGCAAGGTTATAAACATCATTATTTGGAGACAAGAGGTACATGAAGATCCATAAGGTGTCTCAATATGCCGACAAATGAAACAGTCCTATTTTGAGCCATGCTTATTTATTCTCCCTATACAATCCGTTGACTTTCATTTTTAGTTAACTATTTTTTTATTTTGAATATTATGAATCACCCGCAAGCCATATTCTTTGTGGGGGCTGCAGCGTGATTCCTTTACAGAATGGACACTGCGGTATATATTCTTCCTCTGCATCTTCGTCTTCTGCCAGGGCTACTTGCTCCTCCCAAATGCGATTTGCGCATGGGCCACACGCTTGGCAATGCCCACATGGTTGAAAGGCGTGTGACGCCTGGGCCCCATAACAGATGCGGCATAATGCTAAAAAATAAAACAGCAACAAGGAGTACACATAACTAAAGATGACGGGAATCAATACAAAATGTATCATAATGTCGTCGACGTTTGAAGTAATGATTCGTAACAATGGACAGACATGTCGAACATATGTTCAACTATTTTTTGGTAGCAATGTGCGAGGTACATTTAAAACTACTTCTAATCGTTATGAGCTTCATACTTTACTGTAACGTGACACACATAATGAGAGCTTCATCTTTGAAAACGCTGTAATACAAGAGAAGACATCGAATACTTTGGAAAGTTACGAAGATACGGTCGCGAATATTTAAAGTCCAGTAGTAAGTCAGCAAACTTCAGACGGTGGACCCTTCCGTTAACTATCAAGTCCCACCCGCCACTTGGCTTCAAATATTTTTTCGGTTCCGTTACGTTTCAAATTTTTTCAGCAGGTCATTATACATACATGCATGATGAAACTTTTCACGATAATCAACCATGACGTTTGGCAACAAAAAATTACGCGATATAACAAATTCAATGAACGAATTATGGGAAACAAGAACGACGATAGGATGCATGTAAAAATAGCCATCGATAGCTCTACACAGTTTTGATCATCTATGACTCGAGAATAAATGTTATGCCCGGTAACCGAACACCAACTGGCTACATGCAGTAAATGCGATAGGCCTTACGGAAAAACAAACAAACGTAACCGAACACCAGTCACATACACTATCCTCAATACAAATGTAGTTCAACAGACATCAGAACGCCGTATTTCCCCCCAGCACTTGAAACAAGCGCCGACATCACCTCGAAACACGTTAACTCTGAAAAGAGAAGCGTTTCTGCGGATCTGGTGCCTGGCGGCTGGGTACTTTACAGTCGCTCGCCACGTCTACCGAAATATCATCTGGATTAAGCAGTGAGGTAATCAAGTCTCTGTCACTGATGACTGACCCTGCAGAGCATGATACAATTATAACCCTGAAGAAGTACCAACGCTGTATTTTGACCCTGCGCTTGGAAGAATTAGGACCGTCACCTCGAAACACGTTAACTCCGAAGAGAAAAGCGTTTCCACAGATCTGGCGCTTGGTTGAGAGCTAGGATTCCATCTCTCGCCAACAATGTCAAAATATCTCTTGATTGAGAGCAAACCTTGTTTCTGCTGTTCCTAATCCAAATGTAGTCCGACAGACATCAGAACGCCGTATTTCCCCCCAGCACTTGAGACAAGCGCCGGCATCACCTCGAAACACGTTAACTCTGAAAAGAGAAGCGTTTCTGCGGATCTGGTGCCTGGCGGCTGGGTACTTTACAGTCGCTCGCCACGTCTATCGAAATATCATCTGGATTAAGCAGTGAGGTAATCAAGTCTCTGTCACCGATGACTGACCCTGCAGAGCATGATACAATTATAACCCTGAAGAAGTACCAACGCTGTATTTTGACCCTGCGCTTGGAAGAATTAGGACCGTCACATCGAAACACGTTAACTTCGAAGAGAAAAGCGCTTTTGCGGATCTGGTGCCTCACGGCTGGGTACTCTACAATCGCTGCTCGCTACGGCTGTCAAGATTTTATTTACATTGCGCAGTGAGGTAAGATTCTATCACTGCAGACACACTTTGCATATTCTAAAGGGGATTTCATCAACTGGCATCAATCTCATTTATTGTGAATTATCCTGGTTATGTCAAGATGCAAAGGGGATGCTATTTCAGAAGCTGTCATTCACGTCATAAAGGTACATTGGCTAATCATTTTCATAGAACGTCGACGTCATTATGCAGGTACAGTAGAACCTCGATTATCCGAACCAATTGGGACCGAGACTAGTTCGGATAATCAAAAGTTCGGATAATCGAAACGTGGGTTTTTGGGACGAGATCATAAACAACACCTTTTTACGTGAAAACAGTACATGTACTGTTTAAAATTTGACATACATATTAACGTTGAAATATAAATACTATATATGGGGAATTCCACCCCAACCCGACCCACGTCTGACCCTCACCCCTTTCGATTTGGATCATAATTTTTTATATTGTTCCACCTTTTCGAAAAAACACTCTGAATTTTTTCCAGATTTTTTTGAAACCGTCCGTTTTACCTATGATTTTTGAAAATGAACACATCGATAGCCCGAATCGAAAAATCTGAAAAAATTCTCAAAAATCTTGCTTGAGTTATCAAAATTTTCGGGCCTATAGCCAAAGTGGGCAAACGTTTGCTTCTCGTATTATTTAACGTTGTTCTCGAAAAAAACTCTAAATATCATAGAAGCGAACGTCTGCGCACTCTGGGTCAAGGCTTGAAAATTTTGTTTAACAAAGCAGGATTTTTGAGAATTTTTTCAGATTTTTTGATTGAGGTCATCTTTTTGAATTTTGGGAAATTTTGGAAATCTTGACCCCAATTGAAAAATTTGAAAAAATTCTCAAAAATCCTGCTTTGTTAAACAAAATTTTCAAGCCTTGACCCAGAGTGCGCAGACGTTCGCTTCTATGATATTTAGAGTTTTTTCCGAGAACAATGTTAAATAATACGAGAAGCAAACGTTTTCCCACTTTGGCTATAGGCCCGAAAATTTTGATAACTCAAGCAAGATTTTTGAGAATTTTTTCAGATTTTTCGATTCGGGCTATCGATGTGTTCATTTTCAAAAATCATAGGTAAAATGGACGGTTTCAAAAAAATCTGAAAAAAATTCAGAGTGTTTTTTCGAAAAGGTGGAACAATATAAAAAATTATGATCCAAATCGAAAGGGGTGAGGGTCAGACGTGGATCGGGTTGGGGTGGAATTCCCCATATATTTATTTTGAACTTTATATTTTTATATTATATTTTTAAAAAAATTTATATTTTTTTAATAAAATTGTCAATTTTTGCGAGCAATAATGCATCTTTCGCGCGAACGTTCGGATAATTGAGTGTTCGGATAAACTCATTCATCGTTCGGATAATTGAGGGTTCGGATGATCGAGGTTCGGATAATCGAGGTTCTACTGTAATAAAAAAAACGTGTACTTGTAATAACTTCATTACAACATAAAACTTATGGACGATATATTAAGAGAGTTATTCCATATGAGGGTAGATTGACTATTGAGGAGGTCGAACAAAGTTTGGTAAAAATAATTCATACATTAGCTGTGATCAAACATGAATAGTTCCGAATATAATTTATCACATCATGATTGCCCCGAGGATAATACCATTTCTTCAACCTGCAGTCGACTTTGTGCATTGGAAAAAAAACATTGAAATCTTTATTAGACGCGTTATGTTTCTTCTCGTGGAGTCAACCATTGAATGCTCATTAGGGTGCTTCAAAAAAATTCTTTAATTTTTTTTTTAACTCTTACCCTTCCAAATGCTTGAGGTGAATAAGACAAAAGTCCTCGCGAAAGTCGATCCCTGTATCTCAACTCTGAAAGGTCGCTATTTTCATTTAATTTCCTATTCATTTAACATGGGAATTTTCGTTTTTTTATTTAAACCGAAATAACACCTATTCATTTCAATTTTTTGGAAATAACCATTGTATATTCAGAAAGCTGGTTCTTTAAGCTTTCCAAACCTATATAATAAAAGTCGATTACCTTAATTAGAAGATTAAATAAAGTCATTTAAAATCTAGAAATTTTGTTGCTACAGAAAAATCTCTAGATTACCTTAATTAGAAGATTAAATAAAGTCATTTAAAATCTAGAGATTTTTCTGTAGCAACAAAATTTCTAGATTTTAAATGACTTTATTTAATATTCTAATTAAGGTAATCGACTTTTATTATATAGGTTTGGAAAGCTTAAAAAACCAGCTTTCTGAATATACAATGGACCTTTTTGAAAAATCAAAATGAATAGGTGTAATTTCAGTTTGAATAAAAAAACGAAAATTCCCATGTTAAATGAATAGGGAATTGAATGAAAATAGCAACCTCTTAGAGTTGAGACTCGAGCTACAGCGACTGACTTTCGCGAGGACTTTTGTCTTATCCACTTCAAGCATTTGGGAGGGTGAGAGTTGAAAAAAAAAAAAAATAAAGAATTTTTTCGAAGCACCCTAATGCTCATTGATGAGTAATAGTTGCATAAAAACGTCACTACACTAAGCATATTGTTATCCGAGTGTTTTAAAAAATTGGCTCTACTCTTTATTTTTTTATAATTTCCAGCGACGTGCGATTAATAACCATTGAACTTTTACTTATAGAAGAGTATCGCACCTCCGGGTCATGGATCTTGACCAAACTTATAGGGGTGATTTCTTGAGCCGAAATATTAATTACCCGCTGAATAACTCTTCCTAATGGGCCTTTACTCTGTCAATTTACCAAAATGTACAACAGAAATCAGCGTAACCTGTGTTTTGCAAATCGCCATAAATAACCAGTTTTTGTGCTGCGTTATGAGATTCCACATTGCACTGAATATTTATATATTCAACACAGTCATTATTGTGCATTAGATTGTTGAAATTTAACATCCCAGCTATAGAAAATCACTTTATTCTGCGCCTATTGACACATTGCTACTAGTAATAATATTAAATATTCAGTGCAATGTAGAATCTCATAACGCAGCACAAAAACTAGTTATTTCCTGGCAATTTGCAAAACCAAGGTTACGCTGATTTCTGTTGTACATTTTGGTAAATTGACAGAGTAAAGGCCCATTAGGAAGAGTTATTCAGCGTGTAATTAATATTTTGGCTTAAGGAATCACCCCTATAAGTTTGGTTAAGATCGATGACCCGGAGGTGCGATACTCTCCTATTAGTATTTACCAAACTTCATATTATTGAAGATGTCCAGTTGTTTTATGTTGTAAATGAACGTTGCTGTTATTACCTTGGTCTCCGCCCAATTGTTGTAGACGTTGCACTTCAATTTGAGCTGCTCGAGTTAATTCGGTTTGGCGCCGCAACTCTTCTGCCAACTGCGCTAATCGGTCAACCTGATTTTGTGGTTCCGCATTTTCATTAATTACACGCGCTCGTGCTCTTCTTTTCATTTCTATAATGAAGAAAGTGAATAAATTGACGTTTATTGTGGTTTTTTAATTCGCGATTGAACTTCGTACCATTTCGTCTCCTGTTCCGCCTTTGGCGTTTATTCAATGCAGGTACTGCTCTGGGTAGCTCTTCCGGGGCCATGGGCTGTTCAACAGCCCTTGCATTTCTATTGCGTTGCCCTATATATCCAATTTTGATAAATATATGAAGGGATTAGTTTTACAACCACATGAGTTTGTTTTATGTACATGCTTGTACCTTGTCGTATGTTGAGGTCCACTTCGTGAAATACCTCCGCAGGCGGGTGCTGCAGCACCAGTGGATCTACAATTTCGACCAAAAATAGCATTAATTACTGTACCGCTATGCATAATAGTGGCTAAAATGTGTTGCATAAAAATCTGCAAACTTCAAAGTTGGTCTCATAGTATCTTAACCACCAGCACAGATATTATATACAATGGTATTATGGTATGTATATTTATTATATACAAGAAATCATGGAATAAATATTGCGTAGTGTCAGACAAATAACTATTTCGCAATCGACATTTCTGAAAATATAAGAAACAATTAGAAATAATGATGAAGATCATAAATTATCAGTATTTGTGAAATTCACCAATCACGTGCGGTGGTGGCGTCTCATTTCGGGCAGGTCTGTCCACTAAAACATCCACTTCATGGATGTCGTCATCCGCGTGGTCGTCGGCGTTCGCGTGGATTTCGTCGTTCACGTGGTCGTCGGCATCCGCGTGGATTTCGTCGTTCACGTGGTCGTCGGCATCTGCGTGGATCTCGTCATTTACGTGGATGTCTCCGTCCATGTGGTTGTCGTCGTCTGCGTGGATGTCGAAATCCGCGTGGATACCTCGTCGATCAACTTCTAGGTCCCCATAGTCCACTGGCTGTAGATCATCGACTTCTTCTTTGTGGTCGGAATACGTAAAATGATTGAAGGGATAATGTCAGTTTTGGCACATTGAATATCCTATTCAGCATTCCGGAATTCCGAAAATTTATATGTATATAAGCGTATGATTTTCTCCATGAAAACGAGTCAATAGAGAATAATGAACTACCCTGTTGAAAATGTGGATAGAGTTCCGTTTGAAACCCATAGAAAACACGATCCAAACTTATCAGTAGCTAATGGAATTCTATACGCATTACCCGCAAGAGATGGAGTAACGATTGAATGTCTACCCGTTTCTGTCGTATTTCTGTCGGCTCAACCATAACGTATTCGTTTCTATGAGAGATTATGTATCCGCGTCTGTCTGCAGTGTTGAACGCCACCAGATCCTATCCGCAACCTTGCGAGTAATTCTATCAGTTTCTGTCTGCATCCCGCACGCACTCGACACTCGTCCGTTTCTATACGTCATTTCCAATCGGGGACCTATCCGCGTCTACCTGCAGCCGACCGCCATATCGAACGCTACCTGATCCTATCCGCGACCTCATGGGTGATTCTATCAGTTTCTGTCTGCATCCCGCACGCACTCGACACTCGTCCGTTTCTACACGTCATTTCCAATCGGGCACCTATCCGCGTCTGCCTGCAGCCAACCGCCATATCGAACGCTACCTGATTCTATCCGCGACCTCGTGGGTGATTCTATCAGTTTCTGTCCGCATCCCGCACGCACTCGACACTCGTCCGTTTCTATACGTCATTTCCAATCGGGCACCTATCCGCGTCTACCTTCAGCCGATCGCCATATCGAACGCTACCCGATCCTATCCGCAAACTCACGGGTGATTCTATCAGTTTCTGTACGCATTGCACACGCGCTCGACACGCATCCGTTTCTATTGGCAGTTTAAAATTGCAATGCGAGACCTGGTGGTCGGCCCGTAAACTAATTGTAATGGCGGATGTAACAGTACGAACAGTACAAACGTCAATGTTTTTCTACGTAAACGAACTAATTCTACAATAATAATTAGTGATAATTAAATATATTCAAAGTAGACTCGGAATAACTCGGAGAAATTTGTTCGGAAATATAGAGATTGTTGATAAACGATCTGAAAAACACGAAAAAACATACGTTCTATCCTTCGATCATATACCGTGACGACGGCGTAACCTTGGTGAAGGCACAAGGTGTGTTTAGTTTCGAAAACGGCATTATTCATGTGTCTGATTATTTATTATTCTCGGTTTTGTGTAGCACTCCCATACAGGGTGATTCAGGTTGGACGCAACATATCAGGTGAGTGTATTTCTCCCGAAAATCTTGGACTAACGTCTTTTTACCAAAACTTCCAGGGTCCAATAGTTTCGAAGCTACAATAGATCTTGGTCTACCAATCAGAGGGTTTATAAGTGCCCAAGACAGGGCCGGTTCAAGAGTTTAAGTTGAGCAGAGCCCGCGTCGGATCGATTCTTATCGATCGACGTTCCAGTCCGATTTCTAGACGAGTATGATGGCGTCGTCACCTGGAGATGTCTTCGTACGGCATAGGCATCCGTTCTCGTAGTCCAGGCCCTCGGCTTCGTGGTTCTCGTAGTCCAGGTCATCGGTGTCGTAGTTCTCGTAGTCCAGGTACTTCGCCTCGTCTTTCTCGTAGTCCAGGTCCTTCGTTTCGTATTTCTTGTAGTCCAGGTCCTCCGCCTCGTAGTTTTCGTAGCCCAGGTACTTCGATTCGCATTTCTCGTAGTCCAGGTCCTTCGCTTCGTGTTTATCGTAGTCCAGGTCCTCCGCCTCGTAGTTCTCGCAGTTCAGGTCCTCCTCTCTGTAGTTTTCGTAGTCCAGGTCATCAGCTTCATAAGTAATTATTGATGAATAATAGATATTGTAGGAACGAAGCGGAGGAGCTGGACTACGAGAACTACGAAGCCGAGGACTTTTACTACGAGAACGGATGCCTATGCCATACGAAGACATCTCCAGGTGACAACGCCATCATACTCATCCAGAAATCGGACTAAAATGTCGCCGTTCTGTACAGGTGCCTACGTATAGAAACCCATTCAAATCTGCTCATAATTTCGGATAAAGGATGCCTGCATCGTCTGCGTATAAGGACGTATAGAAACTCATTCGGATCTGCTCATAAGTACAGATGAAGAATGCCTGCGTATAGAACCAAACAGATGCCGATAGAATTTGTTTCCATATTACAGCAAGTGCGAGTAGAACCATACAAATGCAGATAGCATTCCTGTCCATGTTACACCGAGCTGCGTATACAATCATACAAACGCGGATAAAATTTTCATCCGCTGGTGCAGATAGATGCTTGTAGATGACAAGACGGTTTCCATACGTTTCTATTCGCGTTTCTATCTGGCAAAAAACGCATACGAAACGGATAGGATCGAACCTTCTATCCGTTTCTGACGGAATTCTATCCACATTTTTAACAGGGTAGTTACATTATATACCCATTATTATTACCAATTTCATGTAGGATCTCTGCATCACTGGAACTTGAACTAGAACTGTTATCTTCGTTATCGGGGCCATCTAAAAACATTTGTCAACGAATAATGTTGTTACTAATGGAGTTAAAAAAAAGCAGAAATCGGTATGCAAGACACGGTCAAGTGTCTCATCATGGACTCCAAATTGGAGTCTGTACATAGAAAATAATTCCTCAGAATTACCATTCGCTGGTGCATCTGGTACTTCTTCTGCGTTGTCAATCAGCCAGTGATTAGCCTCGTCGGCAAATAATTCAGGCTCGTAATCAGGATCTTCGTCTGTTAGAAAATAAATTCAATAAATGGTAATGCACTCCGAACTGATCACCTAGTCGGAAGGTCGAGGAAAAATATATTAAGGGGGTATCCCCACCTTTAAATGAGTTAACATTCTAAGAAAGAGATTGATATTTTACAGCGAATTTGAGAGTCTGATCAAATCCAAAAAAATCAAGAAGTTTAGGGAGAGTTTGACCCTCATTATCCATACTTAACATTGAATATTATTTTGAGTCTATTAGTAGTTACGCTGAATATAGAAAAATACAAAAATTACTCGGTTGTCGCAAAGAATCAGTAGTACCGTTGGATCGATTTTGGAATTTTTGGTCTTCAATTGTTCAGAAGAGATGCCTCTATCATATGAACATAGAACTTTTTGATATGACTATTTTTGGTTGAGATAATAGAAAAAATAGAGAAAAAAAATTGAAGAATTAGAAAAATCTCAGTAAAAACTAAGCGAGTCAGGCAATTTTCGCGATATCAAAAAGTTCTATGTTCATATGATAGAGGCATCTCTTCTCAACAATTGAGGACCAAAAATTCCAGAATCGATCCAACGGTACTACTGATTCTTTGCGACAACCGAGTAATTTTGTATTTATCTATATTCAGCGTAACTACTATTAGACTCAAAGTAATATCCAATGTTAAGTATGGATAATGAGGGTCAAACCCTCCCTCAACTTCATGATTTTTTTGGATTTGATCAGACTCTCAAATTCGCTGTAAAATATCAATCTCTTTCTCAGAATGTGGACCTATTTGAAGGTGGGGATACCCCCTTAACTGGTAAACGGTGAGGCAATGACTACAGGACTGCGTTGTTAAGGTTATTGGAAAGTGAGTTTATAAATTCAAAGTTATTAAAAACTGCAATCCTAAAATCCCAAGCTGTTGATGGTGATTTGTTGAGTTTCTCGGATTGAAGTGGTGTATATGATAGTACTTGAACAGCTCAAAGAACGATCCTTACTACTCATTGATTCCGGAGCTATTAAGGATAAATTATTCTTCTCATCGGTGAACCGCAAACTCTCCTCACGACAAACCACTCACCGGAACAACTTGTATAATTTTTTTTCCTGCTTCTCATATGTAAAGAGCATAAAATCAATAAAGGAAACTTGGCAACTGATCTGTACTTTCTTAGTCTATATGAAAAAAGGAACAATTAAAAAAAAAAAAAAAAGATAGCAATTTCAGATTTTCTTAAAATCAACTGGCGCTTCATATTGAAAGTTTCTTTGTGATTTTGTTCATCATCGATTTGTGGAATAGTGGAAGCAATTGAAACTTGATGCTATGAGTGATCAATCGTAAGAAGAGTTGATCGATCAGAAAAAAATCAATAACTCCAAAACTCATAAACAATGACAGACCGTCGGCCTGGGGGGGGGTCAAAGTTATGTAATATAGAATAGTTAAATCTGAGAAATCTAATACACAAGCCTCAATGGTCCAGTACTTGGAAACTTCAGTTATCAATAACCGTAAGATAACACAAAGCTGAGGATTGAAAATGAAATTACAGAAGACAAATGTAATAAAGAACAGGACAAACAGTTGTGACAGAATGTGAAAAAGTTTACGGACGAATGTAATGCGAAGAAATTAGTTGAAAAAATGGTTTGTTGTTACTTCAATAAACAATATCATATACACGTTTCAAATTTCTAATCGTTACCCAAGCGTATGGCCGCAGGAGGTGCTTGCAGATCGTATTCGGGACCTTGCCTGCCATTTGACTCTTCAGCGATCATTTGACTTACGTCACCTTTCAGAGAGGCAGCTTTTTGGAGGAACTCGTCGACAGTTATTTGGTGCATATGCAGCTCTTTCCAAGCTTAACAAAGGAAAACAAAATTTATAATCAATTATATCAAAATATTCAAGTATATCGACTACTATTAGACTGAAGTAAAATCTTGCGCATACGTTTTCGAAGTGGTACTACAATTAGGACATGCAAGTGAGAAAAAAGTTCAAGTGAGAAAGAAATAAAGCTAAGACACAGCCAGGTCCGAAAAAATGCGTATATAAACGAGCAATCGTGAAATATCAACTAGTTCCTATATTGATCATCACCCACCCTGTACCTATATGATAGAACCATTGCAAATAAATTCATTATTATTACAGTCAAACTATAAACCTTTCGTAAGCCGATTCTGTTTAAAAATGGTCGAGTAGCGTGCATGGCGGCTAATCTGGCAATTGTTGCGCAGCCTTCTCACATCACCCCTTACGTTGGCTGCCAACTTCAGTAGTTTACCTTATCCGGAAAACACAAGTAATTGAAGACTACTCTATAAAACAAAATGCAGTCGCCAGCTGTACTGCAAACTGCACTTACCAACGAAGTCCCATGGCGCAGGTCTTCTTTTCATGTGGTGGCCTAACCGGCTGTGGTAGGACTCTATGATGTTATTCGTTCGTCTCCCAAGCCCATATACACTGAAACCTTCGGGTCTCACAGTTCTCAGCCAATATCGTGTGTAGTAATTACAGAATTGGCTCAGTCTCCTACGGAGATTGGCCGACAAGCTATCCCTCAGAATTTGAAATTGGCGCTGGATAAGGTTGGCGGGCAAGTAAGCTAGAGCCAAAATATTTTTCAAAAATAACTTTGCCTCTTCGAACTCCCGTAAAACGTTTTGGAGGCCGAGTGACTTGGCCTTCTGGATAACTGCCTGAAAGAGGGTATAACATCAGCTGTTGTTTGATTTTCACGCATTTTCACACTGTACAACTGTAACTTATGGCCAAATTTTTATCTCTACCGAGGTCTCTCTTTCTCTTTTACTTGCAGTTGAAGGTTGATAGCATTGTGAATTCCAACGAAGCGTGTGATAAATCATTCTGACAATTTTGCGATGTGTATAGTAATGGAACTTTATTACATTTTTAGGTTATTACTGCCTAACCGAAACAAAAATACCTAATGATGATCAGCTTTAATCTGAATAAACATAGAAAGATGTATGTCGTGATATCATATAAAGTCATCTGTAACCAAAGGAAATGGAAAGCATCTTTTACCGTGTGCTCCTATTCCGATTTTATTTTCATTTCCTAACGTGGCCTAAACTTGTCTTCAATATGCAAATTGCACAGCCCAATCATTAATGAGTATTCCGAAGGTACCTACTCGGTCATAATGCGCATTGCAGCCGGTGACGTGTGCTTCATCCCATACAAGACCAATCGCATTACGTAGACCCCGCTCGAAGTCTGTCATCGCCAGACGGATTCGATTGCGCTGCATGATGGTTTCCTTCAAATGACGCAGTACTGCCACATATGCGGACTGAGTTTTCCTCGACATCACTATCCATACGAATGGAAAGCCCTGTAAGATGAAAGAAAGTAAACACAGAATGACATACAAGTATCACCAACCATAAAATGCCTCCATTTGTTAATGTTGTCAGACAGATGACTTGGAAGATACATCTATGAATAATGTCACATCTGCGTAGGGAAAAGGGGTACTCGGTATCGTAACAAATTGTGAACCGAGTGGAAACCAGTTGGTCTTGGACTGTGATGTCTGTTCAGTCAACATTTGTTATTTGATTCGTCATACACGTCAAAACTCAAATTTTTGTAGATTAAGTTTATCTGTATAACCTGCCGCATACTGTACTGATTGAGAGGATTGAGAACAATTGGGCGGGTGGTGGTGGTTTCGAGGAACTGAGTGAGTTTGTCATGATTTCCAAGGTGGGTCTACAGCAAAAAGTTTCTCACGTGATTAAACTTGACGCCCATGATTGTGACCAGTTGGCTTGCATCTGTGATGTCAGGCGTTGAACGAAATGTTCCGTCAATGAATATTTTCGTGACATCACGCATCTCGGTGTCAATGAAGTTTGCATCATACATCACCGCGTGATGATTGCCTTCTGCGTCGGTGACCAGTTCCACTGATAAGCGCCCATCATCGCCGTACTCCAAATTTCGCTGGAATTCTGGACCTGCTAGTCGCTCGACGAAGTCTTCAATTCGGCGTGGCGAGGGGGGATACGAACTTTTCCTCCACTCTTTCATCATACTCCGCAGACTATGATATGATACATGCGCCGAGGCTTCAGGATAACTATCAAGGAATATCATAATGGAGTATAGGGTTGAATTTTTGACAATGTATTTTGAAATTCTGAATGACGAAGTTTTAATCACAACTTGTTCAAATTCGAAAAAATTCATCTTAACGACAATTTTTTTCACCCAAGCTATGTCATATGAAAAATATTTGAACCGCTTGACCTACTTCTGTGACTGAACCCAGTGTGATAATACTCACACTATTGCTAAGGAACCGTACAAATCTCCCAATCTGTACCAGTGGGTCCGCAGAGCTGCTTTTATAGCGTCTTTGAATCTGGCTATGTTTTCTGCGTGTGGATCGCTGTGGCAGTGTTGGCAATGTGCGTTGATCAGCTGTATCTCATTGTTCACTATTTTAGCTGTTCCAAAGCAGCTATTCTTCTTGCAAATCAAGTAACTGAAATGAAATTAAATCGCAAAGGTGTACATTTAGTTTTCCTAGTATTTGTGTAATAAAGAATTCAGTTCGATATTTTTCATGAAATAAATAGCACTGTTTCATGTGGGTATGTAAGTAACAGCTGCAAAGTACGGGCGATAGTTAAAATAGGCTTTATTAAAAAAATTAAAATTAAAAAAAAAAAATTAAAAAAAAAAAAAATTACAAATTATAAATTTTTTTATTTATGCAGTTTCTTTGAGTGTCCACCTCAATATTTCAAAAGACTTTGAAAAATGAATCGTGATTAGTGACATGAACAATTGATTGAAATTTTTTTTTTTCAGAAATTCATGTAATTTTTATAACCATTCTCGCCGCGTGAATCGAGGATAAAAGTTTCGCTGTGAGGAAAAATTAAAAAATGTCCAACCCTGTGTTGTTCTGTTATTCCGCTGTTATTCTTGCGCTGTTAATCATTAATCGAAGTTTTGGAGTAAAGAATATTCGTGATGACGAAAAAAAATAGAAAAAAATGGAAAAAAAATAGAAGCAACAATCTTTCCACTTTTTTTCATAACTGAAAAATGTTCGTCGTTGGCCATAGTATTTTAAAGAATTTATTCAATAAAATCAATCACGGCGCTGTTTCGAATTTTCGAAAATTCAGAACTCAAAAACGGTTGAATGAAAAAATTTGAAAAAAATCAGAGAAGGGTTTTGAACCAAGAGCTAGAGTAAAAAAAAATTCCTATGCTATTCAAATGGAAAATAGAAATCCGCGATGAGCTACCCCTAAATCTTAATATTAAGAGCTCCGCTTTTAACAGGCATCTCCCCCCCCCCCCCCCCCCCCCCCAGTATTTCAATGCGAAAATTAAAAAAAAAAAGAGTAATCGATTTTTTTGAACCGGTCTAATATATATATATAAGGGTGTTATGCCAACTATATCGCAGTACTGGAAGTCTCGGACTGTCAGGTATAGTCGAAAATTGCCCGATAAACATGAGCGCGAAATATCTGGATCGCAGTAGATAGTCGAAATTCGATCAACGCGATCGTAGCCACGCGATCGTAGCCGTGGATTTCGATGGCTAAAAGTCGAGCGGTAAACCAGATATTTCGCGCTCATGTTTATCGGCCAATCTTCGACTATACCTGACAGTCCGAGACTTGCAGTACTGCGATGTAGTTAAAAATAAAAAATAAATTTTTTTTTTTTTCTTCTCACCAACAGCCTCAAAAGTTTCATTTAAGTAAGAAAACATGCCTGTTATAATATGAGCTCTTAATATTAATATAGAATAACATGGGATAAATTATTTTTGCCTCTTCTGATTTTCATAACTAGCAAATGATACGTTACACAAAGAATCTACATATATATATATTAGGGTGGTCGTTAATATAGCTATTTCTGAATTAGATTCATTCATACCCTTCATTCGAAAGTAAAAAAAAAAAAAAAATTTTGACCCCAAATTGAACCCTTTATCTCAATTAGAAAGGGTGCCTGTAAAGGCTTACTTTTTTGTATTTTTGTATTTTTTTTGTATTTTTTTTTTTTTTTATATTTTTTTTTGTTGTTTTTATGAACTATCTGTATGATCGATGGATTTTTAAGCCGTTTAAGAGGTGCCGAAATATTTATTTTATAAAAAAGTAGCCGAAAGTAATGTAAAATCAATACAAAAAAGTAAGCCTTTACAGGCACCCTTTCTAATTGAGATAAAGGGTTCAATTTGGGGTCAAAATTTTTTTTTTTTTTTTTACTTTCGAATGAAGGGTATGAATGAATCTAATTCCGAAATAGCTATATTAACGACCACCCTAATATATATACATGAAAAAAGCCAGTAACGATACTATTACCTCAAAATTATAAATTTTTTTTTTTAATCGTAATTAAGGCTGGCATTACCTTTCCACCAACCGATCGATTTGAAATTTTTTTTGGGTGTATTGGGAGTATAGCGGAACTGTTTGCAACAAAAATTAAAGACGATACTTCGACCTTTTTTTTTTTTTCTTTTCCCCCACTCCATCATATCTGAACCCACTAGGTACGGCCTGCCAGATCGACGGTCCTTGCATAAGGGTCTTTTAGGTAAGTATTATCCTGACTTTCATTGACGATAAAATTACCTGACCATTTTGGTCGTCAGCTCTCCGACTAATACGCGGGGTGACAAAGCGAGGCGGCGCGGCGCGCTGAAGATAAAGGATCAAACGCTCACCGGCCTACCAGAACGGCATTTGCGGCGATATACATTTTTTATAAATTTTTAAGATCATTCAGTTATTGAACCCGATTGAAAAAGATTATATATAATTAAATATGATCATATATAGATTATCTATCGATTATGTATGAAAAATGGCCCTATATATATATATATATAATATATATATATATATATATATATATATATATAATATATGCCCATATATATATATATTAGGGTGGTCCTTATTTAAGGCTCTGACGAATTTTTTATCAGACGCCCCCCAAATCGACTCCAAATAATTCAAAAACAATACCCTAATTTTTTCAGATTTTTATCTGGACTCTAACCCCTCCCACCGAGAGGGTGGATTTCCCCATTTAAAATACACGTGTTTTGGCCATATTCTTAGGATATATTTTATTCTAAAATTAAAAACTTTTAGAAAAATCTGTAACTGCGAGATTTTAGTGTTCATTGGTGCTACTATTTGAGAAAAAAATCACATTATCATACGGGTCAATCTAGACGAATTGCACACCCTTCATTTGAGAAAAAAGAGCAGATTAAAGGGTGTGCAATTCGTCTAGATTGACCCGTATGATAATGTGATTTTTTTCTCAAATAGTAGCACCAATGAACACTAAAATCTCGCAGTTACAGATTTTTCTAAAAGTTTTTAATTTTAGAATAAAATATATCCTGAGAATATGGCCAAAACACGTGTATTTCCAATGGGGAAATCCACCCTCTCGGTGGGAGGGGTTAGAGTCTAGATAAAAATCTGAAAAAATTAGGGTATTGTTTTTGAATTATTTGGAGTCGATTTGGGGGGCGTCTGATAAAAAATTCGTCCGAGCCCTAAATAAGGACCACCCTAATATATATGGGGGTTTCCAGCTCATCTCGACCACCTTCCAGACCTGACCCCCTCGGATTTGAGTGAAACTTTTTTTTCGCTTCACTCAAGGCCCAAATTAAAACCTCAATTTTTTTAAGAATTTTTTGAGCCCCCGTCCCGGAGGCATAGATAGTGGAAATTTGCCATTTTATGAAATCTCAGAATTTTTGAACGATGATATCTTGGGATTGAAGAGTCATATCAATAAAAAAAGGGTGGTCAATAGATTTGTCTTGAATTGAACTTTCTGAAAAAAAATATTTCGCAATTTTGCGATACCGTCCCGGCCGTTAGAAATTCATTTTAAAGCGCAAAATGGATTTTTCGATGATTTGGGCATTTTTGATTTTTTTGATTTTTTTTTCTAAAATTCTATGAAGAAAGACAAATTTTTGAGGCCCATGACGAAGATGGAGACTCTAATGGTTTAGAAGTTATGATTTTTTCAGTTTTTAAAAGTGTGCGAAACTGAGAATTTCAAGCGACGAATACCCGTCTCATCGACTGTTTTACTTTTTTTCGTTTCATTCGACTAGAATTGACTTCTCATTCAAAGAACTGTACCGCATGAATTGAAAAAAAAATGAAAAAGCCGATGAGACGGGTATTTGTCGCTTGAAATTCTCAGTTTCGCACACTTTTAAAAACTGAAAAAATCATAACTTCTAAACCATTAGAGTTTCCATCTTCGTCATGGGCCTCAAAAATTTGTCTTTCCTCATAGAATTTTAGAAAAAAAAATCAAAAAAATCAATAATGCCCAAATCGTCGAAAAATCCATTTTTCGCTTTAAAATGAATTTCTAGCGGCCGGGACGGTATCGCAAAATTGCGAAATATTTTTTTTCAGAAAATTCAATTCAAGACAAATCTATTGACTACCCTGTTTTTATTGATATGACTCTTCAATCCCAAGATATCATCGTTCAAAAATTCTGGGATTTCATAAAATTGCAAATTTTCACTATCTATGCCTCCGGGACGGGGGCTCGAAAAATTCTGAAAAAAATTGAGGTTTTAATTTGGGCCTTGAGTGAAGCAAAAAAAAAGTTTCACTCAAATCCGGGGGGGTCAGGTCTGGAAGGTGGTCGAGATGAGCTGGAAACCCCCATATATATATATATATATAGGGGAGAGGCGGGCAAAATGGGCACTAACGGGCAAAATGGGCACCCCTGAAAATTTTTCTTAATTTAGTCAAAATTGTAAAATGTTCTGAATTTCATTATTTACTTACTGTAATAGTATTTTCCAGTGAATACGAAAATGAATTTAAAACCTTTTTTCGATTTTGAAAATTTTTTCGACAAATTTTTGGGGTGCCCATTTTGCCCGCAATTTTGGAACTTTTCAGGCGAGGGCGTTCAACACTCGGAATTGATCAGGTTATCGTTTTTCGGACAAAATTCGAAGATCCATCGATTCAAACCTGTATTTGAAGCCTTAATTTCTTAGGGTGCCCATTTTGCCCGCCTCTCCCCTATATATATATATATATATATAAATTAAATATAATTATATATATTGATATATATTTATATTTATTTGTATATATTTATAATATGTATATAATATATATATATATATATATATATATATATATATATATATATATATATGTATATATGTAATATATATATACATATATATATTGTAACTTTTTTGTTTATGTTTCACCAGCTGAAGGCCGGTGAAATTAAACAAGTTCGCGTGAGTTGTTTGTCACGGGTAATGATTTTGGAGCTCCTCTGGGGAAAGTTGAAAAAACCCTTTATTGACCCTAATGCAGACTCAGGATAGGTGTTAAACTACCGTCGCTGCCTCCCTACAGACTTGGGATATGTTTTAACTTTTCAGACTCAGGTACCAATGATAGCTATACCGTCGCTGTATAAGTCAAACGCACCGAAGCTGCCTATTACAGACTTGGGATATGTGTGTTCCCAGACTCAGATACCAATTATAGCTGTATCGTCGCTGTACAACCCACTCACCGAAGCTGCTTGTTAGCTAAGAATGATTTTAAGTTGTTGAAGTAAAGTTAAGTGCTTGTGCTGGAAATTATGAATGAAACAAGGTTACAAGAAAATGAATGGTAAAGATCAAATTCCTGATTTTAACAATGATCAGCCGATCATGTTTTATTTATTTTAAACGGTTGAAAATGTTCCTTTGAACTAGATATTTACAAAATGATACGAGAAGAATTGAAAACATAAAATAATAATTTGAATGAATTGTTTACCTAAACTAATCTCTTAAAATTACGTGTTTTGCTCAACGGCCGGATTCGTTGCTGTGTTCGTGCTATTCTTTGATTGATTCTGATTTTGATTTTTATTTGTTTGATTTCTTTTGATTTTCTATAAAATCGTTTTGATTCTATGAATTGTTTGATTTTACGTTAATGGTATAACTTCCGTTTTTAGACAATTATCCTTTGCAAATGATTTTGTGAAATTGTGCCCGCTATTGGGTCTTTGTAATTTATGCTCTAGACGAGTGAGATGTGAAATTGAATAATATGATACGAGTCGGTCGGCCGTTTTGGCACGAGTCCGCTCACTAGCCATGATATGGCCGTCTTTTATATCTATTGTGACGTCATAATAGCTGAGCGCGTATGCGCGAACGCTGTTGCGCGCGATAATGCTACTATTCGCTCGTGATCACCTGGGTTACCTCACTATAGCTGTTTTGGCTAACTAGCTATAGTGCGAATTCGTTACAATATATATGTATAATATATATGTATATGTATGTGATGTTCGATTAGGTGGCTTCGCATGCAATAGCAATGCGTAGAAATACATTGTCTTCAAACGGCTTCGAAGATTAATCGAGTTTGCAAGCGAGCCCCGCCTTTGTGGATTCTGCCGCATGTTTAGAAAAATAGAAACGACTAATCAACTTTGTTTCACCGTTCGAAAAATTCGTATTACTACCTATGGAAATTTATAATAGGAAGGTTTCAATACATAATTCTGCATTTATGATGATTATTTAATTTGAAAGGCCTGTGATAATCGGGGAATATTTCTGTAAATGTAACTAGTAATTGAGTAAAAGAACCTTATATCATTACCCGATTAAAAAAGATATATATATGTTATAAATATATAAATATAATAAAAATATCTATAAAATATATATATATTCGTATGTATTCATATATAATCGATATACAATCTATATATAATCATTTATATCATCCTGCTCACCCTGGTTGACGGCAAATGAATGTGTATACTCGGACGAACTTTTCGCAGATTAACAAATATGATTTGATTAGTGCATAATTACAACTTTTTTTTGTTTTTTAATCTTACATAATTCCTCGCCGAGATCTTCCGTTTTGTTTGTAAATTCGTCCATCTTTTATCCGCGAAGTCAGGGGCAAACGTCTTTGCGGTCTTCGTGGCATTTTATCGCTGAATGACAGTCAAATAAAACAGCACAACGAAACACAAGAATGAATTTCTTTAAAATACAAATGCTTTGAACCATATACTATTAGAATGAATAAAATAAAAATGAAAGAATAACACCCGTCACGCACAGATTGTCTCTGGGCAATCAACACTTAATTTAAATGGTTCATTCAATGGTTGATAATATAATAATTAAAATCTAACAAACTAACACTAATTATTCACTATCCAAAGACCGATTGTGTTTGAGCAATTTAACACTGATTATAATAATTGAAATATTAAGAAAATTATAATAGAGATAATCCAGAGTACGTAAGAATGTCACACTTGTCAAGAAAACACAAAAGTTTGAGAAGATTGCGAAACGCTGCGAACGAACAATAATGCACGAATGATAGAAAACTGTTTGAGTACGCAGATTTTATACATTGTGGTAGTCAACGTTCGTTCGACCTAAACACGCGGTGCATGATCGTCTCAGGGGCGCAAGGGGGCAGTTTCATCTCATATCGGCCAACTCTGGGTCTTTTTTTGTCAAAATGTTTATCGATTTTTTTCGCAAACTAAGGCCATTTTTAAAATTCTAAAAAAAATATGATCGCATTCGTTATTCAATTCTGAAGATGGCGAATTTTTTAAATTGATGGAGCGATATTTCTAAATATTATTTTTACAATTATTTGTTTGGCGCTGCGTCAGATTGCCGCGCTGCGCGCCTTGCTACAACCGCGTCGTACGAGGCTCGGCCAATGGCGTGGCGCGCTGCTTTCCATAGCATGGAATGACGCGTAGCAGCGAGGCGCGCGGCGCGCGGTAGTAGCGAGGCGCGCGGCAACCCGACGCAGCGCCAAACAAATAATTGTAAAAATAATATTTAGAAAAATCGCTCCATCAATTTAAAAACTACGCCATCTTCAGAATTGAATGGGGAATGCGATCATATTTTTTTCAGAATTTAAAAAATTTCCTTAGTTTGCGAAAAAAATCGATAAACATTTTGATTGCTCATAAAAATGACAAAACTATATTTCTCGACAAGTTAAAAATTTTTATCGAAAAGTGTATTTCGTCGCCTTTAAAACGCGTTTTGGAACATCTCTCTACGGTAAAGGGGATCCGGGGTATTAATTCTCAAAACCGCCCGCGCGCCACTTTTACAGTAATTATTCATAACTATAGCGTATAAGAAAATTTTTGACCAACGAAAAAATACGGGTCTACTTTTTTGACGTAGATTTCACGTAAAAAAAAGTTTGAAACGATTCAAAAAATACAAGGTCATTTCTCGGCCGATTTGAGGTGCAATTGCCCAAGGGCGCAATATGCAGTTGCAGGGCTATTATAAGCCAATCAAGTTCTCAAGTCAACATCTCTTTTACATTAACCTTGCACTAATTTTCATGTCGATTTGATTTCCTCTTGCAAATTCAAAATGTTTCGGGCAAGATTCTCATTCTACACCCCTCTCGGATGCGAGCGAATCTCGGGATAACTCAAATAGCAAAAAATTGATTCAAAAATCCACGCCACGCGAGCTTAAAGTTGAAACGCTGCTAGAACCGTGCAAGATAGGGCACAATTGTATCAGGGACGATTTTGTGAAGCATAAAATTTCACACGGTAAAGTCAGCGAGGGCATATATCTACACGGAGAAAAGTGTATAGCAAATTTCCTCAAACTAATATAGTAATGGTAGGATATACCTTCCAATATGACGATCATTCCTATACTTTATACTAAATGTCACCATGCATATAGGAATATTTCTATTATATATGGTGACATTTGGTATAAAGTATATTAATGATCGTCATATTGGAAGGTATATCCTACCATTACTATATTAGTTTAAGGAAATTTGCTATACACTTTTCTCCGTGTAAAGTTGACGGTGGAGCTGTGGGAAGCTTCAGAGCTTTAGCACAGAAAATTATAGTTCATTCGAGCCTAGCAGACTGAAGACCGAGGACTACCGAAAAGGGTTTTCGTGCGGCAGCGATCCGCAGAACCGCTGCCGCACGGAAATGAATCTAGAGCAAATGATAGGGGTAGCTTAAAATGGTGAAAACCATACGTGCGTGTGCAGCGAATTTTTTTTTTTTTTCAACAAGGCTTTCCTAGATACCATATCGCGTGTCTAATGGCATAAGGTCGTAAGCGCCAAAAACGTAATTTAAGTGGCAAAAGGTCGTATAGTTTTTTTTTTTTTTTTTCACGCCATTCGCTCTAAAAATGATCCAAACGTATAGATCAATGGAAAATTACGAGATCCAAAATGTAAAAGCAAAAGGTCGTATAATCGAAATCAAATGGCAGACGGACTCGAAGATTATTCGTCGCGAGTCTGAAATTGGCGGCCCTGATACAATAACAGGGTGTCCAGTTATCATGGAATTTCTGGAATCATGGAAATATCATGGAATTTGATATACCCTTGAAAAAACCTGGAAATATCATGGAATTTCATGTCGGTTCTGGAATTTTTCAAATAATCTTAAATCTCTCGCGAATTTTTCTTTGAGCTGTCAGCGTTAGTGCGTGAGCTTAGAACTTTTCATCGTATTTTGAGTATTTAGTTTGGAATCGTAAATCTAAAGTTCCAGTAACAAATGTTTTTTTAGGTTCCTATTTGCATTTAAGTCATGTCAAATTCTTAACGCACTGTGCTGTGCTCTTGTCAAAAATAAACTAAATTCTTGTTGATATTTCTGTTGTATTTTCCTTCATTATCTACCATAATCGACCTGGAAAAATCATAAATCCTGCTTGGAAAACCTGAAATTATCATGGAATTCCATTCTAACAGATAACTGGACACCCTGAATAATGAGTAAATTATTAATTACAGTTAGCTTGCTAGCCATTATCTCGCATTATCTCTTTTAATCAGAGTATTTTGACGATGAGTGGATGCATTATTGTGTGTTTTAAACCTGACCTGTATACGTAAAAGGTTACTCGAACATTATAGAACGTTTAACGGACTAAAGGAGGAGAGGTACATATTATGCGTGCGCGCACACTGTATTGACAGGCATGGTTTGAAAATGTTTTTACTTACCTGTAAGAAGTTAAATTGGAGATCCTGGTACAAAGAGTTCTTCGTTGCAGCTTGTTCTTTTGTATTCTGTAGATATATAATTTTCGTCGTTCGAAATTTCGACCGGCGACCATTTCGAAAGGGTAATCCCGTCCAATTGACGACACTTCACGCACGAGTTTCTGTCATTGATAAAAACAGTATATCATATTTTCGCGCGTGTTAAAGGATTTCTGAGAATAAAAACTTCCCGATGAAAAAAATTCGGATAACTCGGCCGATAAAAATTCACGAAAAATACCTCGCAGCCACGTCTTGGTCGGGTACAAGTTTAGTAGCGCAGATAGTTGAAAGCCGTAAATAAGGCTGTCATGACTGAAGAGGCGCATGGTGCAAAAGTAGTATAGAAAACAAAAGAATATTAACTATAATAATCAGTCGAAAACTGCGGGCAATATTATGGCCAAAGGAGCATAGATCACAGCTTAACACTACGAGTTGTTAAATGCAGTTGAGACGATTACGGTTGTAATTCGTTTCAAATTGTACTTACCTATAAGCTGCAATTCCGTTTGCTACATCACTATTACGCGAACGTGATAATTTTACAAAATTTGCTAGCGTACAATAGTATTTGAACTGTTTAACTTAAATGATCCGTGGTTATACTTACACTCATAGAAAAAACCAGTTAAGTTAGCTATAAAATTTACAGTTAAATAGCACTTCAACTATATTTTTATCATTCTAAAATAATAATCGTTACTTGTATGTAAAGGCCAAGCCCGGCGACTTACGTCTGGATGATATGGACTGAACCATACCTGCAATTTCTCGAGGTATAGAATTCCATACCTGGGAGTTGAGGGGAATTTTTTTTCCGCTTTAATGCTATAGTCGGAAAAATGGAAAGATTGGAGAAATCAGACGTTGGCTCACTTTTTTTAATTTTCTTATGATTTTGTCTCATGTAGGTACTTCCGTCCAGCATTTATATCTATTATCTCGTATTTAAAAGCCTCGCGCCAAAGTTAACCTAATAAATCTAAATATATATCGACTATAATATACTGAGCGATTCTGTGGAAAATCACGCGCCTGAAAGGTAGGCAAACGGGGAACGCCTGAGTTGAGTAGATCAAACATCGACGATTGGGTTTCATTTCCCACGTAATAAATAAAACCCAATCGTCGATGTTTGATCTGCTCAATTCGGGCGTTTTCCGCTTGCCTACCTTTTAGGCGCTTGATCACAGAATCGCTCTGTATATAAATACAGAGAGATATTAACTATACATGAATAATTTATTTCCATTTGAAATGAATAGAAAATATGTGTAATACACGAGGGGTTAATCACTTTTGAAGTCCGGTGTACACAGTGTGCGAAGTCCCATGAAGTCTTTGAAGTCCCCGTGAAGTCTGTGAAGTCCCATGAAATCCCGTAAAGTCCCATGAAATCCCGTGAAGTCCCATGAAATCCCGTGAAGTCTTATGAAGTCCCTCGAAATCTTTTGAAGTCTCATGGTGTCTTTGAAGTTTTCGTGAAGTCCGTGAAGTCCGTGAAGTCCCATGAAATCCCGTGAAGTCCGATGAAATCCCACAAAGTCTTGTGAAGCCCGTTGAAATCTTTTGAAGTCCGTTGAAATCTTTTGAAGTCCCATGATGTCTTTGAAGTCCTCGTGAAGTCCACGAAGTCCGTGAATTCCCGTGGAGTCCCGTGAAGCTTCATGAAGTCCCGTGAAGTCTTATGAAGTTCCTTGAAATCTTTTGGAGTTTTTGAAATTTCGGACGTCCCACGAAGCCTCGACAAGGCCTACGAAGTCTCACAAATTCCCGTGAAGTTCTATTAAATTCTACCCCTTGTGTAATTGCGAAAGGGCATTGAAGCCTTTTCAGATGTCAATTTTGGAACGATTCGAGGAACAATTGAGTATTGCAAAACTATATTTTAACGCGTTTAAAACACTGACTTAAAACGTTCTTGAAGTCCGAGTTGAAGTCATATTTTCGCGTGTTTTTGTAAATTATCCAATAGCTCAATGAACTACGAGATGAATTATAAGTATCAGCAATAAGCGGGAATAAGTAATCAAATTTAAAGAATAAGCCAGGAAAGGGCCAGAGATGGTGCAGTAGCCACAAACGATTTTTCTACTTTAGTTCGACTTTCACATCAAATTAGTATAGATCGAGGTACAGATACTTGAATGCTTGGAGGCGCCAGTCAGCTATTCTTATTTAGTGATGTCCAGAGTCAGAAAAAACTCGGAAAAAACTAGTACACTGAAAACGGTAAGGTAAACTTTCCGATAATCGGACAGCTAAGGTTGACGTCCCAATGGCCGGACATCCATACGAAATCGTATTTCTGTCTCTCTTGCACACACTTTCTGTCCGGTGACTGGGACCTGTCCGGCCATTGGGACGTTTACCTTAAGCTTACACCTCGTGGAACACCTGGAACACTGAATTATACTTGACGATGACATTGAAGTTTGCATCGTTGGAACGCAACGAAATTCAACGTAAATTTAAAAACAATATACATAGCATAAAAATAATCCTACTAGGTTTATTAACATTTTCAAGTTATTTCTAGTCGTTTCATTTTTCAAACATAGCAGGATCATTTTTGGTCAATTATTATTATAGTATTTTTTTCGGATTAATTTCGGATATTTTTTTTTTTTTTTTTTTTTTACTAGTATAATAATTATACAAAAGACATGTACTTGGCAATTGTATCTGATTTCAATCCTTTTGTAAGTAGACATTTTTATAGTACCACACTTTTGTCAAGGAGGAATTTTGATTGGTAGATTTATTTGGGGGTAGTGATCATTATTGTACTTGGCGAAAGGTTTTTGTACCAGAGGTTATATAACACTCTTATAATTATTATCGTATGAGTCGTATTATTATTATCAAAGCCCTTGAAATTCTATGAGGTCTCAAGTCTTTGAAGTCCCATGAAATCTTTGAAGTCCTGTAAATTCCCGTGAAATCTTTTGAAATCCCATGAAATCTTCTGAAGTCATTCGGAAGTCGTTGAAGTTACGTAAAGTCTTTGAAGTCCCGTGAAGTCTTCGAAGTCTGTGAAGTCCCTTGAAGTCCCGTGAAGTCCCGTGAAGTCCCATGAAGTCCCATGAAGTCCCGTAAAGGCCCGTGAAGTCCCGCGAAGTCTCTTGAAGTCCGATGAAATCTTCTGAAGTCTTTGAAATCCTTGAAGTGCCATGAAGTCCCATGAAGTCTTTGAAGTCTTTGAAGTCTTTGAAGTTTTGAAGTCTGGTGTACGCGATTTTTTGGAGTGATTAACCCCTCGGTAATACACGGTAAAAAAGAATAACTTGGGCCAAGCATTTTTTTTTTTTTTTAACAACCGACAATCTCTCGCCTTCGGCTCGTGCCGTAAACCTCTCGTTTCGTCAAAACAGTACATCTTTACTTCAGAAGGTGTTAAAATGGGAGTTTTAAAGCCACGTGAAGCGTGCAGGGTAAAACGTCCAAAATCACACGGAGTGAAGTAAGAGCCTTTCCTTACTCGTACTGAAATGTACTATTTCGTTTTCATAACAATAATATACAGGTTGTTATGCTGACTACATCGCAGTACTGCAGGTCTCGGACTGCCAGGGACCTGTCAGGTATAGTCGAAAATTGGCCGATAAACATGAGCTCGAAATATCTGGTTCGCCGCTCGACTTTTAGGCATCGAAATCCACGGCTACGATCTGTGGCTACGATCGCGTTGATCGAATTTCGACTGTCTAAAGTCGAGCGCCCGATCCAGATATTTCTTTTGCGCTCATGTTTATCGGCTTTTCGACTATTCGACTATACCTGACAGTCCGAGACCTGCAGTACTGCGATGTAGTCGGCATAACACACCCTGTATATAGTTATGATAAAAATCTGAAAATAGTTGAACTTACTACTTCAAATCGATCATGTAAAAATATTTAATTATACATAAATATATATCTACAGCTTAATAACATAGTCACGTAAGCGCCATAATTTTGGCCTTTTTTGATATTTATGTGATAGAAACGGAGATACGTCACTATGTTACAAATAATTTGACACTCGGAAAAGTTGAGACCGCGTAAGTGTGGAGTTACGACTGTGTCACACAAAAAACGTGGAGATACGTCACTATCATACCGAATTATGGATGATGGCTCTATGCATTCATCAAAGAATTTCCAATGCAGAGAACCATTTTTTGGAGATACGTTTGTCTGACCTCTAAAAAGACCATTTTTGGCGCTTACGTGACTATGTTATTAGGCTGTCGATATAAATATTTATATATTCATCATCATGTTTTGTAGACATTGTTCGTAACTTCGAACGGTCGAAAAAATGACCGCTTCCGACAAAATCATAATTTTGTCTTATGACACAACTATATTGAAAGAATTTATGTGAATTTTTTTAGAATTTTCGGATTGCAATTGTGGATTTTTTCCAAATTCCATCTTCTTCTACAAATCTCCGTATATCTCAAAAGTATATAAGATCATACAAGAAAATTTGTGCGACCAAAAAATTGCATTTTCGAATCAACTTTTTTTTTTTTGGGAATTTTGGGAAAATAGACTCTCGGCATTTACGCTCTCATTCCCTCATTTTTCAAGATAACGGAGTTTTCGATAAAGATTCTTACAGATGAAGAATGAATACGTGTCGTGACTTTGGCTGAATTGGCGATTTCACCTTCAGATTTGCCAAACAAAAATGTTGAAAGTAAGCCATCTTCGCGATGATATACAACGAGGAGTGATTTTTTTTTAAATGTTCGGCGAAAGCCATAACATAGCTACATCCTTAATCTTCGAATCAAGATCATGATCGATACAGTCGGATCAATGACTGAGAAGTAATCACGAATGATCTGACGCATTGGTCCGTGATTTTTGGCGCAAAAATTGGGCGATTTATGGCGTGGCTGAGGAGTAGGGAGCCTCCATCCTCAGCCTAGCCAACCACAGTGCAGCTACGATGCTCTGTGTTTCTCAAGTTCATCTGCTGTTTCGCTCGTCACAGTTCACGGGGAATTGCGGAGTAGCCCGCGCTTTTTGGTTAGTCAACGCCCTTAACAACACATCAAACATATTAAATCGCAATGGCAATTGCTTACCATAATTTTTCCCTCAATTTTCAGCCATTGATGAAGCTTCTATTGTTACCCATCTCCGAGATCACCACTTGGGCTATTTTCCACTGCTGTGACCACAATTTTAGAAATTTTTCTAAAATTCAAAGAGCGTTGCATTCAGGAGGCTTTAAAGATTGAGCATGATTTTTTAAATATTTTTCCCGTCTTTTTTGAAAAAATGGCAATGAGTTGAAGTAAAGCTACGGAAAGAAATGTGTAAAAAGTATGTTTTTTTACATACATTGAACGATAACTCTCCTGATTTTCATACAACAATGATCTGTGGTTGGGCTAACGGGGAATAAGACAAGCTTGAAAATGATTCATATCAAAAGACTGTCCGATTTTTTTTCACTTAGATATAGTGTGTCAAACCCAAGTGCCCCGACTTTACGGCCCGATAGTAGGACAGAAGGATATTTTTTTACACATGAACGGAAAGGCCGATTTCGCTTCCTATTTTCGGGGAGCAAAGAGCAGTTTTGCCACTCGAAAAGTCTTTCCTCCCAGTCTTTGCTCCCCAATATGAAGTTGCGCTAGATTCATCTATCCTCTTTTTTCCTTCATGAAAAAAACAGAAGACGGTGGGACCAACTTCATACCTATACTGTTTTGTTTAAAGCAGCAACCAAATAATAGTACATTATGTCACTAGGCCGATTAAGTATTTTCCGACGAATTTGAGTTTATAATCCGAGCCGAAGGCGAGGATTATGATGAAATTCGTCAGAAAATACTTTTTGGGCCGTGTGGCATACAGAATTTTATGTGTCCAGGCCAAAAACCGCGTTTAAACCGAGCGAAGCGAGGTTAAAAACGCAGTTTTACGGCCTATGACACATAAATGAATCATAACTTTAATTGATTTATCAAAAATTAATCGGTAAAACCACTTTTTCCTCAAACAGGTAGCAAAATCGACCTCCGTTCATGTGTAAAAAAAAAATATCGTGTGAACCATAGGAGCAACGTTTTCGCTCCCTTGATGTACAATATACTACTATTATGAACTTTGAAAAGACGATCGGTTTCATGCATTTTTATGCCAAGAAGAGCCAATTTTCCAACATTATTGAGAATCATCTTATCTATCAAGTTTTCTGAATGTATACTTTTCGATGTATTGAAACATTTTAAACACCGGATACTTTCGATTCGTTGCTGAAGAAAAAACATGATAATATAATTTCTAAATTATCTGAATTAGATTACTTTTCCAAATTCATATTTTTAAATTCTTGGAAAAATTGATGAAGGTAACGTATCCACGTATCATTATCCGGATACGGAAGCCTCGAGCTATAGCAGTGACTTTGCTAGAGTCACGACTAGCTCCATCTGCCAGCACCGATCGGTGATGCAGGAGCTAAGAAATATGTCGCAATTGTAACCGTTCCGCTTTTTGGTCTTTCCAACTTTTGACCCATCAATTTGTTGGCCTTTCACTTTAGTGAATTCCAATTTTTAAACTTCCATGATATTCGTAATTATAAGATTTTTACACTCAAATGATCGAGTATTGCTATTTTTCTCAATTCCATATTCCGCCGTTCGCAATTTTGATCATTCTCCTAACTGTGCTCCAATATACATCTTTTCCACATTCTTGTGTTCCCAATTTTTTACATACCACTTCAAAGGCTCTCGTAATATGAGTCTTTCTACATTTGCAACTTCGTCTACTTTTGTATTCCATAATTCGGCCCTTCTTCATTTTCATCGTTCCGAATTTTAACCCGCACCCCTTGCGGATGAGATGAAACTTCTTACCTTTCAAGGATATTCGGCCAAAATCTGGTTGTTGACACACTTTTAGACACTTTTATTTCAGAAATGTGAACACTTTAGTAAATAACGACTTAACTACCGTGCTCGAATTAACTTGGTCGACTCACACGCGTTCCGCGTCGTGCTTGGCGGCCCGGGTGAGGTTATAGGGGAGACCAGGGCTAAAAGTTACCGGGGTAAGTTGTTCAAATCAAAATAACTCTTAAACGAATAGAGATAAAAATATGGTCCAAGTGCGTCGTGAATCAGTAAGCAACAGCGCACCTACGGCAACCATATTAGTAAGACCATTGGTCTCGAATGACGTTGCTCGTGAGCACGTGTCTTTCTAATACAGGTGAGTAAATATTTTTGTGTTGGTTATTTTTGGTCTATTTAATTCATTTTGATAAATAGCCTTTAGATTTTTATGTGGTATATAAAGATACATCTAGTTTTCATATACCGACGTATAAATTAAGTTACTTTGCAACAACTTACCCTATCGCGTGGTCATCAACGAAAAATATTGTTTTTTTTAATTTTTTATTACAGAATGCGAACTTATAACAGAACAGCAAGTCGGGAAACTATATCTCAAGGCCTCATGCAAAAAGCCCCAGATGAAGTGAGGAAAATGGCGAAAAATTAACAACTATTGCTAAAAAGTAAAACTTTGGAAATTTGTAATTCATCTTTTTTCTACTTGAAGGGTCACACGAATCGCCTTGGAATTGTTAACGAAATTACCATAAAGAGGCACAAAAAAAAGTGATCAAATTGTCAGCTTGCCTATTTTTTCGATGACTTCCGGCCAAAAACCGATGCGTGTCACGTGGAACACCCCATATATAACTCAAATGACATATTATCAATGATATATCTTTTATGATAATAATTGATCTTAATATATTATATTATTTCTAACAATGATTGATCTCAATATATATTATTTTAAACAATAATTGATCTCAAAGTATTGCTTGGAGTTATTGGGATAACAAACAATAAAAAAAACTATATATTTATGTTCACCGTTCAATTTGAGTTTAATTTATGCACGACAAATAATTGAAAACTCTTTGAATATTGTTAATTCGTTCTTAAATACATAAATTTAATCTAAAATAATTGTTTTTTTTATGAAATATACCCACAATAAATCTTGTAACAACTTGCCCCAGCTCATGCACAACTAGCCCCGAACCGGGGCAAATTGTTACCTTACGTTTTGTTGCAAAAAAAAAATCATATCAAAAAAACTTATGCAAATATATTCCAAAACGGTTAGGCATACTAAAGTAGAATATATTTGCCAAATTGTAGAACAATAATATTTATATTTGACGAATTTTTTCCAATCAATTTTTCAAGTTATTCAAAAAAGTGTAACTTTTAGCCCCGGTCTCCCCTACCATAACATTTCGGGCGTTCGCCATCAGCGCCACCTGCAGTACACTAGCCGACTTAGAGCCGACTTTCAGTTGACTTGAAAGTCAGCTGAAACAACGGCTATACAGTTAATAATATAAGTTGACTATACGTCGGCATTTTCCACTAGACTTAAAGTCGACTCCAAAAAGTCGTCTATGTGTCAGCATTTCAAGTTGACTATAGGATGGCCAAAAAAAGTCGACTATAAGTTGTCTTTTTGCCAAGTGTGTTGTTTGGGTGTCTACTAAAATCTGGATACAAAATTCCCTGAGATTTCCAGGATTTTCTCTGAGAAGAAGAATTCCCTGAGAATTCAAGGATTTCGAGTTTTTTCCAGGTAGTAGACACCCTGTGACAGCAGCGACGCGTGATCGGTCGTGTGCGACTTGCGCAATGCGAAGGGCGCATTACGAGGACACTTCGAAGAAGCGAGTTCCAAGCGCGAAATTCGAATTTCGATCGGTCATTAACTTTTTAAAACAGGATATAGAGAAAAATTCCTTGACATCTATTGTTATCTTTATTTTCATACAGACATACGCTTACTTACCGATTCAAAATCGACAATGAGTACATCCCGACGTGCAGAGTTTTTTTCCTCAATACATTGGGGATAGGGGGGAAAATACTTCGTGTGGTTCTCACTAAAAGTATCCGCAGTAATACGGGAGCGTTGTCGCCACCCTGCTAAAAATTTCTCATAGAAATTTATAGGAACGTGAATAATTTCTACAATATTCTATATGTCCAATCTGTGCCCGACAACTGCCCACATATAATGCGTATGACATTTTATGTGTTTCTATTATTTTTTTTTCTATACGACTTTCATGATAAAGGAGCAATGGGTTTCTACAAAGTATTGTACGCAATTCTTCAAGTATATTATCCTATAAGATATTTCACAATAGAAAATGCTTCGTTTTTTATATGTACAGATTTGATTTGATGGATATCAGGTCTTTATTGGAAATCCGTATTCTGAAGGTTTCTGAAACTATTGTATTCTATACGTCGAATCCGGTTCAAGCTTCTATTCGACATTTGCATGTCCAAAATATATTGGTTCCTATGAAATGCTTATTGTTGCACAGCGCATCGTTTTCCTACCGAATCGCCAACAATCATATGTAGTAGACTCTATGCGTAAGATAGTGATATAAGTTTTGATTCGTTATTCACAAATCACAATTCTATTTGTTACTGTGGGATTCTATGAGCTGTGAATTCTATCCGCTTTCATCCGTATTTGCGACTGTAGAATCGAAAAACTAGAAGACGCTGTCAGTTTTTATCCGTATTTGAACGCTCATGATTCTATTTGTTACTTTAACATTCTATGAGCTGTGAATTCTATCCGCTTCCACCCGTATTTGCGACTGTAGAAATATAGAGCTGAAT
This sequence comes from Tenthredo mesomela, assembly GCA_943736025.1. NCBI lineage: Eukaryota > Metazoa > Arthropoda > Insecta > Hymenoptera > Tenthredinidae > Tenthredo > Tenthredo mesomela. Next base: position 39,932,203 of record OX031014.1, on the reverse strand, counting down.
AACTATATCGGTTTTTATCTGTATTTGAACGCTCATGATTCTATTTGTTACTGTAACATTCTATAAGCTGTGAATTCTATCTGCTTCCATCCGTATTTGCGACTGTAGAAATATAGAGCTGAATGACTATATCGGTTTTTATCCGTATTTGAACGCTCATGATTCTATTTGTTACTGTAACATTCTATGAGCTGTGAATTCCATCCACTTCCATCCGTATTCGCGACTGTAGAATTGTAGAGCTGAATGACTATATCGGTTTTTATCCGTATTTGAACGCTCATGATTCTATTTGTTACTGTAACATTCTATGAGCTGTGAATTCCATCCGCTTCCATCCGTATTCGCGACTGTAGAATTGTAGAGCTGAATGACTATATCGGTTATAATCCGAATTTGAACGCTCATGATTCTATTTGTTACTGTAACATTTTATGAGCTGTGAATTCTATCCGCTTCCATCCGTATTTGCGACTGTAGAATCGAAGAGCTGAATGAATATATCAGTTTTCATTCGTATTTGAACGCTCATGATTCTATTTGTTACTGTGACATTCTCTCAGCTGTGAATTCTATCCGCTTCCATCCGTACTTGCGACTGTAGAATCGAAGAGCTGAATGACGATATCAGTTTTCATTCGTATTTGAACGCTCATGATCCTATTTGTTACTGTAACATTCTATGAGCTGTGAATTCTATCCGCTTCCATCCGTATTTGCTACTGTAGAAATATAGAGCTGAATGACTATATCGGTTTTTATCCGTATTTGAACGCTCATGATTCTATTTGTTACTGTAACATTCTATAAGCTGTGAATTCTATCCGCTTCCATCCGTATTTGTGACTGTAGAATTGTAGAGCTGATTACTATATCGGTTTTTATCCGTATTTTCTACTGTAGAATTGAGAAGCTGAATGACGATATCGGTTTTCATCTGTATTTGAAGGCTCATGATCTTATTTGTTACTGTGACATTGTATGAGCTATGAATTCTATCCGCTTCCATCTGTATTTGCGACTGTATAGAATTGGCGAGCTGAATGACCATATCAGTTTTCATCTGTATTTAAACACTTATTATTCTATAAGTTACTGTAAAGTTCTATGAGCTCTGCTAAAAATCTTTCATAGAAATTTATAGATACGTGAATAATTTCTATAATATTCTATACGTTCAATCTCTACCCCACAACTATCCTCGCATAGAATATGTGTGACATTTCAGGTGTTTCTATCATTTGTTTTTTTCAAGAACCGATAGACTTACTTGCAGATACCGCTCATATAATCATGTGGATGTAATTTCGTGTTCGCGGTCAAGAACCGATAGCATTACTGGCGGATACTGCTCATAGAATCACGTGGATGTAATTTCGGGTTCGCGGTCAGGAACCGATAGACTTATTTGCAGATACTGCTCATAGAATCATGTGGATGTAATTTCGTGTTCGCGGTCAAGAACCGATAGACTTATTTGCAGATACTGCTCATAGAATCATATGAATGTAATTTCGTATTCGCGGTCAAGAACCGATAGACTTATTTGCAGATACTGCTCATAGAATCACGTGGATGTAATTTCGTGTTTGCGGTCAAGAACCGATAGCATTATTGGCGGATACTGCTCATAGAATCATGTGGATGTCATTTCGTGTTCGCGGTCAAGAACCGATAGACTTGTTTGCAGATTCTGCTCATACAATCATGTGGATCTAACTTCGTGTTCGCGGTCAAGAACCGATAGCATTACTGGCGGATACTGCTCATAGAATCTTAACAAGATTATAAACTGGCTGCCCGAAGAAACTGATAAAAACCCCGATGGGCCAATTCAACGAAATTGTCGTTGGAAATGTGTTGAGGTGATTGAGATATCGTTGACCATATATTGGTAAAACATTGTAGCCGTTGGAATTGTATTGGACGCGAGTTCTTCGTTGGCCCGTCGTTGTCAGCGCGTTGGAGGACAACTATTGCCGCATTAGGCAAGCGTTGGAAATCTGTTGGCTCACCAATATAAGATACCGCATTGGCCCGTCGTTAACAGCGCGTTGGAGGACAACTATCGGCAAGTTGGGCAAGCGTTGGGAATCGGTTGGCTCATTAATAGCAGATACCGCGTTGGCTCCTCGTTGACAGCGCGTTGGAGGACAACTATCGCCGCATTGGGCGAGCGTTGGAAATCTGTTGACTCACTAATATTGGATACCGTGTTGGCTCGTCGTTGATAGCGCGTTGGAGGACAACTATCGGCACATTGGACAAGCGTTGGAAATCTGTTGGCTCACTAATATTAGATACCGCGTTGGCTCGTCGTTGACAGCGCGTTGGAGGACAACTATCGGCACATTGGGCAAGCGTTGGAAATCTGTTGACTCACTAATACTAGATACCGCGTTGGTTCGTCGTTGACAGCGCGTTGGAGGACAACTATCATCGCATTGGGCGAGCGTTGGGAATCTGTTGGCTCACTAATATTGGATACCGCGTTGGCTCGTCGTTGACAGCGCGTTGGAAATCTGTTGCCAACGCTCCCAACAGGATTCCAACGCGTTTTCAACGCACCTTCAACGCGTTGCCAACTCTCCCAACAGGTTTCCAACGCGTTTTCAACGCACCTCCAACGCGTTTCCAACGCAGCTTCAACGCGTTTTCAACACCGAGAGAAAAGTTTCGTGGAAACAACAAAACGTTTTGTTATTATACAGTCTACCAAATTTTTTTGTTATGTGAACAAAAGATTTGTTATGCTAACAAGAAATTTTGTTGATACTACTGAATTTGGAATAGTATTAACAAAATTTCTTGTTAGCATAACAAATATTTTGTTCACATAACAAAAAAATTTGGTAGACTGTATAATAACAAAACGTTTTGTTGTTTCCACGAAACTTTTCTCTCGGTGAACGCTTTCAACAGGTTTCCAACGCGTTTCCAACGATATACCGGCCACGGAGCCGGTACCAACGCGCTTCCAACGCACCTTCAACGTGTTTTCAACGCTTCCAACAGGTTTCCAACGATATACCGGCCACGGAGCCGGTACCAACGCGTGTCCAACGCACATCCGACGCGCTTCCAACGCACCTTCAACGTGTTTATAACGCTACCAACAGGTTTCCAATGAAAAAGTCGTTGGAAAAGAGTATTGGATTTGAAACAAATCAACTGATCTTCAACGTACTTCATCCGTTGACGTCCAATGATTGCTCAACGGGATATCAACGGTTGGAAATACGTTGGAAAATCGTTGAACTGGCCCATCAGGGAACGTATACAATCCGTACGGTGCGGTACGCAATGGATACAAATATCAGTACAAATCGTTTATACACTCCGATAACAACTACCTCCGTATAGAATACCTGAGGTGGTAATTCTTATAAGGACCGATACAGCTTGAATATGAGTCAACATATTCAAGAACATTGAATTTATTTTCACTTTGACTACAACTCATTGATAGAAAATCTACTCGGGGTTGCGGTATTGACACCGATATCGCATTCACTGCAGTCATACTTCTGTAAATACGGAGACAAAACACAGATAGAAGCCAGATACATTTTTTATTATTAGTCGCTATCGGAGATTTTTAGCAGGGCAGACAAACGGGGTCGTCATGAACCAAAAAATAAATTATCGGATGACGATATTGCCGGTATCCGGCAACATATATCTCTGCTCCCGAAAGTTCTCGCCCATTGGTGCCGTTGAGATTCCACAAAAACCTATCTCGAAGGCACACTGGATAAGCAGACCATCTACGAATTATATCGGTCGTATGCAGCTCAACATGGACTACGAATGGTGTCTAAGCCAGTTTATACAAAACAACTGGAATTGTTGAATATCGGCTTCCATCAGCCACGTAAGGACCAATGCTGGTGTGCCATGTTCCACCAGTATTCAGAAGAAGATAAAGCCGAAAAACAAGGCGAATACATAGATACCGAGAATATTCGGTGAAGGTAGACAGCCCCCTTCCTACGCCAAAACCAACACAGGCGCGCACCGCGTGCGTGAGGCTCGGCGGGCGGGGCTATTTGGCCAGTGATGCTTCTACCCAATCTTCCGCGCTATGCCGACTCCGCATAGCCCATCCGCGCTAACTCGATAAATACTATAGCCCATCCGCGCTAACCCGATGAATACTTATCTTAAAAAGCAATCATCACACTGAACACGGAAAAGAATGAACGCGAATAAATGAATTCGCCTAATGTGAATATTTATTTTCAAAATTTATCAACGAATTTAAAATCAAATATCAATTAATTGGATCTAAATATTGATTATCAGTGTTTAGGATCGATATTTGAGACGAAGTTGAACAGGTAAGTGGAGGGTGAATCATTGAAGACAACATGGTCAAAAATTGGTTTATTTATTGATTTATTTATTTATTCATTTATTTTCAGGACATCTTATTTTCAAAACAGAAAAGTGAAATTGAAAAAACAGTCTGAAACAGAAAAATGAAATTTATCAACGATTATTGGTTAATCGAGGGATCCATTACTGTTGAATTATGGTGTACGCACAAACTTATCGGAGATTGAATGCTTGGGAATCGAAGGAAGGCTACCGATGAGCCACTGTCGAACGCAGTACACTTCTACTCAAACCTTTTTCGTCTCGCAACGATTACTTCTATCGGAGAACCGAGTGCTGAGATGTACCTCAGCGAGGCATCATAGCGTGCGGAGTAGCTTCGTTGCAGGAGTTGGTAAGTGCGTCGTCGATCTCAGCAGACATTTTCCACTCATCTGACGAGCATTCAACGTTCATGTCTCGTAGAAGGCGGAGGAGCTTCGTCGCAGATGTTCGTGGTGCGTTGAGACAGCGTACGGGAGCTTCGTTGCAAGGGTTCGTAGCACGTCGACGATATTCATCGAACCTTTCTTACTTGTCTGATGAGCATTCAGCGTTCATGTTTTGCATCTTGCGGAGGAGGTCTCTCTCCGTCACAGTTGTTTGTACCACGTTGGTAGCGTAGAGTAGAGCTTTGTTGTCAGATTTTGCAGTGCGTCGGCGAGCATTTTCTATTAAATTTTTGTTCGGCGAGGCTTTGCCAGAGTCCAGAGAAGGACTGCATATCGTCGACGTGCTACGAACCCTTGCAACGAAGCTCCTCGTATGCTGCCTCATCGCACTAGGATCATCTGCGACGAAGCTCCTCCGCCTGCTACGAGACATGAACGTTGAATGCTCGTTAGAGTGAGAAATGTTCGATGGATATCGTTGACGTGCCACGAAACCTTGCAACGAAGCTCCTCGTACGCTGCCTCATCGCACTAGGATCATCTGCGACGAAGCTCCTTCGCCTGCTACGAGACATGAACGTTGAATGCTCGTTAGATGAGTGAGAGATGTTCGGTAAATATCGTCGACGTGCCACGAACCCTTGCAATGTAGCTCCTCGTACACTATCTCGTCGCACGACAAACTCCTGCAACAAAGCCCCTCCGCACGCTATGAATCCTCGCTGAGGTACGTGTCAGCACTCGGTTCTCCGATAGAAGTAATCGTTGAGACGAAAAGGGTTTCAGTAAAAGTATACTACGTTCGACAGTGGCTCATCGGTAGTCTTTCTTCGATTCCCAAGCATTCAATCTCTGATGAGTTTGTGCGTACACCATAATTCAACAGCAATGGATCCCTCGATTAACCAATAATCGCTGATAAATTTGATTTTTCTGTTTCAGACCTAAGGACGTGGCCTGTGGGTGGCAGCCTTATCCTCGATGACTCCATTCTCTGCATTGTAGTCTGATCAAATGATTCATTATGTTATTATTAAACTAAAGTTGACACAAACACCGAAAACTTTCTCACGAATTCTTAATTTTCATTAGATTGAATACTGGTATTCCGAACAGATGTTTTGAATAAAATCGAGTTCTGAAAAATGAATAAATAAAGAAATCAATAAATAAACCAATTTTTGTCTTCAATGATTCACCTTCCACTTACCTGTTCAACTTCGTCTCAAATAACGATCCTAAACACTGATAATCAATACTTAGATCCAATTAATTGATATTTGATTTTAAATTCGTTGATAAATTTTGAAAATAAATATTCACATTAGGCGAATTCATTTTATTCGCGTTCATTCTTTTCCGTGTTCAGTGTGATGATTGCTTTTTAAGATAAGTATTCATCGAGTTATAGTATTTATCGAGTTAGCGCGGATGGGCTATGCGGAGTCGGCATAGCGCGGAAGATTGGGTAGAAGCATCACTGGCCGAATAGCCCCGCCCGCCGAGCCTCACGCACGCGGTGCGCGCCTGTGTTGGTTTTGGCGTAGGAAGGGGGCTGTCTACCTTCACCGAATATTCTCGGTATAAGGTTAGTAGATTGGACAAGCTGCGAAAATTCGAACGAATCCTGCCATCTATGTTTTGATGGTAAAATAGAACATTTATCGATATAGTAAACAAATTTATGCGTGTGCTAAAATCAGCCAAATCTTCTGTCGGTAAAATGGTAAAATGCTACAAATTTCTTACCAATATAAATCACCACTTGGCTTTATTTTGAATCCTGACTTGTAGACTTATGACGCGCTGACGTTACACTACGGCTATACACAGGGTGTCTTTCAATTAGTCATACAAACCTACATAGGGCAATTCCTCTTTGATAAATGAAATAAAAAGTGATTTTTCGGAAAAAAATATGAAAAACTCAAAATAAAAACTTGAAAAAATCAAAAAATCAAAAAATCAGGATAGGTACTAAGTTTAAAGTTTTCTTTTTTTTTTTTTTTTTTTTTTTCAATTTTTTACATTTTTTTTGGGCGGAACATCGTTTTCTATTTCATAGAGGAATCGCCCTATGTACACTGATAGAAAACATGTAACACATTTTACCACATATCGCCGACAAATTGCTATTTTTTGGTGCTAAAATGACGGGTGGTCACACAGTAGAAAGAATTACAAATCCACCTTGTAAATTCTACTAATGGTAAAGATTCCCATGCGGGGTCTAAATTTTTATTATCTCAGATAGTAAAATGAAGTCTGGCAACAAAAAAAAAGTTGGTCTGCAGCGCCCTCGGCTGCCAATCGCAGAGAGCAGACTCGCATGTTATTATTTTCACCTTTCGATTGAGTTAGGAGTTTTGAATCGGTGAAGTAGGGTGAGGAATCCTCTTTGGGGTGAGGTACTGGACGGCTGGATGGTAACGTAGATTACATGTAGTTGACTTCAGTGCATCGCTGTTACAACTGGTTTCGTATAATTAACGCAGTCGGTAAGAACGCATAGTACCCTAACGCTCTAGCGGACGCCTCGAAATCGAAGATATAGAGGAGAAAATTTTCGTGCTTATATACTACATTGGGCGAAAGATACCACTTGCGAGAAACTCAGCCGTGTAGTTCGAGGCGTATTTCCTGTTGATTCCAACCGATTCAAAATAACAGATTCAAAATAAAAATAAAACAAAAGATTCAAGATTTGTTTCGTTTAGTTCTAAATCACGATTACTTTAAAATAAATATTAAACTCACTAATGGGGAATATATGGAGGTATACATTGCGGCATAACGCAGAACTAGGATGTCCGCCATATTCCTATACGCGATACGTATTTTTACTATCTCAAGTTGTAAAAATTGCCATCTAGCGAAAATTACAATGCCGAGTTGTAATTTTAGTCCGAGTAGCATGTAATGTATCCCAGTCCTGCTACGAACTATTGAATGAAAAATAGCTACTTTTCCTGGTTTTTCGACCACCCGTCAATTTGCCATGAAAAGTAGTAATTTGTCGGCGATATGTGGTAAAATGTGATACATGTTTTCTATCAGTGTAGGTTTGTATGACTAATTGAAAGACGCCCTGTAGTGTATCCCCACAAATGCAATACGCTCTGTAGGCTAACGACTTATATTATTTTCTCATTACGTAAACGGGGTAGTTGTCCTTTTTTTTCGATTTATTTTATTTTATTAATGATCGTTCATTTCACGTATAAAATATTGTGAAATCGCGTGATGAATCTGTATTTATCAAAATTAATCAGGAAACAAGGTTCAGAAAAAGAATGTTGACTTTGATCCCCTGAAAAGTACACGAAAATACAATGCTGAAGTTTAAAATCTCTGCAATTTAACGACCACTACAGTCTTCTCTTTCTTATGTGGTTATTCGTCTTTGTTGTCTGAGTGCTTTGAGGCCCGCACTAAGCCGCCACAGTCGCTTGAACATGATCGAACACGCTCGTTCCGTGGCAACGTGGCTACGATATTTTCAAGCATTCGCATGCATCGCATGGCACTGCTTCATCGGTAGCAGTGCCAGTAGCGAACGTCTGATTGCAATTCGATTTTTCGTGTTAACTCTGATGTGCAGCCAATTGTTATGAAGCAGGACGGAACATAGTGTGTGAGTAAATATCAACCACGATATCTACCATAGATAATATATCTGTGTCCTGATTATATCCAGGGCTTACAATGTCAAAGGTAAGTGGAAAATTGTAATTGAAATACGAAACTTCAGCTACACGTAGACTAACGAGAAAATTGTGCGAATTTCATGCGGAAGTGCGTATCAACAGTAACTTGTTACCAAGTAGTGTACAAGTACACACATGACTTAGCGAGTCTTCAAAGTCTCTCGCCGACGTGCGAAGCCATGTAGGTATATAGGAAGTCTTTTGTCTCTTTTTTTCTCTACGAAGAGTAGAGACTTTTAGTTATTATTTTATACTCTCACTTGTTATTTTTTAGTCTTATCTCTATAACCTTATTTTAGTCTCATTTTCTGTACGATTTGCCCGTTTTGCATTCTTCATATTTTTTAATTTTTGCTATTCTTACCTCCTTGCTATTTTTGTTCTTATATTTTACGACCTGTTTCTGCTTTTGCCTCAAGGCTCATCTAGGGCTAAGGCATAATAAACGATTATCTATCTGTCTATCTATCTAAGAGGTTTCCGTGAAACATCGCACTCAGTCAATTATCTAATTATTTATTTATTCATACATTTATTCATTCATTTATTTAATCATTTACTTATTTATATATTCAATCATTTTGCGGTCTTTGAAAGTTTAAAATTAGAAAGGGGATGGGAAACCTACAAAAAACAGACGAAAAACTTGTGTATTGTATTGGCCAAGTAGGAAGTGACTGACTGCGATGTTTCACGGAAATCTCTTAGTATGTAACCATGAAGGATAGAAGGAGACAAAAGACTATGATACGGACAGATACCATTATCGTTACACAGCGAGTAAATTACTGTTGACGCGCAAGGAAGTATAGCATGATTTTGTCACTAACGTTCGCACAGTTGCATTACAAAAGGACAAGAGAGACATATCTATGTCAAGTACGTGGGCACCCATAGCACGTATGCGTCTATTATAATAATGTATGAAAACATGACACGAATATTAGGTATAGTATAAACAAAAATCCTGTATACTTTTCAAAGTTCACTTTGCTTTTTTTTTTTTTTTTTTTTGTTTCACGCTAATGTTTTAGAACCCGTTACACAACTTCATCTATAGCGTGTATAGTAAAAGGATATTTCCTGAGCTTTTCCTTTTATACTTACTATACAGTATACATATATTCTATAATATTGGTCGAATAAAATGAAAGCGAAATAATAAGAAGAAATAGAAGTCGGAGAAGACCAAAACTACCATATAAATGTATGTAGGTATTTCCTATATGTATGGGGCATTCCATGACATCTCGATCAAGATCTGGCGGTGACATTTTAGATCTGCTTAATAATTTGTTATTTCAAACTACTTGTCAAAAAATACATACACCATTTTTTACAGATTTTTTCAAGCATCCGTATCTGAGATACGATTATCGAAGTTAAAAAAAAAAACACCGATTTTCTAAAATCTGAAAAAATTCAGGAAAATCTAATTAAATATTAGAAAATTTTCGCGCGCTATTAGAAGATGGAGGTTTGATTACAGGGAAAGGTGAATTTGACGAAATGCCGAAAATAATATTTAAAAAATCGGAATGTATTTTCAACATATAAACAAACGAAAAAGTCCCCTATCAAATGGGTCCAAAAAAGTATATTCTCAGAATTACAGGTTGATCAATCTTTTCAGTAATATTATTAGGTATTGGTATTGTGGGGATTATTATATCGCGTTAGTAATGCCATAAGGTCGTAAGCGACACTATACGACCTTCTGGTTCTATTATAACCAAATTTTGGTTATAACCAAATTTTGGTTATAACCAAATTTTGGTTTTAATAGAACCAGAAGGTCGTATATTTTTTTTCTTCGGAATCGCGATGAAACCAATGAAAAACACATAGATCTATCGAAATTCCCGAGAAATTGTTTTCTGGCGGATATACGTCCTTCTGACTTCAATTTTCTCGATTTTTTCCCGAAAATACAGCCAGAGGGTCGTGTCCGCCAAAAAACAATTTCTCGGGAATTTCGATAGATCTATGTGTTTTTCATTGGTTTCATCGCGATTCCGAAGAAAAACAAAAATATACGACCTTTTGGTTTTAATAGAATCAGAATGTTATTAGTAACGCGATATAATAATCCCTACAATACCAATACCTAATAATATTATTAAAAAGATTGATCAACCTGTAATTCTGAGAATATACTTTTTTGGACCCATATAATAGAGGACTTTTTCGTTTGTTTGTATGTCGAAAATAGATTCCCATTTTTGAAATATTATTTTCGGCATTTCGTCAACTTCACCTTTTCCTGTAATCAAACCTCCATCTTCTAATAGCGCGCGAAAATTTTCTAATATTTAATTAGATTTTCCTGAATTTTTTCAGATTTTAGAAAATGGGTGTTTTTTTTTTTAACTTCGATAATCGTATCTCAGATACGGATGCTTGAAAAAATCTGTAAAAAATGGTGTATGTATTTTTTGACAAGTAGTTTGAAATAACAAATTATCAAGCAGATCTAAAATGTCACCGCCAGATCTTGATCGAGATGTCATGGAATGCCCCGTATATATATATATAAATGTACCTTAATATTGTAATATATAAGAATTTTCTATATTGAAAATACAACCTATATACATATAGGCTACATAAAAAAAAGTATGAAATAATAATAATAATAATAATTAAGTAAAAATGAAATCAGTCGCTTTCGGCGTCACACCCTTCAGGAAATCAAAAAAAAAAAAAAAAAAGAAAGGAACCGTAAAGGAACATAAATAGATATAAAATATAAAATATAACACATGTAAAAAAAAATCAAAGTCATCCAGGTAGTAAAAGATCCAGCTTTGTATAATTCGCCAGTCCACGTGCACATCTAATTAGAGAACACAAAACGGTATTAGTTTCTGGTTCATTTCCATTTTTATGGATAGCTGCATTAAAAACAATGTTTGATACGTATTGATCCATTTTCACCTGTTTCATCACACATATGGGGCATTTTCACGTTTCTTCAGCCACGAAAAGAACAAAAAGTCCTCACAAAATAGCAACGAAGCGATGCATTATATGGTGTACTATATGATGCGAATAAATTCACGAGATTCGATTTTTTCGCAAATTTTTGTGGACGGGATACTTACGTTTTGCCGTTTTTCATTGAAACAGTGATATCTCGGTAACGATCAATCGCAACGACAATGTGAAGAAATGAAAAGCTGCGATTGTTCGAGGCCTACAAGAATAAAAATTATTTAGATTTAATTGAGTAATTTTGTCCCACATTTCAGGCCAAAATCATCGAAAATTTTTATTTTCCAAAGGAACGGCGCTCGATGACATAATATCTTCGAATTCTGTATGAAAAAGTATTTTTTTTTATGGGATTGGTAATTTTTCAAGATTTTTCAAGATAAGTATCTCTGCACATAACTTTACAACGAGTGCGATTGCCATGAATAGGGTTTTCCCTAACATTTTAGTTTGTATCAAGAATGTGACAAAAAATAGGCATTGATGATAGCATGCCCCCTGCTAATGAAAATTTAATGTTATTTATAACGAAATTGAAGATTCCGTACAAAAATTCGAATCCCATAAAAAAAAATAACACTTAAACTCGGTCTTTCCGTACAGAATTCGAGGATATTATAACGATGATATCGAGCGCCGTTCGTTTAGAAAATAAGAATTTTCGTTGATGTGGGTCTGAATTACTCAGTATTATAAAAAACCTTATAGGTATCTATGTCAGTATGATTAAATGTGAATAAATTTTATCCTCGTAGACCTTGAAAAACCACAGATTTTCGATTGTCCTTACGATTAATCGTTCCCGAAATATTACTGTTCAAATGAAAAATGACAAAACTCAAGTATTCCGTCTAATAACATTTGATAAAATTTCAAATCTTACGAACAAGATGGAAAAAAAAAAAAAAAAAAATGCGGCACTAAAAAGTGGCTGAAGTGACGCAGAATGCCCTATATGTGAAAGTGTTACATTCGAAGTTATGGACAGTAAACAACTTACTGCTACGTATGAAGGATGTTTCGTATTTTTCTGGATGGCTTTTGCGCTTTGCGCTTCGCTGCATTCGAAGCACGGCTATTAACTTTGGCTAATTTTGCAGCCCGGTTCTCAAACGTGCAATGCCGTTGCAGTTTGACTCTCAGCATGAAGCGTACAGCGAATAACCGATGGGCATGACATCCATCTGACTCATCGAACCACTGCATGTCGATCTTGTTTGTTGCTTGGATCGCATGATTGACAAGCTTCATGAGGATATCAGCCTTGTGCTTGCGTCGAATAAAAATACTGTGGAAGGACTGGAGCTGAGCTTCGACGATTTGATAGTATTTATCAGTTGACCTTTGTAAATTTATGACTGCATGTTCGTCATTACTGATATATTCTCGGCATTCAAGTTACCTTTCATTTGTATTACCAGTATCGGATATTTTTTTAGCCATGATATCTCGACAGCGTTCACAGGTGTGTATTTTCATTAATTTGTTTATGGTATATCCAGCGAAAAAAGCGATAGCGTTTGCTTCATATGATCCTGTATTTACAGGAGGTGCCGCAGCTTCGAATAAACTGATACGTGTGATCAAATCCATATCATCATTATCCTCGATGTCGCTGTCGCTGTCGCTGTCAGTGTCTGAGTCGTTGTCGATTTGAGCTTCAGCTTCGGAGACATCGACTGGGGCGAACTCTCCATCCTCGAAAAATTCGATAGCACTGACGGCGGCTTCGTAGTGCTGATTTGTTAAATCACCCGCGGGATTTGTCTCATCATTCGATGGTAGAGGAGCAAGGTATGGTAAGTCAGCACATACAACATTACCTCGTTTAGAAGAAATGATATTCCGGACTAAAATTAGATGTCGTGCGCTAAATCGGAACATCCTGCATGTCGGGTTTGGATTAAATCCTCCTCGCCCTCGGAATCGTGAGAATAGTTGCTCCACAGAGTCTTGGTTGCATAGCGCAGTGCACAACCTGAAATCTGGGAATTGACTGCTTACTAGGAGTCGACCATAACTCCGGGTCACAGATCTTGACCCAATTTATAGGGGTGTTTTGTCGTACCAAAATATGAATTATCTGATAGATAACTCTCCGGAATGGGCCTTCGACCCATCAATTTATTAAAATATATAATAACAAATCAGCGTTAAATGGGTTTTCCAAATTGTCCTGAAATAATCTGTTTCTGCTTGACGTCTGGACTTCCTATACTGCGGTGAATATTTATACATTGAACGCAGTGGTTATTGTACATTGAATCCCTGAAATTTATCCTCCCAGGTATGGAAAATCATTTTATTCTGCGTCGATTACATCTATTAACACATTGATTCTCGTTGTTCATCATATGTACAACATTCATTTGGTGAATTTGACTTCTTCCCACGTGAAAAATGTTGAATATAGTCAGTTTCAACACCTCACTGGCAGCATACAAATCCTGTAAATTACCACATAATATTAATTTTACTACAGTACTATAGTTCATATTTCGGAAGAATATACTTATATACTCATCTAATGGAACGACGTTTGGTCGGGATAAGTGAGGTTAATTCGTACGATTAGATATCTTCGAGCTATACTGCCGATTTTAGAATCGAACTGCTGCAATAACGCCTTCCATATTAAGAGTTGGCAAACATTTTTCGCTACATATTACTGTCTCGTTCGAATTAATTTTGCACGGCTTACGTAAAACTGACAAACATAGTGCACACACGGCTCCACACGTTTGACAGATCTTGATCGATAAACGGCAACAGCTCATGTCGGTAAGGTAACACATCTGGCCGTCACACAACGCCATCTGACATGACATGACATGACCGGTTGCCGTTGATCGATCAAGATCTGTCAAACGTGCGGAGCCGTGTATGAACTATGTTTGTCAGTTTTACGTAAGCCGTGCAAAATTAATTCGAACGAGACAGTAATATGTAGCGAAAAATGTTTGCCAACTCTTAATATGGAAGGCGTTATTGCAGCAGTTCGATTCTAAATTCGGCAGTATAGCCCGAAGATATCTAATCGTACGAATTAACCTGACTTATCCCGACCAAACGTCGTTCCATTAGATGAGTATATAAGTATATTCTTCCGAAATATGAACTATAGTACTGTGGTAAAATTAATATTATGTGGTAACAACCCCAAAAAGCACCTCTGGTGCAAAAACCTTTCGCCAAGTACATTAATGTGATATATATTCCACAAAAGGCACCTCCCACGTCAAAAAAAAAAAAAAAAAAAAAAATCCAAAATTAGTTACTACCGCCAAGTACCTACATCACATCACATCACCTTTTTCTCAAATTCATAATTCGGCCTACCAATACATGGTTTCCATAGCCAATCTTATCTTTCTACGCAGAACCATAGATATAGCAATAGGCAATTATTACTTCTATTGGTGTAAACAGAAAACATAGAGAAATGAAAATGAAGAGATAAAAAAAAAAAATTTGGAGTACGTGGTACTTGGCGGGCCACTATTTTATGCTGTTACCTCGTACTTTTCTACAAAAGGCCCGCCAAGTACCACTACCTCCAAATTTTTTTTTTTTTCTATCTCTTCATTTTCATTTCTCTATGTTTTCTGTTTACACCAATAGAAGTAATAATTGCCTATTGCTATATCTATGCAGCACCGTGCCTAAGCCACATGACGCCTGGTGCGAGCTATCTTCATGCGCCCCCCCCCCCCCCTCCCCCCCTCCCCCGCCACCTGATGAACTGAGCCAAAGTTTAGGGATTGAAACAATTGGGATTGATAGATGTGCTATTGCGAAGCGTGGCGAAAGTTGCTGATATGTATTGCTCCCCACGAATAAGTTCGATGCTGGCAGTAGCTTCGCCGTTAGCTGAGGACTTGATCAGTGGTGAAAGCGCCACGAAGTAGCGGACCAAAGAGTATAGGATAGCGGGGTAGCTGAGCGTATACAGATAATATCGCCATCTGGTAGTTCGGTGGGATAACCACCGTCACCACAAGCTCAGTGACCGTGTCGACAGTGCTTGAAGAATTGTCATCAGTTGTTATCAAGAACTGGAAAGTGTTTGGCAAACGCTAACATGTTGAGACAGAGATATGTCCTTTTCTCAACCACGAGTAACCATTGTCAGATTCATCGCTTTGATGATAATTTTTAACAGCATATTAATTCATAACTATATTGCCAGTGAATGTATAAGGAAACTATTTCTGTATTACTGATAGATTACAAGTTGACGCTAACCCTAACTTATCAATCTTCGCACGGTACTATTTAGGCGAGGGAGTAGGCGCGGAGAGGGGAATCGAACGTTCTATGGCTAGTGTGGTTTTGGTCTTTGGGTGGGGGTATGTTATTTCACCCACCGACTTCACAGAGGTGCTGAATGCAGAAACTCGTATACGCTAATAGTACTAAATTTTACTTCATAAGGTCTGAAAATGGGGATTTTACCCACGCTTCGCGTGGGTAAAACGTCCATTATCACACTGCGTGAAGTAATAGTACATTTCATTACGAGTAAGGAAAGGCTTTTTTGACGAAACGAGAGGTTTATGGCACGAGCCAAAGGCGAATACTGTAACGAGGTTCGTCAAAAAGCCTTTACGTACAAGTAACGATCATTATTTTTCATCATGATTGTCGAGAAATCGCGACGAAGTTGCGATTTTGAGGCTAGAATGATGAAAAATACATTACGGCCTCATGGCAGCTACCCCTCGATCCTATACTCTTTGTAGAGCACGATACGGGTTTACAGCCCAAACGCAATAGAACGGACCCGAACTCCTTTTCGGAACGACGCCCCACCACATGATGTCGCGTCTATCAGTGCAGCACCCTCAGAGACATATTGCGGGCGCCTCTGAATGTGGACTACTGCTTTCCTACGGATGCAAGCGATTTTAAAAAATGACGGATCACAAAAAATTCGGTCTCTTGGCGCCCCTGAGCATAGGCGCCCTGGAGCGGCTGCTCCGCCGATCCACCCATTGGCACGGCGCTGTATCTATGGTTCTGTGTAGAAAGATAAGATTGGCTATGGAAACCATGTATTGGTAGGCCGAATTATGAATTTGAGAAAAAGGTGATGTGATGTGATGTAGGTACTTGGCGGTAGCAACTAATTTTGGATTTTTTTTTTTTTTTTTTTTACGTGGGAGGTGCCTTTTGTGGGATATATATCACATTAATGTACTTGGCGAAAGGTTTTTGCACCAGAGGTGCTTTTTGGGGTTGATTTCATTACTTTTTGTAAAATTTTGCTTGACTACCTAATAATTGTGCTCGCTCGCTACGCTCGCTCGATTGGGTTTTTCTATATCCTCGCTCGCAAAGCTCGCTCAGTTGTCAGCATTCTGCCAATTGTTTCTATGAACATCTCAATACATGTTCGGATGCATTTTGTATCATCCTAATCCCTCAAAAAGCAGCAATGTTAAATGTAGTAGTATAATTTCAAGTGAATGAAAATAACGTTATAATATACACGTATGCTCATACTTTTCTGTGAGCCTTAAATTTCTGTGGACAGACGTAACATGTGCTCTTTTATTAAGTTCTACAAATGGTTTCATTAGAATCCGGTAAAATTATATATGCCTGCAACGTCTAAACCTTCTGCGCCTATGCCCTTCCGCGGTCTCATTTGAGCTTGGGACGGCAATGGCGGAGTTACTTGCACGCAGGGTTATAGTTGCTGCTCATGATTAAATATATTTAAATATTAGATATCTGTATTGCAATTCTCAGGTAGATTGTTTTTTCATGCAGCTAGGTCCTCTGCAAAAAGAACATGTATGCGTCCCGTACTCATAACGTCAACTTCAAATTCGGGTCCGAACAGAAGGTATCGAAAGGATTAAGCCTATTGATGCAAGACTAGCGTAGAGCATAAACTGGAAGTTTTTGAAGTCGAACACTTGCATCCTGCTCTATTCGTCTGACTCTTCCCGTTTCTTGTATTAAATCACACTATCCTGATATTTTGCAACTTCAGCGGTTTCCCTCATCATCCTCTCTTCTCATACGGCGATCCACTACGAAATTGAACAATCCAAATCTATAAAAGAGGTTTTTCTCCAATTATTACATTCATAAATGAAAATATGCTGAGTCTACAATGAATAAATAAGTATAAATAAGAATCTCTATCATCTGAGAAAGAAGGAGTCGATCGATCATTTCTTCAGTAGTGAATAAGTATTTCCATTCTAACCATTTGTCGTGATAGCACTAATCTGAATTTGATTGGGATCGTTTTAAGCGGAGAATCTGAGCTGTTTGTAAAACGTGGATTAAGAAATTATCTCCACCGAAGGTCGAAGCACTACGTTGACGTGGAATGTAGAATGGAGCCTATCGGAGTCCAACACACAACGTCGACTTACACTCTCGTTTTGACTAGATGATACTGAGATATATTATAGAACTCGTCGGAATCTAACGCATAACGTTAACTCACAATTTGGGTCTGAGCAGACGCGCCTTGAGAGATGAACCTAACATAGAGCTTGAAGTAGAACTCGTTGCAATCCAACACTTGAACTTGGATTTCTTGGTTTGGCTCCTTGCCGTTCCTTGTATCAAATCATGCTATCCTAAATCCTAATATTTTTCAACTTCAACATTTTCTCTTGATGTTCCCTTGTCAGACTTCCTCAGGCGGTAACTTGATAAAAAATTGAATAATCCCCAAAAAACCGTTTCCTCCGATAGTTGCATTCATAAATAAGAATAAACTACATCTACATTCTACAATGTATAAGTATAAGTCCATGTGACGGAATTCGCATAACCTCAAAAGCTCGTGCTCATAAGGTAAACGATTAATTGAACAAGCAATATTTGTTGTTGGTCTCTTAGACGTCGAGGGTAAATTAAACAATATTTTACTCCTCGTCTGTGCCCACTTCAATATCAAACATTACTGTTTTTATAAAGTTTTGAGATATCGTAATAATTCGCAGCTGTCTGCTTGATGAACATGCAGATGAATCGTTTATTAACTGCCATAGACTATATTGTTTGCAGTTAGACGGGAAAACGCTATTATTTTCCCGTCCGCCTAGCGTAAGTCTTTTCGTGGGCCCAAGAAAAGAAGGGACGCTTCTCTATGTTATTTATATACCCATACAACTGCCTCGTAACGTCATCGTGGAGACGGAGACGACCAAGAAAATTCTTGATCAAACTGAGCATTTCTATAAATCGGAATATTAGATCTCAGCTCTCCGTGCACCGATTGCATAAAATTTGGGCTTAAATGAAAGCTGTTTGTAACCATATTCTAAGATAAATATTTGAATCTCGTGTATAACGCGAGTCGCAATAAAATAAGGATAATATTATCGCCGTATAGGCCGAAGAGCTCTCATGCGGGTATAGAGACTCGGTCGAGCCTCACGCCGCACGCTTAAAAATTCTTTTTAATGTACTTGGCGCGAGACTCTGCCGAGTCTCTTGATTTACAGGATTTGTATGCTGCCAGTGAGGTATTGAAACTGACTATATTCAACATTTTTCACGTGGGAAGAAGTCAAATTCACCAAATGAATGTTGTACATATGATGAACAACGAGAATCAATGTGTTAATAGATGTAATTGACGCAGAATAAAATGATTTTCCATACCTGGGAGGATAAATTTCAGGGATTCAATGTACAATAACCACTGCGTTCAATGTATAAATATTCACCGCAGTATAGGAAGTCCAGACGTCAAGCAGAAACAGATTATTTCAGGACAATTTGGAAAACCCATTTAACGCTGATTTGTTATTATATATTTTAATAAATTGATGGGTCGAAGGCCCATTCCGGAGAGTTATCTATCAGATAATTCATATTTTGGTACGACAAAACACCCCTATAAGTTGGGTCAAGATCTGTGACCCGGAGTTATGGTCGACTCCTAGTTAGTTCGTAATAAAGATTTAGGATACCACGAACAGTTTGACAGATTCCGATGAACGATATTGGCCGCTTCCATCGCCCTTTAGCGATTACTTTCATGTCCGGTGCCCAGGACAGAAAATCTGTCAAGATCTGCTCGACACCGGGGTTCTCTGTGCTCAATGGCCGCTTCGCGGGATTCAGGCTGTATAAACTTGAGCTATTACAAGCATCGATTATTGTGTCCATATTTCGGCAAAATTGAGCTGTGTTGACAATTCTTTCAGAGCGGACACTTTCCGAATGTTACGCCAACTCCATTGCGGAAGCAAACCTTTTGCTGAAAATCTGGAAAGCCCAGGATACGTTCATGCGTTGAAATCTTTCAGGCCACATGTGAGTCTCGGTAATATGGCCAAGAAGATTGGAAGTTCCACAACGCTGATCCTCATGAAATGTTGCGGTAAAGTCCGAATATTTAACAATTTTACCTGGTACACTGACTGTACCCCACTTTCTTAGCATGCCTATGTTATGAATGAGGGGAGAGTGAGCTGCCACTATTGTTATGTATTTGGAAGCAGTTGGATTTCGTTGGTTCGTTCCTCGCTTTTACACTCTAAAGTAACCGGGGTTGAGATTGAGGTGATCACAGTGAATTTGGGTATATTAACAGAATAGTTGTTTTTATTATTATAGGTTACAGAAGTGGTAGAACTATCTATAAAAGTTTTACACGTTATTGGATATTTGCGATGAGTGGTTTTGAATTGATTATTTTATTAAAGTCGGGAGCTAAAATGGAGCTGGTGCTCCTCTTGACGATTCAGGAGAGAGTGGTCTCATTATAGTAATTGTTACTAACGAGCTATTAATGAAGTCATCGTTTTCATTGTTCTCCCGGGCATGGGCGCGTTTATGCAGGTGGATAGGTAGAGATGGAGTTCTCCGAATGTAAGGTGTATAGGTAAGAGTGGGGTTCTCCGAATGTAAGGTGTACACAGGATGTTGTGTCTTAGATTGAGAGTAAGAGAGGTATTGAATAGAGTGGGATACGTAACACCTAGAACGTTTTTCACCGCATGCGGGAAATCAAAGAGAGCATAAATCTTAGCATCCCGATGCATAAAATATGGCCGGCTCTCGCTTACTTTCAACATCTTGTATGCTTTACCGTTTGTTGTACCCTGATCGCACACCGTCATTTTCAAGATAGCTCCAGTGTCATTAATCTTGTCTATACTGTAACTTACTGCACCAATATCTCAGCTGATGGCTGGAGATATGGTGCTAGTCCGCGTGAGTGTCTTTGTCACGGGTGTGATTTGGAGCTCCTCTGGTGGAAAAAGTGAAAAACCACAAAAATACCTTATTACAGACTCAAATCAGGTATCAACCGATTTGAGCTATTTATCTACTGAGCGAGGATCTGCTTCGCTAACCGAGCCTGTGCACAGACGCGGGTTGTGTTAGCTGTGTGTGAGAATCACAGACACGGGTGTTCCCCAGTGCTGTAACCCAGCAAAAACTCAACCGTAGCTGTGTTAATACAGAGCTGGGTGTCGCTAGGCGTACCAAGCTGTACGACTAGACTCGGGATTGGGTTTTGCACCCGCACCGTAGCTGTCGTTTGCCTAATGCGTAAAAGAAAGAAAGCTGAAATGTCTACAGATTGTTAATTAAAAGGAAATAGGAAATTGACAGAAAGAGATGTCGTTTTAACAATAGATTATGTTTAATAAGTAATATCGTCGAAAATAGGAAACGATACAAGGTGAAACAAAAAGTAGCATGTTTAGCATAAAACAGAATAGTAATAATTCATGAAGAATAGATAAGAGTAGTATAGAATATAAAATATTATATTAAAGAGTTAATAAAGTAGGATATGATTAGATTTAAATACAGTTCATAATTTTATTCAATGTTCCGATTTAGTTGAATTTGAGTTTTGTTTAAGCCGAAGATTTGTTGTATTTGATAATCTAGGATTTCCAATCCTAGATCGGTTTTAATTTGCGCCGTTAAACCCCGTATTAAGACGACTTTTAAATTCTTTGTCTAATTTGTTTTAATGTAAAATTAGCAAAACATGTTGATGGTGAATTGTGAATTTAATTTATTTTCATTTTTCAATACCGAAAATCGCGATTTTAATCACTTCAATTTTAGCAAGTATTGAAATGCGATTTAAGAGCAAATAAAGGTCACGCACTATTTTGGCTACGTGCCTAATTAGTAATTAACACGAAGTGACTCGACGGGCGCTTTGCCTCACAATCGGTAGCGATGCCTCCGCTGCCCCCTTTTTATACCGATATTCCGCGGGGTCCGCAGAATCGCGGGATGCGCGGAATCGCGGGATGCACGGAATGACCGGGTGGGCGTCGCGAGATGCGCACCGCGGGATGCGCGATGGACACTTGTCCGGCTGCCCTGGCAGTAGACAGTCCAGCCGGAATGTTACAATACATATTTCCAGCAACTTTACAATATCTTCGCCACACACGCTGTTGCACGGCAGAAAATATACTAGAAGAGTTCTCCACCGGTTACGCGGATGCAGTCCGTTTAAGCAGAACACGAACGCATGATTTGCACGCCGAGGAGTCCGGCCGAGAGGTCCAAGATCTTCAAAACCTTCGATGACGTCGGTTTTCATGTCATATTCTTCGCGCTCCATGAGAGACATTTCATCCCATTTCAAGGCACAACACCTTTCATCGGGTGGAATTTCTCTGATGGCCTGTTTCAGCGCTGAGAATATGTGTTCGCAAAACCCAACGTTCACTTCGGTTTCCGCAACCCATCTTCGAACCGTCCTCTCTGCTGGCAACTTGAGCCCCGATTCACGCAACTTTTCATATGCCGATGCCGAATAATAGTGCAATCTCATTGCCAGGTCACGTTGATCTTCAGGGAACGGTATCGTGGTATTATCAGGACGCAACTGCATTTGAATCATCGTACGACTGACTTCGGACTTCACCTCGTTGATATCTATGTAATTAGGCGACTTTTGCTTATTTTGCGAATTTTGCTTATTCAAGTCACAGATTCACTTTGATCTTCAATTTCCAGATGGCATGATCTTGATGCACCAGAGGTAGATTGTTGCATCTGAGATTCCAACTTCGAAATGACACTACGCAATCTGTCATTATCGGATCGCAACCGCTCCACGTCATCATCGTCAAATTTTGCACATGGCGAGACCGGATCGTCAGCTTCCAAGTGGCATGCCTGATCATGAGCCGTAAGATTTTCGGCTATTGTTAACCGCGGAGTACTGTAAGTTCTTTTTACCACGGTCTTGTCAAACGATTGCATATCACAGTGGCTGAGGACAGTGTGATAATCCACAGGAATAGCCCGCCTTGTCAACTTGTCGCGGTCAGGTGTTGAGAAGCTATCCGCTGTGAAATGTAGTGAGCACAGTCGGTGATGTATCAAGTTAACGTAGTGCGAAACTTCTCGTTTTCGTGCTTTAGGATTAAAAAAAAGTCTAATTAATTATACCATAGATATAGAACACCGAAAATAAAAAAATTATTAAACTTCGTTCATTCATTACATTTTTTTTTTTTTTTTTCAGATGCCTGAACATTCACATGATACCTTGCGGTTTTAGAATGTCACTAGCTGCCCTATTATACAGGGTGTACAAAATGATGTGTCACCGATTTACCAGATGATTCTCTAGGTCGAGATCGGTGAAGATCCCGAAAAATATACCCCCGCAAAATTGATCTTGATGTCGATTTTGAAGGTGAGATGGGGTTAAAAAATTGTATGATCCTGAAAAATTCTATTTGCCAGGAGAAACAAAAGTCTCTGAGAAATCAAGGGTCGCAAGCGACCCTTTCTCATAGAAAACGGCATTTGAATATAATCTGAGAAGATCGATAAAATTAGGAGAAAATTACGAATCAACATTCCACCGAAATGTGAAATATTTAGTTAACTCTCGTCATCTGTCAGTTCGAATCTGACAATTCGGTAGAATGTCGATTCCTAATTTTTTATCATGTTCAGAGGTCGTGTTCTATAAAAACAGGCTGCTTGCGATCCATGGTTTCTCAAAGACTTTTGTTTCTCTTGACGAGTAGAATTTTTCAGAATTATGAAATTTTTTGACTTCATCTGACCTTCAAAATCGAGATCAAGATCAATTTGCGGGAGCATATTTTTCAGGATCTTCACCGATCCCGACCTGGAGAATCTTCTGGTAAAACGGCGACACATACATTTTTTACACCCTGTACTTGCGTTTTGATTCTCGAAAAATAAGTTCGCCAGCGATGGCTTCGCTCGCTTGCGGAAGTCCAAGTACTCGGCAGATAATCCGGAATGAAAAAATGAAACATATTCTTAGTGTATATATGTAATGCACCTAAAGTGAACTAGAATCAAGAATGAAAACTAATGCAATAGAAAATTGTGAGCTATTGGAATGAAACTTTGGTCAAACTTTTTCTTCGATAACTCACCGTTGTCAATAGTGAACCTTTTTTTCTGCTTGATTCTAGTTCATTGCATGCGCAATTTCATATACACTAACTAGATGGTTGCTTTTTCCATCCCATATCACCTGCCGAGAACCTATAAGACTCCCGAACGCGAGCGATGTCATCGCTAGCGCAATCCACTGACGTCTCGCCCTCCACCCCCTTTCCGTACTTTTTTCATACCTTGAAAACAATTATTTTCAAATCGCTGATACGCTGTGATGAAATATTATATTGACTCAATCTTTTTTACAGCAGCTGATTACTAGTGTTTCGATCTATTGTTCTGAATTATTGAAGAATATTTGGACTTCGCGTTACGTAATTCTCAGCTACCGATGAAAAAGCGGTTGGTGCAGCATACAGGTCGCATCGATGATTGAATCTTTTCGAAATTTGGAGGAAACATTCTACATTGATGTAATTCCGGACCGAACTAACAATATTCAATGAGTTTTAATTTTAAGTATGAAAATTATTCAATTCAAGCCGTTTTTTAATTCAATTCTACAGAATAATAGTTTGAAATAGAAAATTTTCATACTTGAAATTAAAATTCATTAGATATTATTGGTTTGGTCCGGAATTACATCCCTATAGAATATTTCCTCCGAATTTCGTAAGGATTCAATCAACGATGCGAGCTGTACGCTGTACGGTAGCTGAGAATTACGCAACGCGAAGTCCAAATATTCTTCAATAATTCGGAACGATAATTCAAAACACTAGTAATCTGCTGTAAAAAACTGAGTCAATGAATGATTTCATCACAGCGTATCAGTGATTTAAAACATAGTAATTTTTAAATTGAAATAATTTTTGATGAGAAAAATTAACGGACGATCCGGGAATCGAACCCAGGATCTACGGACGCCTATCCGGGGACTTACACCCGAGACCACCTAGCTCGCCCACGGATCACCGCAATTTTTCTCATCTTCTATTCTTGCGCTCACATGTATGTGTTGTTATGATTCTTGGGTATGTAGCACTGTAGTAGTACGCACGGCAAAGTCATATACACTATAGCACCTGTATGACGGCTGTGTCACGAGCAGGCTGTGAGTTTATAGTATATAGCGGCCTTTTTGTGTGCGTAATATTTTTATTAAGTAATTAATTAAATAATTAATTGATTACTTAACTTTTCATCTATCCCTGATGTTTCAAATTGAAATAATTTTTGATGAGAAAAATTAACGGACGATCCGGGAATCGAACCCAGGATCTACGGACGCCTATCCGGGGACTTACACCCGAGACCACCTAGCTCGCCCACGGATCACCGCGATTTTTCTCATCTTCTTCATACAGGTGCTATAGTGTATATGACTTTGCCTTGCGCACTACTACAGTGCTACATACCCAAGAATCATAACAACATAGTAATTTTTAATGTGTATATACCCCCATTAAAGAACATTTTCGTCTTAATAAAGGCCATATATAAGGCTGTATATAATCAGCTTTTTCGTGAGGGATTCTGTAATAATCGCTGATTTTTAATTAAAAAATAAATGGATATATACCTGTATGTCGTATCCATAGTTCATATCTAGAGTCTTTAGTCTTTGGAAAACAAAACAAGTGTATCCCCTCACTATTCCGGGTTGAAGCACAATCTTTATAGAAGCACACATCACTGGTGGTCGATGTCATGGCACAGTGTCAATTAAATTTATTTCGATGTCTTACTATTTATTGAGTTAGCAATTTTCACAACTATTGCCTCGACGATTCTAATAGTGACTGCCGAATTCGCTCGCGAAATCGAATGCGATACAAAAGACGCAGCGCCGGAGAACAGCGTACAACATACCCCGGCACACTCATTAGTCGAAAGAGTCTAAGCTGTTAATCCACTTAACCCGTTCACCGGCAGTAATCCTTTTAACGCCATTTCATGGATTTTGGTAGGTATGAGTGGGGATATGCAAGTATGAAAAGACCTGGACGGTCTTACGCAGTTGTTGCCGTCCCAAATAGACCGCACACCCCTTAGTTCCTTTTATTTCTCCTGAACGCTGCCCCTACCATCGCACTTCCAGGTAAGGACGAGTGACCGTTTTCAGGTAGACCGAGGGGATTTCGGGTCGCACTAATTATCACTTAGAGCTGGGCCTGCTCCGAAGAGCACAGTAAGGCCGGGGTATGGCGTACAACAAAGTAGGATTTTATTGTACCACGACAATAACCATCAATCCGATATATGATTCTACCGTTTAAGGTTGATCATTTTTGGCGAAAAGTTTTTTTTTCGATTTTGAAAATTGTAAAAAAAATAATGCGCGGAGCATTTCGCGGGACTAATACCATGATGCCGTCAGCGGAAAAAAAAAAAAAAAAAAAATTTCTGTGGATATGCCCAAAAGATGTTATTTGCACGAAAAGATTTTGCCACCAAGAAGACGGAATTTTTTTTTTTTTGCCGCTTACGATCTTCTGCCATTGGTCACGCGATTTAGAAATGCTGATGACGTCTTTTTTTACAATTTCCAAAAATTTCTGATTAGCCAATCAGTGGGACCGACTTCCACAATCGATTGAATATAAAAAGTCCCAGTTCGGGCCCAAAAAAAATTAAGCTTATTATTAGAGCTCCAATACAATTTTAGCAGTAATTTTGGCAAAATAATACAGCTTTCATGTACAGTCAAAACAGAGTAATTATTTTCTTTTTTTTTTTTAGAATGAAACGACTCCGATTTTTTTGCTAGTTATACAGAATATTCGGGAATTTTTGCATGAAAAAAATAGCAGCGCTGTAAGACTTACGATCCAAAAGTCACAAATAAAATACACGCAAAGTGGATGGATCAGAAAATTCCGTATTTTTACGTTGAATTCACGAATATCGTGACACGGATTATAAGTATGTCTGATGGGTAAGACTCCAGGGAAAATGGCAAACAAGTGCGAAAACTTTTGAATGTAACTATAATTGTTAATTCATATAATTCGTAATTCATATAATTGGTCATTCACACAGAGCGATTTCCCACATCATACAAAAAACCCAATCGTCGATGTTTGATCTGCTCAATTCAGGCGTTTTCCGTTTGCCTATCTTTTAGGCGCGTTATTTTCCACAGAATCGCTCTGTACATCATTCGTAATTCATGCATGTAATTGCTAATTCATATAACTCGTAATTCATTTAATTGTTAATCCATATAATTTTTAATTTGTATAATTGTTAATCGTGTAAAAACATGTAAAACCGGACATCGAAAGCTCTGAAAACACTGAGGTGCCTACCACCGAGAGAGAACTATACAAGAAAGGACGGCAGCGTTATCCTGGGACTTTATGGCTGTCGTATTTGGACTTCTAGAAATACCTCATAGCGTACACCGGTGTGTCTCCAAAAAAGCGCCAAAGTCAGCGCTCCCTCCGGGTACGAGGATCATCTTGGCTCACCAGCGGGTCGACGACCTACGGGGATGTGTCAACACTCCTCCGGCTACGTTACGAACCTATGGCATTCAATTCTAAATGCCTGAGGGTGCCTTACCAAGCAGCGCAAGAGCGCCTTCCGAGCCTCCTATTCTTTGACGTTTCGGGCTGGATCTGAATCAAACTCCGAGCCATGATCGTCTCATTGACCGTTCTTGCAGCTGGTTTATTCCAGAAGACTATCGGTGTAGGCGTTCCATTGACAGAAGCCCTATTGTGGCCGAGGTCCAGTCCAGTCCTGATACACCAATCCCAATGGAAGCTCCGGCAGATTGACTGCAGTCGTTAGGCTGTCACCCTCAAGCCAGACTTTTGCGACGAGCAGAATACAAAGTTGATCCAGCGCCAGGGTGCTACCGGCGAACGGTGGCAAGCAGAGGAGGCCCCCAACAGGGGTCGAGCCAGAGATGATGCTTCAATACTGCGCTCACCATCAAACGTGCAGTAAATCCTACCGCCGATCAGGCGACAGCTAATTATCGGTACACAGGCATGTCAGAGATGTTTGCATTTTGGTACCTGCTTCATACTATCTATAATTTACTAACGAATCGACATCCAACCAAGGACAAAGAAGCAATGTTTGCAGCCGATCGTATGATCTATTTCGACTAATAAGGATGACCAGGATACAATCCAAGTCTCATCACGCATCACAGGCAGTTTCACAAGTCGAGCTTTACACGCAGCTCTTACTCGGTCTACTCTCACCTCCTACAAGCGTCGAGGATATCGTAGAGTAATATTCATCGAGGGGGTCCCTGCGTCTCGCTATTATTGCGTATTTTTATTTCGTATCCATTGAGTTATCTCGTGGCTGGCCAAAGTATTAGTCATCGCTTTATGAAATCTATGTAGGTAACTTTATAACGCCCACTGTTATAAAATTACAGATGTTGAGTATTATTTTTGATATAAGTTAAAAAATAGTATATATTTCTTTTGAACACGCTGTGCTTTTATGCATGCAAAATCAAAATAAAGTTTGATTTTGCATGCATAAAATTCAACGTAACTCGCATTGTGTTAAAAAAACCAAGTGTGATACACGTGCGAAAGATGATTCTCCACTCTTGCGATCATCACCCTTGCTTCGCTCGGGCGAAAAACTTCACACTCGTACGAGAATCAACACTTTCGCACTAGTATCGAAAAGTTCTATTGCCAAACTTTCCCTGGAGTAAACCCCGAGAGAATAGATAGATGCGAAGACCGCGATACTCATCATCAGCGTTATTTGGCAGTGTCATTTAGTGTCATCGTAAGATAGGATATTTATTTTCTTTCCGCTGTGAAATGTTTGTTTTTGTTTGTAAGGGATTTAACCCTACTGAATTTTCGAATAGAAAAAAAAAAAAAAAATGATTTCGTAGAACTGCAACATTCAGACTGTGGTAGTATGTCTGTTATTATCCTGAGTTAGGGGAACCATTCGCATGAAATTTTTCGCGAACTGGCTGTTTCCAAAATTTGTGTGGGGTCTTCCCTTAATCATTTATCAAGTATAGCCTATCTACCTTTCAATTGCCGAGTACTGGTATCGCTTAGTAATGCTGTACAGTTAAAGGGGAGACTTCGGTGAAACCCCGATAAAATAATAATTTTTTGTGTGCCGCTGCTGAAAGCTCCTTGCGCATACACTTTCAACTCAGAGGATTGAACATTTTTTTCAATACGCATACTACTATAATCTAAGTTTTGATGCAAGCAATTTTTGATTGGATTTTTTTTTACTAGTTCAAAAAATAAAAAAATCGTTTTTATCAAAATTTCACCGAAGTCTTTCCTTCATTTATTCATTTCATATCGAAACAGCTCAATATTCGCTGTCGGTTATGCCTCATGAATATTGATTATGTCTTAACGCGTATACGGGACAAGATTTATCTCAAAATTTTTTGTATACTAGCTTCTATTGGAGTATGCTTACATCTGTGGTAGTATAGTTCAAATGGCTTGTTTTTATCTTTCAATTATTATTGATAAACCTGAATTTTGTCTGAAAAATGTATTGATCAACCTGAGTTAATGAAATAATATCTTTCCCGCTATTGATTTATATTGTATTCTTGTTATTTCATCTCGCTAATACGCCGAGTATGCCGAGACCTATTGTTTGTTTATTTATTTTTATAGAATATACAGCCGGAAGGCACATGCAAAGTTCTTGAGTTTAAATGCTATACCTAGTCCCTCTATCATGAAGTATCGAATCTCAGATAGCTAACTTTTCGATCGCAAGTTTTCTGATCATCGTATTTTACTTTTCGTTGAACAAATTTTCATTTATGAAACAGAATTTTTGAGAATTTTTTCAGATTTTTCGATCACGGCCGTCGAGGTGTTGAAAAAAAACTGTAAAAATTGCAAAAAAAAAAAAATTTTGATCGCTATTCAGAGTCAGGAGAACGATACAAAAAATCGCGGGCCAGATCTGAGAGGTCGAGGGTCAGGGACCAGGTCGATTTGGCATGGAATGCCCCATATGTATTATTTTTAGGATGATCGCATATGCCGCAGCTCAGCTCTTAGCTATTATTTAGCTCATACTATGCTAAAATCATAACATTTTACGTTGATGAGGTAGCACTGGATAATGCGCAAATATTAAAAATCTGTCGATAAAATTAAATATCTATATTATCGATCAATATGTGCAAATATTTTACCAGAACGCAATTCTGTTGATAAAATAGCGTGCTGAAGCGAAATTCACGAAAAAGATCTTTTCGACTGCCGCTCCGCCTAAATTCGTATCGCGACACTGTTTCTACAGGCGAACTTGTAGCCCAGTCACTTAAGCCAAAAAGAGGGGTCAACCTCGGAATGAAACGGAAGAAGCTGAATTCTTGTGAGAACCTTCATTTTGGCGTCCTAAATGTTGTCTCAAAAGTCTCATAAGATCACGTGTGAGCGTCCTCAGATATCCAAGGTCAAAGGTCACAAAAATCAGTTTTTTTGAAATATCTCCCTTCCTGTATCTCAAATCGCTTTTGCATTTATTACAAAAATTGTAGAGCATAAAATTATCTACAAATTTTGCTGGGGGCAATTTTTCATACGTTGAACTGTTTTTGAGATAGAGGGCGGCGAGTGCGGGGCGCTCAGCCATACATGCCAAAGCGCAAAATCAATCGCGAATCCCAGTCCATAGTACGATTTTTTGACTTAATTATGTCTCAAATATTAGTTGACTAACTATTTAATACTTTATATTTGCAGGGCTGGGTAAAAATGGTCCCAAAACTGCATTTTAAATAGAAAATGGAAAATGGTTTTCAAAATGTTTTTCAAGGAAATCATTTCCATTTCACATTTCAAATATATTTTTAGAACCATTTTCCATTTTCCATTTCAAATAAATTTTAAAACCATTTTACTCAGCCCTGTATATTTGCAAATATTAGGTACTTATAAATCGGATAGTCATATAATATTAATTACCTTTCTCATGTCAATGATAAAGTCATTGAGTGAATTATTTTAAATAAATTTGAATTATATTATTCTAATTAAGGATAATTGCATTTTGAGAAGGAAAGAGATTGAGAATAGTACATTATGTCACTAGGCCGATTAAGTATTTTCCGACGAATTTGAGTTTATAATCCGAGCCGAAGGCGAGGATTATGATGAAATTCGTCAGAAAATACTTTTTCGGCCGTATGGCATACAGAATTTTATGTGTTCAGGCCAAAAACCGCGTTTAAACCGAGCGAAGCGAGGTTAAAATCGCGGTTTTACGGCCTATGACACATAAAGTATTTTTCGATAATATTTTTATTCAACAATTATACATAATGAAATTGATACAATCCAAGTTGGGGAAGAATTTTTTTCGACTGTCAGCTAGTTTTCTTCTTCTTCGTCGTCTTCTTATACTATTCACTCGATAGTTTCAGAATCATCATCTTCATCCTCCTCGTCAATAATGACATCTAACTCCAAATCTTCTATAACTTCAGGGTCGTATGCAATTTCTTCATCGAGGTCACAGTCGAAAAAAATTCTTTCTCCACTTGGATTGTATCAATTTGATTGTGTATGATTATTAAATACAAATATTATCGAAAAATACTTTCTCAATTTCTTTCCTGCTCGAGATGCAATTATCCTTGATTGCAATATAATTCAAATATATTCAAAATAATTCTCTTAATGACTTTATCATTTTCATGAGAAAGGTAAGTAATATTAAATGACTATTCGATTTATGAGTGATATTTGCAAATAAAATGTATTAAATAGTCAATTAACTAATATTTGAGACATAATTAAGTTAAAAAACCGTACTCTGGACTAGGATTCGCGATTGATCTTGCGCTTTGGCATGTATGGCTGAGCGCCCCGCACTCACCGCCCTCTATCTCAAAAACAGTTCAACGTACGAAAAATTGCCCTGAACGGAATTTGTAGAGAATTTTATGCTCTACAATTTTTGTAATTTGTGCAAAAACGATTTGAAGTACAGAAAGGGAGATATTTCAAAAAAACTGATTTTTGTGACCTTTGACCTTGAATATCTGAGGACGCTCACACGTGACCTTATGAGACTTTTGAGACAAGATTTAGAATGCCAAAATAAAGGTTCTCACAAAAATTCAGCTTCTTCCGTTCCATTCCGAGGTTGACTCCTAAGTTGACTGGGCTATTGACCAATCTACTAACCTTATATCTATGGCGAATACGATTTACACGTGCGAAGGAAGGAAGCGGCTCGAACAGAAAAAATAAATGACACCGATGCTGCAACCAATCCAAAAATTATGACAACTACTTTCGATTTAGAAGCAGTTCTCTATGCACCGTTCATTCCGGCAAAACAATTATTTTACAAAAGGAAATTGGCGTCATTCAATTTCACTGTGTTTGTCGTTAAAAAAAAGAAAGGTGAAGATAATAATATGATATTTTTTTTTTAAATTTAAATGGAGATATAAATAATGTACTCTTTATGGTATTGAAAACCTATTGTTACAAAGCATCTTTTATAATATGAGCTCGAAAAAGTCTGTACCTGCCATTGCAGTATGGGAGGGTCGGGCAAAATGAACCGATGGAAAAAAAAAATGATTGATTCAAAAACTTAAGTAGGAATATGAACTTTATTGATACAATTGATGTGCAATTGAAGAAAAAACTAGAACAAAGAAAAAAAAAAGAAGGAAAAATTTAAAATAAAGAAAAATAGCACCGGTCCATTTTTCCCCACCCTCCCCTACCTATCAAGCCGTGAGTAACCATTTTCATGCCTCCGCAGGATTATTGATAGACACTTGCGCCAATGACTTACCTGAAGCTGATTGATTTAATAATAATAATAATTCGACAGGATACTGTTACATGTGGCCAGAGCACTTCGGCAGAAGAGGTTCGCAGGAAATTGCCACATGCTTGGTGAAATTTATTGATGAAGAAGTACACAGTGGCGTTAAAACGTTAAATTTATTTGCCGACAATTGCGCAGGTTTATCAAATATCTAATAGCTAATTGGTTCATTTTGAATAATTTAAAGTAAAATAATGAAATTTCGTATGTTTGTTTGTATAGGGCAGGGATGGCGAACCTATGGCACGCGTGCCATTGATGGCACGCGACGAAATAATTTGGGCACGGCATTAATTGAGAAATAATTTGGGCACGGCATTAAGTGAGGAATTTGAGTACCTAATCGAAATAATTTATTTTTTCGTCTACATTGAGGGACACAGTAGGCACGTCACGGCCACATTGCACATTTATTTGGAAAAAATGGCACGTAGATGTATAAAGGTTCGCCATCCCTGGTATAGGGCAAAATAAAAATTCAGTAATAAATTGTTGCGATGTTGGGCGACTCGCTTCAAGCCCATCCATCACTTAAGGTAGTACGATCACGTACCTCACCATTAGATAAAAATTTGTTTTTTTTATATGCTGTAGCAGAAGCATATAGGAGGACGCCTGCAAAATTTCAGAGCGCGTCACCGACCAATTATAATAATAATTAATGTGTGAAATTAAGATATTTAGCCCTACGCCATATCAGAAATCTGCTTTGACACGAGGTTGAGACAGAAATATAGACGTTTCGCAATTAGACACAACAAAAAATAAAAGTGTTAAATGTTGAAAAATATGTCACGATTACGTACGTCCCGTAAAAAATTAGGGTCACCGGACATTTCGATCAGAAATCGTCGATTGTATTGACTAATTATCGCGTACATCGGCCGATTTCGTGGCCGATTAGAAAATGTGAGTCAAATCTGACTATTAAGATAACACATTTCGTGTCGTATAATTTCACACATGGGCATGATACGTATTGCTAAAATCGTATTGTTTCCTACTTTTATTATTATCATACCTAAATTTATTATTATATCGCTTTTTGCGATTTTTATAATCATAGTCTTTTCATTGACTACACGGAAAAAAAAAGTTATTTGATTCAAGTAAACCAATTTACTCAAGTCATATTTACGCATCACAAGAAAAGTTTATTTGATTTCGTACTATATTTATCATTGCGCCTATTAATTAATTTTCTTGACTGCATGTCTTTGATACAAATATTCTATGTCGTTGCCACAAACATATTTTTTTTTAAACAAAAAAGCGGTCATTCCTGAAGTAAGACAACAAGATTATTTGATACGAGTAATGACATTTTTCGATTCCAATACTCTATTTGGTTGTTGCAACGAGATATTGCTATATTCAACGCAGTGGTTGCTTTGGATGGAAGAACCAAGACACATACGTCATCTGTTTTTTGTTGGTAACAAATTAATTTCTTGAGTTGAATATATCCTACTTGCTCGTATTATGAAGAAATATTTCGATCGATAAGATATTTATTTGATCTTAATACACATTTACTTGCTAATAGACAAGTAATTCATTTATTTGGCGCAAAGTAAATTTATTTGCTAACGACTAATTATTTTTTTCCGTGTAGCTACTGCGATCGTACTACCTTAAAAAGATCAATTTAAAATTTCTGGAAGCTGGGCATACATATGAAGCATTCTTTGTGAACCGGGCCACTTTTGTTTTTCAACCCCTCCGATTTTTTTCAAAATCTGACAGTTTGAAATATTAGTCAAAAGGAACGTCTATGATTTTTTTCAGATTTTTTCAGGCATCTGTTCAGGATTTTCAATTTTTCATCACAAACACTGTATCTCAAAAAATATTCATCAACAAAAAAAAAAACATGAGACTAAAAAGTTTTATTTTTTTCCGCTTTATCGAAAAAAATTAAAATCATAATTTTTCTGCATTGGGAAACCTGAAATTCGGCAGAAAAATGAGAATAATTTTTTTTTAAGCCCAATAACACACCTTCGATTGCGGTCCAAATTTTACAGGAGGTCTGTCGTTGGGTGAAGAGTCTGCAAAAAAATTTTTAGAATGGTACCTACATTGGTTACGATGAAAAAAAGAAAAAAAAAAAAAAAAAATAGTTGCTGCGTGTTATCGGTAAACATTTTTTGGGCATCATTTGAGAATATATATATTCTCAGTAGTAATATCACAAGACCTTCAAAATTATCGGATATTTCCCGATTGTTTTGCTGCGTGGCATCGAGAGGGCTAAGTTTTGCAGATCTAAAATCACGAGCGCGCAGCGCGAGGGATTTTTGTGCAAAACTTGGCCCGCTCGTTGCCACGCAGGATCAAAACATGAGGGAAATAACCGATTCATTTTGAAGGTCGAGTGGTATTCGACGGATTATTTTTCGCATTCGGATTTGGCCAAGCAGAGAGCGGCAGGTTGGTAAAAATTAGAAATTATTCACGAAGTTCTCTGACTTTTATCACGATATTTGACAGTTATAAAAACATTTGCAAAGCTAGAGGTAAATTATCAAAAGCTATGGGTAAATTATCAGTATAATAACGAATTGGGATGTCCTTCACATCATCAAATACCGTGCTCTGATTGGCCAGAATCCGACTGCTAAAAATAATCTAATGATATTCTCTAATGATTAGAAGATATGTATATTCTCTAATGATGCCCAAAAAATGTTTACCGACAACACGCAGCAACTATTTTTTTTTTTTTTTCTTTTTTTCATCGTAACCATTGTAGGTACCATTCTAAAAATTTTTTTGCAGACTCTTCACCCAACGACAGACCTCCTGTAAAATTTGGACCGAAATCGAAGGTGTGTTATTGGGCTTAGAAAAAAATTATTCTCATTTTTCTGCCGAATTTCAGGTTTCCCAATGCAGAAAAATTATGATTTTGATTTTTTTCGACAAAGCGGAAAAAAATAAAAGTTTTTAGTCTCATGTTTTTTTTTGGTTGATGAATATTCTTTGAGATACAGTGTTTCCGATGAAAAATTGAAAATCCTGAACGGATGCCTGAAAAAAATCTGAAAAAAATCACACACGTTCCTTTTGACTAATATTTCAAACTGTCAGATTTTGAAAAAAATCGGAGGGGTTGAAAAGCAAAAGTGGCCCGGTTCACAAAGAATGCTTCATATATGGAGTGCGACACTATGCACTCCACCATTGAACGCGCGTCACGCCAACAGAATGTGTACGTACCAAATGACTGGGTAACACTGATCTCTACTATACACTGGATAGGGTATAGGCCGAAATCCTTGTGAGCATTTGAACCGCCATATGCTTGTGGATTAGTGCCAAATGAAAATGGCGACGCGTGATTGTCGGCTGGTATTTTGAATTTGTGTGGCTCAGTTTTGGTTGATAAATAAATTTCGTAATGCCTATGGAATGTTGTTACTGTAGTAAAAGAGCAGAGGCTGACAGAGGCAGGACTTTCCATAAGTAAGTATCGAACTAAAATAGAATGGTAGTTTGGAATAATATGTAATTCACGTTCCTTGAGGTTATGTTGTGCCGTCATGTTTGCTGATAGTCCGATGCCTAAAAGTAATATAAGCTTTTGAAAAAACATGTCTCTCAACTTGCGATCAAATTTAACATATCATTATCATAGATTTCCATGGAATCAGCCCGAATTATTGCAGTCATGGTTGAAAAATATGAACCTCGGTTCAGAATTCAAGCCCCTAAAGAGTATGAGATTGTGCTCCGAGCATTTCTTAGAAGAATGCCTTGTTAAAAACGGAATCAACGTGCAATTACTCCAAGGAAGCATTCCATCTCTGTTTGGAAAATACAAATCAGAATGTGTCTACTGTTCCACAAAGAAGACTCAAGGAGTACAGCGCTCATTTCATAAGTAATAAATTTATATTAAAAAATATTGAATATTTATTCATGAGTTATGCCATAGAGAAGAACAGAACGCTTATTTGTCTACAGATTTCCTATAAAAAAATCCAGTACTCCTACAGAAATGGCTCGTGGCAATGGGAAAGGAGAATTATGTACCCAATGAAACAAGTCTGCTTTGTTCGAATCATTTTTCTGAGACCTGCTTTCGCTCTTGCAAAAATGGAGCTTCGCTTCGTCTAAGAGATAGTGCAGTCCCTTCCATATTCCAGCCTGTTATGTCTAAAGGTGAAATTTCATTTCATTTATATGTCAGTTTAGAGTTATTCAGTCCCTTGCTGATATACATATAGACAGGATAATAAGCTTCAATAGTTTCAAAAAATACTGAATACAATATTCAAATTTCGAAAAGCTGATCAGTATTATATCTGTGAAGAACTATAATGCTTTCTGCACGATGCCTTCTGTCATAACTTGCTAGCTTGAATTATCTATTGCAGACTTGTCTGTGGTGACGAAAAAGCGGAAGGGTGAGCCACTTCGAGAAATACCTGCTGCCAAATATTTGCGGCAGGATATTCAATGTGACATTATAGTGCAGTCACCAAGAGAATGCGTTCCTACAAGCTCTTCGGAATCTATAGTTCTGGATGAACAGCAGCAAACATCGTGTTTTTCAGAATGTATGGACATCGATTCTGAATCTATTCCACCATCGAGTACAAATTCAGCAGCAACAGCAGTTCCAAATCACTGCAGAACCCCAACACCAGAAAATGATGAGCCAAGTATCAATACCATCACCCATGATCACCATCACGAAACTACTCCTAGAACTACTCGGAAAAAACTAGTAGCATCCAAAGCGAAAATCAAGAATTTGCAGGAGGAAGTGAGAGTTCAGAAGCAGAAAATCAATCGCTTATACAAGAGAATCTCTTCATTAAAGGATATCGTAAGAGAATTACGTCGCACTAAAGCCCTCCCTGAGTCAGGCCTAGATTGTTTGGAGTCGGTAGCTGAAAGTGATGTTTCCCTGTTTCTAAAGCGTTATCTAAAAAATAAAAAAAAAGTTGGAGTGGGTCAAGTCATTCGGAAAAAAAGACAATGGAAGTCAGTAGATATAAAGGGGGGGTTCTGGACCAAAACTTTTTTACCGGCCGAGCTGTGCGGGTAAGTTACCGACCGTGCGGGGTAAGTTACCGACAGTCTGATGGTAACGATCATCGATCTTTGTTACCGACAATCGGATGGCTGCAATTTGCCGTCGTGCGATGGCGCCACTACCGATTGTTACCGATAGTCCGATGGTAACGATCCGATCATTAGTTACCGATAGTCTGATGGTAACGATTTCCTGTTACCGACAATCTGATGGTTGCGATTTGTCGTCATGCGATGGCGCCACTATGGATTGTCGATCTTTAGTTACCGATAGTCCGATGGTAACGATCCGATCTTTAGTTACCGATAGTCTGATGGCTGCAATTTTTCCTGCAATTTTCCGTCTTGCGATGGCGCCACTAACGATTCGCTTTCGAATCATGGTAACGATTACCGATCTTTTTTTTCTTACCGACAATCGATCCAAGATGGCTGAAATATCTAATTCTTAGCTTATATATACGAATTATACTAGCTGAAAATGTTTGAAGAGTGACAGGGTGTTATATATATATATATGCAATCAATGACGCAAATTATCTGATAATATATTGTAACAATCGCGACTTATCCCCAGTGGATTTTCCCCTATATTTGAATAAACCGGACGTTATCTAGAAATTAGAATCTTTATCTAATCAACGAATTAATAATTCGGGACTCTTTCTCGTCTATGAGTGTTTAGCCTATTTATTTATGACAGTTCTTATTTCTACGAATTCCCATATGATCGCTACCTCAGAAACTTTCGTACCGTTGGCGTTGATTATATGAGAGCTTTGGAAGTATAATCGCAACCTCAGAGTATTTAAACCCGTCAGTGTTGATTTTCTTACTTTGATTATTTCTACTGTCAGGATAAATAAAATAATCGCAGCTTCAGAGTTTTTACACCCGTTAGCGTTGACCGTCTTATTTGGATTGATTAGGATAATTCACGTCCTCGGAGTATTTAAACTCGTAAGCAATGAATTGATAGGAAGGAATGATTTTATAGAAAGGATGTCGTAACCGCAAAGTCTTTCAACTTGTTGGTTGCGTATTTGTGAATCGATAATAAATGTATTTGATTATTTATTATTTGATTAATAAGTTCGACAAAATTTGTTGTGTCAATTACCTATTATTTTGAATTTACTGATCTATAATGAGAGATCCCGAGCCGCTTAACTCGTTCTCTTATATAGTAGCTGTCCCCACTACTTTTTGACATTGCGTCAGCAATTGCTTACTACTGAGCGTTTTCTATCTCTTTTTAATTTTGCGTTTCAACGAAACTACTAGGCTTTCTTTGTTAAACTCTATTTTGAGTAACTTTTAGCCAGATAGCTTCATACTCTATTTCTGCTAATTTTGTCGATCTTTATTTTCGTTTATTAAAATTTCTCTTTTCTTTTACTCTTTTAATATTCACATTTACATCATTATATGAATATTGTTACAATATATGTTTATTTGTTATGTCTTAAATCTAACTTATATTCTAAAATGACAATTTTTTTCTTAAAACTAACTTAAACCATGTATACATTAGATATATCTAATTTTAACTTAAGCTATATATGTACAACTAGACGGAGAGCTGGCGACAGATTTGACCAAGCCTCTTCAGCATGGCTATAAAATCGTTGAACGCCAGGTACGGGGTTCGTATTGTTAAAACCGCGAGTCTTACATCGCACCCCCGCTGCGTTTGACCACCTGGTCCAGGTAAAAAAACGTGTTTTTCAAGTCATTTCAGCAAAGTCAATTCCAACTCAGATCTGATCTACCATTCTGTGACATTGTTAGTTTGAACAGCCAGATCGGTAGCTTGTGTATAACATGGCGTAAGACTGGATTATACCTATTAAAAAAATATATGTTTTCAAGTGATAGCAGCAGATCTGCCAATTTTTTTTCATGAAGTATTATATCGCCCTACAACACTTGTAGAATGCCAGATCAAAATTCTGTTGCGAACACCTCGAAAATGATTAATGAAGTTCTGCGATTTCGTTCGAAAGTGCAAGATTGCGCGTAGACACAAACATGAAACGAGGGGTTTGGTCGAGTGGAAAGGATAGAGCAGCGTTTGTTTGGCATCATGTAATATTATCCTGATGAATAACTGTCAATAAATTGGTATAATCCAGTCTTACGCCATGTCATACACAAGCTACCGATCTGGCTGTTTAAACTAACAATGTCATAGAATAGTAGATCAGATCTGAGTTGGAATTGACTTTGCTGAAATGACTTGAAAAACGCGTTTTTTTACCTGGACCAGGTGGTCAAACGCAGCGGGGGTGCGATGTAAGACTCGCGATTTTAACAATACGAACCCCGTACCTGGCGTTTGACGATTTTATAGCCATGCTGAAGACGCTTGGTGAAATCTGTCGCCAGCTCTTAGACTAAACGGGGTGCATCGAGCTTCACGCATATCATCTGAAACATACAGGTATTTTTTGTAATAACCGAACGACATGTAATGAAAATTACGTGTACTTACCTAGCAACGGGTAATTCAAAACCATATTCGCGAATGTCAATCTGTTCGAGTGGAATCACCCCCGGCGGCGGTGGTATGTCCGGAGATGAGGACCTCGACGACGATGGTGATTCCGGACTCGATCTCGATGTGTCAGAACCGAACGATCGCGATCGACTTCGCCCCTATCAATATGTACCGTCTCCGCATCCGAATCTTCCGCATCTTCTTGCATGGAAGATGTTATATCCGGGCATTGGATGGCCGATTGTGTCACATTTTCTGTCGCGGCAGCACGCCTTGCCCAATTATCATTTATTTCATACTGCCTCGTGATGCTCTCGATCATCTCGAAATGTATGCTTGACGTTTCGACCACGAAGCGCTCATCCACATTCTGCTGGCGCAAAATACGCAACACATGCTGAGCGTTCCGGAGGAATCGCATCCTCAACTCGGCCCTCCGTCGCAGCTGAGCCGCCCGCAGTGAAACTCTTACGCCAGCCGGATTCATCTGGATTGATCACACATTCTTATGTTTAGAATCTGTTGAAATTTGAGTATTCAATGCTAACACAACATACCTTTTTTTCACGTGTTTAGTTTTAAAATTCTTCTTCCCCGTCTATTTCTTCGCCTTGATACTTTTTCCTGCTATTCAATGATCTTCCACTCTTCACCGATATTTTCAAACTGAAAATTGTATTCTTTTCTCAAACCGATCCGGTGGGGGTTGGGCTGCAATCCTATCGGCTGCATACTACCCCCAATTCGAAATGAAATCAAGCCTAACCAACCCGAGAACAGGACACAAAAGACTCCACCTCAACTCATAAAAATGGGCAAGTCTCAAAGGATTTGGTGGTGAATATCATTTAAAAGTTTTTTTTTTTCACTGTACTTTCGTCGCTCGAAAACGCTAAGATTCCGCAAAGCACGAAGATTGCAATAATCAAAAGATCCCACCTGGCCCCCATAAAATCGACAAATCTCAAAGGATCAAGTAATAAAATATCATTCAGAGTTTTCACATCCTTTCGCCGCTCGAAAACGCTAGGATTTTACAAAAGATTACAATAATCAAAAGATCCCACCTGGGCCCCCCCCCCCCATAAAATTGGCAGGTCTCCACGGATCAAGCAATAAATATCGTTTAGAAGTTTTTCACACCTTTTCGCAACTCGAAAATGCTAGGATTTGTAAACACAAAGATAGCAATAATCTAAAGATCCCACCTGCACCTATAAAAGTCGGTAAGCCTCAAAGGATTAAACAATAAACATCATTCAGAGTTTTTCACATCCTTTCGTCGCTCGAAAACGTTAGAAATTTGTAAACACAAAGATTGTTTGGAACACCTGAATTTTTTTTGCATTTTTTTTTTCACACGGTACCATCTGCACACCTGCACGCATACCGATCCCACGCAATAAATCATCAGCTCAGTCAATTTCCGGCATTGCTTGAGATCGCACACGAAATCGTCAATATGGAGCTAATATTAGATCTACAAGGTTTTGGACGATTCAGTGATAAATTTGTAATAAAAGAGCTGGCTGCAATAAGCATTCGCGCGCATGAGGAATATCAGCAGGATATCACACGCATTCTCTTCAAAGCACCATGCTCTTGGGTGACTCTCTCACGCGAGTATAGAAATCTGAATTCGTGGCTGACATGGCGTCATCATGGAATACCCTGGATTGCGGGAGAAACACCGTATAAGGATGTAGTGAAAACTGTGAGAAAAGTTGCACAGGATGCGAGGCGCATTTATGTGAAGGGATTGGAGAAGAAACTCTGGATCTAAAAAATCCTCAATGACGACTCGAAACCGGTGATTGATTTGGACGAGCTGGGCTGCCCGAATTTTCGAATACTACGATTGGAATCGCGTGTATATCGCTGGCATGATGACTGTCATGGCGATGTATTCGGAGGCTACCATTGTGCCTTCGAGAACGTTCAGCGGCTGAAAAACTGGTATTTAGAGGAGGGGCATAAAAAACCCTCCCCACATGTCTCGATGGCGGGGGATGATGGTTTAAAAGTCAAGAGCTCGCAGGGAGCTGCATCCGTGCATCTCGAATTCTCACCATTAACACATCTTCCTCGTATATTCGAATCTGCAAACTCTTTCGAACAAGGTAACAATCCCGTTACACTATAATCATATTTAATTATAATATAAAAACTAATTTCGAATTATTCATTTTGTGCAGATGGACTTCAGCAGCTTTAACAGCACCAGCCGTCTGGATAATAATCTACCAATGAAAAGGATGTCAGAGCTGGAGGTTGGGCAAAAGTATGATATCACAAGACTGAGGCTTGTGAAAACGAAATTCGACTGTAGAATCATCGCCACTATTGCCAACGAATACATCGTGTTCCTGCCTGCAAGAATCGGAAAGGCTCTAGAGAACGATTCCACTCAGCTGGATCAGTTAAACAATGAGGCTGATCAGAAACGTTTGCAGATACTCTATCTTGGAGGACCATACAATAAATTTGAATTCTGTGGCAAAATCTAAACACACACACACACATACACACACACACACTAATGTATATAAATATAAATATATATGTAATGGGAATGGGCTAGGGTTGAATAAATAACAATGAAATTGCAATAACATTTATTTATTTATTTATTGTTCCTTTAGAATAAGCTTAATCTATAGTTCTCAGGCATGTAGAATCCTTAAAATGTGGCTAATTTTTTGACGGTACCGCTGATTGGATTATATTCAACAATGCGATCGTGTATAATCATACAGTAGGCTGAAGTATTTGCTGGAAATGCAACGCTAGTTTCAAATTCCAAACGAATATCCACCGGTCCACTCTTTAACGATTCACTTTGCTTGGAACAGTCTATAGTAATGAGTGGGGCTGTAGCCAAAAAATCACTCTTCGACAAAAGAGGTTCGGATTCCTTATCGTAGTATGAAATTTGAAAGTTTGTGTACATATTGTAGAGAATGGCGTATTGATTGCGAGCAATATCAAGATTCAAATTTCCATAGGGATAGCACTGTGAGTTTAGGAAAAGTTTCACATCTCTAATCATACAATGATCGAATTGACTGGCATTTTTCGTCGCATCGTTTCGTCGTGCAGTTTGGAATCCCAGTATGACGTGTCTCGGTTTCTCTAGCTGTGTAGATGTCTTGACAACCCATACATGTCTCGTTGTTGCAGGCAGCATCGGGTACTCGTACATTTCCCACGAGCGAAAACTCATAGATACAGCCGGATCTTTGGCGATATAATTGAGCATCTTGATTTTTGCAGAATCCGACAGTCTGAT
Organism: Tenthredo mesomela; assembly: GCA_943736025.1. Taxonomy (NCBI): domain Eukaryota; kingdom Metazoa; phylum Arthropoda; class Insecta; order Hymenoptera; family Tenthredinidae; genus Tenthredo; species Tenthredo mesomela. The sequence continues at coordinate 39,888,709 of OX031014.1, read as the reverse complement.
GTATGGCAACAACCATTCAATTTTCTCGAGTGAAATTTTGACCCCCTCCAGAGCTGTTTGATGTATGGTGTTTAGATCATTGTTTGATCGCGTCAAAATTAGCTCATGCTTCGCATTGACGATGATTCGATTATAGTCTTCGGCAAATCCGAGCAAAAAACTCAGCGGTATAACAACATCGAAGTATCCTTCGGCGTTGGTTAGTTTATTTCCATTATCCACCAACCAACCGGTGTTTCCCAAAAGATGTTGTTGTCCAGGGGTGAATGATAAGTATCCCTTCATAATACTCGTGATGCCGACATTCTTATTCTGATCAATCTCGTGTCCATTCAACTCGTAACGCATATCGCCAAACATGTGACACACGGCGATATTGACCAATTCTGTACCTACACTAACAGCGGTGCCGTCTGATTTTGTAAGCCGATCGTAGATGTGGAGTGAACTTTTGCTGGGTAATACACACGCATCTTGATTCTGTACAGATATTCGAATCTCATCGTTATTTCTGAATGTAGATGCAGCATACGGTTGATGCGCGTGTATTTCACAGTGGGCAATCGACTCGTCGAAGGTCACAGGTGTTTGAATTTTTATCATTTTTGTGATGGACATACGCAGATAAAGCAATGGATTCTTATTTTCCACCACAACGAAGTCGAAGTCCTAGGCTCCGGAGAAACTGAGCGTTCTGATGTGTCACTCGAATCGGAGCTGCTCGACGACTGATGATGCTCGGACATGTTATCAAGCTTTTATAACTACTACCAGATTTTCTTGTCCTCTCAAACACAATGCCCATATTATCTCAAAGATTTCACGTGTAATCGTATAGTTACAGTTTCTCTACGAAAATTGATTAATTTGCCGTCCTGATCGACTATTCTCAATTGTATATCGTGTATTGACCGTACGGTGATTGGATGATAAATGACATTTGTCGGCACTTCCACGATCTTATATCCGGGCGGTACGGTTGGGAAAAATTGATGAATCGTATGCACCCGATGTTCATTTATATACGCACCGGTGGTAATATTACACTCAACTCGCAAGGCGTTGACTTTGAGTATGCGAACGGGTAACTGGGATTTATGGGTAATACCACTTTCAAGCTTTTTTGGGGTAAAACCGAGCAATCGGCCGATGGAATCTTTTGGTTCAAAGTTCACAGAATGATTGCATCTAATTTCACTGAGTAACTCATTGTTATTAGCCTTTAGACTGAGATTTATATCCTTAGGTAGTGCCCTTTTCAAATAATTTGCGATATCTTCAATTTCATAGCTCCCGGTGGGTATTGTAATCACAGTGTCTGGTTCTATATAAAACTTATTACGCCCTTCATCTATATTGGGGATTGCATTGAATGTCAGAAGCTCAATGAGTCCGAGAACATACGTCTTTGTTGGTGATAACTCGATAGGCGGAAAATATTGAGTCCTCAACACCGACGATTCTCCGGAGAGTGTCAACGTGAACGAATCAGCCATGACTAATATCACATCGGCGATTCGCATACATTTTATAGTTGTCCGCTGATAAACTTGAGGCACAGGTGACCGCAAATTATCGTGTTATATTCTTGATATCTCTTATGATTATATTTTACGCTACCAACACCGAGATATTTCATTAGATCTCTAGGTGGTTGTAAATCGCCAAAACTATCGAAATACACCGCATCGTTGCCATTTTTCGTGTACGCAACCCAATGCGTCCCCGGACCGTTTTTATCGTCGAGATTGATAATTGCAGATTCACGCTTTCTAGGTCCTGAACTGGGTAAATCATTTCGCATAAAAACACCCCGGAAATGTGGAATTTTCATCGTTTTTGCATAGTTGAGCAAATCAGCATCTGTGAGGGCTCGGTGTGGTAGCTTTATTAGTTTTTTGCAGGCTTCAAATACAGCCCCATACCCTTCTTATATGGTTTGAGGTATAAGCCCTTCCCCAACGCAATCGCTTCCATTGTCGCGTTGTGACGCTTGGATTCTTGTAATTGATGTTTATTTGCTTTAGCCTCATTGACAACCTTTGCTATACCCGCAGCACCACCGGCTAAAGCACCTGTGGCACTAAGGGCTGCAAATATTGGGATGAGAAACGGTAATAAACCGCCAATTTTCTGGGGGACAGGTAGAATACGAGGCACGCGCACTTTTCCTTTAGACACGGCCGAACGGGCACCCGCCAAAGCCGACTCAATAGCTTTAGGGCCCGACTTCATAGATTTCTTCGCTGCTTGTATAATAAAGTTCAATGTTTTTTTTTTTTTCTTGTTCTTGAGCGATGTTTGCGTCTTGACCCTCCTCATGCCCATACCTAGTTTGGATTTTGCTTTCATGGTGTTGGTGACCGCCCAGGCGACAGCTTTTTCAGCTGTACTTGCGTCTTTGGCTAAAACCCGATTTCAAGCCCTCTCGGCAAGCACTTTATCAGCCTTATGACGCTCCGCAATATTATCGTGATTTTTGGAGTATGCGATATCGTGTTGCTTGCATGCAGCGTCTAGAGCATTGATACCACGATCACCGCGAGCTAACCTCTTAGCTAATTTTGTACCAGGTCCGCAGTATTGATAACCGGGAACATGCAATTCGACGGGGAGATTGTTGATGATTTTATTTATTAGCCCACAACCACTCCTTTTTCTACGTGTGTGTCCAACCATGGTTCACCATGAACTAACACGAATTCTATAAAAGCGTGTATTTTATACGTGAATATATTAGTTCTCATCGAGACGTTTGTCAAGCATCATGAAATTTCAAGATCAAACGATCAAACTACCCATCGCCAATTTTGATAATTTGGTCGAGCGAAAAAAGAAGAAGGGGAAACGGCACGGGGCCCTACTACCAAATAGTGCGAGGGCTGTCTTTTGCGGACCTTCGAATTGCGGCAAAACTAATGCCCTTCTCACACTACTGACCCATGCGAATGGTCTACGATTTGAGAATGTGTACGTCTATTCAAAATCCCTCAATCAGCCAAAGTATGAGTTCTTGAAGAGGTTGTTGGAACCGGTGAAGGGGCTGGGTTATTTTCCGTTTGATGAGCACAAGGAGGTTGTAGCACCGAAAGATGCACATCCCAACTCTATTATGATTTTCGATGACGTGGCCTGTGAGAAGCAGGATAATATCAGAGCCTATTTCTGTATGGGGCGGCACAGGGATGTCGATAGTTTTTATCTTTGTCAAACGTATGCCCGAATTCCGAAACATTTGGTGCGTGATAATGCAAACTTGTTGGTTCTTTTTCGTCAAGATGAAATGAATTTGAAACACATCTATGCCGATCATGTGAACACTGATATGACCTATCAGCAATTTAAAGATTTGTGCTTGGCGTGTTGGAATGACGGTAGATATAGTTTTGTAACCATCGACAAAGACAGCGAGATTAGCGCTGGACGATATAGGAGAGGCTTTGACTGCTTTATAAGTCTGAATCACGAATAAACCGCATACAGTCACAACACATCGATCAAACTAGCAGCATGGAGAGCTCCAAGATACGTAAGCAAAACGATGTGTTGCGGGAAATAGCGAGGGCCAGCGATATCATTCGACGTAAACATGAAATGATAAAAATGGGGAAAGACACCAGCGAGCGGGCTATTAGTGAAATCTTCAAACCACTGGCCACACCACTGCATAAGTTGGTGGATTTATCGAAGCAGCAACAGCGGCTACTAATGAAGCGAGAAATAAAAGCGGAGCCGGGTTCAGTCAAGACAGAGAAGGTAGAGCCGGGTTCGTTCAAGACAGAGAAGGCAGAGCCGGGTTTGGTCAAGACGGAGAAGACAGAATATTTTGTGGAACCAGAAGATTATGAGGATGCTGGTGATGATGAGGATGATGATGATGATGCATATAAAAGTGCGATTGAGGAGAGCTTGGCAACTAACATTGCTAGTGGAGACGATGCTATGGATGATACGGATGATGAAGATGATGATAACAACCTGGATCATACGTTAACCGCGTCTACAAGCACACCGATGTTGAAAAAAGAAGTTAAGACGGCGCGCTATTTAAACATGTTTTCCTCTGAAAAAGAGCGCAAGAAATTGGATCAGAAATTTGGAGTTCGAAAATTAGCTACCGGATTGAAGATTGGTGATTCGGATATCGCATTTGATGATAATCAGATATATGTAGGTGATAAGAGTTATGATAATACACCAGGATTGCTTGAACTGTTATTCAAAAAGTTACCCGATCACGCCAAGGTGAATAAAAGCGATAGTGAGAATTATATCAAAATCGTGAAAAAAACGAATGCTTATCGGAAATATTACAAAGCTGAGACAAGTCCTCATCATGATAGACAAAAGTATTCAAAGTATAGAGATTTTATTGCCACATACATCGACCTGCCGGTGAAAAAATCCGGTGAAGGTTTATTACCCACCCATAAAATCGCGCGGGGGCAAAGCATGGATTATGTTTATTGGGATAATCCTAATGAGCTCGTTGATCGTCTTCGGTTACTCACGGCATCTCAAGCGGCTGGTAATACTAGCCATACCAATGAAATTTCCTCCATTATTGAGGAGCTACGTGAGGCGGGAATCATTTATTAGCATGAGATTGATCATAAAATAATCATTCGGTCACAGATCGTTGAACAATGAGCATAGACATATTCGGACGACCGTCGGCTAGAAACAGCTACGAAAAAGTTGTTATCCGGGGTTCTCCAGGTGTTGGATTCAAATTCACCCCTGATAAGCAGTACGATCTAGACGGCAAACGATTATGTAATATTGCGGATCCGCAGGAGCCGAACGACGCTGTTTCTCTGAAAAGTCTTGAAGATATTACACAGCGAGCCTTGAGTGTTCTCGAATATTCTATGGAAAAAACATTTGCAAACTCTACGCTACAAGCACTTCACAAGTTTGAATCTCAACTTAATGCACGCCTTGATCGAGAGCATACCAACAATTTGAGCGGGAATCAACACATTCAGACTCTCATACTAAAAGAGATTGACACTCTGACAGCGGAAAAGGAACTTCTGAAGATTCGATTAGCCGCCGTAGGATCTAATCTTGCAAAACTCTACCACAACGGGCTAATCCATAATATTCACACTGAATCAAGCTAGATCGATCGATAATGGGCATAGACATATTCGGTCGTTGGTTGACTAGCAGAAAAATCAAAAGTGTGAGTAGTCGTGGACCGCCCGGCGTTGGATTCAAAACCACCATCGATAACCAGTACGATATAGACAATAAACGATTGTGTAATATCGCACATCCGCAGGAGCCAACCGATGCCGTTTCTCTGCAAAGTCTTGAGGATATTACACAGCGATCATATATTGGTCTTGAGCGTACTATAAAGGAAACATTCGAGCAATCCATGCAACAGGCGCTCGCAGCTCTTGAATCTAAACTTAATGCTCGGATTGCACAAGAACACAGCGAAAGTTTTGAAGAAGATCAGCGTATTTGGATCCAGGCAAAAGAAAGGATCGCGGCACTGAAGGGGGAAAGTGAATCTTTGGAAAAACGGTTGGTGATAGTAGAGAATTGCGCTGAAATACTTAGCCGGCATTACATCCTCGGAATTCCGATTCCACCCGAATTTTTAGACAACGAATACATTGCAAATTGGTTGAAGACGCATGAACATGAAGTCGGTAATAGCGAGCGAACTTCATAGACCCGCCCGACGTAATTATCCTCGCCGTTATGTCGATATACGCGGTCTGGATGAGACCTGGCAAGCCGATCTTGTCGATATGTCCGCATACTCATCCGTCAACAAGGGCTCAAAATTTTTGCTCACAGTGATTGATATATTTTCAAAATTCGCGTGGGCCGTGCCGATCAAGAGTAAAAATGCCAAAGATGTAACAGCTGCGATGAAATCTGTGCTAACTCTGGACCGCATACCGAAACATCTACACGTCGATCAGGGCAAGGAATTTTACAACAAAGAATTTAAAACTCTCATGAGACATTATGGGATCAACATGTACTCGACATTTAGCAACTTGAAGGCATCGATATGCGAACGCTTCAATCGTACACTGAAAAATAAAATGTGGAAGCAGTTCACACTTCAAGGTTCTTATAAATGCACCAGCATTCTACCAGATTTAATTGCATCGTACAATAATACCAAACATCGCACGATTGGAATGAAGCCGAAAGATGTGACTACGACTAATGAAAAACAACTGTATCGAAGTGTGTATAAACCGCGTCAAATAAAAAGAAGCAAACGAAAACGTAAATTTAAGGTTGGCGATAAAGTTCGAATTAGCAAATATAAAAATGTATTCGAAAAGGGTTATACGCCGAATTGGACAACAGAAATATTTACGATTCATGAGGTGAAAAATACCAACCCTCCAACTTACAAACTCACCGACTACCTGAATCAGCCCATTGAAGGCGGATTTTACGAGGAGGAGCTCAGCAGGGTGCAATATCCCGATGGCTATCTTGTAGAAAAGGTCTTGCGGAGGCGTGGTGATCAACTCTATGTAAAATGGTTGGGATTCGACGGTTCACATAATAGTTGGATAAATAAATCGGATATGTAATATAATTTTCATGAATAAATTTATTATCAACATATTTACATTTGTTTCTTCACCCTCCTCAATCTTAATGCTAGCTTACATGATAATTGCGGAAAAATGTTTTCACACACATTTTCTCACATTTTCTCACATTTTCTCACAGTTACGTGTAAAGTAAATCGGAAATTGTTTGAGAAAATGTGAGAAAATGTGAGAAAATGTGAGAAATTTACAAGTTTGCAACATCTTGGTAACCCCAAGGTAAAGTATCAGTTTTACCGGGTATCAACTTTCGCTTATCGTCACACCAGCTTAGAGCTAACTTATTCTGTATAATAGTGCTTACTGTATGTCGACTACTTCTTATCATACACTGTTGCTCAACCAAATTTTGATAACCGAAAAGGCATCGTTTGTAATCATCAAACGTGATAGATTTTAATGTCGAGTCTTTTACACCCTTTGCACGTTTCTTATCGGTATCGCCACGAGTTCTGAATGTATAGAGTTTTGCGCGCAATCCGATAAATTCGGTCATAATTTTTCCATTATTTTCGTCCTTCATCAGACCAAGACGTTTTTTATTCAACAGGGGAATGCCGTAGGTATTATTCGGTGGATAGTCTGATGTATCGAACATTGTAGCAACATCACGCTTGATGATTTCATAGATATTTGGAACAGTAAATTGATATATCAGGCTATCTGTATCGGTATACATTAATTTTGATTCGGTACTTGAAAAATTATTTTTTACATAATCATAGTGGAAGTTGTATAGAAATATTTTCGAAAGATCGAGAATAGCAGCACCAATGTAGATGGGTTTATTGAAATAAACCTTGGTTCGATTTAGCTGAATAATTACCATATCTTCATCAAATATGGTACAGCTATGAAATGTTGGCCTTGCAATGAGAGCACGTGCACCGCCCCTACCCTCCCATTTCGTGATTAGTTTCACAGTTTTATGGTTACGCACATTCTCCATGGTCTTGCCAAATACAGCGTTATTCATAAGATTGTAAAAATTCTTCTCAAATTCGTTTTTCGATTGCTTTCGCATATTTGTATTGAGATCTATGTATGATTTTAACCATGGTGATTGTGCGAACCTTAGAATTCTGTGCACTTTCGTCAGCTTTAAACCAAATTTGATGCACTGTTTCAAATTACGATAGTGCAGCATATATTTTTCCTTGGGTAGAAGCGTTGCCGAAAGTTTTTTCATTTTACTACCCGGTGGTGTGAAATGCTCGGGACAGAGAGGTAAGTCCGCATGATGTTTATGGAGCTCTGCGGGGTCATCTAAATCTACCTCTAGAATATAACCGATTGGTGCGTCATCCGGATGGGACATCACATCAATGGCATCATTTTCCCACTCAAACGATCCACTCGGCAAATGCTCACTCATAGCTGCACCATAAAGATTGTTAACATCGAAATACATTAAATATGATTCCGCTTTGCTCGGATCAAAATCTTCACCCATAAATTGATTATTTGCTTTGGCGTAGCGATTTGAGCACTGTGCCACACCGCCTCTTATGCTTTTCTCGATGAATAATATCATTTCCGGATTGTCTAGAAGTTGAAGATTAATTTTCGTCTGCTTTAGCATAGCATCAAAAGCAAGCCCTGGCGCGGTATAATAATGCAGAGGATCCAAGTTATATGTTCTGAAGCAGCTATCGCGAAAATTTTGAAATATATCGGCCAATAAAAGCACATCGGTTTTCAGATACAAATCGGAATACTCGCCCAACGTTTTCAAATTAAACTTGGCCCAAACATCTTTGGCATGTTCATAATCAGCATCGGTGATACCCGCGGCACTGAGTTTTGAATAGAATTTTTTTTTTTTTTTTTTTTTTTTTTTAGAGGAGGGTCTCAATCAATCAAGTCGAGTCACTTATTTCTTTAATAAACAGCCTCTGATGAGGGCAGAACATGACTGCCGAAACGTCAGGCATTTTTAACAAAACGAAAAAGTGACTCGACTTGATTGATTGAGACCCTCCTCTAAAAATTAAGAAGTTCGAGTGTTACCTTCATGATGAATAATAGAATTTTTTTTTATTGGGTAATTTTATTTCGTTAAGTTTTTCCCAAGAATCAATATACTCGTACGGAAATACACCTTTACGAATCATCAAACTGAATTCATCCCGATCGCTGTAAAATTTCCGCGTTATTTTCTTATCAGCATCGTCGACGTACGATGCTAATTTCTCTATACTGCTAGCCATGAATCGGAGTGAATCTATGAATCTCAAACTAATCATAGTACCATCGATTTTCTTTGTGAATGATATGTATTTTTCCTTATTGATGGGTAGCAATGAAATATCACCGGGAAAGGTTGTGGCCAGAGATTTGATGATAAAGTGAGAATCGTAGCCCGATAAATTGTGAAAAACCACGGGAATCGTGTGCGACTCTTGAAAATTCAGATTGCATCGATTGTGTGCGGCTCCGCGATATTTACCCGTGAAATGACAGTGATCGCGACATTTTTTTTCCTCAGGCGAAAACGGTTTCTCACAGATATAACAATTTTTCGCCCGCATGTGACGATCGCGTTGCGTTTGATTCAACACCTCCATTGGAATTACATTTTTTATACGCGACTCTACTTTTATGGATAATTCGCGAAGCTCCTCAATCAACCATTTAATGCAATCAGATCCACGGTAGCCCTTGTATTCCGATAATGTATCGTCGTACACGCAATGTGTATAATACGCCGCACTATGTGGAATATGCTCTTGAGATTCTTTCACCCCAGGTTTCATCATGCATTCAAGATCGGCATATACGACGAACGGCACAGTGCCCTGATTTTTTAAATTGGAAAATCTCAAAGTGTTCTCCTTGGGGAATTCCATCCGCACTTTATTTAACCGCGTGCAATCTTGTCTATGATTTTCATAGGCATTCCGTACGTTAAAGTGACACAAACATCTATCACACAAAAATTGTGCACATTTATGATTCGACAATTGCATGCTAACCAAACGTGAAAGATTCTTGATCCAAGTAAAGTGAAATCGTGGTTTGAAATTATCTAAATCGCCATCATCTAGTTCGCTCCCACTTTCGAGCATAAGCAGGTGGATTACATTTTTATCTGTTACATTTTTACTTAAATAAAGCGGGGTAATTACACTAATATTCGACTTTTTCTTGCTTTGAAAAGTTTCCGACTCGATTCCATATACGTTAATACTCAAATTATTCAACTTCTCGAATTTTTCTACACTATGCAAGGTTGCGGGGAATTTGATACCTGTGCAATCTAGCTCCGATATGTACCGTCGATAGCTGTGTGTTCTAGTTGTGTGAATATCTATGGGGTGGAGGGCTGCGGTAACAGACCACAGCAAACATCGATCATCGTCGTTTTGTACGTTGACCACCGCTTTCTTTCGCTGAATATCCTCAGGTAGCGGTGTGAATGTCGAGAGTCCACCGCGAAGAGGCTCGTATCGGTTGATGCAGATCACGGCATTTATGATCTCAATCATACTCCAACCAGAATCACGCTGCTCGAAATCCTCCACCATGGTTAGCAGAGGATTCGTTACATTATCGGTGAACCAGGTTTCCAAATCCGTTGATGGAAGAATCGTGGCGTTGCGTGTATTGAAGTTCTTAACTTCCACACTGATCTCATCGTTTTTGACGTTCTCAAATTTACACGAAACCCCCACATTCACCTTGATACTTCCTTCTTGGCGTAGCACATTTTTCAAACGTTGCATCGTTACCACCCCAGCGTCAGCCAAAAATCTTGCCAAATCTTTATGCTGAAGATTTGTCACGGCTCCGGTGCGTATGCGACACTTGAAGGCGCTCTCCATATCATCCCAGCGAACACGTTTATGAATATCATCGCCAATATTACCTCCAACGATAGTCACACGATGTCGTTCAAATTTCACCACCCACGATTGGAGGAGTGAAATTATATGTTGCAGTCGTTGTTTTTCACTGACACTCGGTTTAGATTGTGTTAAAATATTGTTCAAGAATCGAATATTTTCGAGGGCGATATCGCGCCAATGAATAAAAATATCTTCATTTGCCTGTTCTGGTGGTAGTGTACACAGTAACTTGTACGCGTCCTCCATCATCTCAACGAGATTCATATACATAGCGTTGTCCATTTTTTTTCTTCGTAGAATTTCACAGTCAAACTGGCACTAGACGATTGCTCACACCCACCCTAGGGTTGGGGTTTTTTATATGCATACGCCCCACCCCTCCACATTTTTTTCCACCTGGGAGGGTTGGCATCTTTGGTCCATCCGTACGAAAAAAATATTTTCCGAGTTTGCCATTGTTCAGCCCCTACAATATTGGGGGCGTATTTCGGGTTTAGTTGGATATAAAAGTGCGAGTTTGCAATGAGTTTTACACAATCTGCAGTCAGTCGAGAGAAGAAAAATTACATACCAATCTCAACAACCAAATACAAAGCAAGAAGTAAGTATCGTTATTCTTCGATATCATAGTTTTCATGATGGGTATAGTTTGTAATTGATATTGCATATTGCAGAAATGGATCATTATCAAATCTATGATGATGATGATGTAGTGGAGGATTGGAGCTCAGACGATGATGGGTATGAAAGCTGTAACGAGATGGAGGTCGATGGGGTGCGTTGGATCACGGTCCGATATGATGATGGCACCCCCATATGGATCGAGGTGAAACCTCTAAAGTGGGGGTGGGATGATGAGCAGGTGGATGGGGAGGTGCCGGCGGTGGGGGAAAATGGGGATGAGGAGGAGGTGCAGCCGGTGGCGGAGGAGGCGCCGGTGGATGAAAATTGGGATGAGGAGGAGGTGTCGGCGGTGGCGGAAAAGAAGGAGGAGGTGGAGGCGGGGGGAGAAGGTGGAGGAGGCGAATAATGCTAGGTAAGTACACGTAATTTTCATTACATGTCGTTCGGTTATTACAAAAAATACCTGTATGTTTCAGATGATATGCGTGAAGCTCGATGCACCCCGTTGTACATATATAGCTTAAGTTAAAATTAGATATATCTAATGTATATATGGTTTAAGTTAGTTTTAAGAAAAAAATTGTCATTTTAGAATATAAGTTAGATTTAAGACATAACAAATAAACATATATATTATCAGATAATTTGCGTCATTGATTGCATATATATATATATAACACCCTGTCACTCTTCAAACATTTTCAGCTAGTATAATTCGTATATATAAGCTAAGAATTAGATATTTCAGCCATCTTGGATCGATTGTCGGTAAGAAAAAAAAGATCGGTAATCGTTACCATGATTCGAAAGCGAATCGTTAGTGGCGCCATCGCAAGACGGAAAATTGCAGGAAAAATTGCAGCCATCAGACTATCGGTAACTAAAGATCGGATCGTTACCATCGGACTATCGGTAACTAAAGATCGACAATCCATAGTGGCGCCATCGCATGACGACAAATCGCAACCATCAGATTGTCGGTAACAGGAAATCGTCACCATCAGACTATCGGTAACTAATGATCGGATCGTTACCATCGGACTATCGGTAACAATCGGTAGTGGCGCCATCGCACGACGGCAAATTGCAGCCATCCGATTGTCGGTAACAAAGATCGATGATCGTTACCATCAGACTGTCGGTAACTTACCCCGCACGGTCGGTAACTTACCCGCACAGCTCGGCCGGTAAAAAAGTTTTGGTCCAGAACCCCCCCTTTATATCTACTGAAGTCGCAACGTGAAAATCAAAATCTTGGTATATCTAGAGAAAAATACCCGCCAGCTCTTAGGTCTTTTGCCATAACCCTCCATTTCTATTCACCTAGAGCCTACGGCTTCGTACGTAGGAAATTCTGCAACGCGTTACCAGATCCGGCAACCCTAAGATCGTGGTATTCTACGATCGACGGCGAACCAGGTTTTACCACCGAAAGCTTCGATGCTCTTAAAACTAAAGTAACTGAGGCAAAGAATGCGGGTAACGAAGTTTTAGTGGCTCTAATGTTAGATGAGATGGGAATCAAAAAGGGTATACAGCAGATCTCCAATGGTAGTGTGCGGGGTTATGTTGATTTAGGTAGCGACATAGGAACATCTGGGTTACTGCCTTCAGCAAAGGATGCATTGGTCATCATGGCTGTCTCTTTGAATGCTAGCTGGAAGATTCCTGTAGGTTATTTTTTAGTTAATGGAATTGACTCGACCACTAATTCAGGGCTTGTGACAGACTGTTTGATTCGTCTCAATGACATTGGCGTGAAAGTAGTGTCAGTAACATTAGATGGGCCACCGCAGCATTTTTCCACAATGAGATTACTTGGCGCTGATTTTACTATGCCCAATCCAAAGCCCTTTTCTCTGCATCCTTCTACTGCTGAGAAAGTTCTTGTCATGTTCGATGCCTGTCACATGTTAAAACTTGTTAGGAATTGTTTCGGTAATATAAAAGTTATGAAAGATATGGAAGGGAATTTAATTGAATGGAGATTTGTGACTGCATTAGCTCATTTACAACAAACGGAAGGGTTACGTGCAGGAAATAGGCTTCGCACGGCTCATATTCGTTACGAGAGAATGAAAATGAAAGTGGCTTTGGCCGCTCAGACTATGAGCAGTAGTGTGGCTGATTCAATTTTCTTCTGCGATAAAACATTACATCTACCACAATTCAAAGGCAGTGATAGTACAGTTAAATTTATTCGATGTGTCGATCATCTGTTTGACTTTCTCAACTCTCGCAATCCTTTTGCTCGTGGTTTTAAAGCTCCTCTGCGTCGCAGCAATGAGTTATTTTGGCGGCATCAAATTTCAGAAGAGATCGAATATTTTAAAGGCATTACAGATGTGAGTGGTAGGCCAATTTGGAGTACACCAAAGTACGTTCTATTTGTTGGTTTTATTACAGGAGTCATGTCAGTCATCGAAATTTTTGATTTGTACGTAAAGCCCGAGGGCTCTCAGTTAAAATATCTACTGACATATAAGTTGAGTCAGGACCACTTGGAGCTATTTTTCTGTGCAATTAGGAGTTGTGGCGGGTGGTGCCCAAATCCGACCTGTACGCAATTTGTATCTGCATATAAGAGACTCCTGATTCATCATGAAGTAACTGCAACAAACGGGAATGCCGAAGCTATGGATGGAACCAGAGTTCTGTCTGTATCATCTGGTACTTCGAGAGTTCGACGAGTAGATCGATACGACCCAGATGTTTACGATGCCATGAGTAATATTAGAGTCGCTAAAAAATACGGGTTAGATGATCAGGACAATGATGATAGTAGTCCTGACAATTTTATGGACGAGTTTCTTAAATTCCATGGTAGACTTCCAGAATCCCTCTCAAGCTTCTCCAGAGCTTGCATTGGCAACATCGCTGGATGGGTTATCAAGAAGTTAGTCGACGTAAAGAGACCCATTGTAAAGTGTGAAAAATGTCGTGTCGCACTATTTCAAACGTCACAGACTAGAGCCGAATTTGATGATAATGCTCTTGTGGAGGCTAAAACCAGGGGTGGCCTACTTTTCCCAAGCGCATCTGTCGTTGTTATTTGCCAGCGCGCGGAGGAAATACTCAGGCATGCTCTTAATAAAAACAAGTGCATGACGCCTAAAGAATCGAACTTTCCTGTTGTGGCTTGTGCTAAAGTCATTGAAGATTTACTTCAAAATCCTGAAATATTATTTCCATCTCTAAATGAACACATATTCGATGATGCCGTAGAAGAACTCTCTAATCACGTGTATTCATTAGCAAAAAATGTGTGTAAGACCTACATAAAGTTACGACTCTTTGCTGCTACTAGTCTCGCATCAGAGGCTGTGATTGGAACGAAACTCCGTCATCACATGACCCGCCAAATTATTTGGAATTGCCAATGAATAGTTTGACTTTATACTAACAATGAGATTACAAAATGACAAGATGACTGATTTATTGAGTACTGAAATAGTATAGTGAAGACAAATTATATTTATATAACGATAACTAGTCAATGATTTAATATAGTTCTGCAACATTATTACTTGAATATGGCTAAAGTATATGCTCATGCTTATACGATGCTATGCTGTACATACAATGCGGAAGTATATCGGCATAAGCATGTGCTTTATTTTAGTCACGTCAGCCACTTATTTCAACCCTTTCTTCCCGTAGCTCGTTGCACTTGGATCACCTTCTCACGTGGCAGCCTTGGAGGACGAATGTGATGGATTTTTAGAAACCAATTTCAACGCATACACAAATGGCTCTCAACTCAAATAAAATTTTTAAATGCATTTGATGTAGGCAATAGACGATCATGTACAATTCAACAATCAATCGATATTTTCTATACATCAAATTCTTAATCCTTCAATTCAATTATAAATCACTCTTAAATGTATATATAGAATGTGCAGTTAATATCTCAATCAATTTATACAATTATTTAAATCATCTACCTGAGTATGAAATTGTAAATACATAAATCGAATTTCAAGATGCATCTTTTGCATTATCATGGGATAAGTACATATTGTATCCTTTACATTCTCTGTTTATTATTTATTAAAAATAAACCTATTCCATTACGTTTTTTTAATAAAGTTTTTTCGACCCAAGACAGTTAAATTGTCAATTTACGATATTATTACGTATTTCGTGTATTGCCATTATGTCAACGCCCCTATATTTCCCGTAACATGCGTCAAACTATTCGAATTTGCCGCCATAATGTGGCACTAATCCACAAGCAAATGGCGGTTCAACTGCTCACAACGAGGTACGGCCGGAAAGCCTAGCGTACCCTATCCAGTGTATAGTAGAGATCAGTGCTGGGTAAAAATCGCCCGGCATGCGAAAAAAACGGGATCTCAATATGGCGTGCATTCAATGCGATATGACAACTTTTTAAATTATAAGAAAATGAAAGAGATTTTCCCGGCAACTCTCCGATCTGCCAATGGAGAAAAAGTTAAATGGAGAGCGTGTAAGTGGATCCAGCTGCGACGCAAACGGGCGAGGTATTGAAATTTAGACATACTGATGTAAATTTATAAATGATTATATGTCGCGTGTCTTATGGTATGTGAGGTCGTATCCGCCATAAAAGCGATTTTGGCGGTAAAAGGTCGTATATATTTTTTTTTTGTTTGCGGCGTTCACTGTAAAAGTACCCAAATTACATGGATTCATTGAAACTAGCTAATTATTGTGCTCGTTCGCTCGCTTCGCTCGCTTCGCTCGCTTCGCTCGCTCACTCGGTTGGTTGAGCGTTGTTCCTCGCTCGCTACGCTCGCTCGGTTGCCAGTGGTATTCAACACGTTTGGTGAGCATATTGTCGCAATATGCATTTCAGATTGGTTGGGTTAGGCCCCCCTACCTAGTCATCTATTCACTAATGAAATTCTTTCAATCGAAATAGATCAATATTCAATAATTTGTATTACACAAGCTCATAAACAGCCGTTTTATTCAATATTTTCCGATATAGCTGGATACATATGATAATAATAGGATAATAATAATAACAATTCTTTTTATTTCATAAATGAGAATTTATATCTTTTCATAGGTAGTACATTTTTTTAACGTTAGGACTTCTTCATTTGTACAAAAAAAAATAATTTCATCATACAACTTGCATATGATTTGGATTCTCAAACCCAATTTTTGCCGCCCCTCTGTAATGCCGCTCTACACTGAAAGAAGATGGCGAGCCTGGCGCTCGCACAACCTTTTGGAAGCAGCACGGTCACACGCTCACTCTGCGCGCGACAGAGCATCCCACTTTCAGAGCGCCGTCATTTAAGAATACTCATCGTGCCACGATCGTAGCTACTCTGCGCGCGTGGTCATCGCACGGTAGGCAGGCCTATCCCGCTTTCTGCAATCCACGCGTTCTCAGACGGATAGAGCCCTACACTACCATACATGTGAGATCACCTGTAACTCACTCTGAGACGCTCGCCTTCTAGTTCTGCGAGCGTGGGCCGCGCACAACTCTCCGAGTCCAGTCGTCCTACTTCTACAACTGCGAGGCTCTTTCGTGCGAGCGCCAGGCTCTCAATCTCTTTTCAGTGTAGGCCCGGGTCTCTCGGGCCTATAGGTAAATCCGGCGCTGGTAGCGCTCATACCCAGATGAGGTTTTAGCAGCTAGTTTTTGTAGCGCTCATACCCGGACGAGGTTTTAGCAGCTAATTTCTGGAGCGCTCGTACCCAGAGGATATTTTAGCAGCTAATTTTCGTAGCGCTTATGTCCAGATAAACAGGATTAGCAGCTAGTCATGTTCGACATTTCGTTATCATCATTGTTCGTTTGCCACTGAATCGATTGACTTACCCCGCGCGGAAATATATATATATATGCGAAAAATTTATGCGACATATTTGTTTTTTGCGCTAACATATATTTTTATAAGTTTGATATAAAATGTCGGATATATTATGTCAACATAAATGTTGCGGCATGTATGTCGACATCTATGTTAACACTATGTAAAACTCAATCAAACATATTTGTATTTTGCGTACTTATATGTTATATATGCGACATCTATGTCGCATATATTTTTGGCATATATATATGGGGCTTTCCACGCCAACTTGACGAACGTCTGACCCTGACCATCTCGGATTTCATCGACTCTTTTTTAAATAGTGGTCTGCAGGTTCAGGATCTCAAAAATATTTTTTTTCAATTTTTCATAATGGCCGTTATTTATTTATAATTTTTGAAATGAACTCAAAGTTCGACCCATTTTAAAATTCTGAAAAAATTCTGAAAATTTCTTTCAAATTTGAGGATCATTTTAAGCCCTTATATAGAGTGGTCAGTATAATAGAATCCTTGGGAAAAATCAAAGAAAATACTTGAGATTTAGTTTTTTTTTTTTTTTTATTTTTTTTTTTTTTAACGTCATTTTGTATCAAAACAACTCGTAGCTCATAATTGGAGAAAAACCAAACAAAAAATGGAGAATTTTTCATTTTTTTATCTCAACCCAACATCATGATGTAGAAAAATCCTTTTCAGTTAATTAATGAGGTTCAAAATGCAGAAATAATTTGACCTTCCTATGTCAAATATCGTGAAAGATAAATAACTTTTACTTAAAGTCTGAAAAATGTACTTATTTTGGAGTTTGTAACTGGATCACATTGGTATATATCTGAACTCATTAACGTATCAATTTCCAGAAAAAGTAGGTATGGATTTCAAAACCTACAAATAATGACGACATAGATGAAAATATTGTCCAAAGATTTTATTCCGATGCGTGTGTACAAAAATATTCACTTTTTCTCTTATTTAACAATTGTATACAATTTGGATATTTCAGATTGAGAGAAATTTTTGACTTCGACTTTATTATTTGTGCGAGGAATTAGGCAGTGGAGTTTCTGGGTATCGGGTATACGTTTCGCAGTTTTATGTCGTGTACCCTGATCAATTTTTGCCAGCTCATGAGAAAGTTCATCAAATTCTCCATTTTTTTGTTTGGTTTTTCTCCAATTATCAGCTACGAGTTGTTTTGATACAAAATGACGTTAAAAAAAAAAAAAAAAAAAAAAAAAATCTCAAGTATTTTCTTTGATTTTTCCCAAGGATTCTATTATACTGACCACTCTATATAAGGGCTTAAAATGATCCTCAAATTTGAAAGAAATTTTCAGAATTTTTTCAGAATTTTAAAATGGGTCGAACTTTGAGTCGATTTCAAAAATTATAAATAAATAACGGTCATTATGAAAAATTGAAAAAAAAATATTTTTGAGATCCTGAACCTGCATACCACTATTTAAAAAAGAGTCGATGAAATCCGAGATGGTCAGGGTCAGACGTTCGTCAAGTTGGCGTGGAAAGCCCCATATATATATTTCGGTGCGGGACGAGGCACCTAGAACTTCTTTGTAGACAATATTTCTTGTACACGATTGATTATTAGATTTTTCACGATTAACAGTGACAGATTTCTGTGTCAACAACACTTTCAATTTGTGCGACTTATTAAATACGGGTTCGATTTTGTTAGAACCAATCTAGTGCCATTGCATAATCCCCGGGACAAAATCTTTAGAGGATTTCTTTGTAGACAATATTTCTTGTATACACCTTACCATTTGATTTTTCGATCGATTTCTTTGTCAGCAACACTTTCAAATTGTTTTTTGACCTAACTCTGGACAAAGCAACGTAGAGTTGACCATGACTGAACACGGGATTTGGTAAATACACTCCAACGCTATCGAAAGATTGGCCTTGTGACTTATTGACTGTCATCGCAAACCCTAATCTCACTGGAAACTGTCTTCTCACCATCTTGAATGGTACATCCTCTTCGCTCGGTGATAAGTCTATTCGTGGTATCAGTACAGTTTCTCCGGCACAATTTCCGCTTATAATTTCGGTACAGATCAGATACTGATTTAGCTTTTTGACAACCAGTCTAATGCCGTTGCATAGTCCTTGTGAGAGATTTAGGTTACGTAACAGAATAACGATACTTCCTACTTTTAACGTTAAGTTATGAGGTGGAAGACCATTAGGTGTCAATGAATTCATGAATTCGATAGGAAGTATGTTGCTCATATCTGTATTATCCCCATCTTCACCTGTGTCAACACTCAGATATACCACTCCAATTCCTTGGATTTTTGACATTATTTGGGTATTTATGGCAATGACATCGACATTGGTTGGAGCTAATATAACCTTACCATAATTCGAAGGATCTTGTGGATCTACACTTTCTCCGAATATTTCTCGCACAATATCACCATTCGAACGTATTTCCGTAGGAATGCTTACAACTTCGTTGTTACGTTCAAAAGAATCACAAAAAACATCATTGCCCACTCGCAGAAGCCATTGTTTGAAGTCTATTTGCCCATCGGAGACACGAATGTTGCCCTTCAATGACATGTACATGAATTGATTCCATAAGCTGCTTCTCTTAACGCAGGCTTCTAAAATTTGGGTCCGACTTCCATGTCGCACAACTGGTGAAGTTTGCCGAAAGTCACCAGAGACTATAACTATTTTACCGCCGAATGGTTCGTTACATTCACATATATCTCTCATACGTTCATCAGCCTCCAGTGCATACTTGGAGGCCATTGTTATTTCATCCCAGATTATGACTTTCGCGTTTCGAATGTGCAAATCTTGTCTGGATTTCGGTTTAATATTACACGTTGAGCATTCGTTGAATTGTAACGCTAGTTTAAAAGTTGAATGCGCAGTTCTTCCTCCTTTCAATAAATTCTCTGCGATTCCGGTCCATGCTACAGGCAACACTATCAAGCCCGTACTTTGTAATGTAGTTATAATGGTGTTATGTAGATAATTTTTTCCACTACCATCGGACACCTGGAGATGGTCATCCCCGAGAAAACTGACCTGAGACGCGAGAACCACGAACCGCGTACCGGGAAAAAAAAGAAAAAAAAAAAAAAAAAAAACTACGAAAACCACGTGGATGGGGACTCCCGGAGGTGGTTATCCTCGAGGAAACTGACCTGGGGCGCGAGAATCACGTGTCGCGACTCCCGGACATCGTAATCCCCCAGGAAAACGACCTGGGGCGCCAGAACCACGTGTCGCGACTCCTGATCATCGTAATCCCCGAGGAAAATGACCTGGAGCGCGAGAATCACGTGTCGCGACTCCTGGGAATCGTTATCCCCGAAGAAAACGACCTGGAGCGCGAGAACCACGTATCGCGACTCCTAGACATCGTAATCCCCGAAGAAAACGACCTGGAGCGCTAGAACCACGTATCGCGACTCCTGGACATCGAAATTCCCGAGGAGAACGACCTGGAAAGTAACGAAGCCTCGGAATTCAAATCAGAGAATATAGTAGCACACATATAACGAATCAAAATTCAAAATAACGAACTAAATTTCAAAAATTTGGGACATCCGAACATCCGTCACGTACTTTAATATATGGATTACCTGAAAAAATAAATAACGGTGAAAGATCGTGTGTTTGGTAGATCCGCTCTTTTACCACAAAGTTATTTTTTTTTCAGCACAGTTATAACTGGTATAAGGTCGTATCCGCCATTTTTTTTTCCGGAAACGCTCCAAAAACTTCTGAAACGCAAAAATGCATCGATATTTCAGAAAAGTCGGAAATTTTTTTATTTACAAAAAAAAAAGTCGAAACCAATGCTATAAGGACATATCCGCCATTTTTTTTTTTTTTTCGGCAACGCTCCAAAAACTTCTGAAACGCAAAAATACATCGATATTTCAGAGAAGTCGGAAATTTTTTTATTTACAAAAAAAAAAAGTCGAAACTAATGCTATAAGGACATATCCGCCATTTTTTTTTTTTTTTTCGGAAACGCTCCAAAAACTTCTGAAACGCAAAAATACATCGATATTTCAAAAAAACCAAATAAAAAATGGCGGATACGACCTTATAGTATTAGTTTCGGTTTTTTTTTTTTTTTTGTAAATAACAAAATTTCCGACTTTTCTGAAATATCGATGTGTTTTTGCGTTTCAGAAGTTTTTGAAGCATTCGCACCAAAAAACAGATTTTGGCGGATACGACCTTATACCATTAGTCAATGAGACTTTTTCTCACACGCTTAGAGATGAGAGGGCGTAACCACCAGTACTTACGATCTTGCACTGTTAAATGAATAATTTTTCAAATCTGTCTGTTTTGAACGTATTTTGACATTTTCGCCGGAAATACGGGAAAAAAAAGATATGCCCTTTTACTTTTACACGTGGTAAAAGGTCGTGTATTTGCGCATACGTCCTTATACCATTAGACACGCGATGTATATACATGAGTTAAGAGGCGTATATGAAGAAAAAAAGTTATCCTTATAATATTGTTTCGTGATAGACCCGTGTGGAAATTCAATTCGGGGGCTGGCTAGGTGTTGCCTAGTTTCGCTGTTCACTAAGCGGGCGCTGAACGGGCGGGCTGTTTAGTGCCCGGCAACGCTTGTAACGCTCAGCTGTACAGCGCGAGCTGGCCAGCGCCCGTCTAACATTCCCGACAAATGCTAGAAGATTTGTCGGGTCGGCTGTACAGCGCCCGACCAGACCCCGGTTAGTTTATTGATATCAGAAAGGGTTAAAGCAAAAGAGGTTTGATTGACAAAATGAAACATTTCAGGAAAATATCTTCTTTACATTCAAACTGTTGAAATGCAAAAAAAAAAAAAACTTTTCCTGAAATGTTCAATCTTGTCATGTTTCTTTTTGCTCTAACGTCTTTATTTTTAATATCTTCATATATTTCTCATTTATATAATCATTCATCAAAAATTGATTGAAAATAAGAAATATAAAAATTATTATTTTTTCTTCAAATTCATAGTATTTTTCATAATAATTCATGAATATCTATTATAAGTTCATCAATTTGCTGCGTATTCAAAAAAAAAAAAAAAAAAAAATTACAAAAAGTATTATCAAAGCCATTTTAATCAGAAAAACTTCAATGTCCATTTTCTCAAAACTTAATATGTGTCGTTTGACACACGAATGCGTAACAGGGTCCATATATGGTTACCGTCAAAAATATCGAGTTAATAATGAATGTTGATCGAAAGTGTAAGCATATAAATAGCTCAGCTACAATTTCGAGCTCTTCCAACTAGGGCCTAGGCAAGTTTTGATGTGAAAACGCATGCAGGGAAAATATCTGGCCTTGCTAACCGGGGGCTGCACAGCTAAACTAGAAAAAATTATTTACAGTTATGCTATATATTGCCCGTATAGCACCCGACTAGCTGGGCCATCTTCGGGATTGCCCATCCGGGGGCTAGGCAAACACCGGGCGTTCCCGGAGAAATTTCCACACGGGGAGTTGTACAGATCATCGGAAAAGTCATAGATAATTTTACTACGTTCACAATTATATAGATAAAATTAGTGTGCAATTATTTGATTTGTTGGGGAAGGGCA
Source organism: Tenthredo mesomela (assembly GCA_943736025.1). Taxonomy (NCBI): domain Eukaryota; kingdom Metazoa; phylum Arthropoda; class Insecta; order Hymenoptera; family Tenthredinidae; genus Tenthredo; species Tenthredo mesomela. The sequence continues at coordinate 39,866,211 of OX031014.1, read as the reverse complement.
GGAATGTTATCTATTACACGTTTGTTCCTTCAGATCTATATTCATTAAAACTGAATACTGGGAACCATTCCAAGAGGTAATTTTAGAACGGCGGTTCAAAAATGACCGAAACTTGGACCAACTATACGAGGCACCTCTTCCCATTCCTCTAGTGAAGTTTGACGACCTGAAAAGTCTCTGTGAGTCACGCGTTATTCCGAAACGTTACCACAGATTTTATACGGATCTGACAGTTGGTAATACTGCGCTTCTTTACAATTCTTTGAGTAAAATGTGAACAAGAAATGCCCGTATAAGTAATTGAATCGAATATCTGTTCTGATATTAGAATTTTCATTCCGTAGTCGATGAAGACGCCAATAATAACGGTGGTCATGCACCTGCTGCAAGAGCGTGCATTCCAAAAAGACGTCAGCGATAAGCCTGTGACGTTGCCTACAACTGGTACAATGAAACATTATTCATTGTTATGCGACACGATGAAGACATATGTACTACTTGCCGAAAAAGCTGGCTTTTCGGAAAATTGTCACCAATAAACTGGACGTTAGGGGAAATACTGAACATATAAACAAATGTTGTAAAAATTTTAGATTTAAGTTTTATTTTTCACCATTGGTAGTTAACATATTGATAATTTGATAAATATATCAAATAGATATATAATTTAATATATATATATATATATATATATGACACTATATATGACTAATTAGATAGATAATTTAATATATATATATGACACATATAAACAAATGTTGTAAAAATTTTAGATTTAAGCTAAATAATTAGTAAGAAGGAAAAAATTGAACATAATTTTATTTTTTACCATTGGTAGTTACCATATTGGTGATTTAATAAATATATCACACATAGTATACTCAAATGTAGGGGAACCTGTTGTACCTTGGACATCGTTGTACCTCGGACGCATGCTTCATTTTGTATTTTCGCGTGTTTTTTACTTGAAATCACCGATGGTAAATAATATATGTTCCACTAGATGACACCTCTAAGTTGGTTTCAACTGTTAAACAACACGCGTTTGTATGTGAGACGGTATTGAAAATTTTCACCTGCAAAAGTAAGTGTTTTCACGTTGATATATTTGCATGTACCAGTCCTATTGTATTCGAGAAGGCTGAAAGCTATTTTTTAATTGAACTCTTCTTTCTTTGGCGTTGACAAATAGTAGTTAACAACATTCCATTCCTACCCTCAAAAAATCTGGCAATCATTTTTTTGATTGCGGCATGGTGTTGTACCTTGAACATGAGAACTATGTTGTACCTTGGACATGTCCAAGGTACATCACGTATATTACTCAATTGCGATTAATTTTTTTCTGAAGATTATTCAGGCACTCTGTGTATTTTTTTGCGACATTTTTTTTCGTTATTTCATAGCTTTGTCGTCGAAATAGTTACAAATGCCACGCAGCAAGTAAATAAAAAATAAAAAAAAAACAAAAAAAAAAAAAAAGCAAATCTCATTTCTCCTCTCACGGTGTGTTCTAAGTATCTCAATAAATGAAAAATATAAGTAACTGAAATGAATTTGTCTGTTAAATGTCTGAATAGGTAGCTTTTGACAATGATTAAGGTGTGTGTCCAAGGTACAACCTGTAGGTACAACCTGAGCACAAGAATATGAAGATGAGAAGAATTGTGGTGATCCGTGGGCGAGCTAGGTGGTCTCGGGTGTAAGTCCCCGGATAGGCGTCCGTAGATCCTGGGTTCGATTCCCGAATCGTCCGTTAATTTTTCTCATCAAAAATTTATTTCAAAATAAACATCAGGGATAGAAAAAAGTTAACTAATTAATTAAAAATTTAATTAATTACTACAACCTACATATGTTCGAGGTACGTCAAAAAAAAAAAAGCAAATCTCATTTCTCCTCTCACGGTGTGCTCTGAGTATCTTAATAAATGAAAAATATGAGTAACTGAAATGAATTTGTCTGTTAAATCTCTGAATAGGTAGCTTTTGACAATGATTAAGGTGTGTGTCCAAGGTACAACCTACATATGTTCGAAGTACATCCCCCCTGTTGTACCTCGAACACGAATCCACTTTTTTCAAAAACGCCGAGAAAAACATAGAACTCGTCTTTTTTGATTACTGCAAAGAATAATCACGTGTCTAAGACATGTTGGAATAACATTCAATTTAGTTACAGATGTTACTAACACCAAGTCATTTTTAAATGAACGAAAACCAAAAATAGGTCCGAGGTACAACAGGTTCCCCTACTCGAAGACTCATATCTACCTGCATATACTCGGAAGAACCCATATAAGCCCGCATTTATTCGGAAGAACCCATATGTACCCTAGACCGTTTCAAAAAAAATCGATGGTGTTTTTTTTTGTTTCAAACAACCTAAAATGATACTTTGACATGAAATAATAACCTGTGTGAAGAATGAGCCCTGTCCTCAAAGATTTAGAGGTGCCGCATCGGACTTTTGTCTTTTTTATTTCATTATAAGATGAAATATTATTTACTACACCCCGTGTAATTTTGGACGTTTTACCGTTCGCTTCGCGTGGGTAAAACTCCCATTTTCACACCTCCTGAAGTAAAATTTTGTACAATACTCGACGGAAAAACTTCTTCTGATCTCGCGTGATTGCAAAACTCGCCTTCGGCTCGTATGCTGCAACCTCACACTCGTCAGAAAAAGTTTTACCGGACTCGTATTGTAATGTACTATTATTTTTTTTTAATTTTTTTTTTTTTTTTTTCAGAGGAAGGTCTCAGTCAATCAAGTCGAGTTGACTTTTCTTTTTTAGTCTTTAGCCAGGCAAAAGACCAGGCAAACTTTTGTCTTTTTTATTTCATAAGGATAAAATAATATTTTTTTTTTTAAATTTTTTCAATTTTTTTTTCCAGAGGTAGGTCTCAGTCAATCAAGTCAAATTAACTTTTCTTTCTTAGTCTTTAGCCAGGCAATAGACTAGAAAAGAAAATTTGATTAGACTCGATTCTTCCTCTGGGGGAAAAAAAAAAATAAAAATAAAAAAAAAATTAAAATATTTTATCCTAATTATGAAATAAAAAAGACAAAAGTCCGATGCGGCACCTCTAAATCTTTGAGGACAGGGCTCATTCTTCACGCAGGTTATTATTTCATGTCAAAGTATCGTTTCAGGTTGTTTGAAGCAAAAAAAATAGCCATCGATTTTTTTTTGAAACGGTCTAATGTACCCGCATAATATAGTCGGCAAAAACCGTGTGTACCCGCATACACTCGGAAAAACCCTAAGATCCTATGAACAATTGGTGGTTTTTATCCGTTCCGTAACGCGATTGCTCTACAATATCTATACGATTCTATCCCTGCTTGAAGTGTCTGACAGAGACTAATTGGAAAAAATGTCTATCGGTTCTTGGCCGCAACAACAAAATTAAGTAACAGTTACTCATTCGTACGAGTCAGTAGACCGATATTGAATTATTCAAGTCAGTTACATACGGGTTTAACTTTAATGATGACGCTGATCGTAGGTTAACTCGTATACATCTTCTCTCGGCTGACTTAATCTATCCTAACCGTGAACATCCTATAACTTATGTTAATCATTCGCTCGCAAGTCCGGACGCATCGCAGTGACATATTGGTAAGGCTATCGCCTCTCCCTTATATACAAACGTTGATCCAGTTTAGTGCTAGTGAGAAATATTTTTCCGTCTGTAGCCACCTATCGGCGAAGTGAAACCCGCAAAATTCAATTCTCTCAAAAAAAGCACTGACATTAGTGGCATTCAACTGAGGTCGACCGCACCGTAGCTTTCGTCTTCCAGGTCTATCGCTACGTAGTTTTCGTCCTCCAGGTAGACCGAACCGTAGTTTTCGTCCTCCAGGTTAACCGCACTGTAGATTTCGTACTCCAGGTTCACCGCTACGTAGTTTTTGTCCTCCAGGTCCACGGCTACGTAGTTTTTGTCCTACAGGTCCACGGCTACGTAGTTTTCGTCCTACAGGTCTATCTCTACGTAGTTTTCATCCTCCAGGTTCACCACTACGTAGTTTTTGTCCTCCAGGTCCACGGCTACGTAGTTTTAGTCCTGTAGGTGCACCGCTACGTAGTTTTCGTCCTCCAGGTCAACCGCACCATAGTTTTCGTCCTTCAGGTTGACCGCACCGTAGATTTCGTCCTCCAGGTTTACCGCTACGTAGTTATTATCCTCCAGGTCCACGGCTACGTAGTTTTCGTCCTCTTAGTCGACCTGTGGGACGAAAGCTACAGTGCGGTCGACCTGGAGGACGACAACTACGTAGTCGTGGACCTGGAGGACGAAAGCTGGGGCGGTCGACCTCCCTGGCGGCTTTTGGTTTGCGTAGAATATACGCTGTATGTACCGGGTAAATACGGTATGAGTATGATGACGGTAGCACGACCGCATCTAAACGTTGTTGTACCGAATAAATACGGTAGATTTGCGCCCAAAATGAACAAAGTTTGTACCGTATATATACGTGATTATACGATATGAAAACCGTATGTGCTTCAGTTGAAGTACGGATAAAGTACGTATAAAGTACGGATGGAAAGGGTATAAGGTCAGCAACCACGACGTATATAATACCACATTTATACGGTATGTATCAAGTCAGATTTTGTCGTCCATTAAACGTCACTTATGAATCACACACTTCCGCATAGTTATTTGAATTCTTATTGAATGCTGAATGGGAATGACCGTGTTGGGCCGAATTTAATTGTAATATATCACCTGTATATGTATCACGTATGGATATCGCTACGCAGCCTATAAAATACATATTTCGCTGAAATTTCAATATGTGCCTTTTACTAATATGAGAATATAGCGACGCCTCAGCGAAAAAACATATATCGAATTTAATTTTAAAATTATGCTGTCTCGTCCGATAAAGATATATGAAACAGCATGATTTTGTAATAAAACTCTATGTATGTTCTTTCACTGAGGCGTCGCTATTGATACCTATGCTGAAATTTAAGATAAGTTTTTTTTTTTCATCGCGGTACGGTTCGTTCTCAATGCGGTATGATTGTGGTGTGAATGCGGTATGATTATGGTATGAATGCGGTATGGATATCGTATCTTCACGTATATTTTGGAGGGACCACAAAAGGTCGCATATTGTATAGGCGGATGGACGGTATGTACACGGTATTCAAACCGTATGTTGAGAGTCTTAAGTACCCATACATGCGGTATAAACTTTGTTCATTTTCGGCGCAAATCTACCGTATTTACTCCATGTTTATACGTATTACAACGGTGATAAAACGATGAACAGACGATATATCTACGGTATATCAAGCGTGTCACAGAAGCCGCCAGGGCTGGAGGACGAAACCGACGTAGCGGTGGTCCTAGTCACAGATAACGAAAGCGTATGTCGTACGAAGACATCTTCCGACTACGACGCCGTTATAATATATCACGATGTCTCTGTATTATGTAAGATTTGATATGCTTTTTACATAATGTATCCTAAACACGATGTCAGACTGAACAAAATTAAAGTCCCCGAGAAAAAATGATTATATAGAAACATATATGGGGAGTTCCACGCCATCCGGGACAGCCTCTGACCCCGACCCCTCTCGAGTTTGTTCATATTTTTTTCTGATATTCGGTAGACTGAAAGAAGTGCTCGTGATTTTTTTCAAATTTTTATCTCAATCGGTTTTCGATTTACATATTTTTGAAAATGTTCAATTCCTGACATCTTAAAATGTTTGAACGCCTATATTTCTGGATCTATCAGTCGGATTACAAAATATGACTATATGAAATTGATCAGAAAGAAGTGTAGTTTTTAAAAAAAGTATGTTGGGATAATTGTGTCTTGTCCTTCGTAGTGAATTCTCCGTTTAAACATGTAAAATCAATTTTTCTCAAAGTATGACATGATTCATAATTTTCAAAAAATTCTCAAAAATACTTCGAGGAAAAACAAACATTTTGAGCTATGGCCAATCGTGGCTTTCTCTCTCATCCAATGCTTTTTTTCGGATTCAAAAAATGTTTTACCCTAAAACCGCTCGTACAAGAACCGCTTGAACTTGGCTTCGTGTTTCATTGATTGTTTTTGATAGAACTTATTTCTTAAATCACACTTCTTTATAATTTTATTCATATTATACCACAAATCTCGCTGCAGTGACACGTTCAAGGAATAACTTTTATGAAAAACGATGAATGAAACATAATGCCAAGTTCGAGCGGTTCTTGTGCGAGCGGTTTTAGCGTTCAAAAGTTTTTAAATCCGAGAAAAAGTATGGAATGAAAGAGAAAGCCACGATTGGCCATAGCTCAAAATGTTTGTTTTTCCTCGAAGTATTTTTGAGAATTTTTTGAAAATTATGAATCGTGTCATACTTTGAGAAAAATCGATTTTACATGTTTAAACGGAGAATTCACTACGAAGGACAAGACACAATTATCCCAACATACTTTTTTTAAAAACTACACTTCTTTCTGATCAATTTCATATAGTCATATTTTGTAATCCGACTGATAGATCCAGAAATATAGGCGTTCAAACATTTTAAGATGTCAGGAATTGAACATTTTCAAAAATATGTAAATCGAAAACCGATTGAGATAAAAATTTGAAAAAAATCACGAGCACTTCTTTCAGTCTACCGAATATCAGAAAAAAATATGAACAAAATCGAGAGGGGTCGGGGTCAGAGGCTGTCCCGGATGGCGTGGAACTCCCCATATACCGCGAGGACCAGGTGAAAGAGAATGGTCCATCCGCCCAGGCAGCTAATATTTCGTATTTTTAGGGGGATAGCCACTCGTTGCACTGAAAATCCCTAGGGTGATTTTGGCGCGCGGTCGATGCAACTCGGCAGCCATTGTTGATACAAGCCGGCTGACTGTCAATACATCGCGGAAGGTAGACAAGTGTGGTTATGTTCGTTTATTTGAAGCTAATGATAAATAAAGTGAATAAAACCTACGTGAATAAGCTATGGATATTTATTGATGCCTCAACCCCAGGATACAATCAATAATTTTGTTCGAATTGGTTGTTCTCGCTGAACTTTTTGATTCTGATAAATTTCCAGTTATAGCTTAGGTTAATTCGTTGATTGCATTAAGATATCATTTAAAATTGATTGATCGATTTTTTATAAATATTCCTAGCTTATTCACGTAGGTTTTATTAACTTTATTTATCATTTGCTTCAAATAAACAAACATAACCACACTTGTCTACCTTCCGCGATGTATTGACTAGAGATGTAAATGGTAAACGTGACCGGTAAATTACCGTATTTTTACCGTCATAAACTGGTAACGTGACGGCGAATAAATTACCACATTGGTCACAAATCACAATTTTATTTTTTTTTTTCGCCGTTTTGGCTTATCTTCTATCAGAGAATGTAGCCTAAGGTCACAAATCACAATATATTTATAATCGGCTTTGATTCCTAGTTTACGCAGCACCGTGAGTTGACTTGATTTAAAGATTGACCAATCAGGAGGCTTGATTCGCCTGGCGCGTGGCTAAAGCAGAAAGAAAATGACGTCAATTTACGGTAAAATTACGGTATTTTTTTTGGTAATTTTACCGAAAATCTTAATACCGGTAATTTCACATCTCTAGTATTGACAGTCAGCCGGCTTGTATCAACAATGGCTGCCGAGTTGCATCGACCGCGCGCTAAAATCTCCCTAGGGATTTTTTCAGTGCAACGAGTGGCTATCCCCCTAAAAATACGAAATATTATCTGCCTGGGCGGATGGACCATTCTCTTTCACCTGGTCCTCGCGGTATACATATATAACCATATATGTATATATATAATCGCATACAATGTTCAGATAGAATCATATATGATTATATACAATTATATACCGGTATATATGACCATGTATAATACTATATCCGAATGTATATAGCGTCCTATATGACTATATATGAACATATGAGGTCACAAATGCACTTATATCTAATCAGTTATGACCAGATATAATTATGTTCATTCGTATACGATGCTCAGATACAATCAGATACAATTATATACAATCATTTACAAATATATATATCCAAAATATATTCAGATACAGGACTATATATCATCATATATAGTTGTATACAGTTATATGTGACAATGTATAGTATTGTAGGGGAAGATGGCCCAAAGTGGATACCCCGGGCAAAGCGAATTCGGTAAATATCTCGGTGTCTGAAGTCGGCTGCTTATTGTCATATATATTGCATCATCTTACGTCAGAATATCAGTCAAAAACAGTGGCAAATGAGCTCAGACGCGTTGGTGCGAAAGCTACGCAAAAGATTAAACAAAACACTTTGAATTGTTAAAATTTTCCGAAGGTATGTATTGCGATGTATTTCACTTAATTATTGCTCTGGTCTAATTGTCGTATTTATTATGTTAAACGGCGTCCTTTTCTCGAGAAAAACACCATATGCCGATTTGTTTTCAATCAAATATATTCAAAGAAATTAATCATATTTGTTCTCAATGTGCTGCCGGGCAAAGTGAACCGGGCAAAGTGGATAGATATCCACTCAATGAGAAGAACAGAGATAGCAGAGACTCAGCAGGAAAATACGAAGACTGCGTGGCCATTGTGTGTAACGAAACCTACTCTGGAATAGGCGGCAAGCCTATTGAAAATTGGATCCAGTGCAACATGTGTAAGCATAAGGGACATGAGAAATGCACTATGTATGGCGAAAAAGGTGCATTCGTTGAAAAAAAAAACACTGGTATTCACTTTGCCCGGCCTCACGGGCAAAGTGAATAATTTTCCATTTTTTACTTCATGTTATTGTTTCGCTATAGCTTTAATAATTTCACAACTTCTATTGATGTTTTGCATAGTTCATTGAACAACTTGAGAAAATCAGTTGTTGTTCACTTAATTTTCTGCTTTTTTCCCAAAAATATCCGCCGCTGAACATTAACCTATCCACTTTGGGCCATCTTCCCCTATCTGAATATATCTGGATTTCTATATGACCATATAGAAACATATAAGGTTCAAAATTACCTCGTATAAAATCGCAGATTATGACAATTATAATTATTTCTCTTCATACAATGTTCAGATAGAATTATATATAATCATATATACAGTTAAGTTTCATGGTAAAAATTATTGTTTTTATTTCTGAATTATTAATATGGATTATAAAGGTCATCAATATAGGAAATATAAGTTTTTTCAGTAACAGCTGATCGAGCAGACGTTGCCATGTCGATTTCGGTTTCCGTTTCTCGTCAATTTTTACTGATAATTATTGTTGATATGAATGAAACTGTACGGTGATTGGTCATGAAATAAGTGTCGATATTTTTTGTTATTTTTTTCATATTTTGAGCCAAGATGCAGATTTTAATCTTTATTCACAACAAAGTAACAACAAAGTTGTGGATTTTCACATAAGACGCTGGGTCAAAGCCTGATTTTTCAAAATTGATTCTTTGAAAAACTAAAACGGTCATTAAATCGAGCGAAAAATTAAGTTTAAAAAACCTAATAATGTTTCCCGGCAATTCTTTGTAGTTTTAAAAAATCTTTAAATTTCATAGAGCTGATGAGCTACTTTAATCGGAAGCCCATCCGCACTTATAATTTCAATTTTCATCACGTTAGTCAATACATTTTCTTTGTCTGTCGATGACTTGATTTTTAAGTCAATAAAACAAGATTTAATTTCCCGAAACTGCAGATATCTGAGGTATGGAATTCCACACCTACCAAATTTTGAGGTGTGGAGTGCTCCACACCTACCATAGTGGTTTCGCCGCGCCTGACTTTATATACCCATATATGACTTGTAACGTGGCAGATTTGATATTTAATACCTTGTATTTATCATCTGCCACTGGACCGCGCCTCCACTCGCAAGCGTGAGCGACCATGCTGCTGCCGTACCGAAATTCTTCACCAAAGCGCAAGTCCAACCTTTAGTTTCTATGAATAGTGTGTCTGCCTTAAGTTTTTTTGTGAAAAGCAGGTAAACCATCGCCTAGGACATCGTGGGATCCGTCGATCGTCGCAGGATCATCTGGGGGATGTCCTGGAAACCTCGGCACTAGTAACCGCACCTAAGTCATCAACCTCCGTCTCTGCAGCTTCGTCACGTGCCGGCCGGGAGAGGGCTGCACCTCCCAGCCTGCTATCGCCGCCAGCCGTTACCTCCCGGCCTGATTTTGGACATGTTCAGCGCTCTAGGTGCGGAGAACATGTCGAGTGTGGAAAGGCTTCCCCCTCCACTTTTTGGATCGCCGATCGACGATCACTCCGTTGCCGACCAGCGTACCGAAGACGTCGCCCTACTGAAAAAATTCATGTAGTGAAGGTTATGGAAAAGTACCTGAAAAATCACATGGTAAATTGTACGCAATTATGGAAGATATTTGGGTAAAATTAATTTTACGATTTAGTATGTAATTTATAGGGCTGGCAATTAAAGTCGACTTTTTTTAAAAACCGACAAGTCGATTGAAATCGATTTTCGATTTTCGGTTTAAAAGTCGAAAACCGCCGAGTCGAAATCGGTTTTACCGAAAAGTCGAATAGTTCGATTTTCGGATTTTCGAATTTTCGAGTTTTCGAGTTTTCGCAACTACGGTTTTCGAAATTTCGGTTTTCGTTAATCATTTTTATGTGTGACGTGAATGAACACACTGATATGTCGAAAACATAAAAACTGAGACTTTTTGACTCGACTTGATCGATACCTCCCCTGTTAAATCAACGATGTCGAGTGATTATGCTAACTTCTCAAATAAGTAAACATACTTTTATGTACCATTGTCCGTGTGTTCGGTCTCTTTTCATTGTAGCGCCCGATGTTTACGCCGCGCTTACAGGGTTTCCAATGTTTTCATACGCTGTAGTTCGGAAAATTAAAATATAGCTTATGATCTGCTCAGCTCTTTGTCAGTCGATTGTCCAGTCTCAGTAGGCATTCGTGAGTCAATATGCCAAGTGCAGTGTGGGAGTCTTTCGAGAAAACTAACGATGGGACGGAAGTTGTGTGTTTATTGTGTGATAAACATTTAAAATATCGCAGTTCCACATCATCAATGCGGCTACACCTTCAAAACGTTCATGGCCTCAAGCTGAAGCGAAGGTAACAGAAGTGTAGATAAGCAATAGAGTTTAAAGTTCAAACTAGGGCTGGGCGATTAATCGATTAATCGTTTCCTCGATTAATCGATTACTCGACGTTTTCGATTGATCGTTTTTCTGATTAATCGTTTTTCTGAATAATCGATTAATCGCACAGCCCTAGTTTAAACTTTAAAGTCGGTGTGCTATCGAAACTATTATTTACCGAATAGTTAACTCCGTAATTACACGCTTTTAAGGAGGCAAATGGAAAAGCTCTAGTTCCCACAATTTTTCAATTATTCTAATATAACCCCGTGGCAATAAACTTTTTTTCGGAGCATATGTCAATAGCACAAGCACTATGATAATTTATCTAAAAAAAAAACTTTTCGAATTTGTTAATTTGACTTCATTTCGGAGCAAATTTTGTAAAATGAGAAGGTATGACGTAATCGAAGTCACTTCTTACTAATTGGGTGTTTCACTTCTAGTTTTTCCGAAGTGAATTTGGAATGCGACGACGATGCATCGTCTGAGTCTATCGCTGAAAAATATGAAGGCTCCAGCTCGTCAGCCACATCCGGTTTTGAGTTGAGCTCGAGGCCCGTGACTGATATATCTGCGCAACCTGGTCCATCTGGAGAATCCAGGAAACGAGCATTGGTCTCGCAAGGACAGTCGGCTTCAATTTGCAAGAAACCTCGCCGTTTCGTTAGCCATGAAAGGAGCGAAGCCATTTCTCAGGCTATAGCCAACATGACAGCCATCGATATGTTACCCTTATCATTTTGCGAAAATGAAGGTTTTAAAAAGTTTATTGAGGTTGTAGAACCAGCCTAGAAAGTGCCAACAAGGCATACAATCGAAAAGCGAATAGAGATCATGGGCAGGGACCTGCGGGCAATTGTAGTAGCAGATCTGAAGGAAGCTGAAGCTATTACCTTTGCATCGGATGGGTGGACGTCTCTTGCTGTCGTTCCATACGAAACAGTGACCGGACATTACATCAACAAAAAATGGGAGGCGATATGCGTCACACTGTCCACCGAATCTATGGAGGAGAGCCATACTGGAGAAAATATTGCCGAAAGAATATACAGCGTCGCTGCCGATTTAAATATTGAAGATAAAGTTATGGCCGTGGTACACGATAACGCAGCAAACATGGAGGTCGCTGCAGGTATTTTAGAGATGAATTACGGAATCAAAAACCACATCCGATGTGCAGCCCATACACTCCAGCTGTGTATCAATAGCGGTCTTGAAAAATTCAGATCTATTCTCAAAAAGGCGAGTAAATTAGTTGGTCACTTCAAGCACTCCCACAAGGCTACGGGTGCGTTGCATAATATGCAATTACAATTGGATTTACCCAAGGAGCGCTTGATCCAAAATTGTAAAACCAGGTGGAATTCAACGTATTACATGACGTGTCGTCTCCTGAAGCATCGCACTGCTGTTACCGCTGTTCTCTCCGATCGGACCATAACCGCTGCCAAAGATATGCTGCGACTGGAGATTCCCGAAGCAAGCTGGTGCATTATTGAACAGATTTCTCTGGCTCTACATCCCTTAGAAATTGTCACAACTTTGTTGTGCGCAGATAAAAAAGCCACGCTATCTATGGTGCGACCCATTATGCATAATTTACTTGTGAACCATCTTCGGCCAGGGATAACTGACACCCAACTTATATCCGAGTTCAAAGAGACAGTAGCTGCAAATATACGACGAAGGTTTGAACTCGAAGTCGAAATCACTGTTCCTAAGTATGTCCACCCTGCTCAACTAGCCAGTCTTCTTGATCCCCGGTATAAGAAGCTAGATTGCGAAGCATCTAATAGTACCAAGGAAAGCATTCGCGAAGCTTTGAGGGAACAGTATGATATGTTGAAGATACAACGTGGGTCTCGTGGTGTTACCGAGGAGCCGCAAGTTCAACCCCCTGCGAAACCAAATAATGCACTAGACTTCATCTTCAACCGTCAGGTGGACAAGGACGACGAGTTAGACGCGTACCTGGTCACTTCTCAAGCTGATATGCACACAGATCCGCTTACGTGGTGGCGCATACATGAACGACAGTATCCTGTACTGGCCCAATTAGCTAAAAAGTATTTGGCTATTCCAGCTACGTCGGCTAGTGCTGAGCGGGTGTTTTCTTGCGCCGGAAATATAGTGACGGCTAAAAGGAGCTGCTTGTCTCCTGACCACGTCAATCTTTTGATATACATTCACCAAAATAAACATTTCATCTAATTTTGGAAGATTCAAAATTAAAAAAACGAAAAAATGTGTAGTACATTACGTTCTTTTTTTAAATGTAAAAGTCCCAGTTTTTTCCAATGAAACATTAGAAAAAAAATGTTACTTTTAATTTGGTCTGTCCAGTTATTATTGATCTTATTATTAGCTGACTTAAGTTCACTTAGTATAGAAATATACTAATAAATCTGTTGATACTTAAGATTTTATAATGAAGTTATATTCATTAAATTACACTTCTCTTGGAATTTACGTATGAGACTGCACACGTTAATTTACCTATTCTTCGGACATAACCACCAGCGATACTTGATATTTTTAGTAAACATTTTTAGATTTTTTCGACTGAGCGTTTGTTAATAACGATTTTCTGCAAGTACAAATTTTACAATCTCAAAAAAAAATACGTAATTTTCATTGTTGACGCTGCGACGTGGATTTTTATTAGTCCTCGGACTAGACCGGAAAGCTAGTCTGGGAACCGTCCACTCGACAATTGGCCAAAGGAAAATTAATATCTAAACAAAGATGCTGGGCGCCAGGCGTTTAACCGCCACTTTCTGAAAATCTAAATAATAAAAAAAAATACAAACTACAGATACTTGAGCGCCGGCTAGCGTCAGTACCGCGGAGAGGGGTCGGGATTTTGAAGGATTAGCAGGGCGTTGATTAACGACTCGATGTATTTGAATTTAATAAAGAAAATAGAATTTATTCAAGTAAAATAAAAAAAATAGAAAAATATAGAAATTAACAAATCATGTACCCGGAGGTACTTCCTCTCGGATATAAAACGGCTACAGGTCGTGTAAAGGCGACCTGGCCACGTTTGACGAGTTTTACAACAATAAATAATTAACAGCTTCCACGTAGGACAGCAATAACAAGGAAAAATATAGCAAAATTAAATAACTCGACAAATCAGGTCCTCGTAGGACAATAAACTAGCTAAAACACTAGATACTTTCCACGAGGAATATTAACAATCTTAAAACTAACGATGAATGAGCCTAAGGCTCGAAATAATAAATCAGATAACAAAATAACAAAATAACAGACTAGAATCGGAAGGCTCGCGAATCAAACAAATTTACAATAATAAAGAATCGCCTACGTGATCGTTAGTCGTTTTGGTGTGACTAACTCGCCTCCGAGAGGCGAAGCCTCCCGTTAAAGAAAACTTACTCAAAAGAGTTATTATTTACAAAAATTATTAAAATTAACTTAACCTAACTCTGCGCCTAGCGCGATAAATATGCAATCTTAATTACGATTCTGAAATATAAAATCAAGACACGAAATCTAAACAAAGAGACTCGACTAAGCCTCTGGCTTCGTCTCTTCCCGCGGGAGGAAGAGAGCGCGACGGTGACGGACTAAATCTATCCTTGTCGCACTCGTGTACGAAGGATACGAACTCGAACAAAATATAAAGTACCCGAATTTTCTATAAAATAAATACTCGAACTATTAACTCTAGTACATGGGGACACTGGTGACGGCCTACCGGTCGGAGATCGGCTTAATTCGATTCCCAAAAATATTAATTAGCCTCGTGGCTGTACCAAGGCAAGATGGCTGACGGCCGTTGCCGGATTCAAATTAGCATGGGTAAGAATAGCTAACGCTTACCGTCTTCCAGCCAACAGAGAAAAAGGATTTTCTCCAGACCAAAATCCATCCTCGCGGATTGCCACAGACCCTCGAAGGTTGTATTTAGGCACCACACACACACTCCAGAATTTAGCTAATTATTATTGCCCACGGGGCTTGAATATACGGAAAGATTTCTTTGAACAACAGGCTACGCAAAGATCAAAACACACAAGTGTCTTAGACGCTAGTCTATCGCAGAGTGCTTAGACCACATGGCGCCGGTACCTAAGCGCCCTCATTAGGCGATAGATTATTGATTTTCGCATCGACTGGAGGATCTCTAAATATGGCGACTTGTTGTCGCTACGCGCGAATTTCGAAGTTCCCCACGATGTTAGAAGCTCGCTAAATCGGAGGATCACGGGTTGTAGATTCTTCTTGGTGGCGGGAATCTCTTCCGCCACCGATATCCCACGATGTAGAGTGCCTGAGACACTCCCCCGTGTCCTCACTGTCGATGGTGGAGGTAGCCCTGCAGTGGCTAGCCTCCTGAGCTTTTTGGTGGCGTTCGTCGAAAGGGATCCCCACAGTCGGTATTTGGCGTCGTGCGTCTGTTTGGTCGTGCTTCTGTCTGTGTGTTCGCCTTCGTATAGGCCTCGTCTCCCACATGTCAGAGAAAAGTCGTAAAAGAAAACAAAAAGAATAAATAATATGCTCGATAGTTTTTAGTCAGTCACGGTCGCCTCTCGGAATTTTTGCCAGGCCTCAGGGCCATCCTAAACATTCATACCATAAAACAGTCACTCCGCTAGGGTCGTCCAAGGGGTAAGGAGCGCCTTGTAATATGCAATGTTACAACGCATAACAGCCCCCAGGTTTCAAATTACGACTACAATTCTCCTGTATCTATTTTTCTATTTCTTCTGTTCTATATTTGTTTCACCTCTTTATTTCCAACATCTTATTGAAAATGTTATTTGGAAATACGCTATACTTTCATCATTCCGTAAATGCGACGATTAGGAACAAAAAGAAGCGGAAGAACTTGAAGATGCTTTGTTTTTTTTTCACTGAGAGATATTGAAATTTTTCATAAAAAAAAAAAAAAAAAACATTAAATTCTCTTTGTTGGGACGAATTTTTATTTGTCAAATAATATCGTCCCGTATATGAAACGATAATAGTAAGGATGTGTTTGCAAAGAAAATTTCCAATACAGGGATAAAAAATAAAAGAGTGTCAATTTCTTTTTCACGAGAAGAGACATCCTTTCAGCATTTTTAAAAGTAGCGGGCTGTTACGTTATGAATTTTTGTGATTTTTCAGAACTTATGAAATGGTCCTCATAGTTTTTTATTGATGAAAAATCGTATCTCAAAAGGGTAAGTCCGAAATGTTTTAGAGTTAGGATACCAACATAAAAATTCATGGGTCAAATCGTAGGTGGTAAGGTCTGGAGACTGCACGGAGAGAAATTTCAAGTAAATATTACTATGCAGCATGGTAATGGTTACCTTACTCTATAGTTTGTATAAGCGGTCACATAAGAGCGGCGCGACACAAACTATAGAGTAAGGTAACCATTACCATACTGCATAGTTGAAATTGAAATGTTACTTGAAATTTCTCTCCGTGTGGGTGAATTTAGTAATTTACCTTCCTGACTAAGCGAATCTCCGAACGGATAGGCACAATTAAAAAACATGAGAAATCGAGTAATCACTACCAAAAACCGATATTCCGAAAACCGAAATTTCGAAAAACCGAAAACTCGAAAACTCGAAAATCCGAAAATCCGAAAACCGAAATATTCGATTTTTCGGTAAAACCGATTTCGGTTTTCGACTTTTTAACAGCTATTCGAAAATCGATTAAATTTTCGGCCTTTCGAAAATCGATTATTGCCAGCCCTAGTTGAAATTCGTAGGATAACGGTTGTTTTGTCTATTCAACATTTTCCTCTAAGATTCCGTATTTAAATTTGACGAAAATTTGAATTATTTGATGTCTAAATTTAGGGGCCATTCAACAATTACGTCACGCCGCAAGGGGGGGGGGGGGCTCCAGAGCGTGACGCTCTGGGTTAAAGTGGTCAAAGTATGTATGACGAAGTGTGATGGAGGGGGGGGGGGGGGGGGGTCAAGAATGGTCGAAAATAGCGTGACGTAATTGTTGAATGGCCCCTTATCAAAAAATCTATGTCTGTCAGAAATTGAATGCAAGACCTGTAATTTACAGAAACATTGTCTTTTCACTCGAACTTTGACATATGTTTCTTCGAAGAAAAGCAGAAGACATGAGTGTCGACGGTTGGTTGAGTTGAGCTGGAATGCCCCATATATTATACCACAACAGCACCGAGACGTTGCAGCAACGTTGTAGCAACATAACTTTGCAATATTGGCAATATTGCAGTTATATTGCGCAATGTTGCTGCAATGCCCCTGCAATGTTGCTGCAATGTCTCTATGTCCGCTTTCCATTGCATAACATTGCGATATTCCTGCAACATTCCCTGCTTAAAAAAAAATATTCAAACCAATAGAAGGTTTTGTATGGGTCGTAATCGGATTTCTGCTTAAGTTATTTCCTAATGAAAGGCCCTTTTCCAAATTATATTTCCAAATCGTTCGTATCGGTCTTACCCAATTAACTTTCTCATCTTGTATATAGGATTCTATCGGTTCCATTCGTTTCTTCTAGCACAAAAAAAAAAACCAAAAAAAAAAAACGCATTGAGATTTTTTCACCCACAACTAATTCTTTTTTGAGCGGTCAAGCACAGTGATTATTTCGGAGTGGTAGAAATTTTCTAATCGCAGACTAATCGTTTTTATTCATGTGGGTCACCCATCCAAATTCTGGTCGCCGATGAGATTGCTTGACTTCGTTGATCAACTGACGTCCGGTGTCGATCTAGATCCAACGTCGCCTGTTACAATCTTTAACACTTTTAGACTCAATAGGTAAACTTTGCTTCGTGAGGATTGACATCAATATGTATGTAACTGTAACTGTTGACCCGTGGCGGGTTGATTTTCAGTGAAATAAAAATAAATGATGAAATCTAGTGATAAATTCTGTCACCATATGGCATTTAAGTTACAGTTAATTATAAGTGTCCGTTTTTGTCCGTAATTATTTTGTCCGTTTGATTGATACATGGAAAATTGAATTCTTGTATTTTCAGATGCGTGAATATATAACTATAACATAGTTACATTGCAGCAACCTTGCGGCAACATTGCAATGCAATGTTGCAAATGTTATATTGCAGAGATCTTGCAGCAACATTGTAGTGCAATGCAATGGAAATGAAATTTAGCAATGTTGTTGAGACATTGCTGCAACGTTCCGTGCTGTTAGGGTATATATATCTGCCGGTATAAAAAATATCTATTCGTGATATATTGGTGTCATGTATGGAAGATGTACAATCATGCGTTTGACGGTGCACAATGTATATTTTAACAAGCCGTTTCTGGTTAAAAATTAAATATATCACGGATACATCGTTTTCATATTTGCGGATATTTCAAAATTATATTTTTCGTGTATTCACCTTATACATAATTAAGATATATAATTCGGAAAAATTAAATATGTATAAAATATATATTCAGATTAGCCGATTCTCAACTGTTATGCTGATATATTATTAATATATTTATTTTATTCTTGTGAGTATATTACCGATATACTTCTTATACAGTGCGTATTCGTGGATGCGGGTCACTTGATGATGCTTAACAATGAATTCACAATGAATTGAACACAGAGTCATTCAACAAGTGACCCGCATGCACGACCCTGGTGGAGGTTTCGGATAGGACTTCAATCCGGTCTCATCCGAATTATTCCGATCCATTGCGAAATCTGTCACCTTAACAATACGGAATCATCCGAGTCATTCCGAAGCAGGTTTTTAATCCATCTCAATCCGTGCACCGACTTCGAGTTCAATCCAAATGAATCCGACACCAATCCGAAATTCACGTTCAGTCCTATTCAATCCGTACGTCGAGTCCTTTCTAATTCGTCCGTTCAATCCGAGCGAATCCGACACCAATCCGAAACTCACTGTCAATCCTATTCAATCCGCATAACTAGTCCGAGCGAACCCGATACCAATCCGGAACTCACTTTCAATCCTATTCAATCCGTACAACTAATCCGAGCGAATCCGACACCAATCCGGAACTCACTTTCAATCCTATTCAATCCGTACAACCAATCCGAGCGAATCCGACATCAATCCGGAACTCACTTTCAATCCTATTCAATCCGTACAACTAATCCGAGCGAATCCGACACCAATCCGGAACTCACTTTCAATCCTATTCAATCTGTACAACCAATCCGAGCGAATCCGACATCAATCCGGAACTCACTTTCAATCCTATTCAATCCGTACAACCAATCCGAGCGAATCCGACATCAATCCGGAACTCACTTTCAATCCTATTCAATCCGTACAACTAATCCGAGCGAATCCAACACCAATCCGGAACTCACTTTCAATCCTATTCGATCTGTACAACCAATCCGAGCGAATCCGACATCAATCCGAAACTCACTTTCAATCCTATTCAGTCCGTACAGCCAATCCGAATGAATCCGACACTAATCCGGAACTCACTTCAATCCTATTCAATCTGTATACATCCAATCCGAGCGAATCTGACACGAATCCGGAAACCACTTCCATAATAAATAAAATAAATAAATTTAAAAAAAGCAAATAAATATTTATTCATAGTTAACAAATTATCAGTTGATCCAAATGATATTCGGTTGAGTCAAACAATGACTATGCAAGATGAGTTCACTAAACCCAACATCATTTGGATCAACTGATATTCGTTAACTATGAATAAATATTTATTTGCTTATATACAAATATATACGTTCTTACTATAAAGAAACTCTTTTCTCTGTGCAGTCTGGACGCGCAGTTCGAAGTGCGCATTCCAAAGCTGCGGTATGAAGTCTTTGTACGGCAGTTTTGATGCGCAGTTCGAAGTGCGCGACAGATCGCGCCATAACCTCACTCTTCGTGGTTACAAGTGTGAATCTCAATAGGCGTCAAAGTGACTTTTCATCCCTATTCCGAAAAAAATATGGTATGGAGCGCACCCGTATACCGTTTTTGACTCGAACAATAATTTCAGAACTCGCTTACGGCTCGCCCTTAGCTCGTCCTGAAATCATTATCCCCGCCGAAAAACCCTTGATCTACGGGCATGCCACATAATATACTATTTCATCGCCTCATCAATTCAAAAGTCCATTCGGAATGAGTCTGCTGATAAAGACAACATTTATAATCTCCTTTCGTCGGTACGTTATCTCTATATAGTTCAGTTCCTATATGAAGGGTTGAGCACCAGAGTAGCCTAACCCACATTGTTGATCAAGCTCATTTCAACTGTCATTAGCCATTTGAAATAGGCCTTATCGATAATGTGGGCTAGGCTACTTTGACTCTGAACCCTTCATATGAGCGGATCCACGTCACTTCACTCAAAAAAAAAACCGTCAAGTCACGGATCTTTGTGCCATTCGACATATCTTTAGTACTATGGGAAAAAAAAATACGAATTCAGGGATTTTTAAAAATTTTCAAAAATGGCGGAGTTAGAGCTATTTGAATGTTGGTAAGTCGCTGTTGCACCGCTATGTTTGAAAATTCATATCTCCGAAAGTATTCACCGGAGCGGACTGATCCTGGAATCATTTTGTTCGTAAAAGAATGCGCTTTCATAAAAAAAAATGTTGTTCTTAGAAAAAAAATTCTTTCCATTTTTTTTCGTCGTTTTTATTTTTAATTTCGCTGCCATTTCCGCGGGACCTACAGGAATCCATGGAGATAATTTTTTTCGGATAGCCGAATCTTTCCCCTTCAACCCTAAAAAAAAAAATTCATGGAGAACTTATTTGGGCCGGAGAAAAAAAATAAAACGTCTTGTCGCGCGTCGCCCCGCGCCGATCTTTTACAATATTTTTCATAACATCTGCTCTGAAACTTCAGCTTTCAGTGCCTGTTTAGCGAGTCGAAACAAGTTAATTTCACGCGAATGCCATGAAAAGCTGTGACATACGCTGCAATCGCGACTTCAATGTTTTAGCGGTCTGAAAGCTGCATTGCTTTCATCCCTTGGGAAGAAAGCAACTGCTTTCATCCCTTGGGAAGAAAGCAATTCAGATTTCAGACCGCTAATGTTAGATTCATATTTATATAAGGTTCGAATTGGATCAAATCAAATTTAACGAAAGATCAAGAAAATAACTCAATATAACATCTTCGGACCAGGTCGTCGCGCCTTGAGTTTTCATCCATGAGGCGAGGGTATTATAACGTACGTTAAACATTTGTCCTTAGAATATTATCCGGCAATAGATCCATTGATGCAGCATTTGCTTTATATCTATCAGATGTTGTGGAGTACTTGGTGTTTCACCATTATTCACGTTATTTATATCCATTCGTAGGCATTTCAAAATTTTTAATGTTATCAAGCAAATTGAAATATGTATGAAACCTGAAGTTTTTTGCAAATGTTATGAAAAACATAGTGTGTGACACGGGATGAAACATGAATGCAGGCACGGGTGATGTCAGCCCTCGCCTTCGGCTTCGGGCTGACAACTTCACCCTGGCCTGCATTCATACTGTTTCATCCCTTGTCACACAATATACTATTGGTGGCTCTGAAAAGGGCCGATGTTTCTAGCGATGATTTGCTCGATGGCACTTAGTGTAGGACACCTCTGTTTGAAATTAATTCATAATTTTCATGGATTCAAAATTTTCTGATGCGGAAAATAATTTTGTTTTGACGAGTTTATGAGATATTGGAATGACCGCATGTAATTTCAGAGTGCCACGAACTGTCAAGGCTTTATCAAATTGATTTTGTAGAATAGATTCTTCCGCTTGATGTTCTGCAGCCGTACAGTACGCAAAAGATATGCTTCGAAAATAAGAACATGCCCAATTATATAGATCCAGCGGTGTTTGAATAGGATCAGAGTTGCCAATCAGTTGTAAACTCGCACGTGAAGCTAATCTCTTAACAGTTCCACCTACTCCATCACACGGCCCTTTTCCACGTGATGTAGCAAAGAAATGCCATTCGGCGTGGCATTGAAAGTCTTCAAAGTGATGTGTTAAATTTATAAAATTCTTTTTGTTCTTATATTGGGAAGTAGCTCCATCAGAGAAATAAATTATTTTTTCTATGGGAATTGAATCTTGGAACTTCTCTTTCATGAAGTTGACTAATTTTTTTTTAAATAAATGAACCGCAACTGTATTATGTTTCAGATGCTCTGAAATTATCACACAACTAAAATGTCTCAACTGGTCGTCACCGTAACTTTTATAGTAAACCACGATTGGATGAATAGTCGCCTGATTATTGCTCCAGTGAAACCCTTGCGTGGAATCTTGTACAACAAATGCATAATTCTCAGCGAAATCGCATACCACTAAAAATTCGCCAACTTTCAAGCTCCCTTTCATCTTCTGCCAATAACTACTTTGCTGCTTCGCAATGAAATCATGTGCAACCAATTTTGACAATTGATCACAGAAGTTATCCACAAAATCCTCGGACTTTTTGGTAAGTGTCTCCAAAGCCGTTCGATCCACTGATATCCACTGTTTATAAGTAACATCGCTGATGAAATTATCAAAACAACCCCGTAGATTGAGGAATTATATTCCGATACAATTGAAGGGATTAGTTACTTTTAGATATTTAACACAAAACGTTCAGAGTTTGTGCAGTTGGTGACTTCGAATTTCCAGAACAGGTATAGGTATATGTAACTCTGAGAAAACATGACCAGTAGACGGATAAGCGAAGACTAAGGTGGTTAAACAACTATTTTCGGAGAATGAATAGCCCGGGTAAGTAGAGAAGCATCAAATGTAATTCAACTCCACTACGCAACACAAGGAGCTCGCCGCGCGGACGTAGATTGACGCGCGCGGCGACGCGCGACAAGACGTTTTATTTTTTTTCTCCGGCCCAAATAGGTTCTCCATGAATTTTTTTTTTAGGGTTGAAGAGGAAAGATTCGGCTATCCGAAAAAAATTATCTCCATGGATTCCTGTAGGTCCCGCGGAAATGGCAGCGAAATTAAAAATAAAAACGACGAAAAAAAATGGAAAGAATTTTTTTTTTCTAAAAACAACATTTTTTTATGAAAGCGCATTCTTTTACGAACAAAATGATTCCAGGATCAGTCCGCTCCGGTGAATACCTTCGGAGATATGAATTTTCAAACATAGCGGTGCAACAGCGACTTACCAACATTCAAATAGCTCTAACTCCGCCATTTTTGAAAATTTTTCAAAATCCCTGAATTCGTATTTTTTTTTCCCATAGTACTAAAGATATTTCGAATGGCGCAAAGATCCGTGACTTGACGGTTTTTTTTTTGAGTGAAGTGACGTGGATCCGCTCATATATGCATTCGAAAGTGATTGAAAGAAATTTTTCTTAATTTATCAGTCTGGTTGTCTGGTTTTTCAGATTGACTCGGATTCAAACAGATAGGAATATCCGCTTTTTCAGATTGACTCGGATTCGGTCGGATTCAAGCGGATTGGAATCTCCGCTTTTTTCAGATTGACTCGGATTCGGTCGGATTCAAGCAGATTGGAATCTCCGCTTTTTCAAATTGACTCGGATTCGGTCGGATTCAAACGGATTGGAATCTCCGCTCTTTCAGATTGACTCGGATTCCAACGGATTGGAATATCCGCAATTTCAGATTGACTCGGATTCGGTCGGATTCGAATGTCCGCGATTTCAGATCGATTCGGATTCGGTCGGATTCGAACGGATTGGAATCTCCGCGATTTAGGATTCGGTCGGATCCGAACGGATTCAAGTGGATACAATCCGGATTTTTAACTGATTCATTCGGAATAAAACCAATTCGTTCGTGGACAGATTTCGGAATGAAATGGATTCAAACGGATAGAAAAGTTGCCCTATCCGAATCTATCCGAAACCTCCACCAGGGGAATACTCACTGTATATCAGGCTAATGTATAATCAAAATATATGGGCAAATCCACCAATTATCAACCGATGAACGGGACGTCAAAAAATTGATTTGTCTCAAATTTTTACCTTTTGTAGTTCACCAAGTCTGAACCCTCTAGGACTTGCCGTTCGCGAGAAATGCCATATACAAGTTTACCATTTCGACCTGATTGAGCTTTAAATGCGAATTGTTTTCGTATCGTTATCGGGACAAAAGAATTGGAAAAATATAGGTCTCTTATGTGAAAAACTCTCACCTTTTCGAATATATGTTATTTATTTCCGGATACATTTACGGAATCAGTATCAAAAACACGATTTTCGTCAAAAAAACCGCTTTTTTCATGCGCCACCAAAATTGATCTCACTTTTGAGTTTTTCACGTGAAAGCTGAGATTTTTTCAGTAAGAAACCCAAATTTTCAGAGTGGGACGGCCATGGGATCTCACGTGAGCTACGTTCAATTGATAAAAGTCTGATGACAATACTCTCTTTTTGAAATCCAACGGAATATTTATATTGGCCGTGTTCGACAGCCTCTTCTTTTTGATGAATTTCTTCGAAATGATAGTAGCGCATGCGTGGAACGTACCTGGGCAGCAGCGAGTACGTTCCGCGCGTGCGCTCCTATCACTTTGAAAGAATTGTTTCAAATAGAAGAGGCCGTCGAACACGGCTATTACTAGCGTATTTGGCGCGCTGCGCGCGCCTCAGCCATCACCGTATGTGACGTATTTCCATAAATTTTACAGTAAACATCAAATGTTTATTACAATAATCATGGAGATACGTCCCATACTATCATACATATACCTATATTTATAAATATATATACAGGGTGTTCCAGACCTCGCGACGAATATTTCACAGGGTAAATCTTGATCAAAAATGGGATCGAAATTTCCTCAGCCGATTTCTTTTAAAATGCATATCTTTTCCGTTATAATTAATTCAATTTCAGTCAATGACGCGCGGCTTACGAACGGCCGCACGTCGGTGTGCTTACCGCTCGGTTGTGTGCACTTTTTTTCGTGGCGACAATAGGGCGAGAGACGCGCACACAACCGAGCGGTGATTACACCGACAAACGGCCGTTTATAAGTCGCATGTCATTAGCTGCAATTAAAATAATTATAACGGAAAATCCATGCATCTCCGAAAAAATCGGCTGAGGGAATTTCGATCCCATTTTTGATCAAGATTTACCCTGTGAAATATTCGTCGCGAGGTCTGGAACACCCTGTATACGGATATTAAATTAGAAGGATATATATATATATATAACAATATATATAATAATTGATACAACCATTTAACTATTTTTCAATGAAATCAATTATTTATTTATTTATTCATTTAAAAAATGAAATTAGCAAAGGCCTTTCATATTTTCGGTTCATCTAGTTTTGGGATATGTATTTATTCAGTTGATTATGAATTAAATAATTCTTTATAAACATAATTCTTCACGGTTGTATTGTTTCGTTGACTTCCAAGGTAAATTTTCAATGATTGCCACGTCCGCACTCGTGATAGAGCTAAATATAGTTGTCCGTGATTGAAAACATCTTTTCGTAAATCAATTCCAATTTTATCAAAGGTTTGGCCCTGTGATTTGTCAATCGTAATCGCAAAGGGTAATTTGATGGGGAATCGTCTTCAAGTGAAAGAAAATGGATATACATTTTCACACATCAAAGTAATTCTATTTAAGAATATTATATCTCCTGCTTTATCTCCAGTTAGAAGTTCACACAATAATAGATTTGTTCCAGCTTCTAGTAGTAATAATCTCGTGCCATTGACTAAACCTTCATTGATACTCAAATTTCTGATTAACATGATTACTGAAAATTGCCGTAATCGTAATTCGTACGGTGGAAGACTATTCGGAGACAACGAATTTAAATATTCCGGTACTAAATCTTGATTGATTCTATTATTGTCGTTACAATTTTCTGCGCTATCGACGCTCGTATAAATACGTTCAGTAGTTGAGTCTAATAAGTCGACGACTTGTCTATTGATTTCATTCACATCTAAATTTCTTGCTGCTAATACTGCATATTTTGAAACTTCTTTGTATTGTTTTCTGCTGAGTATATCTTCATAAATATCCTTCGCTATATCGATGTCATCATTGTATGTACAATTGGAGGGTAAATTTAAATTATCAACCTCATCATTCAAATCTCCAGTTCCAACTTGCAGCAAGAAGTCAGAAAAATTCTTCTCTTCTTGTAGTGCACGCATATTGATAGTCAATTCGAATATTTCAAATAGTTGCCACAATGGACTGAATTTGATTGATAAGTTTACCGTTTCACTGCGAGTACCCCGAATATTTACCGGAAGTAATTGTCTGAAATCCCCTCCCAATATGACTATTTTTCCTCCAAATGGTAACGTGTTATTCATTATATCCTGTAAAATTGTGTTCATTATTTCTAATGCGTAGCGCAGTGCCATTGGTGCTTCATCCCAAACGAAAATCTTTGTTTCTTTCAAAATATTTGCTTCTTTTGAACCCACTTTAATTGTTGAAGTAGAATCAACGTATAACGGAACAGGTAATCCTAATGTTTTGTGGACTGTTTTTCCATTTGGTAGTAATGTAGCAGCTATACCTGTGTAAGCCATAGTACTGATTTTTTCTTTTCGCCCAGTAAATAAATGCCATAATGTAATATACAGAAATGTTTTGCCTGATCCACCCGGTCCGTCAATATAGAATGTTTTATGTACTCTCTAAATCTGAATCAGCGGAAATTTCGCTATTCTAATCAGTGAACGATATTTTCACTGGGAATCAGCGAACTCCGCTGCCCGAATCAGCGAGTCTCGCAGATTTGAATCTGTTTCAATTTCGAGACAGTGACATTTGTCCGTTTCTTGTCCTTCGGTCTTCTTCCGTCGGGTCAGTGAGGACTTTCTGCTACAACATTGGAACAGCACAAGCTAGGTAACGAAATTCCTTATACAGATTCCAGTACGATTTACTTGATATACGATTTATACACACACCAGCGTTTGAAATCTTTGACGCAAACATAACCTCCATCAATTAAGGGAGCCGAGTTTTCCGTATGACCTCGAGTCTTATGGCATCATTACTTGAATAATCGTATCTTTTTTCAAGATACAATTACAACAATCTGCCCCGAAGACGTCATGAACGAGCCTTACGAAGACGACGCTCGTGAAAATCATTCCATACGAGACCTGGAATATTGTTTCACTGATTCGAATATTGAAACATTTACTGGTTGAATCAGTGGAATGATTTTTCACTGATTCAAACAGCGAATAGTCGCTGATTCTCAGTGGTATACTTATAGCTATTTCAATCAGCGACTATTCGCTGACAATCAGCGACTATTCGCTGACAATCAGCGACTATTCGCTGACAATCAGCGAAATTTCGCTGATTCAGATTTAGAGAGTAATGTCGAATCGTTAATACTTTGAAGTATGGTATCAATTATAATTTTTTGTTGAACATTAAATTTTTCATAGTTGACTAATCCTATATCCATAATCTTATCGTATTTTTTTTCATCCATTATTTAACTCATATTAATTTCCGGAGGAATTGGCATTGCCGGGAAATCAGTTCTGTTCTTTCGGAGGGAATTATGGGTAATATCCCCGCCACCTCGGCTCCGCTCGGCTTTTCTCCCCCCTCCCCCCAGCCCCGCCTTGGGCCCTTCGATCGAGTCATGTGAATTCCTGGGGATTGCCCATAGATTTCTCGGAATTCCTGGAGATTCCCCATAGGTTTCCCAGAATTCCTGGGGATTTCCCATAGATCTCCCAGAATTTCTAGGCATTCCCCATAGAATTCCCAGAATTTCTAGGCATTCTCCATAAAATTCCCAGAATTCCGGGGGATTCCCCATAGAATTCCGGGGGATTCCCCATAGATTTCTCGAAATACCTGGGGATTCCCCATAGATTTCCCGAAATACCTGGGTATTCCCCATAGATTTCCCAGAATTCCTGGGGATTTCCCATAGATTTCCCAGAATTCCTGGGGATTCCCCATAGATTTCCCACAATTCCTGGGGATTTCCCACAGATTTTCCGGATTTTCCCTACTATTCTCATGGATTTCCCATAGATTCTCCGGGTTTTTCCCACTATTTCCATGGATTCGTCATAGATTTTGTAAGGATTCTCCACTGTTCCCACGTATTCCCCATAGATTTCCCAGGATTCCTAGGAATTCCTCATAGATTTCATAGAATTCCTGGGGATTCCCCATACATTTCCTAGAATTCGCAAGGA
Organism: Tenthredo mesomela; assembly: GCA_943736025.1. Taxonomy (NCBI): domain Eukaryota; kingdom Metazoa; phylum Arthropoda; class Insecta; order Hymenoptera; family Tenthredinidae; genus Tenthredo; species Tenthredo mesomela. Next base: position 39,837,886 of record OX031014.1, on the reverse strand, counting down.
TTCCCTATAGATTTCCCAGAATTCCTCGGAATTTCCCATAGGTTTTCCGGGTTTTCTCCACTATTCCCATCGATTCCCATAAATTTTCCGGGTTTCCCCCACTATTCCCATAGATTTCCCATAGATTTTTTGGCCTTTCACCACTGTTACCATGGATTCCCCATAGATTTTTCGGGGATTTCCCACTGTTTCCACGTGTTCCCCATAGATTTTCCAGAATTCCAGGGGATTTCCCATAGATTTCCCAGAATTCCGGGGGATTCCCCATAGATTTCTCGAAATACCTGGGGATTCCCCATAGATTTCCCGAAATACCTGGGTATTCCCCATAGATTTTCCAGAATTCCTGCGGATTTCCCATAGATTTCCCAGAATTCCTGGGGATTTCTCATAGATTTCCCAGAATTCCTGAGGATTCCCCATAGATTTCCCAGAATTCCTGGGGATTTACCATAGATTTCCCTGAATTCCTGGGGATTCCACATAGATTTCTCGGAACACCTGGGGATTCCCAATAGATTTCCCGAAATACCTGGGTATTCCCCATAGATTTCCCAGAATTCCTGGGGATTTCCCATAGATTTCCCAGAATTCCTGGGGATTCCCCATAGATTTCCCACAATTCCTGGGGATTCCCCACAGATTTTCCGGATTTTCCCTACTATTCTCATGGATTTCCCATAGATTCTCCGGGTTTTTCCCACTATTTCCATGGATTCGTCATAGATTTTGCGAAGATTCTCCACTGTTCCCACGTATTCCCCATAGATTTCCCAGGATTCCTAGGGATTCCTCATAGATTTCATAGAATTCCTGGGGATTCCCCATACATTTCCTAAAATTCGCAAGGATTCCCTATAGATTTCCCAAAATTCCTCGGAATTTCCCATAGGTTTTCCGGGTTTTTCCCACTATTCCCATCGATTTCCCATAGATTTTCCGGGTTTTCTCCACTATTCCCATCGATTTCCCATAAATTTTCCGGGTTTTCCCCACTATTCCCATAGATTTCCCATAGATTTTTTGGCCTTTCACCACTATTACCATGGATTCCCCATAGATTTTTCGGGGATTTCCCACTGTTTCCACGTGTTCCCCATAGATTTCCCAGAATTCCAGGGGATTTCCCATAGATTTCCTGGAATTCCAAGGGAACGTTTTTGGTCACCTTTTTTAGGCCGCATAGCTCAGCTAACTGATATGCTTATATATATGCTTGTACATATATACCTACAATACTATATACCTACATATATATATCCAGTGTTGGGCAGCATTAATTACTTTCAGTAATTAATTACATTCAAATTACAAATTACAACTGTAATTAGTAATTGAAATTTTTCTAATTACAAATTACAAATGTAATTAGTAATTGAAATTTTTCTAATTACAAATTACAATTTTAATTAGTAATTGGAAATTTTCTAATTACAAATTACAATTGTAATTAGTAATTGAAATTTTTCTAATTACAAATTACAATTGTAATTAGTATCGAAAAATCTTCTAATTACAAATTACAAATGTAATTAGTAATTGAAATTTTTCTAATTACAAATTACAAATGTAATTAGTAATTGGAATTTTTCTAATTACAAATTACAAATGTAATTAGTAATTGAAATTTTTCTAATTACAAATTACAAATGTAATTAGTAATTGAAATTTTTCTAATTACAAATTACAAATGTAATTATTAATTGAAATTTTTCTAATTACAAATTACAATTGTAATTAGTAATTGGAAATTTTCTAATTACAAATTACAATTGTAATTAGTAATTGAAATTTTTCTAATTACAAATTACAATTGTAATTAGTATCGAAAAATCTTCTAATTAAAAATTACAATTGTAATTAGAAAATAAAAAATTTCTAATTACAAATTAAAAATGTAATTGAAAACATTTTTCGAGCTAATTACATTTCGAAAATGTAATTGAAACCATTTTTCGAGCTAATTACATTTCGGAAATGTAATTTAAATCATTATTCGAGCTAATTACAATAATTCTAAAATTTAATTATGCATTTTCAGTTCAACCATACGAGTTGATACGAGTATATGGGTGATTTCGAGCATATATGGGTACATCTGAGTATATATAGGGTATTTCCATTATATATCGGTATTTCCAAAATATATGGGTGATTTCGAGCGTATATGGGTACACCCGAGTATATATGGGGTATTTCTATCATACATCGGTATATCCAAATTATATGGGTGATTTCGAGTATACATGGGTATATCTGAGTACGTATGGGGTATTCCCCATCATGTATCGGTATATCCAAATTCTATGGCTGATTTCGAGTATACATGGGTGATTCAGACTAATTCAGAGTATGGATGAGTATATTCGGGTATATATGGATGATCGAAGCATATACGAGTAATTTGAATGTATACGGTTGACTCTAAATATAAATGGGTCATTTTGAACTTATATGGTACATCCGAGTATGTATGGGTGATTTGGACTAATTTACAGTTTGAATGGGTATATCCGGGTATGTATGGGTGATTTCGGTTATGTATCGGTATATCGAAGATTATATGGGTAATTTCGAGTATATATGGGTATATCCCACTATGTATAGAGTATTTCGAATAGATCGGTATATCCGGGTATGTATGAGTAATTTCGAGTAAATATGGGTATATCCGAGTGTGCTCTTCGGCTGGAATGCTTACTTTGAGAATTAATATCTCGGGTCCCCTTCAGCGTAGAGAGATGTTCCAAAACGCGTTTCAAAGGCGATGAAAGACACTTTTCGATAGAATTTTTTAACTTTTCGAAAAATATAGTTTTATTGTTTTTATGAGTAATCAAAATGTTTATCGATTTGTTTCGCGAACTGAGGCCATTTTTAAAATTATAAAAAAAAAATATCATCGCATTCCTTATTCAATTCTGAAGATGGCGAATTTTTTAAATTGATAAAGCAATTTTAGTAAATATTTTTTTTAGAATTATTTGTTCGGCGCCGCGTCAGGTTGCCGCGCCGTGTGCCTGTAAATATAATACATAGCGCCCGTAAAATGCGATAATTCATAACTAGCGTGAACAAAATTTTTTGGACCAACGAAAAAATACGGGTCTACTTTTTTGACGTAGATTTCACGTAAAAAAAATTCTAAGTCGTTTCAAAAAATAAGAGGTCAAAGAATACCCAAAATTGGCCGATTTGAGGTGGAATGGCCCATATAAGACTGAGCATTCCAGCCGAAGAGCACACTCGGATATACCCATATTTACTCGAAATTACTCATACATACCCGGATATACCGATCTATTCGAAATACTCTATACATAGTGGGATATACCCATATATACTCGAAATTACCCATATAATCTTCGATATACCGATACATAACCGAAATCACCCATACATACCCGGATATACCCATTCAAACTGTAAATTAGTCCAAATCACCCATACATACTCGGATGTACCATATAAGTTCAAAATGACCCATTTATATTTAGAGTCAACCGTATACATTCAAATTACTCGTATATGCTTCGATCATCCATATATACCCGAATATACTCATCCATACTCTGAATTAGTCTGAATCACCCATGTATACTCGAAATCAGCCATAGAATTTGGATATACCGATACATGATGGGGAATACCCCATACGTACTCAGATATACCCATGTATACTCGAAATCACCCATATAATTTGGATATACCGATGTATGATAGAAATACCCCATATATACTCGGGTGTACCCATATACGCTCGAAATCACCCATATATTTTGGAAATACCGATATATAATGGAAATACCCTATATATACTCAGATGTACCCATATATGCTCGAAATCGCCCATATACTCGTATCAACTCGTATGGTTGAACTGAAAATGCATAATTAAATTTTAGAATTATTGTAATTAGCTCGAATAATGATTTAAATTACATTTCCGAAATGTAATTAGCTCGAAAAATGGTTTCAATTACATTTTCGAAATGTAATTAGCTCGAAAAATGTTTTCAATTACATTTTTAATTTGTAATTAGAAATTTTTTATTTTCTAATTACAATTGTAATTTGTAATTAGAAGATTTTTCGATACTAATTACAATTGTAATTTGTAATTAGAAAAATTTGAATTACTAATTACAATTGTAATTTGTAATTAGAAAATTTCCAATTACTAATTACAATTGTAATTTGTAATTAGAAAAATTTCAATTACTAATTACATTTGTAATTTGTAATTAGAAAAATTTCAATTACTAATTACATTTGTAATTTGTAATTAGAAAAATTTCAATTACTAATTACATTTGTAATTTGTAATTAGAAAAATTTCAATTACTAATTACATTTGTAATTTGTAATTAGAAAAATTCCAATTACTAATTACATTTGTAATTTGTAATTAGAAAAATTTCAATTACTAATTACATTTGTAATTTGTAATTAGAAAAATTTCAATTACTAATTACAATTGTAATTTGTAATTAGAAAGTAATTAATTGAAAAAACGCCCAACACTGTATATATCTCTCTATATTATAAAGATATCTCGCCGCCGCCGTGTCAGTATCGCAGGGAATTCTGGGTAATATTCCATGGCCACCTCGCCTCCGCTCGGCTCTTCCCCTCCCTGGGCCCTTGGATCGAGTCATGTGAACCTCTCGCCGGCCCTATCGCGCCTTGGGCCCTTGCTTTGAGTCATGTGAACCCCTCCCCGCTACCTCGGCTCCGCTCGGCTCCCCCCCTCCCTGGGCCCGTGGATCGAGTCATGTGGACCCCTCCCCGCCACCTCGGCTCGGCTCGGCTTTCCCTGCCCTCTCGCGCCTTGGGCCCTTGCTTTGGATCATGTGAACCCCCCCCCCCCCCCCCCCCCGCTACCTCGGCTCCGCTCGGGTCCCCCCTCTCTGGGCCCTTGGTTCGAGTCATGTGAACCCCTCCCCGCTATCTCGGCTCGGCTCGGCTTTCCCTGCCCTCTCGCGCCTTGGGCCCTTGCTTTGGGTCATGTGAACCCCTCTCCGCCGCCTCGGCTCCGCTCGCCTCCGCTCGGCTCCACCCCTTCCTGAGCGCACTCATGTGAACCCCGCCTCCCCGGCAACCAGGTTAAGTTAGATTGAAATTGGTTTGGTTAGGTTAGGTTAAGTTGGGGGAGAAGGATATCACCCATAATTCCCTGTCGTATTGGCATGTCAGACGTGGGGGGAAGTCAGGGATACCCTCGAACCCATTCGAACCTCTCCCCTGATGCGCTCACCCCTCTTTCCCTTCGGTCGTCATCCCTTTTTAAGTACAACGATTGACAGCGCGAATTCTGCACGGATCTTTAGCCTTGCGTGCAGAATCACCTGTATAGATAGACGAAATGAGATATTCGAAAAGTTCAATTTTATTTTACCTGTATAGATAGACGAAATGAGATATTCGAAAAGTTCAATTTTATTGTACATTTGTTTATGAATAAACGAACAAGTGAAATGAACAAACGAAATGTAGTTACAAATTTCTGACGTCAATGCGATGACATGTAATTTGTGACAAGATAACTAGAATTTGATCGATTGGCTGTGCAAAAGATTTATATCGGATACAGTCTACAGAGAATAGGATCTTGCAGAGCCCTAAGCAAATTTGGTGGAATCTGGACATACATTTCAACAAGGTTGAAGACAAGTTGCCGCTTTAAGTGGTATAGAAAAGTCATCATAATTCCGAATAACAGGATTCAAAGTTAAGTAAATAGAAAATAGATTTAAAAGGAATCAGAGAGCTTCCTCTAGGTTATTATGAATAAGGCTATTCAAAAAACCATCAGAGGTGATGGTAACTGTTTGTTTAGGTCATTCGCATACTTTTTATATAATGACGAGGAGAAACATAGATTAGTTAGATTGCGAATCGTTGCGAATGTCGTGGATAATTGGGTATCGTATGAGGCTTTCATAATAGGTGATTCGTCTCACGAAGAAAAAATTATAGACAAAAATCATTATAAATTATATATGTCAAGAAACGGTGTTTATGGGGGTGAAGTAGAAATTCAATCGTTCGTGAGTATATATAACGTTCATGTATATGTTTACGTCAACAATTTCGAACTTCCAAGAGAATATGGACTAGCTCGCGGTAATCATAAGTTAATACTTTCATTATCTGGGGTTATGGATCGAGGTCATTATGATGTAATGGAATGTTTGAATTCAAATTTTTGGAATGAGTATAAAAGTTTTCGTAATAGTAGGTATTATAACCAAAATAAAGATTTAATAAATGATAATAGACAAATTAAAAATCTGACGAGTGTGCAAATAATGAATAAAAAAAATTTAGATAGAAAAGAAAATATGAATACAGAACGTTTAGAGAAAAAAAGAAAAAAAGACAGGGTGGAAAACATGAATGAAAACCGTTTAAAAAGAAAAAGGATAACGGATAACATTCAGCACATGACTGAGGACAGGAAAAGACGGAAAAGGGAAAAAGATATTGTGGAAAACATGAACGAAGATCGAATAAGAAATAAAAGGGAAAAAGACATGGTGAAAAACATGGAAGACGAAAGAATAAGGAATAAAAGGGAAAAAGATTTGGTGACAAATATGAACGATGAAAGGATAAGAAAAAAGAGAGAAAAGGACGTTGTAATAAACATGAAAGAAGAAAGAATAAGAAATAAAAGGGAAAAAGACATGGTGACAAATATGAATGATGAAAGGATAAGAAAAAAAAGGGAAAAGGATGTTGTAATAAACATGAAAGAAGAACGAATAAGGAATAAAAGGGAAAAAGATATGGTGACAAATATGAACGATGAAAGGATAAGAAAAAAGAGAGAAAAGGACGTTGTAATAAACATGAACGAAAAAAGAGTAAGAAATAAAAGGGAAAAAGACATGGTGACAAACATGAACGAAGAAAGAATAAAAAATAAAAGGGAAAAAGATACGGTGAAAAACATGAATGAGGAAAGAATTCTAAAACGAAGAAACGTACAACAAGCTATTAAATTATTTCCTAATAAAGAAGCTTATTTAGATTTCGGTGAAATGAACTACATTTGTCCACATTGTTCGGCGATTTTCTGGTCGGTTGTATTTTCAAAAAAGAGCTGCTGCCATTACGGAAAAGTAAAATTACCACCTTTAAGTGAATACGATGAAAATTTGAAAAATTTAATATTACATGACAAAAAATTTAGAGAATTAATTCGATATTATAATAGTCGATTTTCGTTTGCCACTTTCAACGCAAATGTAATAAATGAATCAAAGAGAGGAGTGTATAACTTAAAAATTCAGGGTCAAGTTTGCCATATCACCCTGAATAGTATTCATACAAAAAGAGGCGACACCCCTCACTGTGGACAAATTTATATTTATGACGATTACAGAGCGACCGAAGAAAGACTAAAAGAGAATAAAAATTTGATAATACAGCATATAGCAACGATATCAAAAGTTCTAAACGCGGTAAATCCGTATGCTCAAAATTATAAACATTTATTCGAATTAACAAAAAATAAATCAGTCGCGGAATATTACCTATATTTTGTGCGAAACGTTGTCAATTTAGATAAGAATCGCTATAATTCACCGACAACTGCAGAATGTGCAGCTTTAATATTTTCTAAAAATGGGCAAATTCCGACTGATTTTGATTTATGTGTCTATCCGAAATATGTTTCAATAGGAGGTAATGATTTTACATGCATGAGTAAATTATCTTTTCACGTCGACCCAATGATTTTTCCCATAATGTTTCCGTATGGAGATTTAGGTTGGAGCCCATCATTTAAACAAAATCAACATAGTACCAAACGACTTACAGCTTTACAATACTATTCACATCGTTTAGCCTATAGAAAAACGGCAAATTTCAGTCCCATTTTATTTTGTGGTCGATTAACACAACAATACGTGATTCAAGCCTATATAATCATAGAAAATATTAGATTAAATTTTTTGAGATACAATCAAAAGCAACTACGAATTGAATGTTATCAGGGACTATTTGATCACGTTGCACGTAGTGTTTTAAACGACTCACAGAATTTTAAAAATACAGAACGTTTAGGAAATATTTTTGTATTGCCATCAACATATTTAGGTAGGCCAAGACATATGCTGCAAAATTATCAGGATGCGATGGCTATTGTTAGAACGATAGGTCGACCAGATTTGTTCATTACGATGACTTGCAATCCAAATTGGCCAGAATTGCAAAGAATTTTAATTGATTTTCCAGCAGGAACAAAATGTAATGATATTCCGAATATAACCGTACGACTATTTTATGCTAAATTTCGAGCTCTTTTGTCTGACATAATCAGCGGAAAAATTTTCGGTAACATTTTAGCATATGTCTATACAGTGGAATTTCAAAAAAGGGGTTTACCTCATGCACACATGCTTTTTGTATTAAATTATAAAAACAAATTAACAACCCCAGAAGCTATTGATAAATATATTAGTGCGGAAATACCTACGAATAATCCTGAACTGCAAGAATTAGTTATGAAACACATGCTGCACGGTCCTCATACGAAATATTCTCCCTGCTTCAACAAAGATGCAAGTAATTGCTCCAAAAAATTCCCGAAGACATTTTGCGAATCAACAAAGTTTGAAAAGAACGGGTTCCCGGTATATCGACGTACGAACAATAAAAACAAAGGTCACGTATATAATAGAAAAATTGATGAAAAATTTGTAAAAGTAGACAATTCTATGGTGGTTCCTTATAATCCAGATTTACTTAAAAAATACAAGTGTCACATCAACGTGGAATATTGTGCATCTATTATGAGTACCAAGTATATATATAAATATTTATACAAAGGTCATGATCGAGCATTAATAGAATTGAAAAGAAAAAAAATCGATAATTGCGACGAAATTTCGGAATATGTTGATAGCCGATATTTGAGTCCCATGGAGGCAGCCTGGCGTATTGAAGAACTACCAATTTCAGGAAGATCGCACACTATCGTTCGCTTGGCTGTTCACACCGAAAATCAACAACAAATAATTTTTGAAGAAAACAAAGAAAAAGAAGCGTTAAGGAATAATATTACAACCCTAACAGCATGGTTTGAATTAAACAAACAAGATGAAAATGCTCGGAATTTTATTTATTGTAATATACCGAAAAATTATTTATTTGATTCTTCGAAAAAAATTTGGGTCAAGCGTCGATCTTTTTCGAAGGCAATTGGTCGCGTTGTTAATGTTAGTCCAAAAAATACTGAACGTTTTCACTTGAAATTATTGCTGAATCGTATAAAAGGGGCAACATGTTTTGATGATTTAAAAATATTTGAAAATATAAATTATAAAACATTCAAAGATACACAAATTTTTAATATATTTGAAGAAGCATGTAACATCATGATGCCTAAGCAATTGCGTAAATTGTTTTCCTGGTTTATTATTGCTGAATATTCATCTTTTGCTTACCAAATTTGGAATAAATTCAAAAAGTATTTTTGTGAAGGTTTTAAAAACAATAATGAAAATCGTGCATTGCAGGAAATTAACAATATTTTGAATTTAGAAAACATGAAATGCTCTGACTTTGGGTTACCTGACAACGTAATCGAAATTTCGGAAACTATAGATGAACAACAAAAGATAATTGAAACAAATAAAGACATGTGCAAAAAATTGATAAATCAACTTAATAAAGATCAATATTCCATTTTCAAATATATAATAAACAAAAATAATCAACGTATTATATTTATTGATGGTCCGGGAGGTACTGGAAAAACATTCCTATATAAAACGTTAATTCACTACTTTTTGGGAGAAGGAAAACATGTAGTTGCAATGGCATGGACAGGAATCGCATCAATTTTGTTACCCGGTGGTATGACAAGTCATAGAACCTTCAGGCTACCGTTGGATTTATCAAATATAGAAACTTCGTTTTTGAAATTGATGTCAGATAAAACAAAATTACAACAATGTGACGTACTAATTTGGGATGAAGCTTCAATGATCCCTAAAAAGGCATTAGAAATTGTAGATAGAACACTCCGAGATTGTTGCAAAATTGATGATGTTCCATTCGCAGGAAAATTATTAATATTAGGAGGAGATTTCAGACAAATTTTACCAGTCGTAAAGAACGGAACCAGATCACTCATCATCAATGAAACTATCAAATTTTCAATGTTATGGAAAAATTAAAAAAAAATGGAATTAACTCAAAATATGCGTACGTGCGATGAAGATTTTTCATCATTTCTGTTGAACATAGGAGGAGGGAAAATCAAATCTTTCAGAATACCAAAAAATTGGATAACTCATGATGTTTGCACACAAATTTATGGCGACGTCATCCAGCCAACTGATGATTTATCGGATCGAGCAATTTTATCTAGCCATAACGAAGAAATTTATAAACTGAATGACAAGATATTACAAAAAATTAATACTCCAGAACAAATTTATTACAGCATCGATTATGCAAAACACACAGGAGTTGATCAAACAGACATTGACATTGAATTAAATTATCCGATTGAATATTTGAATTCTTTAAAATTTCCAGGACTTCCAATACACCGATTGGTTTTAAAAATAGGAGCTATTATTATGCTGATTAGAAATCTAAGTATTAATGACGGACTATGTAATGGTACCAGATTGAAAATTATTAACTTATTCAAATTTAATTTGGAAGTAGAAATAATAACTGGGAGCAACATTGGAAACACCGCTTTTATTCCAAAAATATTAATAGATACAGGAGAATTTTCGCCATTGCCGTTCATTCTGTATCGAAGACAATTTCCTGTCGTTTTAGCGTTTGCAATAACAATTAATAAATCACAAGGCCAAAGTTTTGAAAATGTTGGATTATATTTGGACAAACCGTTATTTTCACATGGACAACTATATGTGGCTTTATCGCGATGTAAAAATCCAAAAAAATTATTCATTCAAAATAATTCGGACTCAGACAACCCAAATCAAATTGAAAATATCGTATGGGGCGAAATTTTAAAGTAATATCTATATTGAACGTTTCATCTCTTTCCATAGAAGTTATAAACTAAACATAAAATTTTGATCACTTCAAACCTATTTTGTTAAGCGGAACTAGACCGTAACGTAGCGTCGAACGGCTCTGGCTGGCACGTCAAAATTGTCTGCAGATTGTCTTCGATTTTATTTTTTAGACTCTATTGTATATTTTGGAGTGTTGAATTAATAATGCAAAGTGGATTGGGCCTAAAGGGGACACCACTATAAAAAAAAAAACGCGCCAACGTATCTACCGCAAGGTGGTGTGGAAAAGATTAAAATTCAAAATGGATTTGTCTTTTTCACTTTCAACCTTACTTCCTATTTTTTGTTGTCTCAATTTGCTTTCATTTCCCAGCGTTCCTGTGAAAGATCCAATTGGCAAAAACTATGCGGACTACGTACTGTACTGTTACCCACCCTGTCGATGATCATATAGAGACGGAACCTCGGATAGAACGCTTCGTCAGATGCAGGACTATAAAAATATGTCGCCCTTATATGAATATGTATACAGAACATTAGTTTGTGCTCAACTTTGTTTGTGCTCCAAATAAACACATTAGATTCGTGTGAACTTCATTAGTATTATTATTTAAAATACTATGAAAAACAAATTTTTCACACGCATAATTTTAATAAATTTCTAATATGAACACGAAGATTCCTTCCATATAAAAATGATTGAGATGCAGATAATTAATTAATATTGATTATTATACATCATTTACAAGATTCGGACTCAAACAACCCAAATCCAATTGAAAGTGTCACATGGTCCAAAATTTTGAATCAATAATCATGGAGACGGAACCTCAGAACATTATATCTACGATGATGTAATATATATATATAAATCTAATAAGAATTATCCCAACAGTCTACGTTTCCACAACACTATACCATGATTCTTCAATATACTGACATATGGATTGATTTATTAATATTGATCAATACATTGTACATCATTTGAAAATCCATTATGTATTCGTATCTTTCCCACGTCACCTTGAAATATATACCTATTATTAGTTAAATAATATCCACGCTGAAGATTAAAGACCAATAAATTAAAAATTCTGCCGCTGCACTTCTTGATTCGAACCTCTAGAAGTAGGCTTCGAAATGTTCGGTATCTATTCCGTGGATACTTCTATCCATACAAGTTAAGGGCATATCTTTAGATCACGTTATCATCAAGGGTAGGGTAACAATAAATAAGGAATAGTCTGAAAATAATAATATAGGTATGTATGTAAATAACGATAATAACAATTATTGCGACTGTTATCGTTTCCACACCACTTTGCAGTAGATAACTTGGCGCGTTTTTTTTTAAAGTGGTTTCCTCTGAAAGCCTAATCCACTATATATTTTTAATACATATATATAAATACAAACGATTACCGTGATGAAAAAAAAAATTCACAATAATTATTATGAAATTTTAAAATATATTGTTAATTCGAAATTAAATTTCAATTTTCCTTTCTCTTCAAAACGTCACCAGCGGCGAGCAATTCCTGGATTTTCATTTTGGGTCCCTCTAAAATCTGAATATGTTCTATTTTTTGAATTTCAATGTAGAGATTCAAATTATCTATAATCAAGTACGTTAGATGAATTATTATTGTAAATCCAACTTGATTAATAATATCACAAAAACAATTGTCAAATTTGTTCATTTCCGTATTCACCATGTTCTCCAATTTGTCCGGTTATTCGAATTTTTTGACCTTGCTTTATACAAAAATTTTGATCCGCACTATTTAAGATAATTTCGATTCGAATTTGCCCATCAGTGATAGATCCGGAAAACACTTCTGGGGTAGATTTATTGGTTACAAAAAATTCGTCACGAAGATAACCTTCCGTTTCTAAAAAGTTTCGATAGTCATGAAACAAAAGCACCTATGGTGCAAAACCCTTTCGCCAAGTGCAATAATGTGGACGCTACTCAAAACGAAAGAATAAAAAGAAAAATGTCCACGTACAAAAGTATTGAAATCACATACAGTGCCAAGTACATGTCTTCTGTATACCATAAGTTAACAACAGAAACATAAAGAGTCTTGTGCTCGTTCACTCGCAAAAAAAAATTTGGAGTCCGTGGTACTTGGCGGGCCAATATTGTTCTCTCGTACTTGTATACGAAGGCCCGCCAAGTACCACTACCTCCAAATTTTTTTTTGCGAGTGAACGAGCACAAGACTCTTTACGTTTCTGTTGTTAACTTGTGGTATACAGAAGACATGTACTTGGCACTGTATGTGATTTCAATACTTTTGTACGTGGACATTTTTCTTTTTATTCTTTCGTTTTGAGTAGCGTCCACATTATTGCACTTGGCGAAAGGGTTTTGCACCATAGGTGCTTTTGTTGTTGATTTCACTACTTTTTGTACAATTTTGTATTTTATACACGTATGTGTTTATAAATTTTTTTTTTTTTTTGACAGTCGTAAAATGTGTGTTCGTTTTTCATTAAGTTCTACGAATTGTTTCCTTATAATCCGTTATAATAACTCTATATGCCTGCAACGTGTAACCCTGCGCGCAAACCTCCTCCTTCATCTATATATGGGGAATTCCACGTGAACTCGACCAATGTTTTTCCCTCACCATTTTTGATTCGCTTCACGATTTTTTATACGATTCTACGATCTCGAAAAAGCACTGCTGAATTTTTTCAGATTTTTCCCTCCAACCGTTAATTTTCAATGATTATTCAAACCCATTTTGAAAACGGCATTTTTTAAAAATCTCGAAAAATTCTCAAAAATATTATTTTTTATTTCGATCATTTTGATACCCCTCCCATGATGGGATCATTATTCCTTCTTTTTTTTCAGCACTTTTAACATTTTGAACAAACGAAACACCATGTTCCAATGTTTCGAAAATTCTTGAAAAATTACCAAAAATCCTGTGTTAAATTCTGAATGTTTTCGCGTGAGACCCACGATGACGGACGAAAAATACTTTTTATGTGTTATAGGCCGTAAAACTGCGTTTTTAACCTCGCTTCGCTCGGTTAAAACGCGGTTTTTGGCCGGACACATAAAATTCTGTATGCCACACGGCCCAAAAAGTATTTTCTGACGAATTTCATCATAATCCTCGCCTTCGGCTCGGATTATAAACTCAAATTCGTCGGAAAATACTTAATCGGCCTAGTGACATAATGTACTATTTTTCGAAAAAAATATATTTTCATCGAAGTTGCGATTTTGAGGCTTTCCTGATGAAAAATAATAATCGTTACTTGTACGTAAAGACTTTTTGACGAAACGAGTTACAGCACTCGCCTTCGGCTCGTGCCGTAAACCTCTCGTTTTGTCAAAAAAGCCTTTCCATACTCATACTGAAATGTACTATTTTTTGTCCGTCCTCGTGGGTCTCGCACGCGAAAACATTCAGAATTAAACACAGAATTTTTGATAATTTTTCAAGAATTTTCGAAACGTTGGAACACGGTGTTTCGTTTTATCAAAATGTTAAAAGGGCTGAAAAAGAAGAAGCAATAATGATCCCATCATGGGAGGGGTGTCAAAATGATCGAAATGAAAAATAACATTTTTGAGAATTTTTCCAGATTTTTAAAAAATGCCGTTTTCAAAATGGGTTTGAATAATCATTGAAAATTAACGGTTGGAGGGAAAAATCTGAAAAAATTCAGCAGTGCTTTTTCGAGATTGTAGAATCGTATAAAAAATCGTGAAGCGAATCAAAAATGGTGAGGGAAAAACATTGGTCGAGTTCACGTGGAATTCCCCATATATATTTTATTCATTCATGTGGTTACGCAAAACAAGAAGTGAACACGAAAATAGTGAAAAACGAAAAAACAAGTACCGAGCTCTAAAAACGGCGCTGATAAAAAACGCAGCTTCCTATTGTCCACAGATTCATGGTTATTTAAATATTAAAATAAATAGTTAAAAATATACAGGGCGATTCACTTTGCGCGCACTAACTGCTAAGTTTTCGTCCTCCAGGTCCACCGCACCGTAGTTTCCGTTCTCTAGGTCGACCTCTACGTAGTTTCTGTCCTCCAGGACCACCGCCACGTAGTTAAGAACGTCGTGTGTACAACATCAATTGTTCATCAATAATTACTTACAATCGATCGACCTGGAGGACGGAAACTGTGCTGCGGTAGACATGGAGGACGGAAACTACGTAGCGGTGGACCTGGAGGACGGAAACTACGTAGCGGTCGACCTGGAGGACGAAAACTACGTGGCGGTGGACCTGGAGGACGAAAACTACGTGGCGGTGGACCTGGAGGACAGAAACTACGTAGCGGTCGACCTAGAGAACGGAAACTACGGTGCGGTGGACATGGAGGACGGAAAATACTTAGCGGTGAACCTAGAGGACGGAAACTACGTAGCGGTCGACCTAAAGAACGGAAACTACGTAGCGGTGGACCTGGAGGACGGAAACTACGTAGCGGTCGACCTGGAGGACGAAAATTACGTAGAGGTGGTCCTGGAGGACAGAAACTACGTAGCGGTCGACCTAGAGAACGGAAACTACGGTGCGGTGGACATGGAGGACGGAAACTACGTAGCGGTCGACCTGGAGGACGAAAACTACGTAGCGGTGGTCCTGGAGGACAGAAACTACGGTGCGGTGGACATGGAGGATGGAAACTACGTAGCGGTCGACCTGGAGGACGGAAACTTCGTAGCGGTAGTCCTGGAGGACAGAAACTACGTAACGGTGGTCCTGGAGGACAGAAACTACGTAGCGGTCGACCTGAAGGACGGAAACTACGGTACGGTCGACCTAGTGGACGAAAGCGACGTAGCGGTGGTCCTGGTCACAAATAACGAAAGCGTATGATGTATGAAGACAACTCCCGGCGACGACTCCGTTAACACTCGGAATTTTTAAAAATATTATAAGAGCGCCATCTTGCAACTGATGTCACTGCTGTCTAGTGGTGGCCACTCTTTCCTCATTTTTATCCGCATAGCTTTAGTGAACTGTCAGATCTGGCTGAAGGAGGTGAAACGACGAAAAAATTTTCAGACGAAACGGGTACTCGGAAACTTGAAATAATCATACCTCAGCTTTCCGTGCACTGATTCAATCGAAGTTAGACTCAAATGAAAGCTCTTGGTACCCACATTCTAGGATAAATATTCTAATCCCCTGGATATCGCGAGAAGAAAGAAATTAGGAAATACTGTTTCCCCACCACGCCGTTTAGCTGCCATTCGGGTATATAGACTCGGTCGAGTCTCGCGCTTTTTTTATTATTGCTCTTGGCGCGAGACTCTACCGAGTCTCTTGATAACAGAAAATTTGTCACAGAATACAATGTCGTTTGGGTTTATAATTAAGATATTACCTATATGTCCATGTTTATCACGAATGTCTTCCAAATTAGCAATTGTTTGAATTTTGGCATCACGTCCTAAAGCATTAAATTCTCCCAATACGTTTATTTTAGTATATTGTTTTAATTGCAGTTCATATGGAAGGTTACCATGATTAAAAGTTGACACAGGTTTTGCAACGGAATTTTGGATTAACAATATCTGAGAAATTTGATTATATATTATTAATTATATATTATTAATCCTCTCCATAGAAAATGTTCGAAAATGAAATCTTACAAATTCATGTTCATATTTATACCTGATGTAGTTCTATTTCATTTTGGAATTTTTCAGCATCTTCGTTCCAAGCATAGCACGACAATTTTCTTCCATCGTTGTTGTCGAGAATGAATTTAAAAAGTTTTAAATTTTTTGAATCTTTGCCTTTAAAGGTTTTGATTTTATTTAATGAATTAACGTAACCAACAACGGAGCTAGAATTCGAATAATGGAATTTGATTAATAAATTTAATTACGTGAACTATAAGTATATTTATTATATTGAAATACATACACAAATTTATCGTGAGGCCTGATTTTTTCGTTTAAAAACTTTGTAGTGGTAAAGGGAAGAATTGGATCGGTACTTTTAGATCGTTTTCGAGATTGACTATGAGAGCTATGCCCAGCGCTGGCGACTTTTGTGTGGATGGTGTGGAGCACTCCACACCCTGAATGCCCACCGTGTGGATATTCCACACCCTAAAGGCCTTGTTTCAAAATTAAAATTTTGTAATGGATTTGGAAAATCTCTCGATAAAAACAAGTATACAAAATTTTCCGAAAATAACCATATTATATTTGCCTATAATCGACACTTGCGAGCCCCCTAGCAGATTCAAATCTCGACCATATTGATGAATACGTTTATCCTGAAAAAACAATATTCGGACTATCGCACTTCGGAAAAACTATTTAATTGAACTTTGAGCAAAAATGTTGTGAGTGCCCCCCCCCCCCCCCCTCCACCTGAGTTACTCCACACTCTGAAATTTCGTAAGTCGCCGACCTTGGCTATGCCTTGAAGATTTGCGCTAAGAAAAAGTCAGTGATATTGTAAGTTTATCAAGTAATGAATTTATACCTTTATACCTTTGTACTGTGCTTTGATGGTTTATCGTGCGGAGGATCAACATTTTGAGACATGATTAAAAATATGTATGATTATACAAGCAATTTAAAAAGCAAGATGAAATACATAAATATACGTCAGTCACATGAATTTGTAACGGTAACAAAACATGTCAAGAACAAATCGTTTTTAAACATTTGAAACGTAATCGATATTCGAATTTCATTTTTATAATCGATATTCGATTAAACTTTTGGTAATGAATATACTAATAAAATTTCACGTTCTTCATTTCATTTCGTGGTTTGAGTAAATTTACGTGAATAGATTTCAGTATTACGAACTATTAAAAAACTTGGTATTATAAACTTATTGGACGATTAGGCGAAATAAATCATGGAACCAGTAAGACAGGGTTTGTAATGTCAATTTGTCCTTACCGAACCGAAAAACGGAGAATCGTGCCATCACTAAAGATTAGTTAAATTATGATAATAGACGAACTAACAACGGAAAATATAGAAGAGCTATGGACCGAATTACCCGAGGTGCAGCCGGCGGAACTAGATACCGAACTGGAAACGGACATAATACCAATAGGGCCAGGTATGTCATATCAATGTATATTTGATTACCAAGCCGGACGACGGACAAACGTGACATTACTAAAGATGGGTTGAATTATACGTGATAGATGAACTAACAACCGAAGAAATATACGAGATACAGAGGCAATGGTATGAGGAACAACAAACCGAGCTGGAAGCTGAGGATGCACGGAGATTGGAGGCATTAGAAACGTATGCGGAGGAAAGAGAAGCCGGACGGCGAGCGGAACAGGAAGAATTGTCCAACGAATCGTTCCCTTATGACAGAGAAGAGGTAGCCCGCCAAGAGGCCCGTGAACAATTGAGACGGGAACGATGGGAAACATTGCTGCGGAGAGACGTTCACGAAAGAGACGTAATCGAGTCTGAGGATAATCGGAATTCTTAACAATTTCAAATAAAAATTGAGTATATGAATACAAACACTAAACGTTCTGAATTTCTTAAAAATTCACTGAATTTCTTCAATTAATTTATTTATTACTCCGATTGTTATCAATGTTAAAAAATTAATATAATATAAATTAAATCGCTATCCTTAATTTCATGTTCTCCGCTTCGAATCCTTCGTTTTAACAACATCTTCTGGAGATGAGGAGGGATCTCCTGAAAGGGAATCCTGCAGGGAAATCCTGGAGTGGATACCGACCGAAAAAACGAAGACTGGAAGTTGCTTGCCACCAATTCAATTTTAAATTAATACTAAATCTGAAAATTTTATTACAGTCATGAAAATATATATTTTTGTTGCTTTGCACAGTCATACATCATATGAATGGTTTGTGCCGTAATATACACAACAAAGGACATTTTACAATAATATATGTAATTTATAAATGCTGTACGATATGATATATATAATATCCATTATACAAGATCCGTTAAAAGTTGTAGATAAAATATGGGGGGTTGGCGCGCGGTGCGCGCAGGGGGGCGCAGCCCCCCTAGTATATATATATATATATATATATACTATATATACTATATATACTATATATATATATGTATACACATATACACACATATATCTCTCTATATTATAAAAATCTCTCGCCGCGGCCGTCGCCGTGTCAGCAAAGAAACAAAAGAACAACGAAACAAAAGAACAACGAAACAAAGGAATTCTGGGAAAAACCCAGAAACAAAAGAACAAAGAAACAAAAGACATTCTTTTGTTTCTGGGTTTTTCCCAGAATTCCTTTGTTTCGTTGTTCTTTTGTTTCGTTGTTCTTTTGTTTCTTTGTTCTTTTGTTTCTTTGTTTTTTTGTTTCCGGGTTTTTCCCAGAGTTCCCGGGTTTTCCCCAGAATTCCTTTGTTTCGTTGTTCTTTTGTTTCGTTGCTCTTTTGTTTCTGGGTTTTTCCCAGATTTCCTGGGTTTTCCCTAGAATTCCTTTGTTCTTTTGTTTCTTTGTTCTTTTGTTCCCCCATAGATTTTCAAGGTCAAAGGTCAAAGGTCAAAGGTCCTGGGTTTTCCCCAGATTTCCAGGGTTTTCCCCATAGATTTTCAAGGTCAAAGGTCAAAGCTCCTGGGTTTTCCCAAATTTCCTGGGTTTTCCCCATCGATTTTCAAGGTCAAAGGTAAGAGCTCCTGGGTTTTTCCCATCGATTTTCAAGGTCAAAGGTCCAAAGGCCAAAGGTCCTGGGTTTTCCCCAGAATTCCTAGGTTTTCCCGATAGATTTTCAGGGTGAAAGGTCAAAGGTCCGGGGTTTTCTCCAGAATTCCTGGGTTTTCCATAGATTTTTAAGGTCACAGGTGTAAGGTAGATAGGTTGTCGGTTTAAAGAAAAAACCGAATTGCTTTACCATCCGGAAAACCAAATTCATTCAGATTCGCTCTGTGTATAGTGAAATATAAAGGAAACAACCACTGATTAATATTATAACTGGATAGCCGATCGTGTATGACATATAAGCCGAGTAGTGAGGCCAGTTAAGTGTCCTTTTTTTACGCTATAGATCTATATTAGATATAGTAGATCAGGATTATCCACTGATAGTAATGAATAACAAATAGTGAATAATCTTGAAATTATTAAGAATCACTACTCCATGTAAAATAAATACTGTTATGATAATACAATTATAATATATGTTAATCTTTATTTTATAGTAAATTGAAAAATCAGTAAATATAGATAGATAAGTAGATAATATCATACAGTTATAATATACATCAATGTTTATTTGCGATCGCAATTTAACATAATAATTTTAACAAATAATCACATTTTAACTTACTTAATTATTTTATTACTTTAACAAAACTAATTAATTAATTAGAAGCTATAAAAATGATCACACTAAGTAAATAATAGATCTGTATAGATCAGGATTATCCACTGATAGTAATAAATAATAAATAGTAAATAATTTTTAAATTATTAAGAATCACTTCTACTCTTTGTAAAATAAATACTATTATGATAATACAATTATAATGTATGTTAATGTTTATTTTATAGTAAATTGAAAAATCAGTAAATAAGTAGATAATTAATTAATTAATTAGAAACTATAAAAATGATCAAACTAAGTAAATAATATCATACAGTTATAATATATATCAATGTTTATTTGCAATCGCAATTTAACATAATAATTTCAACATCATTTCGATTAGTGATCGCAAAGTCAAAAGAATACACCTATAATTAACTAATTGACGTTATATCTCATTCTCTAAATATTTCAAATAGAGCAACCTTAAATTCCTTTTTTTTTTTTTAATAATTTTATGAAAATGCGGAATTTATAAATTGTGTATGTAATTGTAATCGTATGTAATCTGTTGAAAGATCTGTTCAAAATTTCCGTTGTTTTTACGTATACAAGACGCGGGGGGTTGGCGCGCGAAGCGCGCAGGGGGGCAGAGCCCCCCTAGTATATATATATCGACAGCCTAATAACATAGTCACGTAAGCGCCAAAAAAAAAATTTTTCGCAAACTGACAGACGTTTCTCCAAAAAAATTTTGGCGTCTATTAGAAATTGTTTGAAAAATAGGCCATTTTTGGCGCTTACGGGATTATGTTATTAAGCTGTCGATATATATATATATATATACACATATATAGATATGGATATATATATATATCTATGAGTATATATACCTATATACTATGATATAATGATCTTGTGTTAGTACGTTGGTGTCCGCAAGGCAAAGTCGTATACTGTTATACCTGTGTGACGGATGTGTCACTAGCAAGCTGAGATTAAAGTATACATCGGCCTATTTGTGATGCGTTTATTTTTAATTATTAACTAATCAATCGAAGGTGTTCAATTGATTAATTAACTTTTTTTCTATTTCTGCATTGATGAAAGATTTAATTCCATTTTATTGAAAGATTATTTCGATGAGAAAAAGTTAATTAATCAATTGAACACCTTCGATTGATTAGTTAATAATTAAAAATAAACGCATCACAAATAGGCCGATGTATACTTTAATCTCAGCTTGCTAGTGACACATCCGTCACACAGGTATAACAGTATACGACTTTGCCTTGCGGACACCAACGTACTAACACAAGATCATTATATCAACACATACTTGGTACAATAACAGATGAGAAAAATTGCGGCGAACTGTGGGCGAGCTAGGTGGTCTCGGGTGTAAGTCCCCGGATAGGCGTCCGAAGATCCTGGGTTCGATTCCTGGGTTCGTCCGTTAATTTTTCTCATCGAAATAATCTTCCTATATACTATACTATACTATATAAATATATATATATATATGGGTATATATACCTATATACTACATATATACTATATATAGCATATAGCATATATATAAGCCTAGCTATGCAGCCTAAAAAAGATGACAAAAAACGTTGCAACGCTTTTTTTTAAAGAGGATCCCTAGAACGACAAACCCATTTTTTCTACCTTTAAACTACAAACCGGGGTAAATATTTACCCCACGCGTTTCTTGTTTGTAAAACAGTTCTGAAAGCAGTAATGAGACTCGCAAGCACATGAATCTCTTCGTTTTTTCATGCAGAAGAGAATGGTGAAAAGCAAATTTAATTTCATTGAAGTTTAGCCGGTGAAAAATCGATTTAAATACCTGAAAGTGCTAAGAAAACGGCCAAAACGTCATTTTTCAGAGTTCGCCTGGGGTAGATATCTACCCCGGTTTGTCGTTCTAGGGTTATTTTGAATTGTGCACGGTTAGAGAAATAAAAATATTCCGTTGGATTTCAAAAAGAGAGTATTATCATCAGACCTTTATCAATTGAACGTAGCTCACGTGAGATCCAATGGCCGTCCCACTCTGAAAATTTGGGTTTCTTACTGAAAAATCTCAGCTTTCACGTGAAAAACTTAAAAATAAGATCAATTTTGGTGGCGCATGAAAAAAGCGGTTTTTTTTTTACGAAAATCGTGTTTTTGAGACTGATTCCGTGAATGTATCCGGAAATAAATAACATATATTCGAAAAGGTTAGGGTTTTTCACATAAGAGACCTATATTTTTCCAATTCTTTTATCCCGATAACGATACGAAAACAATTCGCATTTAAGGTAGCTCATCAGCTACCGCTGAAGTCGTTGAGTGTATAAAAATCAAACGATTCCTAAAAATTATTGTTTTTATTTCTAAATTATTAATATGAATTATAGAGGTCATCAATATAAGAATTATAAGATTTTTCAGTAACAGCTGATCGAGCAGACGTTGCCATGTCGATTTCGGTTCCTGTTTCTCGTCAATTTTTACTGATTATTGTTAATATGAACGAAACTGTACGGTGATTCGTCATGAAATAAGTATCGATATTTTTTATTATTTTTTTAATATTTTGAGTCAAAAGTTCAGATTTTAATCTTTATTCACAACAAAGTTACAACAAAGTTATGGATTTTCACATATAAATCCTGATTTTTCAAAATTGATTTTTCGAAAAACTAAAACGGTCATTAAATCGAGAAAAAAATTAAGTTTAAAAAACTAATAATATTATCCGGTGATTCTTTGTAATTTTCAAAAATCTTTAAATTTTATGGAGCTGATGAGCTACTTTAAAGCCGGAATTACGATTAACTTAACGTAACGTAACTTAAACGACAGAATGTACCTATAGTTTCGAAAGTTGGCGAGCGCGCGGGCGTTTTGAAAAAACAGTGGTCGTGATTGGTGTTTTGAACTGTAGGTACGTTCCGTTGTGTAAGTTACGTTACGTTAAGTTCATCGTAATCCCGGCTTAAAGCTCAATCAGGTCGAAATGGTAAACTTGTATATGGCATTTCTCGCGAACGGAACAGTCCTAGAGGGTTCAGACTTGGTGAACTGTTCGATCTTAGTACACACTACAAGAGGTAAAAATTTGAGGCAAATCAATTTTTTGACGTCCCGTTCATCGATTGATAATTGGTGGACTTGCCCATATAATTATGAGATATTAAATATGTATGAAATATATATTTCGATTAGCCGATTCTCAATTGTTATGCTGATATATTATTAATATATTTGTTTTATTCTTGCGAGTATATTACCGATATACTTTTTATATATCAGCGAGGGGCATCTCACTCTGTAGTCATACGTTTGATAACGTTTGAAGTCATTTTGTATTCTGACTGAAATCGTGCTATGAAATGAAATAACAAATACTAAAGCGAGTATTTATGTCATCGCCAGCTAATGCGTGAGATCCAATAGTATTTAGAAATGCGATGAAATCGATTGAATTCTTCCGACGAATGAAGAAATCGTCGGTTTATCACGCTTCTAACGAAACACAACGCTTGAAGTCCGTATGCAATCATCTGAAGTCGTAGCACAACGCATGAAATCGCTCGGATTTGAAAAATCTGCCTACGAATTCTGGGTATGCGCTCGGGCACGCGTATTCTGGTGTACCACGTGAGCTGCGATCAGCTATTGTTTGCGAGGTCGTTTGTTTTTTTATTCAAATGTGATTAAAAAGTTTTGCAACATCATCTTTCTTCGTGTATGAGCCATTCCACGTCAGACCTTACAAAATAAATCAAGAAATGACCTCGATGATACCGATTTCGCTATAATTTTTTTTTTTTTACGGGTTCTATGGAACAAATAAATTCGTTAAACAATTTTTTATTTATATTTTTTTGGACCCTATTTTCCAAGTCACACGGGGGTGAAATTCAGGAAAAAGAGCCAAAAATCGAAAACATACTCCTCTTCAAACGGTCATATCTTTGATTGTATTCATCCTAGAGACTTCATCCAAAAACCATTTCAAAGCTATTGAATGACACTATTATAATATATTTATTTAATTTTGCGGTAACAAACAATTCTATTTGTTATAAACAAATATATTATTCAAACAAACGTGATTTTCAAAGCAAGGGCCACGCGATAACATTCTCAAAAAAGTATGAGCGTATTCCTTGATCAATTCTCTACAAAATCGTTAAGTCAATTCTATGGAGAAACGATGGAAACTATATGAAAACGATTTATTTATAAGCGACGCCGCGCGCTGCCGCTGAAAGACTCGGCTCGGGTACGGTTTTTTGGTGGCAGCGCGCGCCGTCGCTTATGAATAAATCGTTTTCATATAGTTTCCATCGTTTCTCCATAAAATTGACTTAACGATTTTGTAGAGAATTGATGAAGGAATACGCTTATTTTTTTTTTGAGAATGTTATCGCGTGGCCTTTGCTTTGAAAATCACGTTTGAATAATATATTTGCTTATAACAAATAGAGTTGTTTGTTACCGCAAAATTAAATAAATATATTATAATAGTGTCATTCAATAGCTTTGAAATGGTTGTTGGATGAAGTCTCTAGGATGAATACAATCAAAGATATGACCGTTTGAAGAGGAGTATGTTTTCGATTTTTGGCTCTTTTTCCTGAACTTCACCCCCGTGTAACTTGAAAAATAGGGGCAAAAAAAAAAAAAAAAATTGTTCGATTAATTTATTTGTTCCATACAGGGTTGTAAAATTTTTAATGGAAAATATTTCCATTAACTCATTGAATTTAATTTTTTAATGGAAAATATTTCCATTAACCATTAGATTTAATTTTTTAATGGAAAATATTTCCATTAACCATTAAATTTAATTTTTTAATGGAAAATATTTCCATTAACCATTAAATTTAATTTTTTTAATGGAAAATATTTCCTCATACCATATGTGAATTTATCGGACCAGTCGAACCAAATTTTTAAGTCTTCTAACTGAAGCTGACCTCTATATAGAGCGTGCAATCTTCAGATAGACCGAAAAAAACGGAAGTGCATCATAATAATTTTTTCAAGTAAAAATTCCTTCAGCCCGGGTTTGAACCGGGACCTCCGCATTTGTACTGCGACGCCTTGTCCAATTAGACCACTGAAGGACTGGAGGAATCTTTACTTGAAATTCATGTTATTGTCATTGACCTTCTTAGTCCCAGGTCTGTGTTTATTTCTGGAAAATATTTCCATTAACCATTAAATTTAATTTTTTAATGGAAAATATTTCCATTAACCATTAAATTTAATTTTTTAATGGAAAATATTTTCACTCACCATTAAATTCATTTTTTTATTGGAAAATGTTTTCATTAAAAAATTAAATTCAATGAGTTAATGGAAATATTTTCCATTAAAAATTTTACAACCCTGAGCCGCTCACGGTCATGCACACAGCGAATGGCTTTCTACTTTCCCGCCAAGTCTATTTAAAAATTAAAAGTGATCCAAAGTAATTTCAGAAAATTCCAGCAGTTGATGAGAATTTTTCCGAATAGAAAAAAATATTCAAAAATTGATGAAAATTTTTCTCATCAAATGATGAAATTTAATTTTTTAATGGAAATGTTTTCCATTGAATAATTAAATTTAATGGTTGATGGAAAAAGTTTCCATTAGAAAAATAAATTTAATGGTTAATGGAAATATTTTCCATTAAAAAATTAAATTTAATGGTTAATGGAAATATTTTCCATTAAAAAAATTAAATTTAATGGTTAATGGAAATATTTTCCATTAAAAATTTGAATTTAATGGTTGATGGAAATATTTTCCATTAAAAAATTAAATTTAATGGTTAATGGAAATATTTTCCATTAAAAAATTAAATTTAATGGTTAATGAAAATGTCAATGCATTAAAAAATTTAATGCATTATTTACAACTCTGGTTCCATAGAACCCGTAAAAAAAATTAGATATGACAATACTGAAGTCTATCGAAGTGAGCGAGTGAAATGGATATTTTCAAACACTGTATAGTGAAATAATAAACATAAATTAGATGTTGCATACGAATTTTCTTGATAACAACTTTATTTTTTACTTTCTACTATGAATAAAAAATATTATCACAAAAATTATTACATTACTTCGAGCATTGCTTCCTTTCAACTAAACAAATTATCGAACTAAAAAGAACTGTTCTTTATGATTCTTTTTTTTTTTTTTTTTTTCAAACAAGCAGCATTGAAATTGCATGATTTCAATGTCCTGAGAAAGGTAATACCAATATCAATACAGTTCTTAAATTTTTATTTTTTTCAAGTTAATTTGTGGAAAAAAAAACATAAGTTGAATCGATAACAGACAATCAATTGATGAAAACGCTCTAAGAAAAAGTTAGGTTGATAGAGACAACGTAAAATAAAATGCAATCAACGTGAAGTCAAATGAAGTCATCGTGAAATCATATAGAATCGTCGTGAAATTACACAGTTTTGACTACGTCGCTTGTAGTCAACGCCTGAAATCGTTTAATTGAATGTGAAGTCGCACGTTCAATGCTCTTGCGATGTGAATATGCGCACGAATGTAAAACAATGATTTGAAGAATGAAATCGCCCTTTAACGCTGAAATCGTATGAAATTGTAAAGCAATGCTAGTGCGATAACATTTGACTACAGAGTGAGATGCCCCTCGTACATCAGGCTAATATATAATCAAAATATATAAGTTCAATATATCATTCGAGTATTAATTAAAACCCAAAAGCACCTCTGGTGCAAAAACCTTTCGCCAAGTACAATAATGTGATCACTACCCCCAAAAATGATCTACCAACGAAAATTCCTCCTTAACAACAGTGGTACTATAAAAATGTCTACTTACAAAATGATTGAAATCAGATACAATTGCCAAGTGCATATCCGCCGTACAATTATAAAACAGAAGATATAAAAAAATGAAAATTTGGAGTACGTGGTACTTGGCGGGCCGATATTTCATATCACTTCAGGATGATTGACATAGTTTAATGGCTGTTTTCTAGTACTTATCTCTAAGAGGCCCGCCAAGTACCACTACCTCCAAATTTTTATTTTTTTATATCTTCTGTTTTATAATTGTACGGCGGATATGCACTTGGCAATTGTATCTGATTTCAATCATTTTGTAAGTAGACATTTTTATAGTACCACTGTTGTTAAGGAGGAATTTTCGTTGGTAGATCATTTTTGGGGGTAGTGATCACATTATTGTACTTGACGAAAGGTTTTTGCACCAGAGGTGCTTTTGGGTTTGATATCACCACTTTTTGTATACAATTTTGCTTGATCACCTAATGATCGCTTGCTACGCTTGCTCGTTCGGGTATTCCTATATCCTCGCTCGCATGTCAACATTCTGCCAATTCTGTCTATGAATAGCTCAATGCACTCACGCTATACATTTCATACCATCTAAATCCCTTGTTAAGCAGTAGTGTTGATTGTGGCAGTATAATATGAATATTTTTTCTAAAATTTTGCTTGACTACCTGATAATTGTGCTCGCTCGCTACGCTCGCTCGATTGGATTTGCCTATATCCTAGCTCGCTAAGCTCGCTTAGTTGACAGCATTCTGCCCATTGTTTCTATGAGTATCTCAATGCACATACGGTGATGCATTTCATACCATCTAAATGCCTTGATAAGTAATAATGTTAACTGTGGCAATATCATATAAAACCACCTAATAATTATGCTTGTGTTATGTATTTGGAAGGAGTTGGATTCCGTCGGTTCGCTCCTCGTCTTTACACTCTAAGTAACCGGGGTTGAGATTGGGGTAATCACCGTGAATTTGTGTATATCAACAGAATAGTTGTTTTATTGTTATAGGTTACAGAGGTAGTTGAACTATCTATTAATGTTTTACAAGTTATTCGACGTTTTCGATAAATGGTTTTAGATTGATAATTTTATTAATGTTTGGAGCTAAATGAGAGCTAGTACTCCCTTTGACGATTTTGTAGTGAGTGAGTGGGCTCATTATAATAATTGTTACTAACGAGCTATTAATGAAGTCATCGTTTTCTTTGTTCTTCCGGGCATGGGCGCGTTTATGCAGTTGGATAGGTAGGGATGGAGTTCTCCGAATGTAAGGTGCACACAGGATGTTGTGTCTTATAGATTGAGAGTAAGAGAGGTATTGAATAGAGTGAGATACGTAACACGCCCATCCCCAGGGGAAAAAAAATATCGCTCCTGTGAAGCAGGAGGAAATTTTTTTTTTTTTTTTTGTAAAAGTTAAAATGTATATAATAATATAATTTAGGTATAAGGTTGTATATTTACGACAGTAAGTATACTTATATTTACGTTAATGAATAGATCTAGGTATACATTCACGTTAGTGAATGTATTTATGTACGTGGATCTACGTCAGTAGATTCATTTACGCGTAGATTCACGTTAGTGAATCTACCTTGTTTAGGTATATGGTTTTGTTACAATTGTCTTACATTGAGATGGATAGTACAACTGGTATGTTGGAAATAGTTATAGTATAGGTTATAGTATAGTTAATATTACTTATTGGCAATAAAATCAGTTATAAATGTCTTATTTAGGTATAAAAAGATGTTTGAGCTGTCTGAGCGGCTTCTATGTTTAGTGTAGTTGGTGTAATTGTTGTAGTTGGTGCACATGTGATTGCTGGAGGATTATTTTGTTCGGTAGAGTCTTGATTTCGGTTAGGACTTCTAAATCTTCTGAATATTTTAAGTATTCTCTCTGCTGTTGTAAGTTTTTGCGCTATGTAGACCAGCGATACTGAGCCGAATAGGGAAGAGATATAATAAAGCATGTTTTGTTTACTTAGTTAATTTGATTTTATTTATGTGTACTATTTTCGTCCTATGGTCTGATAGTGTTTAGTTGTTGTTAGTGAGATTGTATGTGGATTTGCGGTGCACTTGTTATTGAGTTTGGATCCGGTTCTTTTTTCTCGGTTTATTGTGAATTGATTTCGCGATTGGGAATATATTGTGTTGTAGTGGTTTTGTAGTTTGATGTATTGATACTTGTTTTCCTTCATACGTGGAATTCTTAGAAGTTGAGGCCCATGATTTGTTGGGGGTAGGAAGTTTTCGTTTATAATGAGGAACGTGGTCGTCTTCCGACGATGAGGAGTCAGGTGGTAATGAAGGAGATTTAGGCTTTCTTAGTCGTAGTTTATATTTGTATTCATGTGTTGGAGATTGCATGCTATTGCGTTCGCTGTACTCTGTTTTATTTTTGTGTGCGTCACTTGAGTCTGAATTAACGTTTGGCTGCTTTGAGATAAGGTTTGAATTTTTGTTTTGTTTCCAATCTTTTATGGATGAAGTTGATTCAGAAGTTTTTGTGAGTTTACGTGATTTTTTATTTATGGGTGAATTGTCTGAAGGGATGTCAGTATTTCGTTTTTCGTTTAGTGAGTAGTTTGGTAAGAGTCTATTTGGAAAATGTATTGTTTCTATTTCTGGTGGTAAGCAATCCATAGGGATTTGATTAGATTCGTCATCGTCTGTTTTCGAGTCGACGTTGCCTTTATGTCCTTTTATATGAGCGGGATTTGATGAGTCATCTGTACTACTTAATTGTTGCGGGTGAGTTCTCGACGATTGTTTGAGTGTGGAGTGGTTTGTAATAGTTTCTCGGACGGGTGTACTGAAGGTTTTGAGGACTGGTTCTAGAGTTACTGTTGGGACTTTTATCTCAACAGCTGATTCGTTCGAGTCTATCGCGAGTATACATGCTTGACCGCTTTTGTTTGTTATTAATGCTTTACCGCAGTGGATATTGGAACCTAAATTAATCGTATCTACGTAGCTTTTGTTGATTTCCGAATTTGAAACTTTAAGAGGAATTACTTGAGCGGTACGACCTGGTATTGTAATGAGAGTTGCGATTTGTGGTTTGTGTTTTTGGAGTTTGAAGGGAATCACAGTATCTGTCAAGGTTAGTGTATTATTTTTATAGGAAATGGTAGCTTTTTCTTTATGTAACAAGGGTTGTCCGATAATACCGTCTTGAGCTATCGGGAAATCTTCGCGGACGACGTGAAATTCGTGTTCTTTATTGTTGATTTTTAATTTGGTTTCCGCTAAAGTATTAGTAAATCCGTCTGTTATTCCTGTCATTTTCCGTATTTTAGTTCTGTCACGTTCGGTATCTTCTTTTAGGGAATTGATTTTAACGATATTTAAGTCCGCACCGGTGTCTATTATGAATTTTGATTTTGTTTCTAATTCTTTTATATCGATTTCGACAACCGGCAACAGTTCACTTAGTGGTTTGGATTCTATGTTAAAGACGTGATTTGTTGTATCATTGAACGCTGTTGTGTATGTTCGGGGTCCGTCGGCGCGTTCGAGTTCTAAATGGGCCTGTGTTTGTTGATTGCGTGAGTTATTATAGGCGCGTTTTCTACAATTTTCGATCGTGTGTCCTTGGCGTTTACAATAGTTACAAAAAGTTGGAGGATATTGTGTATTTTGTTGGCTAGACTGTCGCTGTTGGTTAGGAGGTTGTTGGTTATTGTAGGCGCGTCGCCTGCAATTTTCTATCGAATGTCCTTGTTGGTTACAATGATTGCAAAATCTAGGGGGGTATTGTGAGTTTGGTTGGTTGGGAGGGCGTCTGTCTGGAGGTTGTTGTCGGTTTCTGCAGTCATCTATTGAATGTCCTTGTCGATTACAATAATTACAAGAAATTGAAGGGTTTTGTTGATAAGATTGTCGTGGTCGGTTATTGTCTGTATTAAGAGCAATACGATTTGAAAGTTCTTCCTCTTCTGTTAGAGCTAGTTCGATAGCTTTTGCTAAAGTGGTTGGATTTGCACCAGCTACTCGAATTTCAATTTCTGGGATCAAGCCTCTAACAAAGCACTTGAGTACATTGGTTTCAACTGCTGTAATCATGCCAGCAGCATCACTTGTGCCTGAATTCTTGATTACTTGTGTTGTGTTGTGTGATATGTCTTCGACTCTTGCGCTATAATCTAATAGTATATTGTGTGACAAGGGATGAAACAGTATGAATGCAGGCCAGGGTGAAGTTGTCAGCCCGAAGCCGAAGGCGAGGGCTGACATCACCCGTGCCTGCATTCATGTTTCATCCCGTGTCACACACTATGTTTTTCATAACATTTGCAAAAAACTTCAGGTTTCATACATATTTCAATTTGCTTGATAACATTAAAAATTTTGAAATACCTACGAATGGATATAAATAACGTGAATAATGGTGAAACACCAAGTACTCCACAACATCTGATAGATATAAAGCAAATGCTGCATCAATGGATCTATTGCCGGATAATATTCTAAGGACAAATGTTTAACGTACGTTATAATACCCTCGCCTCATGGATGAAAACTCAAGGCGCGACGACCTGGTCCGAAGATGTTATATTGAGTTATTTTCTTGATCTTTCGTTAAATTTGATTTGATCCAATTCGAACCTTATATAAATATGAATCTAACATTAGCGGTCTGAAATCTGAATTGCTTTCTTCCCAAGGGATGAAAGCAGTTGCTTTCTTCCCAAGGGATGAAAGCAGTTGCTTTCTTCCCAAGGGATGAAAGCAATGCAGCTTTCAGACCGCTAAAACATTGAAGTCGCGATTGCAGCGTATGTCACAGCTTTTCATGGCATTCGCGTGAAATTAACTTGTTTCGACTCGCTAAACAGGCACTGAAAGCTGAAGTTTCAGAGCAGATGTTATGAAAAACACGTTGATCGCTTTTTTGTTTGACATTGTTCAACTCTGTCTGCCATTCAAAAATTGTTTTCTTTGGTAAGAAAGCTCGTTTTAAGACCGTTATGATTTCGTCAATAGTGTCATATTCTTTACTTCCTAAATATGATTCAGCTGTTCCATAGATTTTAGTTCTGATCATTCGCGTCAAAATAGGGCGTTGAGTTGGTTTTACGAGAGTTTTGGCACTTTCGCAGCTTCTTATGAAGTTATTAATATTCAAGTTTCTCCCATTAAAGTAGGGGATTGTATCTAATAAGTCTTTAAGAGACCAGTATGAGGTTTCTACGTTTTCGTCAGGCATTTTGCGATTTGTGAATTAGATTATTTCGTTTGAGATATGTGTGTACTTATTATAATTAAAGATAACTTACAAGCTGATGATCAGGATTAAGAAAATTTTCATTTTAATACGGATCTGAGTTGATATTGGAGATGAAGCTGTTGTGTTAGACTGCGTCGGATGTCGAGAAGTCGTCGATGAAAGTATATAGATGTCACGGCTCAGGAATCTGCACTTCGTTGTAGCGAGATTGCTAATCGTTGGATTCAGATGAATCTTTGTGGGGCTAGGTGCCTTTGAGGATGATGTCGAACGTCGAACTTCTTTTCTTTTAGCAACTTTGATTTTATTGCTGAGTTATTTTCTTCAATTTTGTAGAACACTGTACTACGTTCTCACTTTGATATCTACGTATGTAATATACAGGGTGTTCCAGACCTCGTGACGAATATTTCACAGGGTAAATCTTGATCAAAAATGGGATCGAAATTTCCTCAGCCGATTTTTTTTAAAATGCATATCTTTTCCGTTATAATTAATTCAATTTCAGTCAATGACGCGCGGCTTACGAACGGCCGCACGTCGGTGTGCTTACCGCTCGGTTGTGTGCACTTTTTTTCGTGGCGACAATAGGGCGAGAGACGCGCACACAACCGAGCGGTGATTACACCGACAAACGGCCGTTTATAAGTCGCATGTCATTAGCTGCAATTAAAATAATTATAACGGAAAATCCATGCATCTCCGAAAAAATCGGCTGAGGGAATTTCGATCCCATTTTTGATCAAGATTTACCCTGTGAAATATTCGTCGCGAGGTCTGGAACACCCTGTATATGCACTTTGTATTTTGTAGATTTAGTAGATTTAGTAGATTTAGTAGATTTTGTAGATTTAGTAGATTTTGTAGATTTCGTAGATTTCGTGATTTTGTAGATTTAGTAGATTGAGTAGATTTTGTAGATTTCGTAGATTTCGTGATTTTGTAGATTTAGTAGATTTAGTAGATTTTGTAGATTTCGTAGATTTCGTGATTTTGTAGATTTACTAGATTTAGTGATTTCGTAGATTTAGTAGATTTTGTTAATTTTGTAGATTTTGTTGATTTGGTAGATTTAGTAGATTGAGTACGACTTGTCACAATGATTTGAAGTATGGAAGATTTTACACTAGAAATCGTGCGTTTGGAAATAGGTAATCAGTAATCACTCGTGTCACATATATGTCGCTTTGTAGAATTCACTTATTTTGTCACTGTATTTTCCGGTAAACGAGGTAGTTCCGCTGCCACCATTGTTATGTATTTGGAAGGAGTTGGATTCCGTCGGTTCGCTCCTCGTCTTTACACTCTAAGTAACCGGGGTTGAGATTGGGGTAATCACCGTGAATTTGTGTATATCAACAGAATAGTTGTTTTATTGTTATAGGTTACAGAGGTAGTTGAACTATCTATTAATGTTTTACAAGTTATTCGACGTTTTCGATGAATGGTTTTAGATTGATAATTTTATTAATGTTTGGAGCTAAATGAGAGCTAGTGCTCCCTTTGACGATTTTGTAGTGAGTGAGTGGGCTCATTATAATAATTGTTACTAACGAGCTATTAATGAAGTCATCGTTTTCTTTGTTCTCCCGGGCATGGGCGCGTTTATGCAGTTGGATAGGTAAGGATGGAGTTCTCCGAATGTAAGGTGCACACAGGATGTTGTGTCTTATAGATTGAGAGTAAGAGAGGTATTGAATAGAGTGAGATACGTAACACTTGCTTGCTGCGCTCGCTCGTTTGGGTATTACTATATCCTTGCTCGCTTGTCAACATTCTGCCAATTCTGTCAAGGAGTAGCTCAACGCACGTACACTATACATTTCATACCATCTAACGACCTTGATAAGCAGTAATGTTAAATGTAGCAGTATAATATAAATACTTTTTCTAAAATTTTACTCGACTACCTAATAATTGTGCTCGCTCGATACGCTCGCTCGATTGAGTTTCCTATATCCTAGCTCGCTAGGTTCGCTTAGTTGTCAACATTCTGCCAATTATTTCTACGAATATCTCAATACACCTACGGCGATGCATTTCATACCATCTGAATCCCTTGATGAGCAGTAATGTAAATGTGGTAGTATAATATAATTACTTTTTGTAAAATTTTGCTTGACTACCTAATAATCGTGCTGGCTCGTACGCTAGCTCGATTGGGTCTTTCTTTATCCTGGCTCGCTAGGCTCTCTTCGTTGTCAGCGTTCTGCCAATTGATTAATTCCTCGATAAGCAGTAATGTTAAATGTGGTAGTATAATATAATTATGTTGAAAGCACAAGGGCCTGAAATACTGACACACACGATCATTCGTTGCTTTCTAAGCTCTGTAATAGTACATTTCATCACGAGTAAGGAAAGGCTTTTTTGACGAAACGAGAGGTTTACGGCACTAGCCGAAGGCGAGTGCTGTAACGAGGTTCGTCAAAAAGCCTTTACGTACAAGTAAGTGTAACGATCATTAATTTTCATCAGGATTGCCGAGAAATCGCGACGAGGTTGCGATTTTGAGGTTAGAATGATGAAAAGATATGTTTTTGTGTGCATGTACTAAATATGATATATTTGACTCATTGAATATACGAAAATATTTGGAAATTAATAATAATATATTGAAGACCTGCAACGTTGATTGAAAGCTTCGTCACTTATTAATTTATGTTGTAGACTATAAACTTCATGCGATTCAATAACTGTACTTATAACCCAACCTCAAAATCGCGCGCTTCGTCATTTCATGAGAGATTGTTATAATTTCGCCCTCCACTTTGAATGTGAATTTTATCATAATAAGTAAGTATAGGAAGCATAAAAGAGAATGAAATTTGCAAAATGATCAGATGTACGAATATGAACAGAACTGACAGCTCTCAGCTGTGTCTCGGGACTCGGGAGTCTGACAGTCCGTACTCCGTAGTCTAAGGTCTGCAATCGATTCGCGATCATGACGTCAAAAGCGTCGACAAGAGCGCCACCTGGCAGCTGATGTCGAGTACTTAGTATATCTCTGCTATTTAGTGGTGGCCGCTCTTTCCTAATTCTCAGACACATACCCAGATAACAAAAGTGCCCGCACAGTGCGTGCAGAATGGCGCGCACGCGGTGCGGATCAGTCCGCACCGCGTGAGTTCAAATCACCACGCAGATGTGTCCTCCATGGAGACGCATATGGGTCGCTCACCGTGCGTCGCACGCGTGCGTGCACCATGCGATCACGCGGTGCGAGTTCATTGAGGGTTTCAAAACGCGGCGCGTGAAGAAGTAGGGTTAGGTTTCGCTTTTAGAAAATGACCGTTGTATATCAACGTGGATCTACTTACCAGAAGTTGATCAGAATGCAACTGCCTAATCCCGCGCGGAAATTTGTACTGGCATGCCAGGTTACTGTCCAGCGCCTGATAGGATCTTACTGGCTAGCGTAGCCTATACAGGCTCTGTCTAGCTATTGGCCAGACTAGCTATAATCCGCCATTACTGGACCAATACTCTCCAGAATTGATATATCGCTGCTCTCCAGAAACAAGTGTAATTATCGGGATTTTATATAGTGTATAATATTATTATTCCATTTCATCCTTCATTGGATTTTCGAGTCTACATCAAGAAACATACCTATTCGTAAGTTTTTTTTTTTATCAATATGAGAAATCCAGAAATGAAAGAATATTGATAAATCCGTACATCGTTTCGATCGCCGACATAACCTCAATGTGACCGCACAGATTATATGACATTATAAGTAGCGATAAGTAGTTGTTCTTACGATTTTTTTAAATATTATTCTAGAGTAATTGATACAATGGATGAAAAAAGACGACAAATGCGGAAACGTGTACGGAAACATCGTATGGTGCATAAAAATAGTAATGCTCCACCGTGTCGACCGCTGTATGATGGCAGTGACTCCGAAAACAGCTTCGAAAGTGAAAGTTTGTGATATACCTATGTATTTACGAGTTATCAGTGGAATCAAATTTCTGTTGCCTTTATCATCATAGAAATAACAATTGCAGGTGTCAGACAAGGAGAAAATAATAGTAGAAATTCCGAAGGAGATATTTCTGAGGATTGCAGTCTTCATGATCCTCCGCAGCAACATGAAGAAAGTAGCGGATCAAATCAAAGTGCTCATATTGATGAGGACCATAATTCAGCACCAGCAAGTGCCACAGATGAAAATAGCATAGAAAGCAGCTCTCATAATGAAATGACCGATAGTAGTTCTGACCATGAACAAGTACACGAACATAACGAACTTCGGAGATGGGCAATTGAAGAATGTGTTACACATTCTCAATTGGACGGGCTCCTTTCAATTTTAAGAAGAAGATTGCTTCCCGGTCTTCCAAAGACTGCGAAAACTTTCCTTAAAACAACGACTGCAGTGTATGATATACAAGAAATGGAAAATTATGAAGGAAAAACAGGACAATTTGTATACTTCGGCATAGCTAAAAAACTTCGAGAATGTGTCAACGAAGAGGTGCACATTGGTGATACCATTTTTCTGCAGATAAATGTAGACGGGGTGCCTCTTTTTCAGTCAAGTAACATGCAACTGTGGCCTATTTTATGCAAAGTTGTACATGAGCCGGACATATACAAACCGGTACCAATAGCTATATATGCAGGTTTGACAAAACCGAAAAGCGCTAACGAGTATCTTGCTGAGTTTATAGCAGAGATGAACCGACTGTCAGCAGATGGTATCAATATAAACGGTAGACTGTTCCAAGTGAAGATTCAAAGTTTTATATGTGATACGCCAGCTAGATCTTTTCTTAAATGTGTGAAAGGTCATACCGGATTTTATTCATGTGAACGATGCGAGGTAAGAGGATGCAGAACTGGCAGATGTTCGGTATTTCCTAATACCGATTGCCCAGCCAGAAGTGATTTCTCATTTAGAAGACAAAGTCAACCAGAACATCACAATGGTGTTTCACCGTTACTACTTTTAGAGCCTCCGATAGATCCAGTATCTTTTTTTATTCTGGATTGGATGCATTTGTGTTGTCTTGGAGTCATGAAAAAACTTCTGAAGGACTATTGGCTGTTTGGCAACCTCCATTTGAGATTAGGTCGTAGAAGTCGTACTGAACTTTCTCGCAGAATGGAGTTCTTAAAACGTCTAGTAACTTGTGAATTCCAACGTAAACCGAGATCTGTGGCATTTATAGCAAAGTGGAAGGCCACAGAACTCAAATTTCTTCTATTATATTGTGGG
Organism: Tenthredo mesomela; assembly: GCA_943736025.1. Taxonomy (NCBI): domain Eukaryota; kingdom Metazoa; phylum Arthropoda; class Insecta; order Hymenoptera; family Tenthredinidae; genus Tenthredo; species Tenthredo mesomela. The sequence goes on along the minus strand of OX031014.1, from coordinate 39,800,259 downwards.
GTGGTTGTCTTAAAAGATATTCTGAATAAAAAGCTGTATAAGCATTTTTTATTATTTCATGTGGCATGCAGAATCTTATGTTCCGAAGATCTAGCTTTGAAATATAATAGGTATGCCAAGATGTATCTCAAAACATTTTTCTTGGTTTTGCGGGAATATTATGGGCCAGATTCACAAGTTATGAATGCGCACAACCTAATTCACATAGCCGATGATGTTGAGAACATGAAATGCTGCCTTACAAAAGTAACAGCATTTCCTTTTGAAAATGCACTTGGTCAAATGAAGAAATATGTTCGCACAGCAAATCAACCGTTAGCTCAAATTTGTCGTCGGCTTCACGAACAATCCTCCATAGAAACTATAAAACCAGTTCTACCACAGTATGTGAAGGTGCTCAAGCAACTCGATGACCGCCGAATTGATATGAGAAATCAGACATCAATTCTGAAACTGAAATTCAAAGGTCAGTACGTGCTTTCGGTCAGTACTCCAGATAATGTGATTCTTCTCCAAAATGGCACCATTGTGGCCATCGTTCACATGTCGTACCCTGACGGATCTCCAGAGGATGTTACACAGCGTTGTGAATTGTACGATAAGTATCGTATTCATACGATAATTCCAGGCTGTGTACGATGTACGATACTGATTTATTATCGTACGTGAAAATACGATTATTTCGTCATTTCAACGGCTTCTATAAAAATTTTACAATCCAATACAGATTTAAAATGCGCGCGACTTCAAAGTCTAACTTCTTTGGCCGAAAGAGCACTAGTGGCGCGCTATCGGTGGCACCTAGCGGCTGGAACACTGATCTCTATATTATGACTGGATAGTGGACTGGTACACTTACTTCAGGCGTAGCGTGAAACCATTAGAAGCAGGGCTGGGGGCTTGGAGGGGTCGGAGGAACGCCGAAACTTGGGTCAAAATCTACGCGGGAATTTCGATTAGGTGCACAGTTCAAGACCCGGGTCCAACTGAATATATGTACTTTATTTAGCATTCCGTCATTTCGGGCATAGTTCGACCGAAAAATAACTTTGAAAAAGTAGTTTTAAAAGAAAATGTGTATTTCATGCTGTTTCATGTATAAATTTAAACTGCCCGCGTAGACTTTGACCGAAAAAGCTGCAAATGGCGCTGATCAATTGGTTTCTCTCAGCAGCCCCAGTTCACTATCCAGTCATAATATAGAGATCAGTGGGCTGGAACTATTAGCAGCTGTTTCTAGCCTCGTCAGTCATCACTCTCGTTAAGTTTAGTCGTGGTTTGACCGTTTACCGATGAACTCTAATAAAATTGTGAATAGTATATTGCGTTGCTAGGGACGAAAGTTGGCGATTGCGACGAGTGTGAAGTTTGCCGCCCGAGCGAAGCGAGGGCTGCAATCACACGAGTTGCAATCGGCAACTGTTGGCCATAGTAACGCACGATATTTTTTATAATAAGTGCATGAATGTGGGGCGTGCATGTCAGTAGCGGGACGTTCCCAAGGGACGAAAGTGAAATAATTGTGGACTGCGCATGCGTCAACCTTACTTTCGTCCCTGGTATGCATTCAGCCACTTTCGTCCCGCTAAACTGACATGCAACGCCCCACTTTTCATGCACGTGTTATAAAAATTATATTTTTCACAATGCTGATATGAATATAATGTCGTATCTGTAATTATTACGACCAAAAAAAAATAGACCACATCGATAATATCCAAATACAAAATGTACGATAATTTTCTAGAAGATACGATAATTTTTTCAGTCGAGTTCCATTACTAGACAACAACTATTTCACAACGCTGATGTTACAATACATGGCAAAAGATGGAAAATCAGAGAGTCGCTGTTCACATATCCATGTGATTCTAAACTATTGGAAGAATGGGTACTTGAATATGAACCATCTGCATCAAGAATCACGTGCCCTATTCAGCACATCAAGCGAAAAATGATAATATTATCGTTACACTCAGAAAATGCCAATAGGAGAAGCAAAACATATGGAATATCTCTGTTGCATTGATATAAGAAATTGAAATTCCTACCAATACGATTCTATGATCATTTACGTTATCCAAAATAATGGTAATTTTTTATTCCATTTTTTTAAAGTTATTTCGAAAATTCGAAAATGGTTTTTCTTAAACTTTCACCGAAGTACCCCCTAATTGATTGTACAAATTTTTAGGGTAAATAGTGTTAATTAAATTTTTAGACATGTCTGTACCTTTTTTTTTCTAATTTTCGACGAAAAAGAGAATTTTTACCATTTATTTTTATTTTTTTTCGTCATGTGCCCATCTTGCCCCTGTCTCCCCTACTAGTCCAGTCAATCTAGATTATAACATTGAAATAATTCCCCTGGCGTTGAAAAAGGTATCAATCGATTTCAAAAATTCTTCCGAACAACATATCAAAAGATGCCCACACCAAGTTGACCGCGAGTTATTTAAATAATTAAAAACTATGAATAATTCGGTTTCAACGCCAAAATCACGCGGAGTTTGAATTCTACTTATATATATATATATACAGGGTGTCCCAGAATTCGTGACGAACAATTTACAGGGTAAATCTTGATCGAAAACGGGATCGAAATTTCCTTAGCCGTTTTTTCCGGTAATGCTTAGATTTCTCGTTATAATTATTTTAATTTCAGTCAATAACGTGCGATTCAAGGGGGGGGTAAGGTTAATTCGGTGAAAAAAAGACATGTCTTGAAGATTTTTTTTTTGCGATACAGATAGTGTTAGTTTATTCAGTCAATTTCCATATAATAATGCAACATTTGAACAATATTTCCCTAAATTTTCATTGCAAAATATTGAAAACTGAGCGAGTGACAGTGAATCTCCGGAGGCGCCTCGAAAAAAAATGGTTTTGCGGTGTTCAGCATAACTCGCAACAGAATCATCCGAAACAAAAAAATCAAAATGCATTTTTCAAAGGAGATGTTTCTCGAGGTAATCACGAGAGGATTTTTTTTTTTTCGATTTTTCAATTTTTCGTAGCACTTGAAAGCCAAAAAACCGATTTTCGCTGAAAAAATCGGCCAATTTTCTGTTGTAAAATTAATAATTATTAAAAAAAAAAAAAAAAAGCTCTCGACAATACCTGGTGAATTATGTGAAGAAGTACTGTGCAAAATTTCAAAACGATTGGTCCAGTAGATTTTGAGTTATGGTGAACACGGACTTCGAATATGACAAGTTTTATAAAAACGCTCAGCTTTGCACACTGAACAATCCAAAATGGAACTCGATAATTTCTTTTATACTTACACAGAGTCGTCTATGCCAGGTCCATGAAGTATAGAGCTCTATACTATGTCTCGAACATATACAAGGTCCTTTTACATACCTATGAAGACCCTTCCACGAAGAAATAAATGTAGGGGTTATAATAGAGCAAAAAAAGCGCTTTAGGTATTCCCGCTCATAACTCCGTTAATTTTGCTCCGATCGATTTAAAATTTTGACACAATATTCTTGAGACGTTATACATTCATATAAAAAAATATGAAAAAAATGCAGAAAAAAAAGTTTAAATACCTTACCCCCCCCTTAAGAACGGGCGCTTGTCGGTGTGCTCGCCGCTTGGTTGTGTGCACTTTGTTTCGCGGCGACAATAGGCTGGGAGACGCGCATACAACCGAGCGGTAATCACATCGACGAACGGCCGTTCATAAGCCGCGCGTCGTTGGCTGGATTTGAAATAATTATAACGAAAAATCTAAGCATTACCGGAAAAAACGGCTAAGGAAATTTCGATCCCGTTTTTGATCAAGATTTACCCTATAAATTATTCGTCGCGAATTCTGGGACACCCTGTATATATATATATATATATATATTAGGCCTGGCCAAAAAAATAAATTGTTTTTTGATTTCGTCTCTATCAACTCTAAACATTAGTTTTGGGTCTAATAAAGTCTCTGCCAAAATTTGGGCTTCGTCGGATAATTCTAAGAGGTCGCGCATCGGGTCTCAATATTTGCATTTGATTAACACGTAAAAAATAACTTTTCACCGTTCAAAGCTGTTCTAGAAAAATCTAGGTAATCGAGGGGGGTGTACATCGCCCTGCGGCTTTCTCTATTTTTTTTCAATTTTCTGCATTTTTTTTTTTTTTTTTTTAATTTTTTTAATAAATTTTTTTTTTAATTTTTTCTCCGTCTTCTGTCGGTAAATGGGTTTTGAGGTGTGCAAAATTAAATAAAAAAAAAAAAAAAAGTTTAAAAAAAATAGAATAAAAAAAAAAGTAAAAAAAAATATAAAAAAAAAAAAAAAAAATGCAAAAAATTGAAAAAAAATAGAAGAAGCCACACGGCGATGTGCACCTCCCTCGGTCGCCTAGATTTTTCTAGAACAGCTTTGAACGGTGAAAAGTTATTTTTCACGTGTTAATCAAATGCAAATATTGAGACCCGATGCGCGACCTCTTAGGATTATCCGACGAAGCCCAAATTTTCGCAAAGACTTTGTTAGACCCAAGACTAATGTTTAGAGTTGATAGAGACGAAATCAAAAAACAATTTTTTTTTTTGGCCAGGCCTAATATATATATATATATATATATATATATATATACTAGGGGGGCTTCGCCCCCCTGCGCGCTACGCGCGCCAACCCCCCATATTCTAATTTGTATCAGTTGTTTCTAAAATTCAAATAATCCGTGGATTTTATGTTCTTCGTATTCCTCGTTGTCCAGGTCGTTCAGTGAGTATATCTCGTAGTCATGAGGCTGAATCTAGCGGCCGGAGCTAGCGGCCGCTCGGAGCGCGCGAAGTTATTGCAAGCGAATATCGAGTTCCAATTTCGTAAGCATACTCACGACTGACATTCGAACTGAGAAAAAAATTAAAACCCCGGGGGACGATATTTGGAAAATTATTAAATATTGGTAATCGCTCATTAACGGGCTAGCAGTCGCTAGCTCCGGCCGCTAGATTCAGCCTCATCTCGTAGTCCAGGTCCTGGGCTTCGTAGATCTCTTAGTCCGGGTCACTCGCTAAGTATTTCTTGTAGTCCAGGTCCTCGGCCTCGTAGTTCTCGTTGCCCAGGTCCTTCGTTTCGTATTCCTCGTTGTCCAAGTCTTTCGCTAAGTATTTCCAGTGTCCAGGTCTTCGGCTTCGTAGTTCTCGTAGTCCAGGTCCTCGGATTCGTATCTCTTGAAGTCGTGTGTAGAGATTATTAGGATATATCGCCGCCGCCGTGTCAGACATTTTGTGCTCTCCTCGGCTATCCTCGGCCATCCTCGGCTATCTTCGGCTATCCTCGGCTATCTTCGGCTATCCTCGGCTATCTTCGGCTATCTTCGGCTATCTTCGGCTATCCTCGGCTATCCTCGGCTATCTTCGGCTATCCTCGGCTATCTTCGGCTATCCTCGGCTATCTTCGGCTATCCTCGGCCATCCTTGGCTATCCCCGGCTATCTTCGGCTATCCTCGGCTCTCTCCGGTTCTCTTCGGCTCTCCTCGGCTGCCTTGGCTTTGCTTCCCCCTTTCCCTTTCCTGGGCCCTTAGACCGAGGGGAGGACCGGGTTCGGCTCCCCTTGGCTCTCCTCGGCTATCCTCGACTATCTTCGGCTATCTTCGGCTATCCTCGGCTATCTTCGGCTATCCTCGGCCATCCTTGGCTATCCCCGGCTATCTTCGGCTATCCTCGGCTCTCTCCGGTTCTCTTCGGCTCTCCTCGGCTGCCTTGGCTCTGCTTCCCCCTTTCCCTTTCCTGGGCCCTTGGACCGAGGGGAGGACCGGGTTCGGCTCCCCTTGGCTCTCCTCGGCTATCCTCGACTATCTTCGGCTATTTTCGGCTATCCTCGGCTATCTTCGGCTGTCTTCGGCCATCCTCGGCTCTCTTCGGTTCTCTTCGACTCTCCTCGGCTCTGCTTCCCCCTTTCCCTTTCCTGGGCGCTCGGACCGAGGGGAGGACCGGGTTCAGCTCCCCTTGGCTCTCTTCGGCTGTCCTCGGCTATCTTCGGCTATCCAGGATAGTTTTCGATAGGGAAGCCGAATGGGCTGGGGGGATGGGGCGAAAACATCTGAGCGGGGTCGAGGAGGCCCAGGGCAAGAGGTAGGGGAGGGAGGGATAAACAAAAGCCGAGCGGAGCCGAGATCGCTGGGATACTGACAAAGGTTAGGTTAGATTACCTAACCTAAGCTAACCTAACCCAACCCAACCCAACGCACTCTATCTTGACCATGGCAACCTAACCCAACCTGACCTGACCTAACCTCACCTCAAAGGTCAGGTCAGGTAAGGTTAGGGGTCAGGTACGGTTAGGTTAGGTTAGGTTACCAGCCTAACCTACTCTATCCTGACTAAGGCAGCCCAACCCAACCTGACCTGAACTAACCTCACCTCAAAGGTCAGGTCAGGTAAGGTTAGGTAAGGTTAGGTTAGGTTACCAAGCTAACCTACTCTATCCTAACCAAGGCAACCTAACCTAACCCATC